>CAINUL010000017.1:0-600000 GCA_903853725.1 Aureobasidium uvarum
CATTTTCTGGACGTTACAAGACTCATTTTGCTCGAGTCCTCGTGTTTGATAAGTTCACGCAGCTTCAGCTTTTCCTATCGACGGCTTGTACCGCGTCCTTCTTGCTCACGGCGAATACCGTCTTGAGGGAGGCATGAGCAGCAAACGCGCGAGCGAAGGCAGCCCAGATGGCACGCCGGCCAAGCTCACCAAGTCTGAGAATGGTGACTTCTCACGCTCTGTCCGGAAGAAGTTGACGACGACATCGCGAACTGGTCAGGCCTGCGACCGTTGCAAGGTGAGACTCGACCATCAACATCATCGTCGTCCTGTCATAGAGTCACTGACAGTACATCCANNGGTCAGAAAGATACGATGTGACGCTCGCCCAGGAGGATGCTCACCATGCATCGCCAACAACCTCGAATGCAAGACGACGGACCGTATCACTGGACGCGCCACCTCGAGAGGCCACACCGAGCACATTGAAGGAGAGAACATGGCCTTGAAGCAGCACATCAACGACTTGCGCCAGCAGTTGATCGATTCTGGACTCGACCCTCGTCCTGCGCCAATCATGCCCCTGGGCTTTGTCGGCAGTGGTGGCCAGCCTGCCTACGCCTGGCCTCAGCAGATGTTCGACCTCTCGTCAATCCTCGGAGCCGAAACTCATCTCGACCCGGCCAAGTCCCGTGCTCGCACCTCACCCGACTACCGCAACAACTCCCTCGGCGACAACTATCTCGGTATCTCTGGCGCCAATGAATGGCTGTCGCCCATCAAGGGCACGTCGGTCGCTCTCTTCGGCATGGAGCTGGACCTTGTCGACTTTGTTACCAACGACAATGACGAAGCATTTTCGCCTACATCATACGAGAACTTCCTCAGCATCGCCTTCAAGTCGTCGCAAGAACGTCCGCCTCCACCTTCATTCCCTTCGTACCGCGAATGCAAGGCCCTATGCGAGTGGTACTTTATCTCGGTCAACTGCCATGCGCCAATCGTCCACAAGCCCGACGTCTTGGATATGGTCGATCGCCTCAACTCGGACGAGGTCTACCAGCCGGATATCAGTGAGACTGTCCAGCTGCACATGATCATCGCCATGATGTTGTTCCAGTCTTCGGTCAGAAACAGCCGTCCGACGCAATGGGCCGACCACTACCGTTATGCTGCCAGTTTCCTTCCTGATCTCATGGCCAAGCGTACCCTGCCAAACATCCAGGCTATTGCTTTGATCTGTTTGCATTTGAGAAACTTTACGAAGCCCGGAGCTGCCTGGTTCATGTCCACTTTGACACTAAACCTTTGTGCAGAGATGGGCCTGCACCGATCGGTCAGTGCTTGGGGCAAGTCCAGCCCGGAGTTCAGCGAACATGAAATCGAGATGCGCAAGCGTGTCTTCTGGAGTGTTCTGGTCATCCACACTTCCATTAGCAACAAGCTTGGTCGACCATTGGCCATGCGCCTCGAAGACTTTGATGTCGAGTTTCCCAAGGCTCTTGACGACAACACTGGCAACGAGGCGACTTGTATCGACGAATGGCACAAGTGCTCGTACCGTGTCGCTTGCCACAACTTCAAGTGGGTCTTGCTTGTCATCCAGGTTCAGACCTCGATTTACTCAGTCCGCGCTCCGCCTCACTCATATGAGCTCACCATCCAGAAGCTCGAGCGTGATCTCGACTACTTCTTGAAGAGCATCCCCATTGAGCTTTCTGGTGGTCCTGAAACTGCTCAGGATGACAGAGCCTGTTCTCTCTACCTGCAGTTTGGCGCTCAAGAGCTGAACTTGCTCGTTCATCACCCTGCTGTATGCCGCACTCAGAACACCGACGTCAACAACAAGAACTTGGATGTCTGCCTGGACGCCAGCGCCAAGTTGCTGCACATTGCGCAAAGTATGCGTGCTTTGAGAGCTTTGGACACAACTTGGCTTAATGCCACTGTCTGGCTCTCTGCCATGTTTGTCACTCTGTTTGCCTACAATCAGCGCAAGGACCACATCACATCCACTGATCTTAGCGCTCTTAAAGACACCATGGAGCAGTGGTTGAGCATCATCGGCGACATTGGTCAGCTGATGGGCAGTGGTGCTAAGCTGCAGAACGCCGTGCGTCACATCGTCAACGCTTCCATTGACAATATTCATCGTCACCTTGCCGCCAAAACCGCAAGCGCTGCTGTTGCTTCGGCCAACATTGCCCACTCCTCGCCGGCTCTCGGCGACGGCCAACAAGATGGCGTCAATGGATACAATGCTCCCTCTGGCTATGCTCCCGCATATGTTCCTGCCGATCCCAGCGGTGCTCCTCCTACAGATGGAACCGCTGGCGCATCGTACCTTGGCTCCGATGAGAACGGTCTGCAAGCCCAACAGTCTTACCAAACCAATGGCTTCGCATACCCTGACCCATCAGGCGCATCGGCACCTGCGTACCCTGCCTTCGTCGATAGCAGTGCATACACCAATGGAGACGACATCAAGTCCGATCTCACTGCTCAACTCGCCGCTCACAATGCTGGCCACGCCCTACACCAAACCAATCACACGCACAACCAGAACTTACCGCAACAAATGGCCCCTCACGACCAGACTGCACAAAACCTTTTCCAAGCATTCACCTCTCCGTCGCCGAATAACAGCTACGCTTCTCCTAATACCCCTGCGACAACCGCACCAGCAATGACACCTCAACAACAACCCCAACAAATGATGATGGGACCTGTCGCTTGGCGCCACTTTACCCACGACATGCTCGGTATCATGGGCACGGGTTACCCTGGCTTTGACGTCCAGAATGCAAACGCATTGTTGGCACTGGGCCAGAAGCCTCCTGGTGTGGATGCTAGCAGCGTCATGCCTGTCGGAGATGGACCACTGCCCTTGATCGGAGATGGACTTTGGCCATTGACGACCTATGGACCTGTGAGCAGCTCTGCCGGTTATTGACAATGATAGTAGACGAGCGATTTTACTCGTCATCAGTTCGATGGTTGATGCTCGACGCAGAGTACAGTTGTGCTGATGAAAGCGGAGACTGGTGTTGGTGGCGAGCTTGCTTGATCAAAGGTGGCGTTCATGGATGATAGGAATCATCGCTTTTTTGCTTTGCTAGTTGCTGGTTTCTCATAGTTGATTGTGTTTTCATTCTACGAGTCGCTTTTTCCATCCCGGTATGACATGACAATCGAAATGCATATTTCGCTCTACCATCTTCTGACTTGCTCTTTATACACACGTAGTTATGGTGACTTGCATATGCCGGTTGCATGCCCGAACGACTCTTGCGCTAGTTGGCATTTGAAGTGATGACATGAAGCCCCCAAAGGCGATTTCGGTCTTGTAACAATATAAAAAGATTCAGTCGCAGCATAATAGAAGCTCTCCAACAGACATCAGGCAGATTGCCTTCCTCATCGTCCCCCAGTCAACCAGAGCCCAAGTTTGTGCTGGATCTGAATTACAATGAAGAGACTGCAGGGAACAAACAACAACAGGGAAGGCAGAGGTGAGTCTGTGATACTGCAGCTAGGGACATCAGTCTCCAGAGACAAGAGGTTCAAAGTAGCGGAAAATTGGACATACGACAAGAGAAGAAAGAGCGACAAGTATTTGGGTAAGGAGGAGATATAGATCTGGTTACTCCTGTTGTTTCTCCATCGCTGCTACTCCCTGAAGTCGAGGCTACTCGACAGAATTGACAACCATAAGGTGGGAGAGGTCTCTTCTGTACCGTCAAGATCCCAGGAGACATGAAATGTCTAGGACGTGTCAAGCATCAATAGAGATGAATTTCCATCTCGTATCGGATCCAGTGATGGTGCAATCTTCCAGAATCGAGTATAGTATATTCGTATCTGGAACAAGAAGACCAATGTGTTTCACCTCACATAGAGTCAACTCAAAATCACCGCACCGACTTCTCCGTGCCAGTCTTGTATTGTTAACTCATGTTTACGTGAGTTCTGGAGTTCGCATACCGTCAATCAACAGATCATCGCCTCGGTGTGATAGGCGCGAATAGATCGAAAGGGCCTGTTCGCGCCCGGCTAGTATTCCAGATTCATAGAGTATGAGTATGAAAAGGGCACCGCGTCTGTAAGAGTGCAGCCGTAACCACTACACCAAAGTAAGAAGGCGTGAATGTCGACCAAAAGACATTTATATTCTTCGTAGCAGGAACTGGCTCACTCTCTCTCCACAACTCACATTGAAAAACGCGACTATAAAAATGCACGGTATAATCAAGAAATACGGTGGCCTCCGCGGAGAGAGACGTGCAATACGAATTTCAAGTAAGGGAGATTCCATGCTTTCCAGTATGTAAAATTTCACATATTTCTCTGCTACCTGTTTTCCTTTTACTAACCATGGCTCCCACTCTCACCGATCAGAAACAAACCCATCTTATCCACATCGTAATCTGCGTCTTATGAACCTATGATCCCCGTAGTTGATATAATCACATCGCTGACGTCGACGAAACGAACTAGGTCGACGTCGCAACTTTTGCCATCTATCTCCGTACCCACAAGGATGTGCCTCCTCCTCAAGTTGGCTAACTATCCTTCTTATCATGTAAAAACAAGTTACCTAACATTCCTTACTTGCAATTAAGTTATGCAAGACCTGTGACATCGAAATAAAGGATTTTTCACCCTTGCATAACACAACTTGTCCATCTTCTATTTCTTTCTCTATATCATTCATAATCTCCCTAGACTATACCATACTAATTAGTAACATCTTTAATAACTTGGAAGTTCAAGTCTCTATTGCCTCAGTATTGTCACATGGAGTTTAACTTTACGTACATTACTAAACCAGAACTTCTTACAATCTAAAGAGCTACTGAAATCGGGCTTTGTCCGCAAGCCTGAGAGCCCAAGAAGCCAATCTGGTGGATGCGTACATAAGGAGTAAAAATTGCAAGTATTCTACTGATTCAAATGTAGGTACATCGGCGACGTTACTGGGTCGATGAAACCGACGATGATCTTCTTGTCTCGCTAGTAAAACTTCTAATAGGTCTGATGTGCGCAGGCTACTATACATAATACTTACTAGCCTAGGTTGACATACGATGCATAGGAGCCTGGTGCTCGTTGTTCTCGATATGAATCTAGTTACCCAGCGACAATACACTGCGCGATCTACCGTCCAACTGAGATTCTGTATTATTGACCATATACAAAGCAAGTAAGAGATCGATGGTAATACAGAACTAGTAGCAGGTGATAGAGGTGCTTAAGATGATCTACGTACTTTTCATGATGAGATTACGATCTCGTACGATCATTCCCTTGCATCTGCTACAAACAGGGTACTCCACCTTGACTCACAACAGGTTGTTTCCTGATGAATAGTTGTCTCCGGGATAAGTCCAGAAAAGACAGTTTTTACAACAGTGTACACAACATGTTCTTGGATTCGGAGAACCCAGATTTTGAGATGCTGATCTTCTCGCAACCTCGAATGTAGAAGGTAGAAGAAATCTTCCGTCATACTAGATATCTGTCATCCAACTCGACTTCTGGATCTCATCGTAGTTCCATCAAGCTTCAGATGTCAAAGACAAAGACTGAGACAGCCACTGTCGCACAGAAGATTGCTCTGCCACCGACGAGAGCAAGAGTAGCAGGTCTGTGAGCCAAAATCCCCTCCAGGTGTCTCTCCTTGATGATGGCGAAGTAAAGAAATGCTGAGATACCGGAGATGGTGCATCAGTATAAGTCATCAGTGACCTGATGACTTTGCTTACCTTAGCATCATCAGAATGAGGAGCAGTAACTTGAACAATGACTGCTGATGTCTCTCCGGAGGTAGAGCATCTCTCGTTCTTCTTGTTGTCATCTTCCAGTCGCGATGGCCAAGAGACTCGCAAAGCATGAGCATGGGAGAGAAATCGTCAGTCAGTTCCAGGTAAGCAATGCTTCGACTAGAAGGATACAATTTGACCAATCAACCATATACAAGCATTCTTGAGAGGACTGGAATTGCACCAAACAATTTGGGAGATCGAAGTGACAATGGTCATGATATTAGATCTCTTGCTGTATTCTGTTGGATGAAGGGGAGGCGTGATGGTTTTCCATAGTGTGTACGGCAGACAATCGACTTTTATTGTAAATGGCTGTTGAGGACCGATAGAACGAGGAAAGTAGTAAAGCATGTGTAAACTCATGGAAGAAATAGAACAGGGGTATATTACGGAAGTTGTGATGAAATCGAGAGAAGAACCAAGAAAAAGAACAAAACAACAAATCGAACCAAAAGTGGACAAAAATCAGATCATGACTCAGAGGTCAAAANATTGCCGACAGCCTCAACAAAAGCGTCTGTTTCTTCCAAATGAGGACAATGACTGCTCTCGGGGAAACGAACCCATTTGACCTTGCCAGGAATCTCGCGGAAGAATGGCTCCATGGTGATGTCTTGAGCTTCGTCGTAGTTGCCATTGATCAGTAATGTTGGAACGTTGATTTTGTGAAGTTCAGATGTTATGTCCCAGCCCTTGAGCGAACCGATAACGTTGAACTCAGAAGGTCCATNTCCTGATTGTCGTCAGCAGAGCATTTGTCAGAGTATAGAACAGCCGCCTCACATCGTCATATACACGGTATCATCATCCTTGACTTGAGCCAAGGTTTGCATGAGCTCGTCTGGGAAAGGTACGACACGGCAGACATGCCTCTCGTAGAAACTCATCATTGCAGTCTCATACTCTTCCGTGTCCGTCGTGCCTTGTTCCTCGCATCGCGTCAAAGTCTCCTGAATCTCCTTGGGCAACTCCTTTCGTAGCTGATCTGCGACTTCGACCCAAGTAGTCAAGCTTGCTGGAGAATTGGCGATGATCAGACGGTACAAGCCAGCTGGTCGTTTCGTGGCATACAAAGCTCCGAGCATACCGCCCCAACTCTGTCCAAAGAGGTCGAATTNTTTGATGCTCAGATGAGATAGCAGATTTTCCAGTTCGGCGATGAAAAGGTCGGAAGTCCAGAAGTCAGTATCTCCTTTCTTCTCGCGCAAATGTGTTGAATTTCCACAACCAATTTGGTCGTAAAGAATGACTGGTCGTGAGAAAGGTGCCGAGGACAGATGAGCGCAAGGGAGGATATAGTTGTGGGCCATACCAGGCCCGCCATGCAGACAGATCAAAGGAGTAACATTCTCAGTCAGCTCTCCGTACAGAGCATACCATGTCTCGGCTTCAATATCGGATCCTGGGACCTTGAAAGCGACCTTCTCGGTCTTTGAAGGTGCGGGCAGAGTTTTGGACGTTCGGGCAGCGGTACCGGCAGATGTATTCATGTTCTTGGAGGAATATGTTTGGGGATGCAAAGGTGTAACAGAGAACAGAAGAGGGTGCCAAGCTGGCTTTATAGAAAGGGGAATCGATTCGAGTCAAGCGTGTCGCAGTAGGTATAGCTCATTGTAACAGCCTTTCAGCAGGCAGCGATCAGCACTTGGACGGAAGTAGAAGGTAAGAAACGGCAGCTGTCGTCAGCGAACGAGCCGTTTGGCGAGTGGAAGGGAAACATGGTGGTTGTACATGACCGATGTCGGAGATAGAAGAAGTGTTTTATAGGTTGAGTTTCGTAGTCGTAGGCCCTTTGGTGAGGATGAGCTGCCTGCCTGTTCGGGACATGGCGGGCTTGGCGAGCAATCGGAAGAAGCTCGATTTTGCGACTTCCCTCGTTCCGCTCCAGCAACGCTCTTTCCCTCCAATCCCATCACACAAGCGCGATCCATTCGACAGTCCATCACACACGAGCCGCCTGCTATTCCCGGCGCCTACCTCTTGTAAGTTTCCCCTTTAAGCGCATCCTCCTACACAAGCACAATTACATGATGAGATTAAAATTATTGGAGCTGTCCTATCTCTTCGGAGACTGAGGAGACAACTTATTACCTTATACGCAAACATCTGAAACAACCCCTCGTTCACTCCATACCAATCACGCGTCGACACAATCAGCGAGATCCGAACTAACGCGTAGCAGCACTCTATTTGCCTTGACGACATCGATTGCACCTTCCCGAAGAGTTTGCGCACGCGTCTCAGTTACAGCTCTGAGCCTGCCTGACCTGCGCCTATCTGACATCTCCACCTCCTCCTTCCTTTTGCATACCACATCACACAACCATGTCTGCCGACCCTAGGAGGCGACCGGCGCCTGCACAATCTGCTCCCCCACCGCCACCTCCACCTCCCCCACCAGCAGAGCCTCAGCCAGATTCATCTGTCCAGAGCTTGGATGGCGCAAGTGATCAAACTCCAACACAACAGGCGAAAGCCGAGGACAGCTTCAAGCTGCGCTTCTGCACTGTGTGCGCCAGTAACAACAACAGGTATGTTTCGCCAAGTGATGCTGTATACCGTGTCTCTGTGCAATCCTGTGTCCTGCAAGACAACGTGTCCCGTCGCTTGCTCTGCTTCTGCCTTTCCCTCTGCATAAACGTATATACTCGCCGAAATACAAAGCCTCTGCTTGTCCACCGTCTCTCCTGTCTCGTCGCCGTCATGACACTGTCCCCTTTGCACCAACTACCGTACTAATACGGTCATGCNAGATCTATGGAAGCACACCTGCGCCTCGCCGGCAGTGCCCAACAGTATCCCACCATCTCCTTCGGTACTGGCTCGTTAGTCCGCCTGCCTGGTCCTTCCATCACCCAACCCAACATCTACAACTTCAACAACACTTCATACGACAGCATGTACCGCGAACTCGAAGGCAAGGATGCTCGCCTCTACCGCGCAAACGGCATTTTGCCCATGCTTGACCGCAACAGAAACATCAAATGGGGTCCTGAACGATGGCAAGATTGGAGGATCGGATACCCGCGTGTGGGCAAGAGATATGCCAATGCGCCTATCCCTGGAGATCCTGTCTACACCAATGACATGGGCGCTCAGGGCACCGAGTCGGGAACGGTGGACATCGTCATAACTTGCGAAGACCGCTGTTGGGAAGCTGTCGTTGATGACTTGCTGTCAAGAGGAAGTCCTCTCAACCGCCCTGTCCATGTCTTCAACGTCGATATTAAGGATAACCACGAAGAAGCACTTGTCGGAGGAAGAGCCATTCTTGAACTCGCTGATGAGCTGAACGCTGCTGCTCAGGATGAAAGAAAGATTCACGCTGAGAAGACTGGCAGCACTGAGGGCTTTGACGCTGCTACCGGAGGCTCGAGAGATGGCTTCGATGCTAGGGTGCCCATCATCCTCGGAGACTGGCAAGAGAGATGGCCTCATCTTCCTGCTCTCTGGACCCTGGCTTGGTTCTAGGTTGGATTACATTACATCATGCATACCACTGATATCGCTACGACCGAATGCTGAGATAGCTCTATACCCAAATCAATCGTACACGCTCATGTTCCTGCCAAATGATCAGTTACGCCATTCATCCTTCCCTAGAGCCAACATGTTCTTTGAGTCAACACGAACAGATCCTGATATCAAAATAGAAGTTGTTCAATGTCAGCGCCCGTGTTTAATCATCTTGAAATCCTCGGACACCTTGCCGACACCCAGAAGTGAATGTACGGCAAGTTGAACAACTTAAATTCTATCCACTACTAAAGCCTTCTCGGGTGCCTTCAACAACAACAACTGCAGCAGGCAGACCGCACCTGGCTATGCCCAAAGGTCTGCAGACTTCTCTAGGAGGACGAGCCCGATGCCATCCAGCTTACCCTTCTAGATGCATTGACAGAGAGAACACACAGGAGGTCTGTGATTCCACAGATGTTTGTTGCATCTCGAGAGTGTTCAAGCAAATTCACTGACCTATTTGCTCAGTTCCCCCTTACGAGCAAGAGCGATTGATCAGATCCGGACTTTTGCTCTGGAAAATGTCACTTCCCTTCGACTGCACTAGTTGGACTCATGAGAATGGGTACCGAAACCATGAAGAAGATACCTGGTGACCTGGATCTGTCGTCTAGCTACAGTAAACCAACCCTCCAAGGGTTGTATACCACCCTACATCGCCGAGGAGTCTGCGATCAATCTCCTATTCCTCTTTTCCAAGATCGATACTTTTCACGAGACGCACACAGACCATCGCGATCACCAGCCCGCATCTTGTATGACTTGGATTTGGAAAATCTGGAACAACATGTATAAGTAAGCTGGCTTGCTGCTTGGAATCACAGCAACAGCAACAGCAACAGCAACAGCAACAGCAACAGCAACAGCAACAGCAACAGCAACAGCAACAGCAACAGCAACAGCAACAGCAACAGCAACAGCAACAGCAACAGCAACAGCAACGGCAACAGCAACAGCAACAGCAACAGCAACAGCAACAACAGCAGCAGCAGTAACAAAGGACAGGCGCAACAGACTTTTGTCAGAGGTTCACGTTATTCAGCTGTTACAAAATATATCAAGTTCATAGAGAACGCAACAAACATAAGGAGGTCTGTAATGTCTGAGATGAATGGTTGCATTCCCGCCTCGAGAGATGGTATTGCTCAGAAGTTTGACTGGGGACAGGCCGAATTGGATATCATCATGGACCTGATGGCTCTACCTCCATGAGCTATGCAGTCAACCGATGTAATGCATAGACCTTCGGCTTCCTTTGACCTTCTTGTTTCTTTGGCCTGGAGGATGACCCATTTGTTTCCTCGGTGGCTAGGCGTTGGTTTCTGGATCGTCCTTCACTTTGGTGTTGCTTTGTGACGGAGTTTAAGGGGTGGCTCCGTCTGAGGATGTTGCTTTGTATCATAAGATACTTTGCCCATATCTCTGCTCAAATTGGGCATCTTCACCTTCGTCCTGTATTGGTGACTCGTTACGGTCTTGGACATGACCGGGTCCAATGTGAATGTCATCATCGTCCAAATCGCCCTCGAACCTGATGAACCGCAAGTTGTTGTTGAAGGACATGACCACAGAGACGCGTAGTATGCTCTTTTCAATGATCTCTGTTGACGACATTCAACTGTTGATACGCTGTGTGTGCGTGCACTTGAACGTTGCCATTTTTGAGAAGCAATATCGAGATCCTTTCTCGCAAGTGATATGTGGTAAGTTGTATATAGATGGAGAAGCTTGGTGGTTCTTCGAACTGTCTGGTCGATATACAACTACTATACAAAGAGTTGATGTAACGCAAGAAGCAAAGTTGTGTAATCAACACATTGCAGAGGAATGCTAGAAACTCATCGACCCCTTATTCGTGACGGACGGCCCTATTCTCTCTGGATTTCTCCCTATTGTGATCGAAGAACGCACTACTAGGTCGACAACATCTTGTGTTTTCAATTATATCCCGCGTTATTACCAAATCATCTTATTCAAAGTTGATGTGGACGTAACTAGGATGGATCGTTCTATACGAAGGACGGAGAGTGATTGTAGGAGTCATCGACCTTGTCTACGACCTTAAAGAAGGAGTAGGAATGGTACATAGCAAAGACTTATGAACAGAATTTTTGTTTTCCACAATTCGAGGTAATGATCGGGGTCAGCGTTTGATACACAGAAAAGTGGATGTAAACAATATCATAAGTTCATCAGGTAGCAATGATTCCATCTGTAGTACATATCACACCAAGCCTCCCCAGCCCAATCCTTGCATCCCAATCATCACATCATCAAGTCCTTGCCTCTCAATCTCTTGCTCTTCTTCTTCCGCCTCCTCATCCCTCTCACTCTCATCTCCATCCACGGCACTTTGCATAACGTTCTGCCCATGACACACAATAACATTGTAACTGCGTCTGAACAAATCCACAGCAGCCACAACCCTCATACTCTCATTCTCGACGGTTTCAAGGTCCGTCTCCCAGCTTCGTGACAGTGCTCTAGCAAGTGACTCTGAGAGGCTACGTTTGGCAAACTCAAGCGTGTCCTGCCAAGTACAATGTACACTATCGAGTATTGGAGGGTCTGGTGTCATCAGTGAATCTAGATCCGGAAGAGGAATGGGAGGTGCCATAAATCGAGCACTGAACTCTTCGCCGAATGCCATGAGACGACGGAGTGACTCCATGGCGTCGCTCGCTTTGCCGGTAGCGCGATGGACGTATTCGACAAGCGTGAGGCTCTGTTCTACGAGGCCAAAAATTGCTACTAGAAGACGTAAAGACCCGACGTCATGCGATGTTGGCGAAGATGGTATTGACATGGCAAAGCGGTACGTTGTCATGAGAATTGAGGTAATAGCACTGACGTCCAAGTCCATGCCTGTCTGATCGGTAATATCCAGATCGAAGATCATGTCATAGATAACCATGCTACTGGCTTCAACGAGCGGTGTGGCCAAGTACCAACCTCGACATGAGAGACTCGAACATTCGATATATGCCGGTAGCAAAGCCGTCAGAACCACACTCCTGAGGCCTCTTGATGTATTCCCGGTAAGGGCGTCATGCATCTGTTTGATGAGATATGGTTGCTGGTTCTCCGAAGCTGCGCGCTCACTGACTGTCTGCACAAACACAGCAAGCTGTTTACGAGCACGACTGTCTCCCAACTTCGAATCGTAACTCTTAAGCTTCGCCTTGACATACGTTGGGTCGTCCAACGGAAGTGGAAAGGCAGCAGAGTCCACAAAGAAGGGATCGATGGGGCAGATGTCTGACGTGTATTGCTGCATGAGGGAGATAATTGACTGGACGAACTCAACGTAGGCCCCCTTGACGTTGTCATAAGATGATCCACCGAGTCGCCCGGACATGTTCTGCAGTCGTTCGTAGGTACCGCGCATATGCTGCATAGCAGCCTTGAGCATGTCAACATACTCTCTTTTACTTTCTGACATTGTCGAAGACTGGCTCGAGTTGAGCAGAGAATGCATGTTCGACAACACGCTGCCAATGAGACTGATCCGCCTTTGTCGAAACTCGGCCATGTTGATACGGTACTCGCCAGTCTCGTGGTCAGCGGCGAACGGCAGATTGTGCAATAGTGGCTCTGAGATCGTGTTCTCTAACAGACTCGCTGTGAGACGATGTTGAAATTTGAGCATCGATTCGCGCTCAAACAACGACACGAACCAAGCTTTTACGAACAGGATTCGATGATCGGTGAGACTTGACTTGTCGCTTTTAATGACAGATGCAAGGAAGTAGCAAGTGTACTTGTGCCTTTGCTCTGTCTCTCGAAGCTGGAACCATGACGTTGTGCTGTAGACATCCAAGAAGCTTGACCAGTCAAGAACATGGTCTTTGGTCAAGTGCTGAGCAGTGGCGGTCCAAACATCCACGACTCTCTTGAGAAGCGCATCGTCAGGACTTTTCTCTGAACCGAAGCATGTCGAAAGAAGTGAAGCGATAGGCTCTTGCAGAAATGCCACTTCTGAAGTCTTCGGCTCCGAGCTTTCTGGCTCTTCCATGACTTGATCCATGAAAGACCAATCGCCATAGTCCTGGCTGTCATCACTGCCCGGTTGACTTTCTTGCTGTAAGGGCTTGGAGAGCCTGCTCTTGGCTACAAGCAATTCATCAACAATATCTAGTGTCTGTACAATGGCGACGGAAAGCCTGGACTGATTCAGATCGAAAAGCTTAAGCACTTCGATCAAGTTCGACTGTTCGATAATGTTGCGAACTTTGGACCATGACTTGGAAATCTTGACAGCATTGCGCATTGCTAGAAGCAGATCCTGCAGGATGGCAAAAATGCTCCGTTGGTTGGTTGTGATGGTCATCTCGAGCATCTCGGGTGAGATATCAGTGAGCCCTGTAGATCTCGCAGCAGCGTAATGTGCTTCTGCCTCAGATCTGGCAAGTCGATATTGAGATATGGTGGTCGAAATCATGTCTTTGCACCATGAGGCCAAGATATCCTCATCATTGAAGGGTTCAACTTGCGAGAGTTGGTAACGAGCGATCATACCCCAGGCGCGCACGCTCAGCCGACAAGCTTCTCGATGCGAGTTGTCGTGGTCGACCAAATCTCTGATCATCTGCAATCGAGGTCCACAACCAGACGGCATAACCCAGTAAAGCGTGCATAGCAAATCGTGATGATTGCGCAAGGCATTGAGTGCGACATGAGTGACCTCTTGCTCTTTCTGATAGGTACGACCATGGTTGGGGATGAATCTCCATGCGAAGCCTCGGACTTTGTTTTTGGGCAAGGTTTGTTGCAAGCCTCGCAACCCAACCACAAGCAGCTTGAGAAACATATGGAAGGCACAATCAGACGCTTCGAGCTCGATTGTCGGGTCTTTGTCAAGATCTTCGAGAAAGCGTGGTGACCCTTTACCCTCTTCCTTGCGAAGTTGCGAGAGATTGTTACCAGCAAAGAAGTCGTATATTGTTCCCAGCGCAGGCTCACACCTCTGCCAGCCCCAACGTGTGATCAGATGATACACTCTGGCCAGACATGCCCGTACATAGTCGTTGAGCGTTGGAGTGCGCGCCTTGCTAGTTGCTGAATACAACCCGAAGGTCCGCTGCAATAGCATCTTTACCAAATTCCAATTGTCATTAGTCGCCTGGAACCTGCTCCGTGGTCGGAATACGCCTTTTGCATCAATCTCAAGGAGAGGCTGAATAGAAAATGCATCATACCATATCTGGTCCAGGGAGTGGATATTGCAGATCGTACCAATTGCACGACCTTGTTGTGTGTTGATGATTTCAGAAAGCTTGACTGATGCATTGACAGTGGTAAGCACATGATTGACAACCACAATACTCTTGATAGCAATGTCTTGCTCCTGGATACCAGAGTCACGATGAGCGTGCTCGCGATGAGTTTCCAGGAACTCACGGACTGCAATCAGTCTCGAAGGTAGCGCTGCAGCGATGACCTTCGTGCTCAAACGAACACACTTCTCCACAAGGAGCGTCTGTAGCCTGAGATCAGTGGTAGGATGTTGCGAGATGCGTACAGATTGTACAGTGACACAAAGCAAGTACAAAAGTGAGTCGACTACAAGTCTGTCGACATGACTCCGTATGTCTGAGTGAGGTTTGAGAACAATCGTTTCCACTTCGACCATATCTACGAACTCGTCGACAAAGCGGGAGAGGCGGCTCAAGCATAAGCACCGATCGATGGTGTCCAGAAAGTGAAGACAGCCTGAGAGATATCTCACAACAGAGCGTAAGAAATAGTTTAATCGAGCGGCGGTATCCTCGATGGCTGTTCGTCGCATCTCTGTAGTCTCGAACTCTCCGACAGCGTGTAAATCTTCCGTGCAAGCTGTGAGTATGAGATCAAGACCGGCGGAGACATCTTCGTTCCATGCACTCCAGTGCAACGAGCGACCAGCTACTTCTACCGTTATACGACCAGCAGGTACATCGAGGTCGCGCTTGCGCAACGTCAGGCAATCATTGAAGTCTCCACTACCCACAAATGTGCTGGTAGCAAAGTAAGTACCGATCTCGAGCGGTCTGACATCGAAGTCTGTAGGATATCGGGTGCCAAAAGGGCCCAAGCCTTGCAGTATCTCACCCTTGAGTGCACCATCTGTTTGAACAGGTCCTGGATCTTGAGCAGAGATGAGAGGAACATCAACAGGCAAGGGCTCGTTTGGTTGGCGAAATCTGGTTGTCTCAACATCGAACCGTCGAGCCATCCTTTTGCGAGCTCGTGCGTGCGAAGAAACATTGTCAGTGCCTGTCATGTTGGCACCCTGATCTTGCATCTGATTCGGGACACTGGCTTCAGAAGAATGACCTTTGTCTTTGAGGAAGCGCTCGAGTCGGAATTTGGAGGCTGGCTCGTCTCGTCTGTCTCGAGCAAAGATCTCCATCAAACGGGATGGTGGTGCAGCGAAGGTAAGCGGATCAAGATCACGATGTGTGGCTTGAGCTACGCTCTCTAGCTGAGCTGGCCGCATCCGATGATCACGTTCAAGCAATCTCCTTTGATTTGCTCGAAGTAGGTTTGGAGCGGTACGCTTTCGCACGTCGTTGCCTCCCTCTTGTAGCTGTTGCGGTTGTCTCGGCCTTGCACTCACAAGAGGTCGTGGCTGTCCAGGTCTTCGGTGCTTTGGACCACTCGTTGCAAATGAGCTTTCTGGACCATTGGACGCTTCAGCATCTCGTAGTCTTTCATCGTTACGAATACTGCCGACAGAACTTGCATCCTGAGGCGGGGGGACCCAATTGCGATTCAAGTTGCCTGCTCGCCACGACAACAACGGCTCGAGAGCATCTTGTGTGTCTTCTCTTGTAGCAAGACGGATCTCCTTGTTGGTCGGGCTGTGTCTGCCGTGATCAGGTCGTGTACGAGCCTGGCGGGCAGCAAGACGCACAAACTGAGGCCTTGGTACTGCCCGTGGCAATTTGGGTTCCGTAGGGGTGCCGGCATCCAAGATACTCAGCTGGACTGGCTTGGGCTTCTTCGCAGCTGTTTTTCTCTTCCCGTTCGTGCTTGTCTTGTGGTGCGACGTAATCTTCCGAGCTGCAGAATCACCAGTGGCTTTCTGTTTTTGACCAGTATGAGCCTGTCCCGAAGAGGACTTGGTGCGTGTAAACGTGGCTGGGAGCCTAGACTGTCTTTTGCTTCCAGGTAATCTGAAATGATTCCTTTCACTAATTGGAAACATATCATCAATCTCATCGTGTTCGTCAATCTCCAAGGTCTCGGAAGGTCGACCTGATGGGCGTCCAGTAATTGGTGAAGGCAGTCTAGTCTGAAGCAGACGAGGCGCTGGAAGTTCCGCAAGCGAGCTCTCGGAGTCGGAGTTGTCAGAGAAAACTACATGGCTGTTTTGACGAGCTGGTATGGCAGAAGTGCTTGTGACTCTTCGTTGAGCAACACCTCTAACAGGGGCCGTTGGTCTGGGTGTCTCCATCTGGACTAAGGAAGGGGCAACCGAAGGTGACGGCAGTCTGACCTGTCTGTCAAACTTGAGGTAAGAAGCAGGCAGCACGCCCCTGATCCTTCGTCGCATACGCATCAATTGTCTGTTTTCATGGTCTGACTCTGATGAGGAGCTGGCCTCTACATTAGCATCGTGACGAGTCGCAGCATCGTCATCATCGGACGATATGACTACTTGGCGAGGACGCCTGACTGATGTGGAAGTAGGCTGCTCGGGCGACGATGGGAGTGGAGTAGGTGCAGCTGCGTAATTGTGACCATACGGAAGCCTGAAGCGAGGAGGGGCGGCAGGTGTGGGTTCAGCATTCGCTGGGCTTGACGTCCGTGGAGGTGAAAGTGGCAGTAAGTCTTGATTGAGGGACCCGTTCGTGATTGAATGGACGCGATTCGGGTTCAGCGACTTTAACCTTCCTCTGGCTCTTGATGTGGACGAAGGTAGCATACGTCCATTTTGATCAGTGTGAGGAGTCTCGAGAGTCTTGCGGCGCTTGTTACGAATTTGAATAGCACCGTTGACACGGCGGCGAATGGTATCGAGGTCAGGAAACTCGTCTTCGTCATCACCGACAAGGTTGGACAAGTCAAGAGGTGGCGATTGACTGTGGGTGGATGAAGCTGAGGATTCTGGCGGAGTCGACTCCTGCGTATGATCCGGTTGGCGACGTCGAGGCTGAGTCTCTTCCTGACGGAACTCGGCATCCTGAGAGTCGTCTTGGTCTCTTGGTCGCTGGCTGTTGGCGATTTGAATGGGTCTCACGCCAACAGCTCTAAGTCTACGACGATATTCTTGAATTTCGATGGCATAAGGAGTCAACTGGATGGCTTTTCGTGCTCGAAGGTTGCGTCGAGGTTGTTGAGCAGCAAGTTCAGCGAGGTGTTGATCAGACAGAGAGGTGACAGCACTCTCGAGGGCGGACGTCTCAGGTTGGCTGGGAAGTCTCGGTATCGAATCGTTGGTTCTTGCCGTACTTGAAGGTGGAGGAAAGAAGGGTTGCGGAGAAGAGATGAGCTGCATGTCGACGTCGGACAGGTCGGAGCTTGAGACAGACAAACGTCGCTCGGCTTGGGAAGGCGCGATGATGGGAGCTGACGAAGATGGTGCCTGTTTAGGTTCGACATTGTCTTCAACCAACAGATCGATGTCCATGAATCCATCATCTTCTTGTGTATCCTGCTCGACATGGCCGGTCGTGTTGACTGTACTTTTGATCCTCTTCAATGCTCCTGGTCTAAACTTTCGACTATACGTTCTAACACTCTTGTTGGTCTCTGTCGGCGACTCTGCGCTTCTGTTTTGGGTGATCAAGACTATTGGCTGCCCAGCCGAAGGCTCCTGGACTGTCTGCTGTGCATCGAGGCCGTCATCTGGTATGTCGAATGTGGTGTCCTCTTCCGAAGCCTGAGCAGGTCCTTGCGATTCCTTCCTCGTCGTCAAAGGACTGATGATTCCATCTCTTCTATCCGTCTCGGCATCATCAATCAATTCCACAGAAGCACATCGTTGATCGGGTGTTGTCGTCGTCCTCGGCGTCTCTCGTGTTGTTATTGTCGTATCAGCATCTTCGTCAACCAAAGACACATCGTCCTCATCCGAGTCCGGGACATAGCCTCGATCTCTCCATTCGCTCATTTGATCTGGCCTTCATTGCAACATTTACGAATGAATGCTGAACAATAATGTCTAGACCTGAAGACGCGACTCTAACGCGTTTGCCAATTTCAGATGCAACGCGCCTCGGCAACGCGACAGTTGCCCCACGTCATGCCAAGACGTACAGAAACTCGAGCTGTTCCATGTGCTCATCATTTGAACCCGAATGGTTTTTTGATATACAAGACACGAGATTAGGAACAATGAATAGATTGATCGCGCCTGCGTTAGCTACAGTCTGTGGTATTGCCACCGGTATGTTGCCTATCTCGGTCATTTCTCGACATGCTTTACTGACACCCCTCACAGCGGTCGCAGCATTCCAACCAGAACTGCAGAAGCAGGCAGCAGAAAGAGAAGGCAAGAATGTTGAAGAGTTTCAACAACAGCATAATGGCGCCATGTACGACTTTCTATCGCACTCTTTCATTAGAATCCCCACTGACATCCGCCCCCTCCCAGTNCCGCCAACAGCACACGACCGCGAGATCCCAGACATCAACAACGACAAATCCATCGGCGCAGAAGTAAAACAGCACCTCCAAGAAGCAAGGCAAGAAGCAGTACAGACGATACAACACGCACAGCAAAGCGCAAAGACAGAGGTGGCACCCAAGAAAGCATGGTGGGGTCTGGGTATATTCGGAGCCAGTCAAGGCGGAGAAGAAAGTCCAAGGGAAAACAAATAATAGACCACTCTATCCGTGGAATACAAAAAAACTTAACAAGGATATCAAAAACTGCACAGAACGCCAGAGTAAACCTCATTACTCCCTGAATGTACTCGTGCCTAGAATTGTCTATGAGAAATCCTCATCCTGGCTCTCAATCTTCTCCTTGATCCTGAGCAGCACGGTCGTCTGCCACTTGTTCAACTTTTGCATCTGGTCGAATTGGAACAGGCGGTCGGCAAACATGTCTTGGTCTCCGGCTTCGACGGCTTCCTTGAGGTCGTTGAGGAGTTGGAATTCGCGGGCAGTGGTGAATTGCGTGTGTTTGGAGCGCCACTCGTCAAAGGCGCGGGATGTAGCTACCATGTCNNCTGTACAGAGATTAGTAAGAGATCAAGGAGAATAAGCGGAGAGGAAACGTACACCAGTGGCCAAGTGACAGATTCCGGCTTGGAAAAGGTAGTTTTTGATGTTCCAGGCAAGGAGGTTGTTGTTCTGAGCCTTGTCGGCAGCCGTCTCGTAGCCATCGATGGCACTCCTGTAGTCGCCCTCTAGTGCCTGCAAGTCTGACAGGGCCAGTGTGATTTTGTTTTCAAGCGCGGGAGCGGGATCTTGCTTGTAGCACTTGAGGGTGTCCTTGTAGGCCTCGATGGCCTTTGCGTTATTTCCCAGCACCTGCTGATAGTGATTCGCAAGACTCTCGGTGTTTGTGGCAGCCGGCCTCCACCTTCCCAACTGCTTTTGCTTGTTGATGGCCTGCTCCAGCATCGTCGCGGCCTTTTCTGGCTGCACCTCGTGATACAGCTTGAACGCCTCGTTGTAGATGTTGACGGCATCAAGCTGCTCTTCCAGGTTCTCGGTGCAGATTCTGGCGGCAGACTCGAGGGCAGAACCGCCTTGGGATATGGCGAGCGAGATGGTTTCCGGGTCGTCGATGGAGGTGAGTTTGACGCGGTAGGCGTTTGCGGCGGAGCGGTACATTTCGACGGCCTTTTCGTACTTTTCCTGCTTGCCGCCGAAGAAGGAGAAGCCGCCCGAGGCGCTCTTTTCTTGCTTGATGGNCCTGGAGGGGGGGAGTGTGTCAGTCGAGGGGTTGGAGATGGAACAGGGCTGGAAGTGGTAGCAGTAAGAGGCGCATACCTTGTTGAGCAGGTCCTGCTCGGCTGCGAGTGAGGAAGCCATGATGTGTGTGTGTGAGTGAGAGAAGTGTGTAGAGAGACGAACAGGAAATGTTGTCTTGTCGTTACTTGTATCTGGGGGGCCTGCGAGCACCGAGTCGGCGCTGACGTATCCGGACCCTGCCCCGCTGTGATTGGCCGCTGCCCAACTTTCCCTCTCTGTTCTACTCACACTCTACACAACCCAAGAACACATATTCGAGTAGTACAACAAGATGCCACCTCTCTTACTACGATCACGTCTGCGGCTCTGCTTGGCTCGCCGCGCAAATTTGCACACCACACGCCCAGCCCGCTCAAAACTCGATACAGACGCCCTCCTCTCGACACCAACCTGGTCCCTCGACACTCTCCTTNNCCCTCTTCCTCCTCTTCTACCACCACAACACCGACAATCACTTCAAAACAACTCCACCACCTCCTGCGCCTCTCCGCTCTCCCACCCCCAAAAGACAGCTCCGAGGAACAAAAANATGTTGCAATCTCTCCACCAACACCTCCACTTTGTCGCCGAAATCCGCAAAGTCGATACGACGAATATCTCTCCACTGCAAAGTCTACGGGATGAAACCAGTGCTGGGACCAAAGAGCAAGAGATTGGGTTAGAAGAGCTACGGGATGCGTTTGAGAAAGAGCAAGTCAAGGGAAAGTACTACAAGAGGATCAGACGGAGACAAGAGGATGCTGTGGAGGGTGAGAGTGCAAAGACTTGGGATGTCCTTGGTGCGGCGGGTAAGAAGGTAGGGAGGTTNTTTGTTGTTGATGGTGGAAAGGAAGGATAGAGGATGGCAGTGGGCAGGGATGCCCTGCTGACATTACCGCCATGAGCAACAAAGGACATCGACTACTCTGATGATTTGCTAGCAACTGTGTTGCCACGTCCTTCGCCCCGTCGATTGAATGGACACATTCTGGGGAGAGAATGTATGATTGGCCATCAGCAGTATCCTCTCGCTGGGAGGGGTGCATGTCAAGGTGCAATGCGAAGGACAAGTATACATGGCACGTGCAAGATCTCTCACAGCTTTGATCTTCACAACGAAAGGCTGTTGAGAGAGGACACAGGGGGAAACCAGACACAAACTTAGAACTTGAGAGATAGCAAAGGACAGACTCGGTCTGTATCGATGGCTATACTGAATGTCCTTGCCAGACAAGCACTATCTCTTTGAATATTGCCTAATCAATTCAAAGTAATAGACTAGATGATATTATGGTATGGAGAGATCGTGCTTCTTAGCATGGTTGGCATTCAGTCAAACTATATTAAACAACTACTCCTCGGCTACTGACTAATTAGCTCGTACATAAACAGCAATAATACACACCTTGGTCTTGCTGCCCAAAGTCAACATCACTTCGACCTCATCGGCAGCGTTCTGCTCGTCGAGGGACTAAGTGTAGGTCCCAGATCCAAGTCCTCCTCCTCTTCTCCCTCAGCAATCGTACCCGTCTTGTTCGCCTCACCCCAAGTCATTGCAAACCTCGGAGCCCCACTAGCTCCATGGCCAGGGCTGCTCGACAAAGCATAGTTGCCGCCAAACGGATTGTCGTTATCACTGACAGCACTGCTATGAGATGCCGATCGCATCTTCTTGAGCATATTGCTAAAGTTTGCGCCGTGTTGTGACATACGGCGGCCACTGCTGTCTTTACTGGCGTTGTTGTTGTCGATCGAGCTGAGACTCGTGCTGATGAAGCTGTCAAAGTCTTCTTCGCGGTCAAAGAGGCCGGTGGCGACGGATTGGCGACGCATTTCTTGGCTGTTCATGCCGGACATGGTGGACAAGCGACGAAGGGTCTCGTAGCCGGTAGGGTTGGCGGCGGCCCAGTTGAAGACGTCGCGGCACATGTCTTGGAGATCAAACTCGGCGCGCCAGTCAAGGTCGGAGGCTGCTTTGTCGGGAGACGCGGTAACGGTACCGAGATCTCCTGCGCGTGCTTCGCCGACGGTAAAGGGGATGGCTGTGCCAGCTGCATTGCTGAAAGCTTTGATGATCTCGAGTACAGAGTATCCTCGTCCTGTACCCAGGTTGTAGACATTGTAGTTGGAGACAGGATCCTGACCATCGAGCTCTTCGTCCTCGGGTACTGGACCAGGCTGCTTTGTGGCCTTGCGTAGAGCTGCCAGATGACCCATGGCGAGATCGCTGACGTGAATGTAGTCACGCACACCTGTGCCATCTGAAGTGTCGTAGTTGGAGCCAAACACATGAACGCGGCTACGACGACGTTGATATGCCTGAAGAATGACAGGCACAATGTTGTTTGGTGTACCCTTGGGGTCTTCACCAATCAGTCCACTTGGATGAGAGCCGGTAGGATTGAAGTAGCGTAGCGAAATGGCATGGAAATTGGGGTCCGCCACGCAGTAGTCGTTGATGATTTCCTCCGACATCCACTTGGAGCGTCCATAGGGATTGGTGAGTAAACCGCCTCCAGAGCCTTTTCCAGCAACTTGAACAGTTTCCTCTGAGATGCCAGCTTCATGACCAACACCATAGACCACAGCGCTCGAGGAAAAGATGAGAACATTGACGGCATGAGCCTTCATGGTTTTGAGCAAGACCACAAGTGCGGCGACATTGTTCTCGTAGTACTCCAGAGGCTTCGTGATGGATTCTCCTACAGCCTTGAGGGCGGCGAAGTGGATGACAGCAGTGATCCTGCCCCAGGTAGATGGATCTTTGGTCTGAGGGCTTGGTTGAGCTCTCTTTGCTGGGTTCAACGTATAGTCGAGCATGAGATAAGCCTTGTTCGCAGAGACCTCGCCGACGCTCACAGGGATTATAGCCCTCTCGGCATGGATCTTGTCAGACTGCCAGAATTCAAAGACCAGATTCATGGATTTTGTGCTTCGAATGTCGACCTGGTGGAAGAAGATCGGAGGCACATTGCCATTCTGTTGGAGACGCTGAGACTCGGTTCGAGCAATGTAGTGTACACGACACAGAGACTCCATATGGCTGTTGCACAAGTTGTCGATTACAACCACAGCAACACCAGCATTGAGTAACTCAAGGACCGTGTGCGAGCCGATATAACCTGCTCCTCCGGTGACAAGACATACTGGAAACGATTTGATTTCTGCACGAAAGCGTTCCACCTTCTTCTGGAGCGGTTCTTCGGTAAGTCGGTTAGTAGATGGCATCGCTGCGAGTCTTCCGTCTGTGGGTTGTGTTTGATTGTTGCAACTCGTTGTTTCAACTTATGTGTTGAAGCGTAAAACACACTGCTTGTCGTTGGTCGCCAGAATTTCAGGGGAAGACACCCGCATCAACGAATACTACAAAGACGTCAAGCTCCAGATAGAGCTGTAAAGCTCCGATACAGAAGCCGTATCCCCTGTTGCATCATAAGCTACATAATCCGAACGCTGAGTTCAAAGTATCGTAACGCTGATCACAGCAGTACGGAGATCATCTGGTGATAAATTTGCCCCCGACACCAAGACTCAGTATGAACGAACGGAATCAACTCCCATGCAACGTTTGTGTTGACGGTCAACCAAGCAGCATGATCGAAGTCCAACGGTGAGTGATTTTGAGTCTAGCGTTGAGTATCTGCCATGCTTTGCGTTCAAGCGAGTATCCTTTCGTCCAGAGGGCCCACATGAGTATCTTTCTGTTCAAAGGATCCACATCTCTCATCGCTCTGATCCGAGCATGTTGACGGCGGCCATCAGATTAAGAGGTATGTGCCGGAAAGATGCGGCTCCCTTGGCCGCGTATCTAATCGTGCATCACTGTGTTGACAGAGTTGAATGGAGCGAGGGAGCTCCGTCTTCATGTAAGTCAGATCAAGTGTCGGCAGTTTGAATGTGGATGAGGTTCCATGTTCTTGTGTCTCGATTGATATTCGCATACAGGTTTTGTTCGATGCGCACGGCAAGAGCAAACGTGATTATTCGGGCGCGTATGCATGTATCAAGACATGATATGTTTGTTAATCAGAGTTGCCAAAGTCAAAAGCATGAGTAGAGTGAGGCTTGTGTTGCAAACAGCAAGATGAACAAGGAAGTCGCGATGACAGCAAGAACACGTCGTCCCAATGAAGAAAGTGGAGCGAGGGCCTTTCGCGTCGCCGCTTTGCACATCTCTTGACTTCAACCTTCGAGCAGCCTTCTCATTTACCGCAAAAGGACGACAAAATTAATTACCTCGTATTGAAAACAACATGTCGCCAATGTTGGTCATCCCACGCCAAATCACCGACCACTGCGTAGCAACACAACGCGCCTCAAAAGTTCATGTTCGCGTTGCCAGAGATCATTTCATGCATAGGGAAGCCTCACATATCATGTCTGCAACTCGAATTGTCGATTCAGGTAATCAAACGGGTGTCACAGAGATGGCGATAGATCTGCTGGCCTTCTGCTGAATCGTTGAAATAAAGTCAAGGTAGGTCTTCTCTAGTCTGAACTAACCATGCTCCGGCGGAGCTGCTTACGAAACGCGATCTGCCATGTAGCTCAGCTGGGATTTTTGTCGTCGATGCTACGACTCTCGGACGTCATCCGATGTGTTCCACTAATGCCTGCCTAGCTCGAGCATTGACACGCGATACTCCATCGTTTCTGCAAAGACATCTGGATGGATGCTGATTTCATGGATTGCATGCATGGAACTACCGTACAACCATGGCATCCTTCTTTCAGCCCTCTCTGACAGGGCCAAGCACCGATAAAGACACCAGCACGAGGTTTCTTATCAACTGGAATGCAACACTCAAGGGCTCACAGCTAACCGTGTACTGGTACCAAATCCTTGTCGTTGCAGTTGGTAGTACCTTTCTCGTCCTTGGACTCTCAAGCTTTATCATACAATACATTCGAAAGAAGCGCCGCCTTAAAGTAAACCCTCTACCACCAAGCATTAAGAGATTCCTTCAGCTCCCGAGAGCATGGACACAATCCAAATGCCCATCTCCAAGAACAGAGAAAGACACGCCAATCACCTCTGAGAAAGCTTCACCTAAACCAGTCTTTTCCCCACCCAAGTTGTCGTTGGTCAAGACCTTCTGTGTGTCCGAACACGAATTACCTGTGCAGCACTTCCGATCCAGTTTTGACTTGCATGTTGTTGGTTTGACTGGAGAAAGAACACTTGATCGAGTATCAGAGCGAACGCAGGATTCCATTGACCCAGTACGTGGCGATGCTGAGCTCCCGACATCTTCAACGCATGGCACTAACGAGAGCGCAAAGTCATCTCGCCGCTCGACACAGGGCTCACTTGGGAGTACAGCCCACGACACGGCTCAAGATTCTATACACCCTCCTCGAATATCAGCCGACACGCAGCCAGCGACAAACACCTCGACCATCTTCTATGGTGCTCTCAAAACCACATCAGCATTGCAGAAGGAGAGCGTTGAAGAAAAGGCTGCATTACTCAACAATCTTCGACTCAAACAAGGTCTACATGGAGTTGTTGTATCATACAAACGAGATGACTCGGCTGAGGACATCAATGCACTCTCGATAGCTTTGAGGAACCTACACGTGTCCGTGATCCTTACAGGTGATCCCGATTCGAAGATTGTTGAGTCGATTTCCTTCGCGCTCATCGACGGCCTTATGATTCGGAATGCATTTGTACTGCCCGACGGTGAGCGCCGAGACTTCTTTCGCGCGGCCCAAGTGCGAGAGTGTGTTGCAAGATGCAAACGTCAAACGAAAACTCGACCAGAGTTTTTCATGGGCTTCCTCGAGATCTGGACAGTCAGACCATCGGCAGCGACCCTGCGTAGGGCATTCAAGCTGGCCGACTTCTTCGGAGCTACAATCCAGGCCCAAGCCGTCTCTCAACACAACACACGGACGGAGATGTGTCTAAGCGGATTCGACTGGCTGAAACGAATGGAAATTGTGTATCTACAGAAATGCTGGTCGCAAAATGCTGCGGCGAATGCTTTGGATGCAGAAACAGACGACATTCACTTCGACCCCCAAAGACTATCTGAAATTCTAGGTTCAGCTGAAAACCTGCTCGCGCTAGCTCCCTTACCTCCTGACCTTCTATCTATCCAGAACGAAAGACTGGAAAGCGTGCCTAGTCCAGACTACGTTTTGAACGCTCCAAGAAGAGAAAATATGTGGGACGTAGCGAGCTGTGGGGCGCCGCTCTGTAAAAATGGATGTTACAACCTCAGGGACCAAATTACAGAGGAGCATTATGGGCGAATCTTGCAAACTCAGCGCCGACTAAAGCAGTTGCAAATGCTGCACATTTACGCAGACATTGAGATTATGGCAATGTCAAAAGTGTTGAGCACAGCACTGAGGAACTCTTCTTATCCTCAAATGCTCCAGCTGCTGCTTGACCGACTGACAAAGGGACATGTGCGGATCTACAAGGGCCTAGATAGTGGGTTTAGCCTTCCTGACGACGGTGGGCATATGTTCGGGCTCTCTGATAGCTCCCAGGAAGATGGTCATGTCTTTGTCGACATCTACATCTCACTCAAGAACGCACACGACACTGCTACTATCTGGCACGTATTCCTCGCACATCACGGGATACCGCGCTTACAATGCTACGAAGAGGAGCTCTTGCTCTTTCCTGGCGCGCGGCTTCCAAAGAGTCTACAACAGGAATTGGCTCAGAGCACGGAAGCCGAGCTGCTTTCCATCATCCAACAAGTCCGATTGAGCGATACCGATCATGTTTTCCATCAAATTATCATTGAAACATGCGCCTCTAATCTACTCGAGGATAGTAGACAGGCTAATTGGACAGCCCTTCATTCTCGAGCCTGTCTTGACGGATCACTGAGTATGCAAACTCTGATCCAAATGCGTCTTGAGCAATTCGCGAAGCAAGGCGCACGTCAACTTCCTGAGCTCGGAAAGCTTGTTGAGTTCTCTCAGCTCCTCGCACGAAAGTTGCAGGATGCTTTATTCACTACCGATCGATCTACGCTTAATCAGCTGTCAGCTCCTCTTGTTGATGCTTACAATGCTATTGGAATAACCCGAGCAGCTAGCAGCAGACTAGATCTTTACGGTCTGATATACTTCTGCACTTTGCGCAAGCTCGCTTACGAGGATGTCTATCTTGAAACGACAGACCGTTGTCCGTTGTTCTTGCAACAGCATGACCAGGCTGGTGTATTTTCCGAATTATGGGTCCTGGGCTCGCAGTGCGAAACCTATTTCGGCATTCAGCCCCGAGCTCTAGGAGAAGTCACCTACGATAAGTACCGCGAGTACCTATCTTGGCATCCACCTCCACTTGCATCATGGAACGGTAAAGACGTTTTCACCGCTTACTCCAACACTGAAGCTCGGATTAAGTTGGAGGGACATGAGGTGATGACAGGATCTGGCTCACCTGTAGATTTGCCTGGACAAGCACCAGGTTTTAGACTCGATGAGCCAGAATCGACAAAACGTCTTACTGAAGCTGCCAGCACATTCGGTGCCCTGTCGATCTTCTGTTTTCCAGCCATAATCGATGTCATATTGCTGACGTTTGTCGGTCGTGGTTTCTATATCACGGCATTCATGGATTACAGAGTCACTGATATGGCCGACTATGCCATTTTGACTGCTCTCCTTATGACCGGTGGCATCACTGGCTGGGTAGGCAGTACTGGAGGCTTTTATCTTTATAATGTAAGTTGCAAACCTCGGGAAGAATTCCATTAAGGAGGCTAAAATGTCTAGTTTGCGTTTGACAACATGTCTTACTTTCTCGTACAACGTTTCTCTGCAGCATTCCTCTTGACCACGATCGTGGCCTTATGTGGATTCTTCGCGTTTGGTGCTCAAGTTTCCTGGTTCCACGGTGGGTTCATATATTTGATCTATCTCTATCCTTTAACAATCTTCCTTAACCTGTTAGGTAAGCTACAGAAACTTGTGCTCCGACCAACCACTAACCATCGCTCAACAGGCATGTTCGCTACCATGCACCGGCTAGGTTGCCCTCTGACTTCCGGCCGTACCGCGATGTGGCGATGTATTCCCATACTCTTCATCTCACCCATTCTTACTAGCTTTGTCAACGGGCATGATCTTCTGATTTACCTGCTTATTATTTACACCTTCGTCATCACACTCCTGGTCACATTTCGAAACCTTCTCCACGAATGGACCACCTGGCTGGCCAAAGTACCGTCAGTGAAAGAGAAGGATTTAATTACCTGGTACAACTCGAAGATGAAGCAGGAGCAAGAATCTGTGTCTGGGGTCAACTCTCAGGAGACTGCTGCCAGTGCTCGTCTTGCTCTCCGATTTGCTGTACACCAGTACCGCAATAGGAGCTTCTTTAGTCGGATATTCAATTCTGAAGCAGGCGTGGATCCTTTTGTCAAGAAGATGGGCATCGGTCATCCATATGCTCTCTGGCTCCTGGAAAAAGAAGCCGGTGGAGCTGAGTTGCCTCCGATCTATACGACAACTTGGTTTGTGCAACTTGAGCTTGCATCTGCCAATCAGCGACAGTTGACGCGAGGCCTCAAGGAGCATAGTCAGTTCATCACCTTTCGCTACTCGAAGTACGATGTGAGTTCTAGATCCCACACATGCTTGATTCTTGAGACATCGCTGACTCTCATATAGCTTGGACAAAACGTTGGCTTGTTTTTAGGCGCACTTATGGATCGCTGGATCGATCTTGTCATGCTCGCAAGACGACCGGAGATCGTCACATATTTCGACAATAGGGCGCGTTATGGAATCTGCTTTGGGCTTCTGTATTTCCTACTAAGTGCAGTCGCAGTGGATCTGGTGTTACAAAAGTACTGGCCACTTGCAACCGAGCTCCCAGATCGCAAGATTGCCGATCTAGAAACATACGATGAAGTCAAGCTCGATCAGAAACGGTATGCTTTCTTGCCTTCATCTACATGAAGCTGTACTGACAAATCTGAGNNCCTTCGCAACAAGTATTATAGAGTTGCACTGGGGGAACTCATGAGCTACCTAGCCATAATCTTTGGTGTCTTGACCATTCTCATCTGGGTCTTCGTCATTGAACACAGATCAATCATCTTGTANTTTTTGTATACTTCAGGCTACACGGGAGTGTGTCTGTTCCAGGTAAGTTAGCAATCCGGTATAATATGTCTTGGACACTGATTATAGTAGTTCAACCGGTGCTTTACCCAACACCCGAAAGCTCATGTGGTCGCCGTGCTGATATGTTGCGCTGCGGGTTTCATTGTTGGCTGCATCCTTCGAGCAGCACCCTCTACGAAAGATCTATTCTATGATTTTGTCATTGGCTTAAACATCACCAGCGTCTCAGCTGCCATTGCCACGTTCCTGCTGACTGGCTATTTTTCGTCACCAACGGGTCGGTCAGATCAACCTGGACATGTTACCAAGAAGAACAGTAAGATTATCGACAAACGTTTCTCGGATGGTGCGAATGCTCAACCAGCAAGCTGGGCGACTCTATTCAAAACTCATACCGATACATTATGCAACCTATCGCACACTACCCATCGCAAGATTCTTCAGCATCTATGTCTTGACGTCGACGTCAACGTGCAGTGGTCTAAGATTCCTGACGACGTCCGATCTCTTATAGTATCACGCATGCTAGGCGTAACGGGCTACACGACTGCCTCTGCCCGGGCATGGTTAGCTGCCGAGTCAAAGAATACGCAGAAGTCTGACAACGAGTTAGAAAGGTGCTTAGCGAATTATGGAAGCCAGAAATCGACCGTCAGCAAGGATGCAGACAACGCTTTCAAGATCGCAGGTTCGTACAGAGATCCAGAGTTGAGCTCTGTACTGGGCAGAGAGTTCGGCGCGATGTCCAAGCTAAAGCACATTGTCACAATTGTTGGCCTGACGATCTACGACATTGTTAAATGGGTAGCTCTCGTCTCAGGCGGGGCACCAGACGCCAATCGCGAGTTGTGGCTTGCTCTGAGGAACAATCCGTTACACAAGCCTTTGCTCTGGATGTTGCTCAAGATCTGGAAGATATGCTGGTTCTTCAAGAATTTCTCGACCTACTTGTTTCTGATTCTCGGTAAGCCGTCATTGTCGTCAATCTTGGACATGAAGGACCGAGGGCTCCCTCGAATTCTCCATGGAGATGTCATCACAGTTGACACACCTTTCTCGAAAGTTAGCGGTTTCCTCTCGCGAGACGTGGATGGCAATCTGGTTGTTTCGGCATTTGACGGCATTCACAAAACTTTACCTGACTCGCAATCATTGAGAGCTCTGGCAATTTATGATCAAGCCTACCGAGTTATACACTATGAGACCAATCCTGGAGACCCAAAGACCAAGACGACCTCGACATTTGAGTATCAAAACAAGGAGTGGAGACGCTGGCCGACNAAAAAAATCACCAAGGAAGGAGACAGCCAGGAAATCGAATCCTTCTATGACAAACATGGTCGCGTGGTCAGTGGAAAGCTGTTTCGTGGCGAGGTAGAGTTCTCCTTCGAGTACCTTTACAAGAAAAGACCTAAGGGCAACACCGAGATCCTCAAAGCGACCTACACGCAGGAAAATGCTGAAGGCGCTCCTCCCGTCGTGTCTGTATTTTGGAGCGTGCAACCCCGATCTGGTTCCGAAAAGGTCAAGAATTGGACGCCTTCTGAAAAGATCCGACGAGTCATCGCAGTTCTGGATGGGCAAACTTACGAGACTGAATGGGTCTACAAGCACGCAAGAGATCCCGATCTTGAGACAACATTGACAGATGAGCACGGTACAGTGCTCACTGGCGTACCGGCTCCTGCGGCGATCTTGGACGATGCATTTGGTCTGCTTAAGAAACCGACAAATTTGTCTTTTGACCATGTCGACCTATTAGTTTATCATCCTCTGCGCTGGCTCGCGAGATTTCCGAAACATGGCGAGGAGGTCTCCAAACCTTCCTCATGGTTCATGTCACTCATGCCATTTGGTTATTCGGACACGAAGAAGAAAATTGTTTACCGAAAACTGCCGACTGCTGTCTTGAGGACAGCGCTATGGACNTTTTGGGCAAAGCCACCTCATCTGGATGCTGTCTCAGCATGCTTTCTTGACGAAATGATATTGCGCAAAGAGCCTCTTTTGAAAAAGTACTGGAAGCTTCGGGACGCTGGCAAGCTATTGGAAGCTGCGCACTTCCTTGATGAAAACCTAGACTTGATCATATCTGCAATCGAGCCGTCTACAGAAGCATCTCAGACGTGTCCTCTTCTCATCAAGGTCTCCGACTTGTTTGTGATGGGACTGGGGAAAGACGCGAATCAAGTTACAGCTCGTCCCGACGATGCATATCGCGATACCCCGACTCGTACATCTGTAATCTTCTCTGACAATGGCTGCTGGCCCGATAATCCGGGTGGTGTGTCTAACTGCAGGCGAGATTTGGTCAACGGACATACTACTATTCGAGGTCACTGTTTAGCCGAGTCAGCCAACGATTTTGGAATACCTCGTTACCAAATCGAGCAGAACATTAACTCTTTGAAGATTCTGCCCTTGTGGGGAATTGACGGCAAAACACCATACCACGGCGTGCTTGACAATTTACTGCAAACCCAAATCGATGAGAGAATTTTTCAGACACGGATTGAAGAAGACATCAAAGCCATCTTTATCCCTTTGCTCACAACCTTCGTGAAGGGTGCACGGATGAGGCGTTACACCCGTAGCGACTTGCTCACATTCAGTAATGTGATTTTGCAGATGAACAGGTACTTTGAGAAGTGCGACTTCAACAAAACTTGGGACAACAAGGACGTCTGGGACGCATGGATCCAAGCCTGGCTCATCGATTACCAAGATCCAAATATTGGCAATCCTCGAGACTACTTTGAAATCGAGCAAGCGACTATGAGCGACTTCAAGAGTGCACTCGGCCTGTACGTCTGCTACTTTTTCATTTACTCGGTCGAGCTTCCACCGGATTGCCCCACTGTCTTCCAGAGCACACATCACGGAATCAGCAGTCTCTATGGGATGCTTCTCAAATATCGTCGTGGAACTACCTGGGGCATCTGGGATCATGCAATCTTGTGGCGAGAAACCTGCTTAAACATCAGTCCAGCGCAGTGCTTGCTCCCAATTCCAGTCCAGTCTATGCTTCTTGCTGGTATCAAGCTGGCTTGCCATCTGGCGTATACCCATGTTGATATTGTCCTGCCATGCACTTCTGTTTTCAACCCTGACTGGGAGATTGATCTAGGCACAGATCAAGGACTACGAGGCAGCAAGAAGCTGTTCGCACGCAAGATTGATCCCATTGTGAATGGCATTGGGAACATGGATACCTTCCAGCCAGTGAAAGAAACTAGGAGCAAGATCCCAACATGCGTAATGCTCTCGAATGTTCAGTTTATCAAAGACGTCAAGAACGCCGTACTGGCTGCAGATGTCATCGTCAACAAGTACGGCTTCACTGACTATCGTCTGGTTGTTTACGGTGCTCAAGATAGACAACCAAGCTATGCGCTCGAAACGACTACACTCATCAACACACGCAATCTCAACACTAACGTCATCCTTGCTGGCTTTGGTTCTCCAAAAGAAGTTCTCAAAGACGCCTGGCTGTTCATGAATTCTTCTCTCTCCGAAGGGCTTCCTTTAGCCATCGGTGAGGCCGCTCTNTCTGGCATCCCCATAGTTGCTACAGAAGTTGGCGCCACTGCTTTGGTGCTCACTGACCCTGATGACTCAACAAAGCGCTATGGCGAGGTCGTACCTCCCAACGACCCAGAGGCACTCGCAAGAGCACAGTTGAGCATTCTCGGTATGCTTGGTCCCTGGGCAGAGTACACTACCGACAAGATTAAGCCACCTCCACTACCTGACTCGTTCAAGCCCGACGATATTGCACGAATCATGGCAAGAATGTATGAAAAAGCAGCCGATCGTCGTGCTCTAGGCCTCAGACTTCGAGACGTCGTCCTTCGCAGTTTCCACGGACAGAGGTACCTTCGCGAGCACGAACAAATGTATTGGATACAACGCTGCTGGGCAGAAACCCGTCGCTCGGCATACAAGCTGAGCCGACATCCGCCAGCCAACGCCGCTTTCGGCGAGTCGAACATCTTCGAGTACGATGACGCTGGTGATACTGGAGAAGATGCTAAGGCACGTTGGCAAGACTTCCAGATGGATCAGCTGCAATCTCATAGTCATCCGCCACCTCGCAAGGAAAGGTTAGGCACATACGAAAGGGGAATGTCGACGATGGGGTGAATCTAGGGGCTGAAAGGTCGAGAAAGCGAGCTCATAGTTTGTCAAAGTTTGAAAGTCCAACCGTTCGGATGTTCACTTCTCCTTGTTTTTGGTCCATACTTTCGGGAGCCTCTTGCCAAGTGCCGTTTCTTTGTAGACCCGTTTGTGCTATAGCAAGTGTACGCCCAAAGGAGGCTCCTTACGCCGAAGCTGAAAATGCAAATAGTAGGAGGCGAGGGAAAGCGTTGTCTGATTCGCGCCCTCGAGTGGATGCACGTGGCCGTTTCGTCACAAACACCTTCTGCTCAGAACGGTTTCTCTCAATCCGGCCTCTCTTCACACCGATTTTTCAAATCACAAAGACATTGGCAGGAACAGGATTTCATCGGTATATCATTGAGGATGCCGCTGTCGGATAGAATGGCTTCACTCAAGTCAAACTCGAAACTTCTATTGAAAAAAGTACTCGGAGACAAACAGAAACCCTCGAGAATGACGATGAATATGCATGTTGCGCTTCCTCTTTACATGTATCCGTCAGCAGGAACATGGCAACCACTTTACGACGCTTTGAACAACAACCCTCGAGTCACCTTTGACATCATCGTCAACCCTAGTAACGGACCTGGAGGCTCTCTCCCGGACTCTGACTACATCTCGAACATCTCCATGATAAACTCATACAACAACGTCAACACACTTGGTTATGTACACACCAGCTATGGCAACCGATCGCTCTCAGACATTTCATCCGACATTGACACCTATCAATCCTGGTCCACATACACAAACTCCAACATCTCGCTGAACGGCATTTTCGTGGACGAAACACCCGCTTCTTTGGATTACTACGACTATGTGGGAACCATCTACAACAAGATCAAATCGACCATGAGTCACGGAAACCTCGTCTGGACAAATCCGGGCGTCCCTGTTGATGCATCTTTCTACAACATTGCAGACATGATCAATGCCTACGAAAACACGTACGATAATTGGATGCATCAAGGAGGCAATTCGAGTATTCCGCAAGCGATGAGGAGCAAGAGTACTGTCATGTTGCATAGTTATCCTTCCGGTACTGAAACTATGGCCTCTGATGTCGACGATCTGGTGGATGCTGGCTACCATGGAGGCTTGTTGATTGTTGATGATCAATACACGAGTTTCGATCCAATGTGGTCGACTTTCACGTCGGAGGTTGGGCAGTCGAATGCGAATGTGAAATGCTGAGTAGCTCGCCAAGGGAGTTGGACTGCAAGCAGGTCTTGCAACGATGGAGCTTTCTTCTCTCATGTGAAACTGATCTATAACATACCGTTGGCAAACATCGAGGCTGGAAGTTTTGGATGAAAGGATGCCGGAGAATTTCTAATGTATGGTTTAATCAGCTTGTATAATTATCGAACAGGGGTTTCACAAGGATCGAGCGCCGGTGCACAACTCGGCACAAAGCTTTGCGCTCGTTCCCCACTTGCATTTCCAACTTGACTTCCTTCTTGCCTTCAAAGCTTCAGACTTGAGTCCTTTCTCTCATCTTTTTCATCATCGACATGATTTTTCTCTCACGCCAGCGCAACCCATGATGATATCAACAAAGGGTCTTTCTGTTCAGACAAACTCAACTCTTGCGCATGACGCGATGACATTCGCAGCTCTACACGGTCAATGTGCACCTTGCCGGAGCTCACAGGATGAAATCTGAGAGAGAACAAAAACGACACATCTGCACAACTTGAAAGATGTTATCAATTCTTCGAGATGTTACCAATGACCAGACCTCTTGGTCAGAACATATACGGACCAGCCTTGTTCGGTCGAGCTGTTCAAACCACTCATCACCGTATCAGCTACATGCCGGAACTACCTCGATTATTGTTTTTATCGTCGAAGCGGGTGCAATTATCCGCAGATCGCACTCGACAACTTGAACAGGACTGCGATTTGCTCTGCAACACCAAGTCGACGCCATGACCTGAGAGGGAGTTTGAGAAGCTGTAAAGCCGTTATGCTTCAGAGAGGGGCAGTAACACGCTCTGACCAGCGTTGTGTCGGCAAGCTTCTTCTATGAGCACCAACAAGATCATGTCGGCTATGGATACTTGAAGAGAACAAAACCAGCTCCGCACGCAATTCTGAGATCTCCTAGTCCCTCAACTCGACTGCAAGGATGCGTGTCCCTATCTTCGAACGTGTCTGTTCGGCACGGGCAGCGAGTGTCATCCTGCTTGGTATTTCTCATCTGCCACATCTTGTCAATGCTCAGTTCAGCAACTCTACAGGCGGGCAGACAGTTGCCAACACGATTCTGGTCTTTGCTCGCGATCAAGCATCATCCTACTCGGCAACTTCAGGTCTCAATGGCTATGGCATTCCTTTTCAGCTTCAGCTGGTACCTCAAGCCGGCATAACTCTTCCAACGCTCAACTCATCCGCTACTCAAGGAAACTACGGTGGCTTCATTATCCTCGGTGAGGTGTCCTACGACTATGGCAATAACACCTGGGCCAGTGCTCTAACGGCTGCTCAATTTGCTGCAATTTATGCATACCAAGAGAGTTTTGGTGTGAGGATGGTTCGTATCGATGTCTATCCTGGTCCTGCTTTTGATGTCGTCCCTACGATCCCTGGCGCTGGATGCTGCGGTACTGGTGTTGAGCAGCTTCTGAGCATCACCAACACAAGTGGTTTCCCATCCGCCAACCTTGTACAAGGTGCTACCATCAGTACTCAAGGCATCTGGCACTATCCAGCAACCATCACCAACCCAAACACGACTTGGGAAGTTGCAAGTCTCGCGACGAGCTCTGACGGTACCTTCTCTGGACCTAGCACGGCAGCTGTCATACACCGGGACGGAAGCCGTCTAGAGATGGTGTGGTTCTCAAGCTGGGCCACTCAGTGGGCATTGACTTCCAACTACCTCCAGCACGCCTACATTGCTTGGCTGACTCGCGGTCTGACCGTTGGGTATCGCCGTATACACCTGAGTACTCAGGTTGACGATGTGCACCTGAACACGGCACTTTACCAGCCCACAGATGCTTTGTTCAGGTTAAGAGCAGCAGATCTCCAAAATATTGCGAATTGGATGCCACAACTCAACTCAAGACTTCCATTCGGTTCGAACTACTTTATGGAGCTTGGCCACAACGGAAACGGGAACATTGTCGCTGGAATCACCTACGAAAACACAACCTTGTGTCAACCCGACCCTGCCATCATCTACACTGGGCCCATGTCGTCAACTTCGCTCGAATACCAAAAGCCACTGAACACGGGTACCGATATATGGCCTACAACACCGACAACGTATCGCTGGAACAAGACCTGTTCTTTGGTCGACCCTCTGTTCAAGTGGCTGTCGAGTCCACAGAACCTGAACGCTTTTGCACATGTCTCTCACACATTCACCCATGAATCCTTGAATAATGCAACCTTCAACGACACATACCGAGAGATTACCTTTAACCAGGCTTGGGCAAATGTCACTGGAATCAATCAAGCCGCGAGATGGTCACCCAACGGTCTGATCCCTCCTGCTATCACTGGTATGCACAATGGCGATGCAATCAGAGCATGGATGACGAACGGCCTCACATCTGCCGTTGGCGACAATACTCGAGCCGTATTGATGAACCAACAGAACGAGTTTTGGCCACTGATGAGCACCGTGGCAAGTAATGGATACGATGGGCTTCTGATTATCCCACGCTGGGCAACAACGATCTTCTTCAATTGTGACCTTCCTGACTGTACCACAGCAGAATGGGTTGCTACTTCCGGTGGCAAAGGCGGCTTCACCCAACTTCTCGCTGATGCTCTTACAACTAATGTTCGCCATTTGATGGGGCTCCATCACGACCCCTTCATGTTCCACCAGGCCAATCTCCGCAACGCAGATGTCAATACAACCACTATCGGTTCCGTCACTGGACAGTTCGCGCTCGTTCAGATCTGGGTTGAGGTCGTGACTCAAGAAATGAAACGCTTGACCAACTGGCCTATCATTTCTCTTAAACATGACGATATGGCCATCGACTTTGCCAACCGCATGACGCGCGATCAATGTAATCCCAATCTGACCTACAAGTATGCTCCTGATGGAAAGACAATCATTTCTATCACTGTTACTGCGAATGGAAATACGTGTGCTGCCCCTATCCCAGTCACTCTCCCGGTCGGTGCCACGAGCAGTGCTCCTGGGCTTGTCAGGGAAGTCATTGGATCTGACCCCTTGGTCATCTGGGTGCCTTTGAGTGGAAGCCCTGTTACTCTGGCTTTGGCGTCGCCAGTGTCAGTCATGTAGAGGTGCTTGGGGGCAGAATAATCGGATCACTCTTGAGGATTGGTGTGCGGCAGGAAGGAGAGAGGAAAAGATGTAATATATTGTCTCATATTTTGATTTAACTAGCAACAAAAAGCAGAACCCGCTTCAGTATATCTATGTACGCCAATAGTGACGAGAAAAAGTTGTTTTCTTACCTCACTATCATCTTGTCGATAACCACGCGGTCAAGCCATCGCACCTGCTGCAATACGACGTCCTCAGCAACAGACTCAAAAAAAAAAACAATGCAGAACTTCTGCCCATTGTTCATACCTCATCGCTCCTGCCAAGAAGTCGCAGTCAGAATATTGTTGCCTCGACAAACTGGTCAGGCAGTCACATTCCAACGCAGCATCGTTGTTCTTTCATAATCATCATCATATCATCGTCTCCAACGACCAAAGTCGATGGAACCATCTTTGGCCGCTTTCCCAATAATCACGCCACCGACAAATTAACGCTTTTGGCCTTTGCAGATCAGATCGAGGCTGAGCTCTTGCGTTGGATATGGTGTGATCTGAGAAAGTAAGCTTATCTCCAACCCTACCTCTATTCTCCACCGCAAGACATCACGAGAGTCTCGCTTTCCTTTCTCCATCTGGGAAAGCGCTTGGAGCGACGCCAAAGCGATGAGCATGTTGTCTTCCTTTGCTTTTCGGACTCGATCACTGCGCGCGTAACAACGTTCCAAAAAGTTTTGATTGACATCTCCACATTAGGTGAGTTAAATATGTTCTGGAGACATCGCTTGCAAGACGGCTTAGGGGATACGCTCGGCAAGAAGGAACGAGAGGATAGGCAAAAGTCTAGATGAGAGAGATCTTCACGGAAAAGCGGATGGTTTGGAGAGCGAGTTTCGATGAAGACGGTTGTGGAGTATTGATAATGTTATGGAAATGCGAACATGGGGTTGAGGAGTCTTGAGGTGTGATTTGAGATGGAGTTGCTTCAAATGCGAGCTGTGATGTGAGATGGTCGGGATGAGGCAGAGGATGAGCAAGGTATGACGTTTGATAAGAGCACTTTGTAATGGGAAGACAGATTCTGCATGGCCAGGGTGGTACAACATGACTTGCTACCATCACTCCATTCGCTATTTGGATCTGAACGACATGGCCTACCACACTTGACAATATGAAATCAGACGAAGCAGACAAATGGACCTGTCAGATAAAGGTCGTCTCTTACTTGCGGTAGTGGATCCTCAGCCAATCACTGCATAGGGTGCTGGTCTCTATACTTCCTTATCAAGCCTCTCTCTCTTCACGGATAGGGTCTGCTATCGACAACCCGAGGAGGTCAAAACTGCTGCAGCTCGTGCTTCAACCATGTCACAGGACGCGTATGGCAATAGTGTGACCTTCAGACGGAAGAGGACAACAGGCCCATGATTCTGGAAAACCCCTCCACCTCTCCACTCAAAACCTCGTCTCGAAGACATGGAAATGCGTTATCATTCAATACTGGAGCAGAGTACTGTCACTTCAGAACTCCATGGACCTACTTGCTTTCCCTTCTTTTGGACGACAGACTCATCAAAGTCAGTTTCCAATGGAAATGCGAGAAGCCTAGGATGTCGACCGTTGTTGTTCCGTGCAGTACGCTGTGTACTGGATTACAATGGAAGCGATCCCCACGTAAGTGGTGTCAATCTTATGCCTTGCCATTTCGATGCCCAAGGTCGTTTTGATAGAACAATCTGATCGACAACAACAATCATGCTGATACCAATATTAGATACAACACAGCTGCAGCAGCCAGAGCTGAACATCCTCTCTGTGAGTACTCAGTGTAGATAGAATCAACCCGACTACATACTACAGTGCGAGCGACTATGGTGAGAGTGCTGTATAATTGTTGATACGTAAGGGATGTTGTGATCCAGAAATCCATCCTAGACTACATAAAACAGAGTCTCTCCCTCGTGTGGCTCATAATCTATGCCCTTGCAGAGAAAATCGCCAGAATACCTTGTGTCGTGCGCCTTTGGGAAATTTATAGCAATCTACGCAAATATAGCACGAGGTGCAGTGCACCATGAAATAAATCGCCAACAAGCAAAGGAAATAGATCTGTGTGTCATTGTCATGATACTGACTTCCATATTTTTATCACTCTGTTTGTTTGCAAAGCCTCTTACTAACTGTGAAATGGGAGGATGGGAGATACTAAGATTCTTGAAGAGATTGCGAACCTGGTCACTTTTCTTTCGAAATGATATCCTGACAACGGTTCTCTCCGTCATACTCCGTCAGCGTGCACGCCATGATAAACATCGAGAAAATGGTTTGTCTCATTCGAGGTCGAAGGGTTTTGGTATGGAGAAAGAAGATGGTATGGAGAGACGAACAAAGGACATATGGGACGCACGATTGCTGTGGAGAACATGATATTATAGATACATACATAATTCTAACCAGTAACTATCTTACACTTGACACGATGATGCCTGTCAAAACTATTAATCAATACAAAGTTGGAGTATTGAACACAGTCCCATCGCAATACTCAACCCATCCACCCAGATCTTTACCCTTGATCACTTCCGAGTATCCCAGATTTCCCTTGATCTTACAGCTCTGAGCCAGCGCTTGCTTGCTCACCGCACCTGGAGCTCCGAGCGGATATTCAATCTGGAATACCGGCTTGCCGGCCGTGATGAAGTTTTGATAAATGTCACACTGGCCCTGAGCGANTACCTGATATATGAGGTCAGTATGAGGTTATAGGATATTGGATTATATGAGAAGACATTACTTACAGGATTCTATGATGGAAAACTCGACCATGCAGGTAGCGTTTGCGGCGATTGTACCGGCATTCTTGAGACCGATGGCCATGTTGTATGATGCGGCTGTCAACGAGAGGAAAGAGAGATAGTTGAGAGCAGTGCCAGCGCTCAGCGGAAAGCCGGTATTGATTTCCTATGCCTTTGATTAGCTTTTTGTACNCGGAGGATATGCTGGAGATGAGGCTCATAATGATGACAGCTGACGAAAATAGCCAACTGAAGCCGTACAGAAGCGCAGCAGGAGAAGAAGACTCACAAACCCATCCATGTTATCCGGATCAACAGCATCGCATCCCTTCTCAGCTGCCAATTTGATCCTGTCTGCCATGATACTCCTCACAGTTTGACTTTCGGTATTCAGCCACTTTTCACCAGGCCAACCACTGAGATCATTTCCAATATCCTGAAGAGGGAATCTCCAAGCATCAGGTCGGTAAACCTCCCAGCTACCAGCTGAAAAATAGCAGATGACTTTGATACCTTGGAGATGCATTAGCTGGATGGTGGCAGCTGTGTTGCCGTACATGTCGATGTCATAAACAGACAAAGCAGGCAACAGTGCTTTTGTAGCATCAATGGGACTGTTGAGCACAATTTGCCAAGGTGTCCCAGGAAGAGGTTGCCAAAGCGGTGTGGTGTTGGCCACGAGACTTAGACCCAACAGACTCAGACTCCCAGCATGACATCCCGATCCCTGAGATGCAGTCGCAACAGGAGGATCGGAGCGTTTGTTTGGTGTATCGGTGGTGGTCGACTCTGGAGCCTTTGCGGAATTGGTCAACCCGACATCAAGCCCTACACCGAGGGTGATGCCGAGTACAGCGATAGTGCCTGCCACAGCGCCGAGAGTGCGGAATTTGTGACGGCGATACCAAGGAACCTGACGTTGGCGTGGTGGAAGTTTTTCCTCGTTGTGAAAAGGATTGGACGATGATCTCTTGTGAACCTCCTCCATATGTGATTAGGGCAAGCAAAGACTTCCGTGTGCTGAGTATGGTCAAGTAGTGAAGATATACAAAGGCAAAGACAAAGATGAAGAAAATCAAAGCTGATGCTGAGCTATGAATATGGTGCTGTAGCGGATATGCCAGAAAAAACATGGTGGTCGACATTGTTTTGTTCTCCTCATAGCCTCCACGGCTACTGGTGATCACCAAACTTACAGAGTCTAAGCCCTGAGGTTGTTCTAGGAGGTCCAACGGAGTCGATTCTTCCCGAATCTGCGTGTCGTTCTTGCGTACGAGACAGACCTCTCCACAATTTGTCAAGCGCGATATATAGCGCAGTCGTGTCTCGAGATAGAGATGAATTTGTCGTAATCGTCACGCGTTACTTACTGGTACTACCGGCGTTCTCATATGCACTCCAGCAGGTACTGTAGACGTGAGGATTGATGTTACTAGTTTGTTGGATGGATGTGTTGGGATCATCGTGTACAGGAAAGGATGGAGTTGAGTCTTGTGATAAGGAGGATGGTCGTGAATTCGATATCAGTCCCGGAACGATCATGTCTAGCTGCTAGTTCGATCTAGTGATCTCTAGCAACAAGACGAGCAATGTATTACCAATAGATCTTTATCCCTCATATACTGGCGCTCTGGCCGAGTGGTTAAGGCGTTTGACTCGAACTAGCTTCTGATATCAAATCCATTCGTGGGCGTGTGTTCGAATCACACGGGCGTCGACATACTTTTGCTCCTTGCGAGCAGTTTGTGGTTCTTTTACTCATCGAAAACGAGCATGGATCAAAGTCTTTGCAGAGGGGTTGAAACTTCGGTAGCCAGGCTTCAGCTTTTTGTGGACTTGGCGCATCGAGCGGAGCGGAGCGGGATCCGAGGACGATGAAGCTTGGCAATCAGTCTTGACAGGGTCATATCCATAACGATAGCTCTTTTCTCTTTGTCCACAATTACATCACCAATTTCACTTCAATTATCACCTACTTGTGAGTTAGCATTCTGTGTCCCACTTTAGTTACCATAAGAACTTATCCCATGGTTGTGGCTTGTTGTGGTTGAGTACTGTCCATTTAACGCTCTAAACATGTCGAGTTTGAGAAAGCTTCCACATACCACATGTAACAACGACACGAATCCGTCTCGATATCACATCTGCAAAAGTTCTGGGGCAATATAGCGTCTATCAGAGTAGGTGGTGAAGCACAACTCACCAGGTGATTATAAAGGTCAATTTGATACCAAATCTGTGAGCGATCCATGATGATATGGTCTTTCCTCTAGGCAACACGAAGCGGCTTGAAACAGCAGAAGTATGACCAGACAGGCTGGCTTTTTGACAATAAGCCCGGATGAAGTGTTCACATTAAGAGAAGAGCATTGTTTGAAGATATTGAATTAGGTGTTATTAGAGGGTATCTGATAATCATGCAACACTTTAGGAGGACAACCCCTTTCCAACCCAGTGTATAAGAAAAAAAGTACAAAAGGAAACACGTTAAACGCCAGTTCGTCCTTCGTCATAAAAGTACAGCTATCGTGCTTGATTGATGTCCGTCGTGATCAACATTGAGGCGGACGTTCAACTACAAGCCTTGGAGGTTTTGTAGGGTATCGATTCAATAGTACAAGGTGAGAGACGAGCAGCTCTTGAGTCGCTTAGAAGTCACGAGTGCTGGCAACACCAGGAGAGGTGTAGTAACCACCGTGAACGCTGGGGATGGCACCAGCGGGAACGTCGGCAGTGCGATCAGGGATGGTACCAACATTACGCTCATTGCCGTAAGAACGGGGGATGGTGGTGGTGGCAGGAATCTCTCTGTCGTGAGGGCTGTAGCCAACGTGAGGAGCATGGCCGTCATGGGTAAGACCCTCCTTCTGGATGACAGTGGGGTTGGCGCCGACAGCAGTGTTGCCAGAGTAAGCAGTGTCGTTGGAAGGACGGATGGTGTGGCCAACGGGAAGAGGGTTGGGGTTGGTGCCAATAACACCCTTCTCAGCGTAGTCGTCGGTAGGGACAGTCTTGGGCTTTCTGACGAAGAGGCTGCGCTTGGGGGCGGTACCAGAAGTGTAGTCGTTGGAAGGGCTAGGTCCGAATCTCTTCTCCTTCTTGTGGTGGCGCATGAGAGCGAGCTGCATAAGAGCAGTGCAGAGGAAGAGAACAGCTCCGGCAATGGCAACGGCGAAGACAGCCTTGTTGAGCTTGCAGGCAGTGCCGAGGTTGGGAGAGAAGTTGTGTCTGCCCTGGGTGAAGGGAATAGCATTGTTGGCAGGTCCGTTGCCGATAGGGGTGACAACGTTGTTCTTGCAGCTCTTGGCGCCCTGGCGGGTCAAGACAGCGATGGCGATCATGCCACCCATGCAGAGAATGTCGAAGAGCAGACCAAGGGCAGAGAGGAAGGTGATGCCAGCCAAGCAGCATGTCAAAAGAACAGTGCAGATAGTGTACAGAGTGATGACACCAGAGAGACCCTCAACAGCCTTCCATTTGGTGGGGATGTCGAGATTGTGGTCTGCGAGGACAGCGAGGAAGAAACTGAAGATGCCGATGATGATGGCGGCACAGCAGAAACAGAGGAAGTAGAGAGCAGTCTGCAACAGACGCAATGCGCCTCCCTTGAAGATACCCATGGCGATTAAAGGATCAGCTTTGGTAGAAGAGGCTGGAAAGGGATATTCCTCGAAAGAGAGAGGATATTGGGAGGCGTTGACTGTTGTTGGTGGTAGTGGATGTGGAGGTCGCTTGATAATGATCCTTTTCCAACGAGGGAAGAAGCTCTTAATATGTGCTTCCCCAACTAGGAGCCGGTCCAGGTCAAAACTTGCAACCAAGTGACAAAACAGCACGGAAAGCGCAAAAGTCCAGAAAGACGTCACCTTCGGGCAAGTCGTCATCGCGGTTGTAAAGGGAAGGGACGGGTTGTGGCTTGCCACGATAAAGTTTAGCGTGAGCGGCAGAGACCCTGCGAATCATCGAAATTACTTCATAATTATCTTCCCGCGTGCCTTTTGCGTGTCATTCGTCGAGAAACAGGGAACACGCCCAACGGCATTGCCGCCATCAGCAAGAGGTCATGGTATTTCCTTCTTGCCAGTGTGAGCGGGTGAAGACAGTGTGGACTCTTGCGTGGAAATGATATAGCAATGATTTACGACAGGGATGCTCGAGCACAGCCAACTTCTATTTTGAAAAGCCACAGACTCAAGCCACAAGCAAATCCGGGGTCAATACCAACATCCTGCACGAGCGATAGAGTCTCCTGTTTGCGTCGCTTGAATTTGCGAGATTAATTAGACCTCCGTTAAACACACCAATGAAGGCCGGGTGCCTTGTGTTCACTGCATGCAGCAAAACGCTCGTAGCTCTAGACAAAGTTCCTTGAGCTCACCATTCGTCTCAGCATTGAAGCTTCAAGCCACGTTATTACGTCGATTCATACGAGGAGGGAGCATAGATCGGATACAGCATGCGACTCCTTCAATTGACGAGAATGCTATTGTTCGCGAAAGCTTATGGTATACCTCGTCAATGCTGGACCAGAGATGGTCGATCTTTGTTGACGAGTTGTTTTGTTCCAATATTATCTCATCTCCATCACCTGCATACCGCTATGAGTCCATCCGTCACGCAGGAACATGATATATGTACAACTTTAAATCCAAATTCCTTGCTCAGCGTTCGTGGCGTTGCGCAGCCTTACAAGCCATTCGCGGCAGTGGCTACGACCCTTGCAATCCCTCGGAACAAAGATGAGAGTTTCTGGTGAACAACCTGCCCAGTCGCTTGGGAACAAGAAAATGGTATGGACAAACATCTTGATTGGGTTTGGTGGCTGTTTCTTCTTTGGATCGGATCTTTCGGCCGGTGGTCATAACCCCAGGAAATTGCTTCTTCTCTGGAACGGTATGACCGCAGATCGTCCGAATCGATCCGTCCGAGCTATTCGGCACGCAGGTCCAGATCTCCACATACGCACGCACAAGAGTTAAGTCGACGCGTATGAGACTCACCAGAACACGGGAGCCCCGAGGAAACGTGACGTTGGTTCGATTGAGAACTCGTCACACTCGTGACGATGTGATTCATACCCAATCCGAAAGAGCCCAGGAGCCTCATGACTACATGTACAGACCAGACCCGGTTTCCTGCAGTAAAAGCAGAGACAAGAAATGAGAGCAATGTCTTCCTCTCGGCCGACCCCATCGTGATCGGGTCAGTATCCCCGCAATCAACTTGCCAGAAGCGCCTACTCGACGTCGTTGGACTTGATCAAAACCTTGACGTGGTTGTCTTTGTCTTTCAGCAAGGTCAAGAAACCTTCCTCGATCACGTCTTTGAGCTCGACCTTTTTCGTAATCATCTTTTCCGGCTTCATTCTACCAGAGCTGATTGCCTGGAGGACTTGGTCAAAATCTCCGAGGACATACGTAGCGACACCCTATGATCGATCAGTCGTGTCGATAAATGGTCCATGAGAACTACCGACCTTGTACGTTTTCTCTCGGAAGACAAATTGGTTCGGTATGATTCTCGCGTCTTTCTCCCTGAGTTTGCAGTCAGCATGAGTTTTCAGTCGATGTGTGGTGAGTCAAAGAAGGGTCCGTCTCGTAGTTGCGACGTCGAACGGGCCTTGTTGATTGCGGTCAAGGTGAACTAACCAGATGGCGATATTCACCAAGGTGCCTCGAGCCCTCATCGCGAGTACCGCAGAGTCAAGTCCAGCTTGAACACCTGCCGCATCGAACACGCAATCCACACCTCGAATGCCTCCGCAAATCTCTTTGCACCGCTCCGGAATATCGTCTTTTGTTGGGTCCAAGATGAAGTCTGCGCCAAAATCTTCTGCAAAAGCCTTGCGTTTAGTAGAGACTTCCGAAACGATGATGGTACCATCACCATGTGCTCGAAGAGCTTGGATTACGGAGAGACCGATCGGGCCTCCACCAAGAATCAGGGCGAATTGGCCCTTCTTGAAGTCTTTGACTGGAGACATGTTGACTGCGTGCCACGCAACAGCTAGTGGCTCCACAAGCGCGGCTATCTCCAAGGATACGTTGTCAGGCACAGGTACTACACAGTACTCTGGGACCACGATGTGTTCAGCNNCTGGATGGACTTGTCAGCAAAAGTTGCGACGCAAGCATAGTATACTTACCAGCCCTCCTCCCCAGCCCGAGAGCCCGACAAACCCGTTCTTATCGCAGCAATTGGGAATGCCATCCTTGCAAGATCCACATTCTCCGCAATAGATGATTGGCTGTACGACGACTCGTTGTCCGCGTGTATACTTGTCGGATACACCTTGTCCTAGCTCTTCAATGATGCCGCTAAATTCGTGACCGATGGTCAGAGGCACAGTCTCGTTGGTGATAGGATGAGGAGTCGTAGGACATAGTGAAGGACCACCCATGTATTCATGGAGGTNCTGAGATCAGAATATCAGTTACCAGTCATCGGTGGTGTCGCTTGACTGACCAGTGCCACAAATCCCGCACCAAGCTGGTTTGATCATGATCTGACCATCTCCACATTGTGGACTTTGAATCTCTTCCAGTCGAAGGTCTTCTTTGCCGTGAATACGCAGCGCTGTCATAGTACCTGCCTTGGAGTTTCTCGGTGCGAGCGCGGAATCTACCTTGCTCAATTGTTCGGACATGGCTGGAAACTGTAGTTGAAGCTGTGTAATCTGTGATCGAAGGTATGAAGGTCGATGTGGTACGAATCTGATGATTGTCCTTGAGGTATATGTGACGGCGAACAGCTTGCCCCACTGACTTACTGCTGTAGCGTTAATCCGCAAGATGGAGTTTCCAACTCTGGACATCCGAGATGCCTTTCGTGGCCAACCCCTCAATTCCCCGCACTTCCTAGCTCTGCTGATCTGGGGCATTGCATCTTGCGTTGCTACTCAGACAACAAGATATGTAGGTGAAACTCGTCGTTCTTCTCCTGAGCCAAGGTGTCCTGAATCTCCAAGAGGATGGATCGGGCAGCATCTTGTTGCTCGTTGACTCTAACCAGGTGATTCGCGGAAACCAATTTCTCCATGTATGGCGAAGACGGCCAGACCTACTCCTTTCAAGCAGCCACTGTCGGGCCATGGCTCAACGTCACAGCTGGAGTGGCTGAGAGTTCCTCATAATAGTTGTTCTGGAAGCTCGTCCTCAACTCTCCGCGCATCAGAATACTCTTGGCGCTAAGTACTCGGGTTTCCTATCTGGAAGAATATGCACGAACGATTCAATAAGGACTGTCCGCTTGGGAGATGGCATCAATATGGTCTTCTCAGTTGCTTCTACAGCTGGTAAGCACGTTCTTGTGTAGATGCAATGTCGAGTGAAATGGGTTTTGCTTGATGGCTCAGGTTTGCGGCCATCAAGGAGTTTGTCGCCGACATGGTTTGACTTGTTTGAATATGTGGGGTGAGCTCGAGAAGCTCGCTGCGCACACTGAGCCGTGCTTTGTCAACTCCGTAGTCCTCTCTGACCTTCCTCTACGAAAGAGTCCGCCAGCAACTTTTGATTGTTCTCAACGGAATGTCAGAGCGGGAGAAGGATTTAGTGCTGGCACCTAACTTGGTGCAGTTCGACATTCGGCTTTCTTCCCGGTGGTACTCCTATGGCGGTTCATCTGTTTCTGGGTCCGCTCCGATCGAAGATTCAGAGCCGCATCTGCTCCACAAGTCGAGATGTCATATTTCAGATTCCCCTCCGTTACATCATCGGTGATTGGTGGAGTCAATCAGGCAAAATATGCCCCTCTATTTTTCCGACACTGACCGCCGAGCCAAGATGGAGCAGTTTGATCACCATGAGATCCCAGAAGACACAGGAGTCAAGCTGCTAGACGAGTCTCGGGAGACGACGAGGACACGTAGAGAAGCTGAACAGAAGAAGCTTCTTCGATGCGGCCCAAGTATGCGATTTGAGGATCGAATCTCCAGTTCTTCCTGAGCCACAGTTTCCGCGGTGACAGCAACGGCTTGATCAATTACGTCGAGCACGCTTGTAGCTGCTGCATGAGATCACGTTGCTTGGAGGGGAGCTGCTCTGCCCCAATATTTTGCCGCCTACAAAAAGGTTTCGAGCTGCACCTCTTCACTCGACTCGATTCCCACATACAATCTATCCTACACCTTTCCTCTCTCCCAAACCCTCAAAAAATTCACATACTGCAACCATGGGTTACCCTGAGACTGCCGAGGGCTTCATGATCCACGACCACAAGAAGTGGTGAGTACACATTGATCAGGTCGCAACAGCAACAAGATGCTGACTGGCGTCACCATATAGGTCCGATTTCAAGAAGGGCGAGTTCAAGCTCAAGAAGTTCGAGGAGCACGATGTCGACATTGCCATTGAGGCTTGCGGTGTTTGCGCTTCCGACCTTCACACCATCACTGGAGGCTGGGGTGATGCTCCCCTCCCTCTCTGCGTTGGCCACGAGGTAATTGGAAAGGTTGTCAAGGTCGGTGACAAGGTCACCAACTGCAAGATCGGCGACAGAGGTCAGTACAATGCACAGTTTAATTGATCAGGACTGCTTTCTAACACTATTTCCNNAGTCGGTGTTGGTGCCCAGATTGGCGCCGACTTGACCTGCGACAACTGCAAGGCGGACCAGGAGAACTACTGCCCCAACTCCATCGACACCTACGGTGCTCCCTACCCTGATGGCACCATCTCGCAGGGTGGTTACGCTTCGCACATCCGTGCCAACGACTACTTTGTCTTCAAGATTCCTGACAACCTTGAGACTTCGATTGCCGCCCCTATGCTCTGCGCTGGTCTCACAGTCTACTCTCCTCTTGTCCGCCTCGGCGCTGGTCCCGGCAAGAAGGTCGGTATCATCGGTATTGGTGGTCTTGGTCACTTCGCTCTTCTGTGGGCCAAGGCTCTCGGTGCTGAGGTCTACGCCATCTCTCACTCTCCCAGCAAGAAGGAGGACGCCCTGAAGATGGGTGCCAAGGAGTTCATCTGCACCAAGGAGAAGGGCTGGAACGAGCCTTACAAGTTCGCCTTCGACTTTGTCATCAACACTGCCGACGCCATGGACCAGTTCAACCTTGATGACTACTTCAGCACCCTCAAGGTGTGGGGTAAGTTCCACATGGTCGGCTTCGGCGACAAGCCTATCCCCACCCTTATGGCCCAGCAGTTTGCCGGCAACGGCTGCTCGATGGGTGCCTCCCACATCGGTAACCGCCCCGAGATGGAGGCCATGTTCGAGCTCGCCTCGAAGCAGAACATTAAGTCGTGGGTCGAGACAATCGATGTCAGCGCCGAGGGCTGCAAGACTGCCCTGGAGCGTCTCGAGAAGAACGACATCAAGTACCGCTTCACTCTTGTCAACTTCGACAAGGAGTTCGGCAAGCGCTCTTAGATGCGCGGGATGACACGGTTGGATGATTAATATTGTAATACACCTACACGATTTTCATGAAGAAGGAAGTTGGACTTGGTCCTTGGCTGGCCAAGGTAGCATTTTGGAATAGCTAGATTGCTCTTGCGAGTAGATGTGGTATCAAACAAGATTTGAAAGACTTGATCACCTCTGTCCTTTGTCAGTGATATTTATCGTCGGTCAGTTCTGAACCAATTGCGGGCCAAAATTGCATGACATTTCTCGTTCGGATATGCGGACATGCGGATATGCGGATAGACGATCAGCCGGCGTCGGCGGTCCCTGCAAGATTCGTCGACCAACTTCCGAACCTTAGTTGACATTTGACATGTGGCTGGTTCTGCGTTGCAACTGCCGGTCGTGATGATTGGTATGCACTCTAGATGGACGACGGCATGTCTCGTAGACGAAGACGGTAAGTAGACAGGGTAGGGCTAGAGTGCCGAGAGCACAAACCGAGTCGCCCCCACATTCAGAGGGCCAGCTCCCCTGTCCCGTGAGGGCCGAGATGGATTGATTAATTGATAATCACGCGGCTGCCCTTGATTCATTTCCAGGAGTCTTTCGTGTCCATAGCCTCTGTCGCATACTCAGCATCGAAGCATACAATGGCAGACTACACCGTGTAGGTACACGTCCAACACGCGCCGCAAGGGCAGTTGCCGAACATGGCTAACACGGCACAGTCCTCTCTGGCTCGACGGCAAAGAAGTCGTTACCGACACAACCTTCGACGTCAACTCGCCCGTCACCGAAAAGAAGCTCTACAACTGCTCCTCCGCCTCGGTTGAAGACGCCCAGAAAGCCGTCGACTCGTGCCAACGCGCCTGGAAATCATGGAAGAAGCTGAAGAGCACCGAGATCCGCAGGATTCTCATGAAAGCCGCAGATGTTATGGAAAGCCGCTTGGACGAGCTGGCCGGCTACCAAATTGAAGAGACGGGTGCTCCGGACTTTATCGTCAAGAGCTTCAACTTGCCCACCACTGTCGAGATGTTCAGAGATGTGGCTGGTCGCATTGGTAGCATTGTCGGTATGATCCCCCAGACACAAGACGGTGGAGCCCTCGTCTTCAAGGAGTCCTACGGTGTCATTCTGGGCATTGCTCCTTGGAATGCTCCCTACATCCTGGGTTTGAGAGCCGTCATCTACGCCCTAGCCACTGGCAACACTGCCATTCTCAAGGGAAGTGAACTCTCTCCTCGCTCCTTCTGGGCCATCGGAAGCGTCTTCCACGAAGCTGGCCTACCCGCTGGTTGTCTCAACGTCCTGTACCACTGTCCTCAAGACGCCGCCGCTGTTACCAACAGACTGATCGAAGCGCTCGAGGTCAAGAAGATCAACTTCACTGGCAGTACCGCTGTTGGTGCCATCATTGCCGCCAAAGCTGGTCAGAACCTCAAGCCATGTCTTATGGAATTGGGTGGCAAGGCATCAGCTCTTGTCCTCGACGATGCAGACATTGAAAACGCCGCCTTCCAATGCGCCCTAGGAGCTTTCGTCCATGCTGGTCAAATCTGCATGTCTACAGAGCGCATCGTCGTCCACAAATCCATCATTGAGCCCTTCTCGGAAGCTCTCAAGTCCGCCATCGCAATGATTTACCCAACATCCGGTGAAGCCCCCATCCTGGTTGCAAGACCAGCAGTCGAGAAGAACCAGAAGCTTATCAAGGATGCTGTCGAGAAGGGTGCCAAGCTTCTCTACGGTGACCTCAACTCCAAGGAGACAAACTCACACCGTCTTCGTCCCTTCGTCGTGCAAGACGTGACCAAGGAGATGGACCTTTACTACACCGAGTCTTTCGGCCCCTCAGTATCTCTTCTGACCGTCGAATCAGATGAGGAAGCTGTAGACTATGCCAACGACACCGAGTACGGTCTCTCTGGTGCCATCTTCACCAAGGACCTGCAAAGAGGCATCAGACTTGCCAGACAGATTGACAGCGGTGCTATTCACATCAACCAAATGTCTGTACATGACGAGGCAGGTCTACCTCACGGCGGTGTCAAGAAGTCTGGTTGGGGTCGCTTCAACCACGAGTATGGTCTCAATGAGTTCTTAAAGCTCAAGACTGTTACCTTTGCTGGTGACTGGTGAGCATGAGATGCTGTTTGTGAATTTGCCTAGATACCATCTTGTCCTTTTTCTGTGATGTATACCAAAATCTGTGAATTAAACACGTTTTACATGTCTATTACCCACGGCTTGTCATTGAACAATGTCAACCTACCTTTATTCACCTCGTCTCTACGCGTGCTCAACACAGCAAATGTGTGGACAAGTCGACTTGTGCGCGCTTTCACAATCTTATGCAAGCTATTTATCTTTCTCCACAGGTCAAAGCTCATCTCTCATATTGCCGCAACACCACCTTGCAGGCTGCAGCATGCAACACTGGCCGTCTGTGACGTGTCTGTGTGGACATGTATTCATATCGAGCGCTTTCTGCTGGCATTTAACAGCTAGCCGGCAGCCACAAAGACGATCAGACAATGTCGGACTCGTCTTCCCCACCGCCATCGCCGACGAGGAACATAAGCGATGCTAAACGTGTTGAAGACGATGTCTTGACAGAACCATCAACCGAAGACGAAATTTCCAGCGATGTGCCAGACGCAGAAAAAGACACTGTCGTCGTTGAGTCACTCGATGACCAAGACAATGAGGGTTTGCAACTTCGAGCCTACCAAGATGAGATGCTGGCAGAGAGTCTGAAACGCAATACCATTATTGTGCTAAACACTGGCGCTGGTAAAACACACATGTAAGTTTGAGATCATAGAATCGGCGAGACTATACCGAGAAGGTTTGACGAATGCCATCTTTTACAATAGNNAGCACTTGCAAGGACAAGAGCTGAGTTGGAACTGGGACATTCAGACAAACTTGTCTGGTTTCTTGCACCTACGGTCGCCCTTTGTCACCAGCATCACAAGTCAATCACAACGAATTTGTCGGCCTATCAAACGAGACTTCTTACCAGCGAAGATGGCGTCGACAGATGGACTGATCAAACAGTCTGGGATGGCGTTCTCAAGGATATGAAAATCATTGTCAGTACGTATGGTGTTCTCTACGATGCCCTCTGCCACGGATTCATTGAAATGCGAAGGCTGTCGCTCTGTGTGTTTGACGAAGCACATCATTGCACCAAGAAGCATGCTTCCAACATGGTCATGCAGCAGTTTTATCGTCCAGCCAATGCTGCTGGACAGCAAGTGCCACGAATCCTTGGTCTGAGTGCTAGCCCTGTGATGAATGCAAAATCTGGAGGTCTGGAGGTTCTCGAAGCGAACATGGACAGTCATGCCATCACACCACGTCTACACAGATCAGAGTTAATGCAGTATGTGCATATCCCAGAGCTCTTGAAACGGTCTTTCGAAAGCCAAGAGGTCCCTGACATACCAAACTCATTGCGAGAAGCCCTTACCACTGCCATACACAGCTACAAGATACGCGAAGACCCATACCTTGTCGACATTGTTCAAACTGGCGGTCCCGATATGAAAGCCAAAGTGGATGAAATTCTCATGTCGCGAAAGACGTATTGCACAGACCAGCTCAGAGCGCTTCGAAAGCGTGCAGAAGTCATTGCTAGAGATGTCAGTCCATCTGCAGCAGAAGCATATATCCAGGCTTGTCGTGACAAATTTCTTGCTGGCGTCCAGCAGAACGATGCTTCTTGGATGCCAGATCTATCAGACAAGGAGAAGAGTCACCTTGCAAAAATCCTGACAGATTTACGTGTAGACCCGGTTTACGCGGAAACGACTGTGAGTCCCAAGCTGCAACTACTGCTGAACATCTTGAGAGAAGAGTCTGGACCGTCTTTTACTGGTATCGTCTTTGTAGAACAGAGAGCTGTTGTTGCCGCTCTGGCAGAATATCTTACTTCTGACCCGGATATGTCGCCACTGTTCGACATTGGCACCTTTGTGGGAGAGTCCAACTCATCCAAGAAAAAGTCAAACATCGGCGACATCAACGACTTGAAAGCACAGCAACAAACACTCGACGACTTCAGGATCGGCAAGAAGAATTTGATCATTGCCACAAGTGTGCTTGAGGAAGGCATAGACATATCTTCATGTCAAACAGTCATCTGTTTCGATGCTCCTCTGAACTTGGTGTCCTTCGTTCAGCGACGTGGCCGAGCAAGGAAGAAAGACTCAATGTACATCATCCTGCTGGCTGATGATGACGATAAGGGCGAGCCAGCAAAGTGGCACCAACTGGAAGACCGAATGAAAGCAGCATATGAGGATGAATACAGAAACGCCCAACTGGCGGCTCAACTAGAGCAAACCCACGAATCCGAAGACAGAAGATATGGAGTGCCGAGTACGGGTGCTCTACTCACTCTTGACAACGCAAAGTCACATCTCAATCACTTCTGCGCTACCCTCCAGACCGCCAATCACGTCGATCATCGACCAGTATTCGAGTGCCGAACAGACGCAGAAGATCTGGTCACAGCAAAAGTACTTCTGCCTTCTTCTGTAAACAAGAACTACCGAGCAGCCGTCAGCGCACACAGCTGGAAGACTGAACGTGCAGCGATGAAAGATGCAGCGTTTCAGGCTTGTGTAGCATTGCATCGTGGTGGTCTTCTCAACGACCATTTGCTTCCACCTCATATTCAGACGCCAGATCAAGCACGGCAGAACAGACCTGGACTCACCAAGGTTGCGATGAAGGTTGATCCGTGGGCAGTAGACATGTCACACTCTTGGTTCAAGCATTTAGTTGAGCTTGAGATCGAGGGACAGCTTAGCGTATCGATGGCGATGTTCCTGCCTGCCGAGTGCCCAAAGATCCAAGACATCACCATCCATTGGAGCATGTGGATCAGAGGTGTCGCAGAAGTCGGACCTGGTCAGCCGTGCACACTAACCGAAGTGGAAGCCAATCAAAAGCAAAAAGATACCGAAACGATGCTTCTTTCTGTGCTCTCGCCTTTCGATGTCGAAAGTGCGAAAGGAAGATATGCAGCAATGTTTGAGACCTTGGATAGAACGTCCATGAGTCCACTGAGCAGAGCGAGTCGACCAGCAACTGAAATCCTCTCTACTGTACAGTCAGAAGCAGATGTGGGTCTCGTGCAACTCAACGGACAACTAGGAAGGAGTTACGTCTTTCAAAGCATACAAGGCCAAAACCAGCAAATATTGGAAGTCACGAAATTTCCAAAAAAACGCGACTTCCTTACTCGACCTTCCGAGGAGTCAAAGAAAAATCAGATTACTCGAGAAACACTGGCAACGGCCCAATGCACAATCAATGTCCTTCCAGCAAGATATTCGTTCTTTGCTGCTTGCATTCCTTCCATCCTGCATAAGGTCGAAACTACCATCCTCGCCGCTCGCCTGCAGAACACTCTTCTCAAGCCTGTTGGCATCAAAAATCTGCAACTCATCATCGAAGCCACCACATCAGGTGCTGCAGACTTTACTGCCAGCTACGAAAGGTTAGAATACCTCGGTGACGCAGTGTTGAAGTATTGTACCCATGTCCAACTGGCAGCTCAGCACCCCGAATGGCCAGAAAGCTACTTGACAGCCGAAAAAGGAAGAACGAATGGCAATGCGTCACTTTCTCGTGCAGCTTTGAGTAGTGGTGTGGATAGATTCATCTCAACGGCTAGATTCACAGGCAATCACTGGAAACCGCCAATACTCTGCACCGATCAAGAGAGTAAGAACGACAAGAGCGTGGACAGGAGTACAAAGACACTTGCAGACGTCGTGGAAGCATTGATTGGTGCTTCGTTCATGGATCAAGGTCTTGAAGGAGCACTAGCCTGCATCCGCATCTTCCTTCCCAACGAACAGTGGTTAGACCATGAGACCTGGCTCTCCATCCTGCTTGCTCAAACACCTGCTCTGTCTAACACTCCACCTTTCCTGACCACTGTTGAAACACTCATCGACTACAAGTTCAGCAACCCCTCGTTGCTATTGGAAGCGCTGACTCACTCCTCTTTTTCCTCGCCCGAAGCTCTCTCCTATGAAAGACTAGAGTTCCTGGGTGATGCAGTACTTGATCAACTCCTCGTCCCAACCATCTTCTCCGCAACGCCCGCACTCAAGAACCACGAAATGCACAGAATGAGACAAGCACTAGCAAACGCACACATCCTAGGTATCTGCTGTTTAGAGTTGTCACTCTCCTCTCCACGCCTGGAACCCTCAACAAATGAAACCGGAGAGGTAGTACTGCAAGAATCAGTGCATCTCCACCATCTCCACGATTTTCTACGCTGTGGTGTGAGCATCCAGAATCAGCGCAAAGCAGCTTTGGAAAGATGCACCCATCTCCGCACCACCATCCTCGAACAATTACAAACCAGCCACGAATACCCATGGCCAGATCTGTTGCGCCTCGGCCTCCACAAATCTTGCAAATGGATGTCAGACATCCTGGAGTCAGTGTTGGGTGCCATCTACATAGACTCCTCCGGCTCTCTCCCCGCTTGCCGCGACTTCATCCAAAAACTAGGTTTACTCAAATTGCTGGATAGATTCCTGGACGAGGGCGTGCAAGTGGGGTTCCCGAGGGAGAGATTGGGCTTGATGGCCAACGAAAAGGATGTAGAGTATCGAGCGTCGAGTCGAGGAGATGGGAACTGGGGTTGCAAGATTTTTGTGGGAAAGAGGGAGGTTGTGGAGGTTGGNGGGTGTGTTGGCAGGGAAGAGGCAGAGGTTAGAGGTGCGGCTGCTGCGGTTAGGGTCTTGCAGGAGGAGATTATCAAGGGTATGGAGGGGGTTGCGATTGATGAGGGCGAGGATCAGGAGATGGTGGATGCGTGAGTAGAGATGAGTGGAAACCTGGGTGTGACAGAATACAAAGCATTGGGTGTAGCAATTCCCGTGTACACACATCTCTACTATCGACCACTTGTTGGTGATCGAAGTGTAACAACATTTTTCAGAGCGTGTCAATTGGAAACATCATCGCAAATGGACATCTCTGCGGGTTGAAGAAAGTAAATCAAGAGGGCAGCGTGGATTACAAGTATGTTTTGAATTTGTTCGGGGTGCTAGCATTATCCGTATGGTGATGTGCGTCGAGCACTTGTCAGACTGCCTTGGAATTGCTTCGCAGAGGCAAGTTTACCTACCTGTATCTACATTCAACGCAAGAGCTGCTGTGCTGGACATCTAGGTCGCAGCTTCGGAATCAAAGGTAACTGTAAGCAAGTCAGCGTCTGTTTCATGCTCAAGTAGGTTCGAGGAATGTAGTGTGGATGAGAATATCAGAGTAAAAGGTTGTAATCCTCGGGTCGCCAGAGTAATAATCATAACAACCCTCAGGGATTTTGATTTTCGTTTTGTGTAAAACATCATGCTAGGAGGGATGAAGAAGAAGAAGAAGAAGAGAAGCAGTAAACACATACCCGAGTTTGGTGTTTGGACCTTGCAAGTCTATTTCAGGTCTCTGACCTTGGCGACTTCAGGTCCGTTGATTCCAACCATCTTGACGTTGTTCTCTTTTAGCTCTTGGGCCAGCTTCTTGTCAGCCTCGTCGCCTTGTTCAACGCCTTTTGTGCCCTCGCGGATGACGGCGGTCTCGAAGCCTGCTTTGGCAGCGTCGATGGCGGTGGCTTTGACGCAGAAGTCTGCTGCTAGGCCTACGCAAAAGACGTGGGTGATGCCCTTTTCCCTCAGCGTGTTTGCCAGACCGGTTTCGACAATCTTTGGATTGAGAAAGGGTGTGCAGAAGGCCGAGTACATTTCCACTCTCTTGTCTTGTCCCTTTTCTACGATGTCGTCCAATTGGCTGACGTCGAGTTCCGGGATTAATTCACTCCCTGGCGAGCCAGCGATGCAGTGGACTGGCCACAGTTTTGTCGTTTGCGTCTCGTCGGGGTTGTGCGGGTTAGAGATGGTGATGGACGACTCAAAAGGCTTGTTGTTCGGTGGAGGGTGGTTTGATGCGAACGAGATGTGGTCTTTGGGGTGCATGTCCTTAGTGGCTACTCGGCAGGCCCATGGAAGCCTCAGAAGGTCGTTGATGACAGGAGCAATGGACCGGCCATCCGTCACTGCCAGACTGCCGTNTCTACATGGGCGTCAGAGATTTCAAGAGCATGAGTCTTTGCATCAAGTGAAAGAGAGGACAAAGGTCGAGTTTGACGCAGGAGATTTTTTGTGCCTTGGTAACGCCGCGGGTCTGAGCGCGCGCGCTGGAAGGTGGAGACTTACTGGCGGGCAGAAGTCTTCTTGGAGGTCGACGACTATGAGAGCGGCTTTAAAACTTCTGTTCGAGGCCATCATGTTGTGTTTGCTGGATGTGAGTGGATTGAAAGCAGTAGTCAAGGACGCAGTCTCATCTTCAGAAGCACCGTGTTCTTGAGCCTCATCTCTCCAGCCAGAGCGATGGTGACGGAGACGATCTGGGAAGGAGAAAAGCTCGGACTGGACTTGACATGTGAAGCCATAGCTTCTGTTCCACCATATTAGTTTCAATTATTATTTTAACGAGTATAGTCTTCTATCTGGCAAAAGGCACGACTTGGAACAAAAGAGTTTAGTGGTAGCACTATTGAAGTTCCGGATCTCCATGTAGCATTATGCATAGTTTGCCATGGCTAACTAGATCCTGAGGCACACTCAAGATCTCCCTTGAAGGCAGCGGAGAAAATTGCCAGTTTTCAAAAGAGAATGCGAACAACAGTCGGGAGTTGAGCCTGCATGCTTGTGCGACATGGTGGAGAGCAGACGGAATCTGGATATGCTCGATCTTTGAGGCGCCGATTATGTTCTCCAAGGCCAGATCTATGACCTTCCAAAACGCCTAATACCTATCTCTTGCTCTTCCTGTCGTAATCAACCACATGTCTTCTCTGGTGTTGTCTCGCCATCTTCCACCTGACATAGAGCATGACGGCATCCTTGACCACTACAAATAGACAGCCTCCCACTACACTTCTGCCCCATTTGTTCTGTAGCAAACCTGTCGCTCTGCCTCTACCCATGCCCCATTTCGAAGCTGGAAGCGTTGTCCACGAAAGTGGTAGGATGTGAGTGAGCAGATCGCCCGATACCGATGCGATCGTGGGGAAGAGAAGCGCAGACATGATGGTCTGAGCAAGCGAGTTCGTGCTGAAACTGAGGAGGCGCTCTTCTCTGTTTTGTGGCGGTGGTGGAGGCGGGTTTTGCTGGGGTCGAGGCGGTTGTGGTTGTTGTGGTATGTTCTGGTCCTGGCCTTGGTTCTGAGGTGGCAGCGGAGCATTGTCTGGCAATGGCGGAGCGTTGAGAGGATGAGCTTGACCTTCCTGAATTTCCAAGAGAACATCGTCGTCATCGGCACCAGCCCAGTCCTCCCAGATGTTGCCATCGATTCTGATCTCAAAGTTGTTGTCTTCCTCGGCAGCTTCAATCTCTGCATCAACAGCGAGTTGAGCATCAATATCTGCGTCTTGCTGACCGCTTCTAGGTTGAATCTCTTTGAGCCACTTCTTCTCACGCTCAGCCCAGACGCGTTGATGATATGTGTTGTAGGCTGATCGAATGTATGGAAGAACTGCGAACGTCATGCTTGCTGATGGCGGCCATGAAATCATGTCGAGAGTGTCGGAGGTGTCGCCTTGGGTTGCGAAGAAGACGATGGGTAGTACGGGGAGGATGGAGTCGGCGAGAGTGGTGCGTGAGAGAATAAGGAGTGGTGTGATGAGAGGGAGCCCGATGCGGAGGCGCCAGTGCTGCATAAAGTTGCGTAGTTGATCCATGGGTCGAGCAGCTGTCCAGATGTTGTCGATCAAGGGTTGGAGGATTCGTCTTGAGTCTTGCGGGCCGAATATGGAGGTTATGGTATAGAGACCGTGAACTGCGCAGGCATGGACGACGGCGCTAAAGGCTACCGTCAAGGCAGCTGGGGCCACGGCTTTGGCAGCCAGTCTTTCAAGCGCTCTGACGACTTCGACAATGGGGTCGCGAGGGCGTACCAGCTGAATGCTTGACTTGCATTGTGGGCACACGATGGCTGGGGGACCGAGAGTGCGTTTGCGGGTTGTGGGAGACTCCATGTCGGCAATCCAGTCGAGGAGGCATGCCTCGTGTGCTACCAGCGCACAAGGGCAGGGGTCCCTCCAAGCCGACGTCTCGGGACCATCTTCACTCTCATCAGAGAAGCAGATCCAGCATTTCTTCAGGTCGTTGTCGTCAGGTATTTGCGGTGTCGATCGCGTTGCGGGAGATGGATGGTCGACTAGTACGCTGGATTCTTGCAGGGACGAGGCGTCTTGGGACGAGGCTTCTGGAGGGCTGTGTTCGTTGCTCTGGCGCTGCGACGGGCGGCGCGACATTGACTCCATCGTTACGGCTAAGACTTGTTCGTGGATGAGAGAGGGGCTTTGTATACGGCAGCCTAAGGAAAGAAACATGCGGCATCATGCGCGTCATGCCCCGCGTGGCCCAACCCCGCATTGGGAAGGCACCACGAGACATTCCCTCTAGAGTAACGACCTCCTTCCCTCACTTCCGCTTGTGCAGGCGATCTTGACTTTGATGAGAGTGATAACTCACCGAGCCAGAAATCATTGCTATCACATCCACTCAAGATGTGTCAGTGAGTAGAAGTCTAGGGTCTACGGAAATGCTAGGCATCTAAATCATCGTGTTCAAGTGATTTTGATCCAATCATGTCAAGTCAGCGGCTACCCATTCTAGTCAGCCATGTTTTTCTGGAGAGAGGTGCCTCACTACATGGTGTCCACTCGTACTTTTCCTTCCAACTATCACTCGTAGCAAAACCGTCCATACAAGAATTCCTTCTCTCTGAATCTCTCCTGCTCTTCTAACCTCCTCTGAACTCAATTAACATACAATCCAGGTGTCAGATCCAGCCTTCCTCTACACTTGGTGAGCGCTTCGTCCTTTGCCAGACCAGTCAGCTTCCATATCAACCTCGCTCTTCCAAGATGTCGTCAGAAACGCTCACCAGCTATGAAATCTTCAAGCGTCGCATGGAGAACATGTCAAAAGAGGATAGAAGAAAGATGGCTCGGTTCTCATACTTCTCTTCAGTACCGACAACCCCACACGACCCTAGAAACTTGACGCAGCGCAGCATCATGTATGTGTCCTTCTATGAATCTAATCAAATGTTGTATGCTAACGATACCAGGGCTCGTTCGATTAAGCAGCCTGTGAAGTCTCAAGCGGAGGTAGACCAAGAAAAGAACAATGAGCGCTTCAAAGAGTTCATTGGCTTAGTCAGTAAATGCTGCGAGCAAAAGATCTGTTTCTGCAAGCACAAGCTACCCGAGAACCATGGAAAGCGCTGTCGTGCAATGGAGCGCATCATCCGCGGAGCTACAGAGCAGCCTACCCCTTACTCTTCCTGGTCAGTCGAAGATCTTTTGACCGAGGTCAAGCATCGCAACATCGCTTTGCCCAGAAAACGCACAAAGGGCGGCCTCACCAAGCTTCTACAGCAATCCGACCCTCCAAGCTCGTTCCGTCTTATGGATCTGCCTGTGGAAGTTCGTCTACACATTTACGGTATGGCATTTGACGGCGGCAGGACTGCAGACTTGGATGTGGGAAGCCGTCGCGATGTCGCTGAGCCTGCTCTCCTTCACACCAGTCGTCAGGTCCGCGCCGAAGCCACTCCGGTCTTCTACAGTACACCCCACTTTCGCTTCATGCTGTCAGTCGTAGAAGAAGACCAGAAGTCCACACAGTGGATAAATGATCGCGGGCAAATCTGGCTGCAGCACATCAGTCTCAACAACATGAAGGACTTACGCCTTGTCTCGTTCCGCTTCCAGGACGTCTTTGACGAATACGATCTTCACATTGACCTCGCTAGCCGCTCTGTCGAGGACTGGCTCATTCCGTTCGGCAGTGAGCCTTTGGAGTGTCCATGTCAACGTCAGAGGAAGTGGACACTGATGCAGTGGCGCGAGAAGATGAGCGAGACCGCAAGACCGGAGAACTGGGAGGGGATTCGCGCCAACTTCTAAAAGTGCACCAGCACTGTCAACAAGGCTATCCAAGACTTCCAGGCTCTCTGCGGTCAAGGCGAAAAGGTCGAGCCCACCATCCCTGGTCTCGCCATCTTGGCTGAAGCTGCACACTTCATCCTTGAGTCTCGTGCTATGTGGCTGTTCGCTTGCATCGATTGGACCAACTTCCCCTCCGGAGAGCAAGATATCGACTAGAAGACAGCCCATGGAGAAGACGTGAGTGAACTTCTTCTTGGAAACCCGCATCACCACTCATCAGATTTTCTCCTACAGTCTTCCCTTCCGGACAATACCGCCCGTTGGATACAGGTCTACAAGATTCTAATGAGCTGCGCCAAAGGAATACAGAGCACAGAACGAGATCGAACCCCCTGATCATGGTATTACCATGGCACCATGAGACGCGGGACACATCGAGCAAGCAATGGAAACATGCTCTTTTCTTAGACTCGGGAGCAAAGAGCACACGGCGTTTTGTGCTTTTTATCGCTTTCGGTTCCTTCGCTGCACCTCTTCTTTTCTTTTGTCTTTTTCATATCAGGTTTTTCACAACCCTGCTTGATACCCAAGAAGCTTTTAGCCAACAAACACAATCCCAAGACAACAAGCATATTACAGAAACCCCTTCAACATTTCTCTCCATTGACTGTAGGTCCGACGTGAGCATGATGTATTGAGTCTTGTGCAGCGTGGATCTCGATCAGCCTCGAGAAGCCCTTTAACTTTCTCTTCCATCATTTACCCAACACTTTTACACGTTCACAGTCCACACCTGTTCCATGTAAATGCACAGTGATTTCGTGGGCCATAAAAGTGCATCGCTGCTTCCAAAGTCATGATCGTGGCCTCAGGAGTACTAGAAGCTAACAAGAGATGTCCTCTTCCTTGGACATCTCTAGGTCGTCGAAAGTCGCTGGGATTTGGCCGTTAGATGCAGACGAACTGAATGTCAGCCGCATCTCAAATCAAGTCTGATGGGCTCAAAAGATCGAAAACGTGATTATGCATTTCTGGCGTGTCTCAGCAAGGTATCTACTGCTTGTTCAGCTACTGTCTTTTGTCTCTTCCTTCTTCTGTTTCCCCTAGCAACCAGCGATCACGACTTCATCACCACCGATCTAGCTACCCTCGACCTTCTCTCTCCCAGAATCTCAAGCAGACACAATAATGTTTTGAACTCAAGAACGACGTTTCTTGATCACAGTCTCGTCCTCTGACGTTGATGGAGATCTCTTCTTGGAATCGGGAAGGGCGGTTGTGTGTAGTGATCCGTCCTNTTCCTTCGCCTCTGTCACCTGCTTCACCTTCCTCCTCCACTGACCAAGTTCTTCCAGAGACTGAACAGATTCAAGAAGTCCTTTGATTTTCTCCTGCAAGTCTGCTGCCACCTTCTTGATCTCTCCATGTCCAAATTTCTCCAGTAACTTGTGGCCGTTCCATTCCAGAGGCTGACTACTCTCGCAATCCTTCGTCTCTGTCTCAGAATCATGCTCAGATCGACAACCATGATCTATCATCTGAAGACCTTTCAGAACACGATCTTCGGGCACTCGAGTGAGAAGATCATTGAGATAAGTGTGGAAAGATCGCACTTTCAAGCTTTGATCGGACATCTTAGATCTCTTGATTTGGGTGTCGTGAGCTGACGCATTTGGAACTTGTATATGGGGAGGATTCTGGCGATTGCTGTTTGGAGACAGAGGTTTGACAGCAGGTGTGGAGATTCCCAGCTGCTTACGTTGACGGTCCATGTCAAGAGCCCGGATTGCTGCTCGTTCTCGGGCCCACCACCGTGCTCCAGGATCTGCTGCAAGGTCTTTGACGGCAAGCTGTGTTGTCTCTAGGATTTTGGTAACCCTGGAAGCGTGCTCTTTTGACAGAGATTTGGAGGCAGAAAGTAGATCCTCAAAGGCGTCCGCGAGTGATGTGGGCATGCCATCATCGAGAATGGCTATAACTGTACTCAAGTATTCAACCGAAACTTCATTGTTGAGGTACTCCATAGACCCCATCAATTCTTGAACGGCGATTATAGATGGTGGATCTCGTGAGACTTGCACCAGATCGTCGATGGACGTTGCGACGACTGAGAGAGCGAGGTTCAACCTTGTGCCGACTGACTTCTCGTCTTCCATCTTTGAATACAATCGATCTTCCAGGTTAGCTGTGGGCCCTTTCTGGTTGATCTCGACTCTGAGGGCGCCAAGCGCTGTTTGCACCTGATCATACTCGCTCGACAGCTCTTCGATGCAAACTTCGATGCATGAATGATTCTCGGCAGCAGGCTCCGAGCCATTAGTTCCGAGATCTGCCATAGCGGAAGTCGGCCCTAGTATAGAGAGTATGAGGAAAGAAGAGTGGTTTGTCGAGTATGGTGCAAGGCAAGACGCAAGCGAGATCCGCCAAAGTTTTTGTGGGATTGAAGGAAGGAAAGAAAAGATGGAGACGGCAGTACAATGTTTGGTCGATGGTGGCTGTCACATGCGGACTTTCAAGTGATGCAGTGCGCAACAGAGGAAAGAAGCGCGAGTCAAGAGGGAAGGAGAGCTTGACGCTTCGTGGCTTCCTCGAGGCAACTTCCAACCCACGCCAACGCAGCTCGGACTCTCAAGCGAAAGTTGCAGGTTCTCTCTTCATGCGTGAGTCGAAGGTCGTGAATGTTATCCTGCAACTCGCAGGGGGAAGGTACAGATTGGAATAGGCTTCCGAGTGTTTTCGATGGCTCGTAACATTGCTGGGACATTTTTGTGATCATGTCCCGAGGACTAAGTACAATGCCTACCATCACAGGTGACTATTGTAGCTTCCTACTCATCACTCACATCGATATGTAAGCTCACAGATAAAGGCGGTTGCGAATTCCCGAGAGTAGTCCTTGACGCGTCTTGTAAGTTCAACAAGCTCCTTTCTCAGCTTTTCTACGTCGCCTTCTTCGATGTGCTTCTGGAATGAAAGTGTGTCATGGTCTAGGCTTTTGGCAATTCCATCGAGGAAGCTTTCGGCACCTGGCCTTCCTGCAGAGGCCGTACTGTCTTTCTTGGTGACGCAGATAGAGGTGGCTTGCTCTCCAACAGAGGTGGGCATGGGTTGGACCCCCTTACGAGTCAAGAAAGTCTTGAGAGTCCAGACTCTAGATACTAGATATCCTGACTGCTCAGTTTTCTCTCAGAGTTGAATTGAAGCACTGATGCCGACTGTCTTTTTGGCTGTGCTCCCACTATCTAACCAACGATCACGGCCAGTCCGAGCATGCCACCAGCCAAAATGACTGCACCCCTAACATAGTTCAGCCACTCAAACTTCTTCACCATCTCTTTCAGCTTCCCCTCGTCAATCTGGCTACCCTTCCCTTGTCTCTCGATTTCGGCCATCTCCCTCAAAGGGTTATTGCAGATGGGCAACATGATTCCAGTAATAGGACCAATAGCCATACTCAACACTCCCGCTGCGATAAAGCCAGCCCTACTTCCAATTTCCATGCCCAAGACTTTGGCAACAGTACTCGGAGCGTGATAAGCCAAGAAGCCAAAGTTGGCAGCTGCGAGCGCGGCAGCTTGAGGGATCGTGTGGCTACCTCGTGAGAAAATGAAGCGAATAGCTGGTAGAGTCGAGCTGGGCGACGGCTTCTCTGAGGACTGGGAGCGGGCCGAGGAAGAGAGAAGGGGTGTGTAAAAGGCGGACAATGAAAGAATAACTCCCGCGGTTGCGAGGGAGATAGTGGGACCAAGAACTTTGGCTGTGGAGATGGCGGTCGAAGTATCCATATTGATGAAGCTTTCGCGTAGTAGTCTTGTAGTGTTCGAGGTCGGAGAGATGGTGATGAGCGTTGCAGATGGTTGCTGTTTGATGTTCAGCGATTTGATATTTCCTGTTGATGAATTGATTGGACTTGGAGAAGCTTATAGCTGTGGAAGAAGTGCACGTCATGCCAGGGTCACCACCGTCGGCTCCGGATTTTGGGACTCGGATTTTGATTGTTGAGCTATCGCTGTCCGGCATTATCATCAAGCGTCCACGATTATGATGCTAGAAAATGTCCGCGAGTCTCGCGCGAAGGCAGACAGGACGACTGCATGGGTCGTGATTCGGCAACCATAACGATTTGACCGAGGGAAATATCAAAATCAGAAGGGGTATAAGGAAGCTACTAGTAAAGCCGTATCAGATCAGCGACCAAAGGATCTGTGCGATCCAACTGCCGGTACTCATGAATCATTGAGCGATTCTAAATCTAGATAATCTCCAGATCATCGCTGCTATCATCGAGGACGACCCTGGCATCTAGACTGTCTCTTCCAGGCTCTCTGATTCCTTTTGCAAGCTGGAACCTAGCTTTCTTTGGACTCTTCTCTCCAGAACCAGCGCCAGCGCTAGCCATGGAAGAAGCAATGGAGCTGGGTCGTGTATGTGTATTGAGTCTGGTCTGTCCTTTCTCTGGACTGAGATCGCGTTTGCGAGACGCGTCGCCTAAGCCACGTCTTGCATGGCCGCCCCATCCCATAGCCTCAGGACCTGCAGCAGTAGTCTTCTTGCCACCAGGAAGAACGGAGAAGAGTTTCCGACGGTCTTTGGCTGGGCTGAGCCGGACTTGAGAAGGGTTCTTGTTGATCAGGCCAAGCTCGGCGGCGGTAGGTTTGTAGAGGGGTGCGTCCTCATTCGTGTTGTCCAAGGCCGTGTTCCTGGCGGAGGTACCAGTTGTACTTCTCAAGTACTCTGCTCCGATGCCATTACCCATCTGCCCCAACTTCTCGGCGAGGAGACGGTCCTTCTCCTTATCCTTTAGGCGGCGACGCATGGCATCTGCTTTGCCATAGTCATCTTGATCGAGGAGGGAAGCGGTCGTGCGAGAACCCGGAATCATAAAATATCGCTCGTTGCTCTCGTAATCTTTCTTGATAGGATCCTTTCGGCGTTCAAGGTATCCGCCTGGCAGAACACGCGAATCCTTCTTGTACTCGCTGTTGGGACGATACATGGTGTTGACCTCCATTCGGGATGCTCGCGTCTTGCTAATCGCCAGCTCAATATGAAAGTCGCAGAATTTGTTCTTGCGGGAGTTGACCCAGGAATGGCATTCTTGACCGTCCTTCTTCAAAGCTGTGCAGAAGCCGAGGTCTCGTGCAGAGCCAACCTCCATGACGGAATCTTCAGAACTAGCAAGCTTCAAGCTGAACTTGCCTGAATGCTGGTTGGTCTTGGGAGGCATGATTGAGGGATTCAGCATAGCGATGACCGTTCCAGGCGTCATTTTCCAAAAGGCCTCGAAAGCAGTATCGAAGAGGAACAAGTCGATCTCCCACTTCAGATCAGTAAGTGTCATGACCATGAACTTCGTAGGACCAGAATTGTCGTCATCGACAGAGGAGTTTTGCTTGTGTTTCGGGCGAGTATCATAAGGGGTAGACTTCGAAGCGATGACAGCCAGGACGACAAAGTCAGTCTCACAGTCTGGAGGCTCGTATGTCGGTGCTTTGATCTCCTTTAGTAAACGAGGTAGGGTGTAGACTTCCTTGCCATCCAAAGCTCGCGCCAAAGTTGTATGCGGCAGTTTTCGTTTGGAGAGATGGAGTGATGAGAAGCTCTCGAAACAGGACCCGTCTGTTGCGGGTTCGGTGGAAGTAGGTGTGTCGTCGTGGGAAAAGCCTACAGTAGGACGAAACGAACGGCCCCTGACCTCGGTCGATGATGACTGTTGAGTAGCACGTTGAGACACGAAAGGACTTTCTGAAGCTGAAGAAGTAGGTATTGAACGGCTGAAGCTGCTAGTAGTGCTCTCGGTGGGTAGTTGTCTAGTAGCTCTATCACTCTGTGCTCGTGACAGTTGCGGCCTCGGTTGTATCGTCTCTCGCGTGGGACGAGGGGTCGCTTGGGCGGTAAGTCCAAATCCTTGTGACCTAGACCTCTCAATTCTTTCTTGTTTGGCTTGTTGCTGCTCGGCGGACAGACGATTGGCAGCAATACGATCGCTGAAACTCTGCTTTGGTCGCTCAGATTCTGCAGGTAGTGTCGCTCTGGTTGTGTTCTTGGTTATACCATTCCTAGCTCTTTTCAACGAAACGTCCGAGGCTTTGAGACCCTTGTCGATGCCCAGAAGGACGCGTGCGGGTGATGTCGAGCCGGGCGGTGCAGGAGGTGGCATGTGGCTCTTGATAGGTGATACGTCGACTTGAACGGCATTGTCGAAGGCTGCCGAATGAGTTTTTTGTCTCTTCCGTGGTGAGTATGAGTTTTCCGAACTCGGTCTCGAGTCGTCATCGTTTGTGTTTTGCGACGACTTTTGTTTCTGGAGCTTCTTCAATCTGAGCTTCGCTTGAATGGCTTGAAGTTGGAGTTGGAGGATCTCCTCATCATCATCGCTGTGTTCCTCGGACAAGGCCATGATATCCTGAAGGGCTCTGCTGGATGAGGGTGGTTGTTTGCGAGGAGAGGGTGAGACGTCACGGTCGCGTTCTTGGCTGATTCGGTCTCTGTGTTCCTGCCAACGTCTCTGTCCTTTGGGAGAGCTGAGTAGAGCTTCGAGGGGTGACTTTGGTGGCCAATTGATGTTGTTTTGGGAAGCCGCAGCTGTGGTACGGTCAGCACTGACGCGGTTCATGTTGAAGAACGACGCAGGGTTTGAGAGGAGCTTGAATACCTTTGGCTTTGGGAGACTGGCGGGCCTGCATTTTCAGGGAGTCGCTAAGAGGATGCTAGTTGTTTGACAGACGGTCGTCATGACATATGTACACAACGGTCGGACAAGGATGCAAGGTCGAGCATCAGTGTAACCGTGGTACAGGATGCGCCGGCAGGTTGTCCTGGAAATCTGACCTTTTCCCGGCTCCTTTGAAGCCACCGGATAACCTTGATCTGAGCCTGTTTTGGAAGGTTTTGAGACACTGAATTCACACAAGACTTTCCTCTCAGAATCCGAATAATATTAGTTGACTGTTATCACAGTGATGATGATGATGATGATGTCCAGAGTAATTTACGCCTGCAGAGACGGTGTGTGACCTGCATCGCAAACCAATCAACACATCCAGGGTCCAAGGGACCTGCCAAGAGAACGTGACACGCGTTGTGATTTGGTCTTCTTTGGGAAGTTTAATGACTTTTTGGCGACAGTCGCGTCTCCTCACACTGACTTTCTGCAACATCTGCTACTTTGTATCTACTACACACAATTCAACATGAAGACTCGAGCAACAAAGACTTCGACCAAAGCTGCTGAACCCAGTGAGGAAAGCAATATTGAGAACGCCGGCCTGGACCCGAGCAGCAGCAACCCTCCTCTCCTCTTCGTTCTACCACATGAAGCTTCGCCAGATGCCCGCGTCGTTACTCTGCCCAACCCAGCCTCTTCAGCTCCTACTCGATACTTCTTTTGCCCGGATACTGGGATTTATGAATTCACTAAAATCGCTGCACCAAAGAAGACACCTCGGAGTTTGTTGATCGCTCCCGGCCAACCAACAACAGATGATTCGGATGAAGGATCTATTCTTGCAACAGGCTATAGCGTTGAGAATGCAGACTTCTTTGTTGCGACACCTGTCGACCCTCTCTTCATTCTCCTACCCGCCTTGGTTCCTGCCGCCAACTCGCACGAGCAGCTCTTCCTGACGATTGACGATCACCTCGACAAGCTAGCCGAGGGAGCAAAACATCTGACCCATCTGCTTCGTTCGACGAAGATACAAGAGTCATTTGAGAAAAGGGCGGGTGCTGTTTGTGACAATGTTGATCTCGGTCATGAAAAGATGTTCCGCTTGTCCGATGCGAAGCTGTTACTTGAGCTCGTCAGCAAAGCCCGTCGCATGACTGCCAATGGTCTCCCTGCGTCTATAGAGACCCATTTTGTTCAAGAAGCCCTCCGCATTCCTATGATGGCTGTGCAACGAACAGAGTCACAAGACGAAGCAATCCATGCAGCAGATGCAGACCTACCGACTCCCTCGACAACCGCAGACCAATCCCAACCTTCTCAAACATCGGCCGTTACCGAAGCCACTTCTCTCACATCAGCCTCCGAGTCCACCCCTGACGACATCATCACCCTTCTCCGCCTTCGCACCGCACTGAATCTGCTCCTCTCAACCTATATTCCCTTAACTCTCCACTCAAAAATGAATACTCTGCTCAAGGAACCCCTTACAGCGCCCGTAGACTTCGCTCCTCTCGACGCGCACCTTGAGCATATTGCCGACGCCAAACGCCGCGCTCAAGCGCTTCGCTCCCTGTCTGACAACATATCCCGCAAGCGCAGCACCATGAACGACGAAGAGGCTGAAGAAAGAGAAGCTACCAAGAGAAGGAAAAAGGAAGAGGAGGAGGCAAAAAAGAAGAACATGAGTAGGGGTGTCAAACAGTTGGGCAAGGTCAATACGACGGGCATGATGAAGCTGAGTTCCTTCTTCACGAAAGCGCCGGCCAAGAAGTAGGATAAAGTCCTTCGAATCAAGCCTGGTGTTGCATTCTACAATCATGTTCCTTTGGCTACCACGGTCGACACGAATGCACATCCACTTTCTCTTGCATGTTGGCAATGTTCCATATTCCGTGAGAAGCTATCCTACTGCAACCAGATCCTGCAGCACGGGCTCGAAAGGTTTGGCACCATCGACCGGCTGGTTCAGATACGGCGCGGAACCGCATTATACTCTTTTCGCTGACCTTGAGCTCGATGTTGCCAACAATCATGCCTCACAGCAGTTGAAAGAATGATTGAAGACAGATCGCGGACAAATGCGTCCATCTGGCAGATTATACCCTGAATACCTCAAGTCTGACGACAGATCCTTCAACTCTGGACAACAAGCGTAAGCAAGATACTTGCGGGACCAACCTGCAAGAAAGAATCCACTGGTCTGGTAGTTTGGAAACATCACTTACCCTCTGTGGATGTCGTTTTGCCCTTTTGTTCAATGGAGGGAGTAGATGCACAGAAGCAACTCCATACAGCCCTACGATGAAGGCAACATGTCATACAAGAACGAATTTCGACTCGAGAAAGCTTGATATCTTGACTGCAAAGGATGACACTAGAACGATAGCTTCACGTCCCGACCAACAAAGAACAGCATAGGAGCAATTGACAATCTCCCAACCGGAAGGCCAGCAAGTCTTCCTATGCATCCCTCGTCCAAAGCCATTGAAAGTCATGGCTCTATGTCCAAGCATTGATGAGCTTGATGAAATCCTGCTGAAGTGTGTGAAAGCGATTCGCGACCTCCGTTTCTGCAACAACGCCGATCCTCTGTTCAACCAGTGTGCGCGGAGCCTCGAAGTCAGCCCCAAGTCCATCGACATCAGCGTCGAACTTCTTATTCTCCTCTCGACTTCTCTTCTTCGTGGTTCGTTGAGTTTCGATGTCCTCTGCCTTGCGCTTCTAGCGAGCACCTTCCTTCTCTGACCTCTTCCCAAGGCTCGCTCTCAGGCTGATCAAGTCTGCTTGTCTTGTCTTCTTACGAGCTACCAACATATCGACGGCAGGTTTGAGCTCTTCCTTGGTGTAGTTGGCTGGTCGACCACGAAACAAGAGAGGACCTATTTCCTGATGCAACAAGGTATCCGAATAGGTTGGCTGAATGTGCAAGTTGTGACGGGTGTAAGGAGAAACTCGAAGATGAAGTTCTGAAGCAAAACTGTTTGTGCGCTCAGAAGGAAGGTACGGCCAGCCCAATCTCAAGCACGAAGACTGAAGTGGGACTTCAACCACAGCCAAGCAATAGTTTCTGCCTCGTGCTCGGCCTGCTTGACGCGACTGCCTGTTTTGTCGTCAACAAGATTGCTTGTGAATCTTATCGTATGTACTTACAGAAGATGCGGCGTTTGCTAAGTGCCTTGGTGCGTCTGCGGGAAGTGAAGATGAGGCGAGACGCTGTGACAGACTCTTTAGGAGCAGTCGAATGCATTTGATTATCCTGGCAGATGATGTTTTGTTTCGGCTGTACTTGAGCGATGGAGTGGTGTTGATTTGCTGGTGAACGAAATTCACAAACACAAAGATGAAGCTCTGCTTGTTTTGACCACAACGATGTCGTCTCGAGTCAACAAGACTGCCGATGATGGTCTCGGCGTACGACCAACTTAGCCAAGTCTGATCTTTGATACTCTGCTTATTCTACGGCATGTAAGTTGCATCGCCTGCTCCTTAGAGCCAACCACTGATCACTACATCAGTCCAGGCACCGTCCAGGTACAGGGCTTTCACGGAAAACCAGCTACGTAAATGCGCATGGCATCAGTCAACTCATCAAGTCTCGGTATGTCAGCGCCACGAAATTCAAACGGTCATAGCCATAGGCAGCTACTTAGCAGTTGCTCTGTATGCCGCTTGCATATATCTAGAGTTGACGTCTGCTTTAAAAGAATCAGGATAGAGCCTTGTAGGAAGGCTTGAATGATAGACAAAGAGTGTGATTGTTGACAAAGCCTATGGACTCGACATGATCATCAGAACCACCAGAGGCCGCGAGTAAACAGTGGAAAGCTCTGTTGGGAGATTTGTGCAATACCATCCACGCTATTGTTATTACCCTGCCCATTTACTTGGAATGAGCCGAGCATCTTGACCAATCATCTAGTGAAGAAGCGATGTTGGTCGAGCTCTTCATAGATCCATCTAGTTGAGCTGGTGGCGGAGAACTTAGCATCGACTTTGGCGGCGAGAACAATCTCCTTGGGTGCGAGTACAAGAGTCCAGACGTCCAGATTTCCGACCTCATCGCGGCTTATCCACTCACTATCGTCCCTTACGTTGAGGTTTCTGTATAGCAAGACTGCCCCTGGTGACTCTTGTGGTATAGGTCACAGATAGGCAAGAAATGTGCTTGATACACGCGTGTCGTACCGCTTGGGGCACAAACGAACCGAACTACCATTAGCGTTTCCCTTTTCTCGAGTTTCAAGATGTCTCAGACAACCCTCAGATGTGTCTGCATATTTCCCTCGACCGCGAGGGTTTGTCACAAGATGAACATGAGCGGGTCGTAAACAGCGTTGTACCTACGTTGTCGAATTCACCCTTCTGGCGAGGTGGGTGCGGTTTGATCGAACTGATTCTTTCTCGCAACTATGGATCTGAGCCGTCTGAGATCTTGTTAGCCTGCAGAGTTGCTGTATGAAAGAGATAGCGTATCGTGATAAGAGTTCTGATTGGAGTTCGGCGGCGTGGGTAAAGACCTGTTCCCCAGCCCCGCTCTTAGCGCCCAGCCTCATGTTCTCTCCGCTGACAACCAACCATGTCCTTCTGCTAAACAGCCATCTCCCACCATCATGTCTACCGACCAGCATCCGGCAGAAACCGAAAGGACCCTGGAAACATCTACCCATACAGCTCCTGTTGGCTGTGTCGAGTGTCGCACACGACGACTACACTGCGAGACAGACGTTGCAAATCCTCGCCAGCCTTGCGGAAGCTGCGTGCGAAATGCGTACATCTGCTCCAACTTGACGAGTACCGCCACCGCTCCACGTCCACCACGCTCTGCGAATCGTAATCGCGTACANAAAGCCAAAGACCGTGCTCCCAAACGAGTTGCCTGTGACTGGTGTCGTCGACAAAAGGTCCGCTGCTCTGGGGAGACGCCATGTAGTGCATGCGCCATACGTGATCAATCATGTGTCTATCCTGCCGTCAACAGGAGTCAAGTTGGTGATGACAGTCCCGCGACTCAGAATTGGGAAGCTGGCTTACCGCGTTATGATGTGCCTGGTCAATATCAGCTGAATGGTTCGCCATCATCGAACTTGCAGCCTGGTCAAATCTACCAAGCTCCAGCTTCTATGGCTCGTCAGCAGGTTCCCCGACTGGTGCCGCACACCATAAAGCATGACTATTAGTAAGTTCCGATGACTGCCATCGCATCATAACAATCATGGCTGATCCTCTGTCAGNNTCTGGGTCTAGACAAAGAGGTCATTGCCGAGTACATAGAAGCCTTCTTTCGCTTTGTGTATCCTGTTGGTTGCATGAACTTTCTACATCAACCGACATTCTTGCGCCAATGGCACACTCATACCGTGAACGTGTCTCTGCTGAAGGTCGTTTGTGGGTGCGCCCTTAGAGTTTTCTCAACTACTCAGGAAGACAATGAACGAGCAGCACAGTGGATGCATGAAGCCGAGGTGGACGCTCTACAAAATCTCGGTGATTTGACTGTACCTCGATTGCAAGCTCTAACCCTGCTTGCCTTCTTCGAGTTTACCTACCAGGTACACTCCACAAAAGCTCTCATGTTACTTGGGTTGGCGGCTCGTCTTGCCTTCACAAAGCGGCTCAACTACGAAGACGCTACCTTGTCAATAGTCGAGCAAGAGTCTAGAAGACGTCTCATGTGGTCTATCTTTGTCCTCGACAAGTTCTGTTCTGGTGGAGTCGACGAGTTGACTTTGATCCCTGCCGAACACATGGAGGTTCGGCTGCCCACGATCGAGAGAGCCTTTGGCTTTGGACAGCGTACCGACACAGAGGTCCTTCGACCTAGGGTTGAAGATGGCGTAGCAATTAGCAATGCCAAGGGTATGGATGAGTTTGCTTACACCGTCCGTCTGCTGGATCTACTGCGCAACAAGATTCACAAGTATGTCATCTCGCTGCTGCTACTGCTGCTGCTGCGTAAACTCGGGCTAACATTGGAAAGGTTTACCGGGCGCGTCCGTTGCACGGACGACAGTCTTTACACATCGGCACAAGACTTCCTTGCTCTAGACTCTGCAATCGACACAATCGAGCAGCAGATCCCGCTGGACCTCCAGTGGGACAAGGCGCAGTTGCAGAAACGAATGTACGCACCCGGGCTCTCAAGCTACATCATGCTTCACACTTGGCGGTTGCAATGTAAGCTGGACTTGCATCGCTTGACCGTGTCAGGAACAAAAGAATGTATCTCGGAAGCAGCGCTGCGAAACACACCTCTGAACTTCGCACAGAATCTGCGGCTGAAATGTCTGTCGCATGCCATCGAGCTGACGAAGATGTGGGCAGAAGTGCTAGACCTCGGCCTTGCAAAACCAGTACATGATGCCGCCATTTCCGGCTGCGCACATCAGTGTGCGAAGATTCTGACTCTCATACCCGAACAAGTGGGATACTCAGCACCAGGTCAAGAAAATAGGATTGGTGCTGTGTTGATATGTCAGATGATCATCGAGCCACTGAAGGATATCTATCCTAAAGCTAAGATCCTGGTGAGTACTCAGCCAGTCCTGTATCTTTGTATCGCTAACTAGTCACAGTATGATGATGTGTGTCGCATGAGATCGGAACTCAACACTGCTCAAATACGAGACCCTCCCAACGTAATGCATCACATGGACGAACACGATGTGGGGATCACGATACAGGCGAATGATGAGGAGCAAGTCAGGAACCTGCTCAACCAGTACAATGCATGAAAGACTGGAGCAAAAGATGGAGTTGGAAGAAGCCCTTGTGGAGAAAGTCGCAGACCGCTGAATGAGGCATTGACAAGTGGTGAGGCTACCAAAGATAGGAATGTCTGCAGAGAACTCATTCGTTTGCTTGAGAAGACACAGCAAACCCTGTCAAAGACACCACTGATGCTCTCAAAATAATGCTTGGCGTTATAGTGAGCTGTACAGATGCATGACCGTTTTACGAACCAGGAGAGTGGCCATGGAGATGCCACAAAATACTGGTCTCTCAAAGAACACCACTCCCATCTGAATAGTATTGTGCACTCTCATAGCTGCAATGCGATGGCCAAGCATAGCTGGGATCGGTTGTCTGGGTTGTTGTTTAGTGAGAGCCGAATAATCCGGCTCGAAGCGTCACTCCCGTAACTTCGTCAAACAAGGCAGTAACGACGGAAATGCGACTTCCTAACCAGTGCCTCTTTCATCGGAGGGGCCTCCACTTCATTTCTCTTTCTGCGCTTCGCTCTTTCAACTCCTTCTGGACCTGTCCATCTCCATCAATTGTCATTGCATCACGGCATGCCTCCATCAATCGCGCTGCTGGCTGGAGAGCCTAAGGCTGACCTTGCCTCACTTGAGGCGAAAGTTGAGTCAAACATGAAGGAAGTCGTCAACCTCAATGTAAGCCTGCTGTCCGATGTCTTACTACAAGTTCAGTTCTTGACCGTGAANCAGCGCGAACAGCGCAACCTCTCCCAAAAGCTGGAGTTCCTGCAAGAATCCAACCAGGATCTACTGAAGAAGCTGAATGCCATCAAATCCGACAACTACATCCAGGAGATCAACAGCTTGAAAGCCGAAAATCAGCTCTTGCAGCCAGACTCTGGCATCTTCAGTGGTCAAGACGCACCAGACTCTACACCGTGCGTACCAATTCATTGATCGAACCAGTTTTGTACCTGCCTTACCGCTGACAGTACTCCCAGTAGCAGGACCGTTCCACCACCCAGCTCCACAACCAACAAGCGCAAAGCCGTCGGCGATGGTGAGTTGGTACTGTCATCGCTTTGATTCTTTGACTCACATGGCAATNNAGATGATCCCGGTAGTGCTCCCCGCCGTGTCAAGAGCGAACATCCTCCACTGGTTCCAAACGGCAATCTCGAACTCGACTTGGCTGCTGATAGACTCAAGATCGATACAGTCATCGAGCATCAATCCGTCGCAGATACTGGTAAACTCAATGCTAGTACCAACGCAGTTGACGAACACACCACTATCTGGCTGGACTCCGAGAAGTTTGAACTGGAGGTTGCCGAGGATGAGAACAAAGCAACTTCCGACGCATGGAAACGAGATGGCGAACGCCTTCGCGAGGCATGGAGAAAGCAACTCAAGGACTTCAACAAGAAGAACCCTGAGTGGTCTGACAAGGCCAAGACCGCTGGCTGTGTTCGTTCCGTGCTATGGAACCAGAGCAAATGCTACCTCACCGTGGAGGGTGAAGGTCACTACGCCTGCAAGACTTGTTGGAACACTGGCCACTTATGTGTTGCGTGGGATGAAGAGAATGGATACTTCTGGCTGCGCCCACAGGTGCCAGGCGGAAGAGCCAAGAACAAGAGCAAAATCGGTCCCTTCGATCTGGAGAAGTTCCACTCCTTGAAGACCACCCCAAGCCGTATCGACCTGCCTGCTTACTGGAGCAAGGAGTTCACGGTTTGAGAGTTGAGGGTCGCTCTTGATGGAAGACAGTGTTGTTTTCAGTCCATTGCTTTTTATTTTTGCATTGCTCTAGCTCATGGTGACTAGCTTTGTCTCTTTCAGAAGCAACTGTTACAATCATTACAATACATACCATTATAATTACATACAACCGATGGTCCTTCATCAAAGATGTTGTTCGCCTTGACTGCGCTTCTTCATGCCGAGCCTCTTCTTTGCGCACAGTCGCGATTTATGAAGCTATCGAAATGCACAAAGTGAGTTTTGATCAGAAGCATGACTAAGGAGAGGGATAAGAGTCAGCCTCTCGGTTGATACTACCCTATCTGTTGACACTTTTGTGCATTTTTACAGTCTCGGTTTATACCGTCATCCCATGAGAGATGAAGACACTAGTTTTTATACGATGAGGACGCGATAGAACAACTGCGATCTATCTAAAAGACAAGACCTGTTGCATAGACAACCTGTGATGATATGCTTGCACTGTCGTCACTCGTGTCATTGTCAAAAGTATATATACTCAAGAGATCCTGGCATATGCTCTACACCACAGCTACTGGGCTCGCCTTTTGTACAGTGGGCATTTAGTGATGCGTGCTAACAAAACATGACATTGAGAGGCAGCGATAGCGGTGCGCGCAAGGTCCTTTGCAAACAATGGATCAGGACACACGATTGTAAGTTTGGAGAACATGCCGATGCAGACGTTGAGAGTGGCTTGTGAAATGGTGTTCTAGAACATCGAATTCGAAAACCTTCGCGCTGCTATTTCATGCCTTGTGAATAGAAGCCTCAGAGCCAAGGACTGATGCATGCCATCAATAGTATGCGTTTGATGGAGAGATGTTGCGATAACGCTATTCGCATGAGCTTATGTGATGCATTTTCTCGTCATACGTCCATCGCGCTGTCGGGCTTCGAGTTTGTGGAGCACTGGAGTCATGAGCTCCCATGACGTTCGCCACGTTTTCGACGACCGTTTGTTTACAGAAGCTTGAGATGTCCAGTAACTTGGTCAACCATGGACTTGGGAGCAGGGCCGACTCCGAGTACTGTCGCACTACCACTGGCAATCTGGGTACGTCCGGCGTCGTGGATGATCTGTCCGCAGATACCCAGGCTGATAGCTTGAGCTTGGAGGATCAACAAATCTTCCTCACTCTTGACCTGCACGGCGACCTTTGCTTGACCGTAACCTTCCCAGCGCTTGAGGATTGGCGAGTTCTGGCGTACAAGGGTCTTGTAGCATGCAAGGGTGGCATGTGAACACTGGGCTGCTATCTTGCCNNTGTATCGCAGCGAAAGATGAATCGATTTGTCAGACAGTGGTCATCGTGGTATGCATTATTTTTCTCTTTCAGGGCATTGAACCCGTGAGATGCAGGCAGCTGAAGATGCACAGCGGGTATGTTGTCGATGGCAGAAGGAGTGAGGGGAAACAGAGGGCGTGTGATGTTGATTGATAGCAAAGAGAATGTGATACGTACCCTTTGTCATGCCCAGATCAGTGCGAACTACGAGAACGAGCTTGCATTCCTCGGTCAAATCCTCAAAACCATTGATCTCCTGATCATCCTCGGAGTCCTCAGAATCGGACTCGGATGCGTTGTCGTGCTCATCATCGCTGCCGTCGTGCTCCTTTTCATGCTGAGCACCGGTGCTGCTAACGACGCGCTGCTGGAGGTTGCTGCCAAACACACCGATAGACGAGGCAGTGCCCAGGAAGTAACCTGCGAGGCCTGCTACGACGGAAGCGCCGAATGCAACGGCCCAGAGTGAGGGAAGTTCTGTAGCGCGTGACTCCATTGTTCTCGTTCCGGTGCTTTCTCCTCCTTTTGCTTTGTTGCGTTGGCTGGACAGATCATCGTGGTCTGGCGTTTGGTCGCCTCGCGTGCACCGGATGGCAATTTTTTCGTCCGTGCGTCCAAATTTTCAAGACATTTGTCCTACAGCCTCATGCAAGATGTTCGGATCTTATCTATCTCAGGGTACTCCGATGCATGTACCGTCTTCTTTGAGTAGCTATAAGCAGGCCAGAGGTACCCCAGAATTTACAACTTTTTCACTCGCGTGCAAGAGGGCCGTTTTGTGCATGGAGGCTCATTTCCAGCAAGATCACTGGAGAGGAGGTGGCAGATCGATGAGGTGATATGTTGCAATCCTGGGAATGACACGCTAGCTGCAGGTCCGGGGCGCCTGCAGCAAATTTACGGGGTAGACTTCCGGGGAGCGGTTGCGGACACGATGGATGACACGGACGCTTTGCAAACTCCAGAGTCGCGTTCTCGATTTCAAAGCGATGGTGTGAGAGCACGCAATTCCTGCTCACATCACCCAGGACGCATTGCCCCTTTCAGACTCGTCAGCAAGTCACCAAAGTATTTAGAAGCTCTGTCGTTCCTCTGAAACTCTTTGTCTCCCCATTTCCATCTTGTTTGTCTTTTTATTCTGCTGCCTGCAGGCCAATCAAATCGATCGACAATCATCTAATTCAGCCACACGTTCTTAACGCATTATATCATCCGCAACTCCTGACTTTCACATGCAAAGGAACTCGCTATCAACCAGAATCCAGATTTGAGCACGCGCGCCTTATCTGTTTTGAATTATTGTCTATCACGCAGTCTTCGGAAGAATTCAATCGAATTCGCTTTGCTCATCACCGCTATTTCGTTTACTCTAAAGACGACGTTGCCAGATCTTTTTCCAAGCCAAGGGATCGCTCATAAACAACACCGACCTCCCTCCAGAGATCGTGTGCCTCTCATCGAAACTACTTTCTGCCTTTCTACCCAACCCTAAAAATGACTTCCACGCCACCAGAGACACCTCCTCCTGGCTTCCTCGGTCAGAATGGTGCTTCCACGCCTCAAGTTCCTGAAACGCCCAACATTCTCTTCATCATGGCAGATCAGCTGGCTGCTCCTCAACTCAAGATCTGGAACGACAAGTCCCAAATCAAGACACCCAATCTCGACAAGCTTGCTGAGAAATCAGTCATCTTCGACTCGGCCTACTGCCCTTCTCCTCTCTGCGCACCCTCGCGCATGTCATTGGTCACTGGTCAGCTTCCTTCAAAAATTGGCGCATACGACAATGCCTCGTCCATTAGCTCCGACACGCCCACATTTTCACACTATCTCCGTCACGCCGGTTACGAAACAGTCTTGGCCGGCAAGATGCACTTCATTGGCGACCAATTGCACGGCTGGGAGAAGAGACTGACTGCCGACATCTACCCTGCCGACTATGGCTGGGCTGTCAACTGGGACGAGCCTGACACACGCCTCGAGTGGTACCACAACAGCAGCTCCATCCTTCAGGCAGGCCCTTGCGTGCGCAGCAACCAGCTCGACTATGACGAGGCCAGCATGCACAAGAGCACTCAATACCTGTACGACTACGTTCGCCAGGGTCCCGATGCTAGACCTTTCGCCTTGACCGTCTCCCTCACCCACCCTCACGACCCTTACACCATCGAGGACAAATACTGGGATATGTATGAGGATGTCGACATTGACATGCCCGACGTTCAGATCAANAAGGAGGATCAGGACCCGCACAGCAAGCGTCTGCAGCACGTCTGCGACCTTGAGAACTATGACTTCACTCCTGAACAGATCAAGAAGGCTAAGCGTGCCTACTACGGTGCCTGCTCGTATGTCGACGACTGCATCGGCAAGCTCCTTGAGGTCCTCGACAAGTGCAAGTTGCGTGACAACACTATCATCATCTTCAGCGGCGACCACGGTGATATGCTTGGCGAGCGTGGCTTGTGGTACAAGATGTCGTACTTCGAGAGTTCCGTCCGTGTGCCTATGCTCATCAGCTACCCCAAGGCATATACTCCTCACCGTGTCCACGAGAACGTTTCCACACTCGACCTTCCCGCCACTCTCTGCGACATGGTTGGCACTAAGCTTGTCCCTGGTCTGCCTATGGATGGTCATTCGATGATGCCTCACCTCAGAGGCAAGAAGGGCAACGATACCGTCTTTGCTGAGTACATGGGCGAAGGCACTGTTGCTCCTCTCATGATGATCCGTCGTGGTCCTTGGAAGTACATTACTTGCCCCGTTGACCCACCTCAACTTTTCAACCTGTCCACCGACCCCAAGGAGCTTACCAACCTCGCAAACAGCCAGGATCCCGAGATCAAGACCATGTTCGAGGCTTTCGAGAAGGAGGCAGCTGCCAAGTGGGACTTCGACGCCATCACCAAGGATGTGTTTGCTCAGCAGCGCCGTCGCCGCTTCGTCTGGGGTGCTCTCAAGACTGGCGAGTTCCACAGCTGGGACTACCAAGTTCCTGATGACAGCAGAAACATGTACATCCGCTCTCACATGGACCTTGACGACCTTGAGCGTCGTGCCCGCTTCCCTATCGTCGACACCTATGGTCGTGAGAAGACCATCACCAAGGCTACGACCAAGTTCCCTCACCAAGCCGGTGCTTATGGCCAGTGAGCGAACAGCGACTCATTCTTGTCGCAGTAACGAAAATTTTCTTTGCATTTCGGATCGAGCATGCAAACAGGCTTATACCCATGGTTTTTGAAGCGTTTTCAAGCGGGTCTTGATTTCCGGGCGAGCGAGGCGTATCTGAACCTCACATTTCTGCGAGGATTGTATTTTTCATAGGACGCTGCATTTGAGGAGAAGGACACGAACAACTTGTTACTGTATCATCCAGACAGCATTGGCGTTAGTGCAACGAAGACAGAAGCAAATATTACCCAAAATTGAATTGACATGAATAATATAAAAAAAAAGTTGGTTTGGAATGGAAGACTGCGTGTGAGATACGTTGAAGTGGTGTTCTTGCCCTGTTTCTGCCGACGCCGCCACACCTTCCTTTCTGAGCGAGCTACCAAAGCTTCTGTGACAGCTTGACCAGGGGACGCGTGAAGGGCGTGGTTTTGACATGTTCAACAGCATCCTTGCATCAACCTTTGCCCTGCCGGGAGGACCGGTGGTAAGGAAGAGATTGATGTTACATAAGTCCGACGAGATAAGTACTTGTAAACGGTGACAGGACGGCATTCACACGAGACAACAGATTTCATCTCCAGGTAGGCATTCGGAAGGGTGTGAGACCCTGCTTCTGAATAGCTTCAACCATCTTCCCGCCTCTCTTGCTTTTCTCTACACAACCACACATCACTCAGTATGGACTACTCTCACTATTCAGCCTCGACATTGGCCGTCCATGGAGATGACCCGCTCAACGACTCTACGGATGTCGCGCCTGCTATGCATGTCTCGACCACCTACCGCTATCCTGAGGACCCTGATAAGCTAGTGCCCTTCAGCATGGATGATGTGGTATGTCGCCGTTGCATACGGGAGAGCCATTTCTCAGCCGCTGACCAAGTTGTANNGATGGCCGGTCGTGACCCGCTGAAGCCAGGAAGCGGTGCCGACCCTCTCATCTATAGCCGCGAAGCTGCTCCCAACACCTCTCGTCTCGAAACCATCCTTTCGCACCTTCTCAAGGGTCCTGCGTTGACCTACAGCTCCGGTCTCGCTGCCTTCCATGCTCTTCTTGTCGCTTTGAACCCCAAAGTTGTCGCTATTGGCGATGGTTACCACGGCTGCCACGGCGTGCTCAAGATCTTCCAAAAGCTCACACACTGCAAGATTGTCGATGTACACAATCCGGATACTTGGGAAGGCTTGGGTGAAGGTGACGTGGTGCACTTGGAGACTCCACTGAACCCTACTGGTGAGGCATACGAGATTGAGAAATATGCCAAATGGGCACATGAGAGAGGTGCTGTTTTGACAGTCGATGCTACATTCGCGCCACCACCACTTATGGACCCTTTCGCTTGCGGTGCAGACTTCGTCATGCACAGTGGCACCAAGTACTTTGGAGGCCACAGCGACATGCTCTGTGGAGTTGTTGCCATCAACCCTGCTCGTCCCAATGCAACCAAAGAATACTGGGGCATGTGGGACGAACGTGTATGTCTGGGTGCCGTTATGGGCAGTTTAGAAGGCTGGCTTGGTGTTCGCAGCATTCGTACACTCGAGCTCCGTGTCCAACGCCAATCCGAGACGACCACGGCTCTAGTCCAATGGCTCGCAACTCTCCAAGCTGGTGAAGGTCCCAAGGAAGAAGTTGCCATTGTCCAAAAGGCTCTTTCACGCGTCCAGCATGCAAGTTTGCAGAAAGATGATATGCATTGGTTAAAGAAGCAAATGCCTGGAGGCTACAACCCCGTGTTTGCTATCTGGATGGCTGAGGAAAAGTTTGCCAGGTGTTTGCCCAGCAAGCTTAGTCTCTTCCACCATGCCACCAGTCTCGGTGGCGTAGAGAGTTTAATCGAGTGGCGTCGTATGAGCGACGCAAAGATCGACCCGAGAGTACTCAGAGTCAGTATCGGTGTAGAAAATGTAGAAGATCTGAAGAAGGATCTTCTTTCGGCATTCAAGGCTGTCTTGAATGATGCTTGAGGGGTCGAGCTGTAGACCTGTAATGATGAATGAATCTCGATAGAGTATACTAGAGCTGCACTAAGACTCTTTCCTTGTTCGTGCCAGGCTTGAAGAAAGCTGTTACTGGTCAGACTATGGTAGTTGGCTTTCTGGCTCGCTATAATCGACAAGCAAAATGGTTTTTGCTGCTGCTCGTCTCGCTGCCAGTCCATTTGAATACTTACGAGGAATGAGCAAAAGTCCTATACAGCAATGGTTCAACATGAGTCCAGCCAATCCATATTCTTTTCTACTCCTCCCCTTAAGATACATACGTGATGGAGATGGTACTTGTGTCTCTCTTTTGGCAACGCGCATGGCAGAACCTCGGGATCTGCACTGCAGCTGTTGACCTCACCTGTGCAGTTTGCTTCCAGGTTCCTTTTACTCGTGTTCGTAGGACTGCATACGCACGTGGGATTACCACCACGAGAGATATAACGTGGTAGTCCGCTCAGGTAGACCGACTCTGATCCTAGAAATGGGATCAACAGCTCTTGCGCATCAAAGTTATAGAATGTTCAGCAGTTGACAGGTTTCATACTCACATTCTGATCCGGCAGCTCAATAGGTGCAATCGAGTACTGTTGACTTGTATAGACAAACATGAGGATGGGAGCAGTTGCATATCCTCTTGACTTCAGCAGGATGGATTTCGCTGCTTTCGAGAACAGGGAAGTCGCGTCTACACGCACCTTCCTCATTGAAAGCTGTGAAAACAAGCCACGCACGCTGCTTCTCATTCAAGCTGTCGCTTGCTTTGCTGTGACTGCAAACCATCACTTATTAGCAGGGCAATCACCGCTCTTCCGCTCAACCAAACTGAGCAACATCTACACATCGAGAGTGGTGGCATCTACCAGAGCGTCAAGGTCGCTCATGTTTTGATCATCAACAGGACCTTCCTCACCCTTGATACCATTAAAAACATCTTCCACGCTTCAGTTCTCAACCAGAAGTAAGTAGTGGTTCAACTGACCGCAAAGCGCATTCGGCTCTTGGTGCAGTGCTTGCTCTGCTATCTCTATCGGAGCGACACACAGTTCATTTCTAGTGGCTTTGATATCTTTGACACTCCTTCCAGCGGTCTCGCCGTTCCTCTCGTGGCTGGTACCAAGATTTCTGCCCTCTTCGTCGGCGGAACTGAGAACTCGCCCAAACGTTCCAAGGCCTTTATTCTTCCGCTCGAGACCGTCTACGTCCAAGGCCGCTGCTCGATTGTGTTCTCGGCACTCTCACACTCGGGATTGGAATAAAAATCTTGGCCTTGAGCTGCGATCTTGCTCCTTCCTCTCCGCGACCACAACAACCGCCAGTTCCAGCTTCGCGACTCCCTCTTCTTGGTTCTCGCACCTCACTCAATCTTCCACTAGGTTGGTCTTGTTAACCTTCCCTCTCTGAAGTTGATCTTCCGTTGAGAGTTCGACTGACATATGCGCGCAGGTCAGACCACGCTCTTGGTCAGTGGTTCGCACTTCATCAAGTGATGGACCCGCCCAAGATGACTCTCAAGATTACCCCTGGTAGCGAGAGGGGCGCTGACGTTCGCCTGGTGACCTCGGACGGCTTCGTTATCCCATTCCATACCCTCATTTTCGAATACGGATGGCTCAAGCTCAAGGACTGTAAGCTCCAGCTTCACATCGACGACTGTTTGCGTGATGGAAAGGTACCGCTGTTCCACTTTTGCATTTTGAGTTGCACTTCTGACCAATCNATGAACTTTTAGACTCCTGTTCTCCTCCTCTTCGATGTTCAGACCGTCTGGAGAGTGCTCTTCTTCATCTACAAGGGCACATACCAAGATGAGGACCAGACTTTGACCTTTTCTAGAGGCGAGCCTCCCGTTTCACCTTCGTCCGCCAACAGACTGAGTGACACTCCTCTGGAGTATCAAGAGGCTGCCTTGACCCAGGGTTTGCACAACCTGCACCTCACCTCGCAGCCTTGCAGATCTCCTAAACTGCTCAAGGCTTTGGCCAGTGTGAAGGTGTACCGTGCTGCCATCACTTGGGACATTGATCGTCTCATGGTCGAGGCCGCGCATAGATTTGGCAACTTCATCTCCGATTCGTTCGACAAAGACGACTTCCCGCAGTTTGTCAATGCTGTTTTCAAATCTGTGGTCGACTCTGACGGTCTGTTGTATGGCCACCTGGTGGAGGAGTGCTTCAATCACTGCCAAGATCTCGTCGAGAACAAGGTCTTCCTCACCGTTCTAGAGCACAACGGCAAGCTTGCTGTTCTCCTGTACCGAAGACTGGCCAGGCTCCAGGCATCTACCAATGGCACCTCGAACATGCTGCCACACACTTCTTCGGTCTCCGGTCCCAGTAACTCTGCTTCTGTTGACGAATCTTCGGCTGTTGCCGGCTTTCAGGCCCAGCTCACTGAGGCTCTCGATGCTGCCTCTGTTAGGCAAAAGCGCATTGAGGCTCTGGAACAGGAGGCTGCTCGTCTCAAAGAGACTGTTACCGAGGCACAGGATGCCGCTTCTTCTAAGCAGAAGCAGATCGATGTCCTTGAGCAGGAGGCTGCCCACACCAAAGGCCAAAAGACTCCCTCGATCAACCTGGAGGGCCAGGTTCAAAAGCTGATGATGCAAAAGGTCAACAAGGACGCTGTCATCGATAACCTTGAGCACCAGCTCGAGCAACTGGAGCGCAAGAACGTTGAGCTCGGTCATACACTTACCAGCGCCAACAAGCGCAACGCTGAATTGGTGCGCCAAATCAACTCTCAGCGCACTGGCCAGCCTGATGCCACGATGCATCTCCTTGAGCACAAAGAGGCAGTTGAGAATGCTGAGAAGCTCCAGGCTCGCCTGACTGCTTCAGAGGACAAGATTAAGGAGCTCGAGGCTCAGCTGGCTGCTCACGCTCAGCAGTCCATGATTGCTGCCCCGGTCTTCGTATCCCAGTCTATGACCAGCAGCGCTACCCAGCCCTCTCGCCCTCAGGAACCTACCCAGCCTCAATACGATGCTGAGCCCAAGCGCAAGATCGAGGGCTTTGGCGAGATGAATGGCACGATGGACACTATCCTTAAGCTGTCAAGCACTGCTCCCGTTGCACGCCCTCCTTCGCCTCTTCCCACCCCTTCTGTTCCCACCGCTCCGACCATGCTGGATCAGCCTGTGGCTTCTAGCGGAGTCATGACATTTGCTGAGAGAATCGCACGCCGCCGTGCAGCTGCCGGTATTCAGGGCGGCGATCAAGAGAGTGCCTCTTCCAGCGAGGTCCCTCCCCGTATGACTGTCGCCATACGTGGTCCCTCGAGCGCCGTTGAGCAATCCATGCGCTCTCCTAGCATTGCACCTTCAGCTAGCAGCACCGTCGCAGGCAACGTACCATCTGTCAATGATGTCCCTCGCGATTCTCATGCCGCTGCCATCGCTCGTGGTGGCGGTGGCTCTCACTCGCGCCTGACAAACGGAGGTCCTCACGCCGCTTCCAGAACCTCCGTTGTTACCGCGAGTGTCCAAACCAATGGCACCTCTCAGCACGTTGCTCCTCAGGGAAACACCACTGCTGCCGTTTCTGTCGTGCCTCCTCCTACCGCACACACTGCTCGTCTCATGGGTAGCACCGCTGCTCCTGCTACCACTACCAATGGTGAGGTCAATGCCTCTCCCGATGAGAGAGACAGCCTCATCCAGCGCCTGACAAGCCACAACGACTTCCTTAGGGCCCAACTGAATGATGCTCGCGCTGGTAAGCCACTCACTTATCCTTCCACTCTACGACGCTAACATGGTTTAGGTCCTGCCAGCAACATCCAGTCTCAAGGTCGCGGTGGCTCCGGCCCTCCCAATGGCCGCGCCTCTGGTGGCGGCGGTGGCGACCGCCTCGAAAAACTCTTGTGGGCTCTGAAGCAGTATGCTCTTGACCACAAGTCCTGCAATGATTGCAGCATCAACTTCAACTCTCAATTCAGAGGGATTGTGGACGACATCAACAATGGCGACCTGATCTTGCTGTGCAGCAAGTGCGGCAACGAGAAGTGCCGCTGGCACATCTAAGCCTGCGTATCTTCCTCGCGGAACAATAGGCATGCAGCGTTGCTCAAACACTCTTCTGCTAACGATCAGGTCTTTATGTCTCAAACTCGCTGAGTACAGTATCTGGCCATGGGGTTGACCAGAACTTTGGTGTTGTTGTGTCTTTGCTTCAACACTCTTCCGAGCATGACTGTGGAGCTGGGGGCGTATAAACGGTGGCTTGTCTTCCTTTGGATGGTAAACACTGTCGATAGCTTCAATCAAAATGTCTTTGCTCACTCTTTTGTGTATGTTCGATATGCGTGACTGATACGGGCGGTGGTGGTGGTGGTGATTATGCTGCTCATCATGTCGTGCTTCAGATATTCTTCGTGTCTCGAAGCATTTTCACCCGTTTTCTCGGCAAGGCACGAATACGGTGAACAATCATGGGAAGATATGCTATTGATGCTTTGCTTGATTCAAAGAGTATATCTAAGTTTTTGAACATGATTTTCGTTGCTCATCCTTTCTCGACCTCACAGAGTATCAGCTTCCCATTACTTCCCCTTTTCTTCTGTTCTCTTCCTGATCAGCTCTGCGTTTCATCAACTCCCTCCACCTTCCTTACTCTTATCTCCACCACCAGTATTGAACAACTTTTCCAACCAGCCATCCAAATCGACATCGACTTTATGTCCTTCACCACCTATGTGTATCTTTTGCAATGTGTGTGTCTTTATGAGTATTAGAAAGACAACGACGACGATTGCTATGATGGCGAAGAGGAGGATCCAGAAGGTGCAGCAGAAACGGGCATATGAATGGCGTTTTTTGCGGCGGGTGGTTATGAGCCAGGTTTCTGATCTATGAGNAGGGAGGTGTTAGTTGGTGATTTTTGGAGGAGACAGGATAGAGTGGATGGTTTAGGATGGGGAAGGGCAGACGAAACGAGGGGAAGGGCAGAAGAAACGAGGGGAAGGGCAGAAGGGAAGATGTAAGAACAAGGCTTACTTTTGGTCATCTACTTGTGCTTCTTCGTCTTGATGTACTGCCATGCTGAAGCGTTTCCAGAAGTTTGGGTCGCGAGGGACTGCCATCTTGTATGTGTGGTTTTATTGTTCGCTCAGGTTCTTTTCTTCGTGGAAGAGTTGTGTTTGGCTCCTGGTGGTAGCAGGAGGGTGGAGATGATGGATGGACGGGTAGAATGGGCTGCTTCCACGGTGTCGATGGATGGTTTTGATTCGATATGTATGTCGACGTTGATCTTGGTGTTGTCGTGTCTCGAGGTATTGACAGTAGCGACAGTGGGTTGGATAGTATCCGGAAGGCTGAGTCTTCTTTTCTTGGGCTCGTTCTGGTCGTTATACTGATCTGGTATCTTGTTGTTGTTGTTTCTGTGGTCGGCCTTGCAAGTGTGTGACGTATATGCTAGAGATTGGGCAGCAGTTGTTTTCTTGCGAAGAAGGTTCGCAAGAGTCGATGATAGCTGCGAAGTTTGTTTGTCGCGCGTCAGGTTGGGTATATTTGAGATTGGCAGCTCCGGGCAGGCCTAAGGAATGTAGAAATGGCAGAGATCGTGATTCAGGAATATGTCGTGACGTGTATCTGATGCTGGTGGCCTCAATGAAACGAATGTACAAGATCCCGAATCAATCGTGATCTCTACAAAGACAGGACAAGAGAAAGCAGGGTGATGGAACAGATGCTGAAGGAAAGAAAGGGTATGGGAAACTCGCAAGAGTTGTACTTGCAAGCCTTCTCGAACGGCATCCCCATCGACGCTAATCTGTGACTTACTTGCGACTCCTTTGGCATCTACGGAGTCATGCTAGTCAACCGCATGAAAGGAGCTATCAAGGTTGGATAGTTGGTTGTTTGCGGGCTGCACGTCGCAAGTGCCAGTCTGAGGCATTTCTGAAACACCCAGGCCAAAATTACACCATCCCGGTTGCTTTCGGCCGGCTTGCTCCTGCTCTTCTGCTGTAAACTGCAGGGGTAAGGGAGATACTAGAATCGAGAGCGTGAGTATTATGAACCGGCATTGCGTGTTATAGCAATGGAAGGAAAGAAGAGACTGTGTTGAGGAGTTGACGTTGTTCGCCGAGAGCGATCGTCGCTCTCTTTTCTTGTTTAAGCTTCGAGTTGGAGAGTGGAGTGACCCTGGCCACTGAAAAAGAGGTTCATGCGAATCCACTTTCTGACAGCAATGAGGTGTAAAGTGTGCTCAAAATATAGAATTGCATAATGTCGTTCAGCAGCAAAAACCCATCCAAAGAGAGAATTGGACAGTGTGAAAAGAAGAACATTCTCGGAACACTTTTCGTTCGAGCGCCTGCAAAGCAGTACCGTCGGAAGTATACTATCCGACTTTGCTGTCATGAAGATGTCTGTTCACGTCACAAGCTATAGTAATGCACTCATCTTACGAGACGGAGTCGTAACCACTGGGAGTGGTCATTCATTGAGCAGAATCGATTTGAGGGTTCAATGCCTACAGAAAAACTGTCATAATCGCCGCCCAGATGACGTTGCTCTAGGAGTATGTATCTTCTCGGTATACCTGCACTGCAGCACCCCGGTTCACATATGAAAGGATGTGTCTTCCCACCTATGGCTACAGAAGTCTGCATGATGTTCGCATGAAAACTGGTAGAGAAATATGTGCCCGAGTTCTCCGGGTGGAAGTGTTGTTTGCAGGTGGACTCGGAACAAACGAATACCTTAGGGATTGCTGCTGTGCAACTTCCTCAAAAAATCTGGAATCAACGCGGCTTGTCAAGAGTTTGCATAGGTTGGGCGAGACCGAGGTCTCGTGGTAACTGAAGTGACTGTGAGAGAAGTTTTCATAAGTATGTACCGTAAGAAGGCGTCGCGTGGTCATGGCCTTTCTCTTCAGTTGCAAAACCAAAACAAGGGTATTTGTCCCTCATAACCCCCAATTAACTCGCCATTAACGCCGTTTTGATGCCAGGTTATTCTGAAGGGTAGCTCGGCTAGAATCTCTTTCTGCTGGGTTCGGGTGTGGGGGATCTGCTAGCACTCTTTGCGTCTCTTCCTCTTTGTCTCAACCATTTCTTTGTGGCAAGTTCAATCTCGCGATCCAGTTCGGGTGAAGGATCCTTGCGATGGATGAAGTTGCAGAAGCCACCACGGACACAGCCTTCTCCTGAGTTGAGACGGCAACAAGCTTCTCTGAAGTCGGTAACGGGGGAGAGTTCGCAGTAGATGGGACGACCCGCGTACCAGCGCGAGTTCAGGGCGTCGCAGGCGGCTTGGGCGGATTCTTCATACTTGAAGCGGGCGTAGACGTTGCCAATAAGATCTGGGTTGTGGGTTAGTGGTCGGTAGCGGAGAACAGCAGAGAAGAAGCACATACGATCGTTGTTGTTGTCACAGACGACAACCTCCTCAATCTCGCCGTACTTGCACATCTCACACCAGAAGTCCTCGTAGAAGGCGTCAAAGTGGTTTTGCAGTTGTTGCGGGTTCATCTTGCTCTTGGGGTCGTATGCGGGATTTTGATAGAGGTTGGGGAGGAGGATGGTTTGCGAGTATGAGGGCTTGACATGTTTGCGCGAGCAGCGGTCTCCGTGACGGCATGCGCCAATTTTGTAGTAGAAGGAGCAGTTGACCTGGCCGACAGCTTGTTAGTTACGAGTCGCGCGTGTTTGAAGACGACTGAAGACACGCACCTTGTCCTGTTCGGTACCGAAGATGGAGGCGAGATAGTTGGCCATGATGATGTAGTTAAGATGAATGCGCTGAGCTGAGATGGGAATGAAATGTGACGATTATCTGATCTCGAGCTCGTCGTCGGCTTTCCTGGCGTTGTAGCGCGCGCGCGTGGCGACTCTTTGTCAGCGGGTCGACACTTCTGGCAATCGGGAAGGAGCCGCCAATTGTGGCTGAACTGTGGCTGCTCCTCCAACCTTCTCACCTTCTCTCCTTCCTCGCTTCGACCACCCAGATTGACACTCCTTCTGTCGGCAACAGCTATCGCCCTTGTCTCCATCCAAGTAGTTATAACTCACTCAATGACCAGTGTCTCAAGACATCGGTCAACAACATCACCATGACTCGACCCTTGTCTATTCGCAGCTTCGCCATGAGCTTGGGAACAGCTCTTTCTCAACTGCCCAAGCATCATTCACATATCATTGATAGCATGGCCAGTTTGTCGAAACGAATTTAGAATATCATAATTCCAGACCGTTAACCGGCTACTATCAATTCGAATGCATTCCAGGAGCCTGGAAAAGCTCAGCCTCTACGGTGCTGTTTACATTCCTCACCCCGCCCGCAATGCTTCCAGAGTCACCACCAATGTTATAGCCTTGATCAATTCCAGGACTCTATACTCGCTTCTTGATCTCTTGTTCTTGTCCCGCAACCACACTCGTTTTGGTATCAATTGCAACATTCGTTTTCACCACCTGACCAGGCTCGTCAGCCATCAAGAAAGATATTATTGCATATTTGTTCCTGATATTCCTCAGCTATCAGTGTTTTACAGCTCGAAGACAGTTACTGCTGTTCGGTCTTTACGAAGGCTTTCTGACCGCAGGCCGAGAAACGATCGTCACTTCTTCAGCCAGAGATGAGGACCAACTCTGAGTTTCTTGTACTCTCTGCTTTTCTGTTTCGACATGCTTTTTGCCAAAGTATGCCTTCTCCCACTTTGTAAGGTCGGTAGAGAGACTGACTGTTGAATAGCAATCATCACACCGACTATCGTCGTCACTACTCATGTATCTGCATGCACCGCTTCGAGCACTGGTGGCTTGATCCCTTCGGGCTTCGTTCTTTCTTCCTCGGCAGGCTCCGTCGCTCTAGGAACTTCTTCTTCTCCGCTGAGCACTTCTTCATCGAGTACAAGCACATCCACCACAATACCATCAGCAGTGCCAGTCTGTGGACAATCTTACTCTGCTGGTGATGGACCGGATTATCAAATTGCCTGCGGCCAAACCTTTGGTGGAGATGTCATCACGACCAACCAAAAACGTCAACAAAGCGCTCAATCTTTCCAAGCATGTATTGCATCCTGCGCAAACTTGCCTCGATGTGTGGCATCTACCTTCCTTCTCGGCCAATGCACTTTATTGTCAGCGATCAACAGCATTGTTAACAGTCCAGAAGCTGTAGCAGCTATTAGAGCTGACTATGTGGCTATTCTAGCTGCTTTGGCAAGCCCCAGTACGATTTCTTCGGCCACAGTTCCTGGCCCTACTGTAGCTACTGCAACTCAAGGCTACTCATCGGCCATTGGAGATCATCTATCTCAGAGAATCTCGGACAATGCGCCAGTCCCAACAAGCGACAATACGGTCGTTTACGTGACCCCAAGCATTGAGACATCGACAAGCAGCAGTCCTGCTACCGTCTTCTCGTCGCAGATCTCCAATTACATCTCTCAACATCTATCAGGAAATGCACCAGTCCCCACGGGACCTGATACAGTCGTCTATATCACCAGTGCAACCTCTTCTGAGCCCTCAATCAGCGTGTCGAGTTCCTCCCCTTCCTCATCCGGCACATCTATACCTGCCCCTTTCAGCTTGTCCATTTCTCAACCTGCATCGGCGGCACTCTCTTCACAGACTACAGTGCTGGATATCGATGCCTCGAGTACCTCTGTTGGTACAAGCATGTAAGTATAAGCATACACTGAGACAGGCTTCTGACGGATAAGTCTGACTATTCTTAGCACATCGCTACCTCAAGCAATGTCAAGCCGTACTGCCAGTTCATTGTCCTCGAACGATCCTTCCGCAGCTTCCTCGTCTAGCTCAAGCATCAGCAGCTCGATTCTCTCGAGTGCATCCGAGGTCTCATCGAGTAGCTCCTTGCAAATTGGCTCATCCTCATCGCCTTCTTCGTCTACTATAGGCAGTGTCGTTTCGAGTCCTTCTGCAAGTTCTGCCGCATCCACGGCAAGACAAACATCGTCTCAATCTGCTTCGGTCGCCATATCAGCCAGTTCAGCTCCTGCATCGTCCGCTGCCGGCTCGCAGACCTCTTCTTCATCTTCCTCCTCCTCCTCCACCACCACCTCCTCCTCTCGCTCTTCGTCCAGACCCATTTCGTCAAGTATTCGAACGAGCTCGAGCTCGTCCTCGTCTTCGTCTTCTCGAAACGCTTCCCTATTAAGCACAAGCTCTGTAGCATCTGCGGCACCCACACCAGTCCGCAATTTTGGCAAACGTGGTCTATCTTACAACAAGGCAAATCTCACTACGCCTTTCTCCCTCAGTGGACAGGGTAGCCAAGTCTCTTGGGCCTACGACTGGTACTACGCACCATGCACTACTCCCGGTGTGAATGATTGCAACTTCAATCCAGCGCTCGAGTTCGTTCCCCTACTTTACAATAACGATCCCAATCTTTTGTCCAAATGGCCTGCTGCAGCTCAGATCGCCATTGACAATGGTTCTACCGCTCTTATGTCATTCAACGAGCCCGACTACTGCATCGATGGCAGTGCTTGCATGAATGTGTCTACCGCGGTCTCCTTCCATCAACAATACATGCAGCCCTTTGCTGGCAAAGCTCTGATTGGTGCTCCTGCTGTCACCAATGCTGGTGGCACAGACGCCGCTCCTGTGGGCTTGCAATATCTTCAGTACTTCCTTGGCAACTGCACAGGTTGTACCATCGACTTCATCAACCTCCACTGGTACAGCAACAAATACGCGGGTGCTTCGTACCTCGAGTCACACATCAACTCTGCCCGTGCCATAGCTGCAGGAAGACCCATCTGGATCACTGAATTTGGCTTGAACAATGAGTTCAGCTATACTGATGCCGAGTTGCAGGCGTTTTTGCAGAAGGCTATGCCATGGATGGATCAGCAGCCTGATGTGGCTAGATATGCGTACTTTATGGATGCACCTGGAATCTTGATCAATTCTGCTGGCAATGCAATCAGTGGGACAGGTATAGTCTACAACAGTTTCACCAACAACACGCGGCAGCTTAACGCATATACTTGATGAAAATGACGATCTTGAGTTTTGGGGGCTTGCGTTTGAGATGAATAGAATCTTGAAATGAATAATCATGTAACCTCCGCCTCTGATTTAATTAATGACAGCTGACCGACAACCGTAACTTGGGATCCTTTGAAGTCGTCCCTTCTTCGTTCTTACTTGATATGCTTCTCTCTTGGTCGTTACTCATGATCACGTACTCCCTTCCTCAGAAACACTATTTGCTCTCTTCTCTCCCAGCACATGCTTCCACAATTTCTCATATCTCTCCACGATATTCTCATCTACAACAGCTACATCGAGCCTACATCTCCCCGTCACTGCTTTAAGTAATGCCTCACAACCAAGGATCACTTCTGGGCCCCTGATCTGAGTATTCGCTTGAACCGAGACTGAAAACCGTCGCGGTAGTCTGCATCTTCGACGATAGCTTTTCTGGGGTTTCTTCTAATGGGGCCCGGAGAGGTGACTTCTGCTTCTTCTTGGTCTTGGTTGCTCACGTTCTGGCTCAACTCTTTGCGAGAGAACAGTCTTCTGCTCTTGCGAACTTTGTGGAAGGAGAGTGTAGTCTGTCTCATGACAGGAGTCCGGTGACGAGTGGAAAGTTTACGCATGGGTGACTCGTTGGGTCTCTTCGTCAGCCTCTTTTGGCGCTTAGTTCTTGAGCGCTCTTCCCCTCCTGAAGACTCCAGATCTTCTGCATCATCGTGAATAATCGAGAAGCCGAATTTGTCGTACAGCTCNNGTCTCTTGCCCTTTCGCGCTTTTCTTTTACTCTCTCGCGCTTTTCACGTCTCAGTGCTCTTTCGCAGTGTTTTGATGTCTCCGGCGTTGACTCGGTCTCTTCACTGCTGGTATCGCCGATGTACTCGTCGGACTCTGTTTCAGAGCATTCGATGGCNTTCAACATCCATGAGATCTTGAGACTCGAACTTCTCCCAGATGACTTCGACTTCAGATTCTGACTCCAGCTCTACTTCTCTTCCTGCTCGTGGCTCTTCTGTGACTTCTTCGATAGCTGGCAAAGGCAAGCCGAACATCTCGGACAACATGGTCTGAATCAGATCGGTGCCTTGCTGCACCAATGGCTCTGGCTTGCCGAGAATCATGTTGAAGAGTCTGCAGTGGTTATCCAGACACTTTTTGAGGAACCTGACTGTATCAATCATCTTCTCATCATCTTCTTCCCTTCTCTTTCTGGATCTTTCGGCGCTGTATGTCGATCTGATTAGAGACTTGACCGCGAGGTCCAGGGACTTGAGCCGTTCCTTCGATTCTTGTTGAGCAGTGTCGATGGTGCGCAGATAGGTGGTCAAGTCTTCCAAGATAGCTTTCAAGGCCGTCGGCAGATGGTCGGGATCGCGTGAGTTTGGTGGGAGGACTGCGAATTCGAGCGTCTTCTTTGCACAGGTGAGCTCGGCCCAGATGTCTTTAACAGCGTCGTTCGTACGACGCACGCTCTCAGTTACTTTATCGAGTGCGATCATCTCAGCGCCTGGCTCGTTGTACTCGACATACGCCTCGACAGCAGGATGGAAGTCTCGCTCAGACCACAGGCGCCACTTCTCATCCGCCCACTCATGATCGACGTGGCCATCTCTGTCCAGATAAGATTTGCGGTCTTGAAGGTACATAAATCGGCTTGTCCATGCCACAGCACGGAAAGAGCCATCCTCGTCACGGTGCCAGACGGTGTTGTTGTTCTTGAGGCTCTGTTGATGGTTCAGGACGTAGAGCTGTACATCAAAGTGGAGATTCTGTAGGGTGTGTTTAGTATGTGGTGTCTTTAACAGTGTGAAGCTTCATTCGTACCTGGACGGNNGAGAAAGTCTGGTTTCGGTGGTCAGGTCGATCTCCTCGATGGTTTCTCGTGGAGGCAAGGAGTGGAACATCTTGAGAAGTACCTCAGGGCGCTCGAAGGTCCGAGTCGTATATGATGAAATGGCGGTGAGTGAGGGATGAATGTGCAGTCAGGATGTTATAGTGAGTTGCTGAGGATGAACAATCGCGATAGTGAGTATTTTTCTACAAGCAGTAGTCCTTTGCTGTCACCAATCAGAGGAACCTTCACTGAGCTTTTCGAAAACTCCAGCGAAAGTTATGAAACAGATGACCAAAAGAAAAGCGACCTATGTGATCTCAACTTTAGCAATAAGCGACCGTACACCTATCCCTCAGCAGAATCCCGAACCACCATTTTCAGCTGCCACGGAAACACACTCTCTCAACACCTCTCTACTCCTCGTTTGCCTCTTCAAGATCGTTTTTCACGGCTTCGAGCAGGTGGTCTTGAGCTTTGAAGAAGGCCAAGGTTTCTGTCTCCTTACCAACGGACAATCGGGCGAGTTCGCGGCAAAGATTCATCACCAATTCTTTGCATGCAGGCTTTGAGATCTTGTTGCTCCCGACGTTATTCCTAGCTTGCGACTCCTGGCTATCTTGGTCTTGTTCAGCCTCATCGACTCCCGTCTTGTCGACTGTCTTCTTGTCTTGGTGATCATTGTCGTGCTTCTAGCGCTCGTTCATCGTCTTGTTGTAGGCGGCCATTTCCAAGAAGGCTGTCCGGAACTCTGTGTAGTGTGTCGGTTCATATGTCGGGTAAGGATGACGATTGCGGCTGTGAGCTGCTTGCATGACCATTTCGTACACAGCACGATCACTGAATTCGGAGGTGGTGTAGCGATCTTTTTGAACTCGAGAGGCGAATAGTGACCTTGAAAACTGCACTGCCAGACGACGGATGTACCCCGAGGGCTAGGTCGTTCATCTTGATAGGTATTCATCCATTGCAGAATGTCTTTATGGAGTTCTTGAATGTACTACTTAGGGATTATTAGATGGTTCTAATTGAAAACAGATGGTAGAGATTTTCACAGGGATAAAGATCTGGCAAAGACCATCATCATACTCAAAGGGTAAGCGCCTCCCGTTGGATTGAAACACGTTCATGTCTCCCATCGCTGCTAGAAAACAATTATGGACGAGAAGCGATAATGATGGAAGTCGAGGACTGGTCGTTGATGTCGATGCTTTGTTGTGTGCAAAGGAGACAAAGTCTGTACTCGAAGACTCGAGATTTGGGCAAGCTCAAGCTCTCTTTCGTACCTTCCTCGATGCCCACCACAGGACTCGATTCGATCCTCATGATGGGCAAACCACGCGTTACAAGACAGGAAGGTGCAAGGGACAAAACTTGGCGCATGTGATTGATGACGCTTGAACATTTTTTACTGCTTTCTGATCAAGGGTTTGCCATCGTGGCCTGGCACCTTGGGCATTTCATCCTTTCGACCCCTAAACACCACATGCAGTTCCCTGTAGTCTTGCGGAAAATCCCCGTCAATCACTCGAATGAGCCGATAGAGCCATTAAACCTTTCCCAGCCCGCTGTGAGGGAAGATACTCCCAAGGAACCGAGCAGACAGAGCCGCGATGGCGCGAGTCGCTCCCAAACCCCTTGTGTTTGTCTTTCTGTTCGAGTGCTAACTGAGATAATTCACTCAGTCTTGGTACCAGGAGCAGCCTCACTGACTTTGGCGAGAATCTCAGGAGTCATGTTGACCTTTGTGGTAGCGAGGACCCCCTTGACGACCATGTCGAAGCGCTTCTTGTACTTCTCGTCCAGGACGCCAGAGTAGTCTCTGAGAGCGATGATTTCCTCGACAATTCCCACGACCATCTCCTCATGACGCTTAGCCTTGTTGGCCCTGCGGGTAGCAGCACCACCGCGAGCAGCCTTCTGACGGTTGGTACCCCTGATCGTCTCCTTGCTGTACTTTGTCAGATTATAAGCGCAAAGCTTGCTGTAGGCCTTTTGCTGCTCGGCGTAGAAGTCTTCCATGCCGGTGAACATCTTGTTGTTGGCGTTGACGTTGTTGATGCTGTTTTGACGAGCGACGAAACAGGCTTGAACGTCATTTATCTGGAAGTTGTGATAACCATTTCTGTTGTCGCGTTCCCAGAATGTGGTGTTGTCGAAGCTCGATTGACAAGCATTCAGAGCGCCCAGTAGGTTCAGTTCAGAGTTCTGGTTGGCCTTGCAGAGAGTTAGCAGTTGACTTTGGCGATCAAACCGTGATGGTAAACTTACTGCCCACATCTCGCGAAGCTGAGGTTCACCGTCGAGTTTGGTAGGGTCAGGGATATCATTCTTGATCTCGGCGATTGGCTCCACGTTGGTGGTCTCGACGTTGGCCTGCTCAGTGTCGGCTTGCTTCATGTGGGCATGGTCTGGGTTGGCGTGATACATGTAGTCCAGGGCCATGTTGGCGTACTCCATGTTTTTGATTGCGCCTGGTTGCGTATACGATGTTGTGATGACTTTGCGAGGGTGTAAACACGGAGAGAGCGAAGATGTGGCTTCCTTTATCTTCGTGCGAAATCGTCGAGGCGACGACTCTGTTTGAGTTGTTGGTGAGTGAAGCTGATTTTGTCCACCAATTTGATCGATGTAAGCGCTTTCGTTCCTTCACTCCACTCTCACGTAGCAACCGTCTGTTCGCGATCTGGATCGCAAATCTTGAAACCCAAACAGGTGACTCTACGAGATAGTTGATCTGGCTGGACTCATTCTCAAGTCACTATAGTGTTTTTTCTCTCACCTCCAACGTTCTCTCCCGTCGTTTCTCGGGCCATATCCTCCTGGTCGAAATGCAGAGTACTTTCGGCGAACCTTGCCGTTTCCAGTGAGATGTGTGCTGAGCAGCTGCTCTCCCTGGAGAATCAGCTGACGTCGAATACTCTGTACATTCCTATGGATATGATATTACTGATGCCTTGAAAGGAGAGTCTTTGTTCAATAGAAGGCTTGTAGCATTGATTGATCTTGTGCTGTCATCTATGTTTGTGAACTTTAGCGATCATCGGGAGAGACTCTCTCTGGCCTCTCTGTGTGAATGCCCGTCGCTGCAACTTCGTCGTGTTGTACTTGACCCGTAGTATACTCGTGCAGGCTTTCTCGCATCTTACTCCTCCTCCTGCTTGCGTTCCGGTACTGCCCTGACACCTCTAAAGTTTGTTCTGGTAGCGTTCCAGACGATGTAGAGCTTTTTGTGTCTATCGTTCTCCCGGGAAACATCTTGCATCATTTTGTGGTCTCGTGTATTTGAATCCGTTACGTGAACCGCAAGTTTCGTGTGGAACGTTGGTGCAAGGATGTTTAGATAGAAGCACTCGTTGTAAAGAACATCACACTAGATCTCAATATCTCAGTTGGAGTGAATTGTAAAGGACAAATGTTTGAGGCCGTGAGGTTGAGGAAGGAGCATGTGCCGTCCGAGGTTTGTGTCGGCATTGGCGTCGGCTTCAGCAGCAGCGTTGGTGTTAAGAGTATAATAGGATATATGAGAAGACTGTCGCAAGATTAATACAAAGCATCAGGTAGATGACGCTCATACTGTTCTTTTATATACTCCTAATGAGTATGATTGCAAGTCAAATCATTTTGCAATGGGACTTGATAGTGGAGCCTGGATGTCCGGCGCGGTGATACAAGAGTGACAAGTCAAACGCCAAGGCTCCCAGACGAAACACCCCCGCATCTCTGACAAACATTTTCACAGGATTGAGTCACGCGAAATCGGTGACATTTATACTACTGAGGTGTCGACGCAGTGCGGTACCGGAGGATCATACCGCATCTCGTCCGTACTCAGCAGTAGTCATGGCATGGCCAGGCAGTGCCGACTTCTCGGGTCTCCATCAGTCACCGACCTCGACACCCTTCAACGGAGACGTGCCGCAGTCGCTGCAGCAGGTCCAACACCAGCAGCAGCAACAGCAGCTCACACCCTCATCGTCAACCACAGCAGGCCCGCCGAGGAAGAGGAAGAAGAGCGAGATCCAAGATGACACCAGTCCGCAGGCAGACACGTCAGGAGGTCTGGCAAAGACGCACCCGGTGAAGAGAGCGTGCAACCAGTGCCGGCAGCANAAGGTCAGACTCTACACGCGACAGGACGCGTCTAGGTAGAGGCACTGACAATCAGAGCAGCTACGATGCAACATCCAGACCGAACCAGAGTTTCAGCCATGCGCGCGATGCATCAAGCACAACCTGACGTGCGCCATCGATCCAGGCTTCAAGCGACAGGAGAAGCGACAGCGACATGCCGAGATGGAGCGCGAGCTCGACACGCTCAAGAACGAGAATGCGAACCTGCGCTTGCTTATCACAAGAGGAGGAGGCATGCCCACCGGAGACCCTGCACAACCTACCAACTTCCCGCCGCAACCGCCATACGTGAGTGCGAACAACCCGTTCCCCGGCCCCAATGAAGCAGCNGCTTCGCGATCATTACTCGACCTGGCCCAAGGCGGCATCGACTACCCGACACGAGAGCCGACACTACACACACTGGGAAGAGTGACTCTGACTGAAAATGAGGTTATGGACCTTGTCGGAATCTACTTTGCGCGCTACCATCCATACCTTCCCTTGCTGTCTCCTGACACGCCCTACACAGCCTTCTTCGCCATGTCTCCCCTACTGCATTGGACTATTCTCACAATTGCCATGCGCCGCTACGAAGGACGGCCTGGACTTCTACAAGAGCTGCGCCGCTCATTCACAGATCTGATGTGGTCTACAATCGCCTCGGACCCGCAATCATACCACATTGTCAAGGCCTTGGTTCTCATTTGCACATGGCCCATGCCTAGCAGTTCGACGTCTCACGACCCGAGTATGATGCTTTGCGGAACCATGGTACAGCTCGCCATGCAATTCGGTCTCCATCGTCCTTCGCACGCCCAAGATTTTTCACGCAATCGCATCGAGTTGCGCGACGAGGACATCCAGGATCGCATGCACACTTGGGTTGCTGTCAACTTGCTCGCACAGAATACCTCCACTGGTTACGGCATGCCACAAATCTCTCGTTGGAACTGGTACACTCATGGCTTACACCTCGATCGCATTTCCGGCGCTTTCCGCAACCGCATCCAGATTGAGAGATTTGTCGACAAGGTCACGCGTACATGCTACATCATGCAACGGGACGAGTTTGTTGCTGGTGACGAAGCCCAACGCTTCCTTCTCATCGACACTTTAGGGAGAGAATACGAGGAGCTCGAAACGTCTCTTCGTGCAAACCACGCTTCACACATTGATATTCTGAACGCGCAAATCGCATGCCTTCATCTTCGCCTGACAGCCTTCTTTGGCTCTCCTACGGCTCCGACGTACAAGTCCGATCTTTCGGCCTTATACATTGCTGCGACAACAGTGCTCAAGACTTTCTTGGCTCTTCCTCCGAATGTTGGAGTGCACACTCCAGGCGGCGAACACCTCTCAGGACCTTATCAATGCTTCGCGACCAATTACATGATGCAAATGCTCTTGGCAGCAGGCTTTACTCTGATGAAGCTGCTCAACTCATTCTTCTCCAACAAAGTCGACGTCACTAGCGGCAGAACCCTGTTCTTGCAAACAGTGGCAGCCCTCCGCAACCTGTCCGTCGCACCTAACGACCTTCCCCAACGTCTCGCAGAAGTGCTCGCCCAACTGTGGCAAGCCAACGGCGGAGGCTCAACCAACAAACTCTACCCAGACTCTCCCAACTTCGTCCAGGATCCAGAACACTCTCTCCAACTCAAGGTCCGCTGCAGAATGAGCATGAGTCTACTCTACGACAGTGTCTGGAGATGGAAAGATCACGTCGGCGCAGGTGCATCAAAGAACCTCGACCGCGCTATTCAGCATCCTACTATTCCTACTGCTATCCCCAATGCAGATACCACTAGTGATGCGCTGCCGCCGTCTACCATGGCGCCTGACCAAGACCTGACTCTGAGTGGCCTCGAGAACTGGGAGAATCTTAATTTCGCGGCCAATGCGCCGTTTGATTCTTTAGGCTGGGCATTGGATGGGTTCTTGGATATGCCAGAAGGGTTCATGGCTTAGGACGCGCTGCAAAAACGTTTTGATTGAAGTAGCAAGAGCGATGGGTGTTTTGATTGTGTTTGGAAAGGAGGGGAGTTGGTCTTGTAGCGGGCCGGTTTGTTTTTGTTCCTTGGCTTCAACAGCTCCTAGCTTTTTCTTTTGCGGTATTGACGAAATGGTGGGTGAGGGATGGTAGGAGACAGGAGGACGGGAGAACGAAAAAAAGAGATATAGATGGATTCATGATCAACTTTTGCGATTCAACGTTGTGTTTTTGAGACAGTCAGCTGTGAGGTACGAAACAGTGTTTGGGAGAACAGTTTATCAATATCTTGATACACCAGCATTGGCAACAAGTCACTCTTCACATCCTGATGCGTACTATCATCAATATAACCACATTGGACATTTGCACAAAGTACGAGAGGGAGGAATCACAAGGTCCATGAAGCATCTCATATACTTTTAGTTTCTCGAAACCCTCCAGCAGCCCCTTGATTTCGCGAGTCTTCTTGACAGCGTCGATAGGAATGCATAGACCACAAGCGATCAGGTCCGTGATACCGATGTTGGAAGCCGTCTCACTGACCTCCCACGCCATTGTATCCTCTACCTCTCATCGTTTCCAGAGGATAGACAAATGGTAGTCTGGAGTCGTGGACCTGACTCACTTCTCGACGGTTCTTTGCGGGCAGCCAGCGGCACGATTGATTCTTCCGCTTCGAACACGGTGAGGTCTGCGAAGAGTGTATGCGGAGGAAGCAAGTTAATGACTGACGATGCCATGGTTGAGGAAGACACCATCGTTGTGTAGCATAGTCGTTGGAGACTTCGTCACCGCACTCGGCGAGGCAGTGCCTACGGTGCTGGTGCGACTGGTTGGAACCCATGATCCCCCCCCCCCCCCCCCCTCTCTGTAACTGCTTGCTTGTGGGCAGATAGATTGTGTTGACAGTCTAAGAAGCTATAGAGCAATATTCTATTCTTGTGAGAGTCTAAATGGAAATCTTTGAAGGAGGCTTGAGAACATGGATGGGAATGATCAAATATGCTTTCTCTACTGAGTATGGATGAATAGAGTAGTAATACAACAAAAGGATAGCGAGGAAAACGAACCCAAATGGAGGGGTATCTCACCAGCAAACACATTGAACGCCAGCCAGTCATGCGCATCCCTATTTTTTCATAGCCAAAAGCGCCTTTTGCTCCTCAGTGATATCGTCTCTATCGAAGTTCTCCGCGTATGCCGGTACCTCTTTCGCGTCTGCGTCTCTCACGCTCGCCTCTGCCGCTTTCAGCAGCACGATCTGCTTCCATTTCGTCGTCAACCTGTCTTCTTGCAGCGTCCATCTGAGCTCTGCCGGGAAGACTCTCCATGACGACGCTGGGTGCGTGCTTGATATACCTCAACTCCTCATGACAGTGTTCGACTAATAGATCCAACTCCTTCTGTGTGACATTGTTCTTGTGGAAGCCGGCTAGTTCGGGATATAGTCTGCCGTCACCATGTTCCTTGCCCATGAAAGCTTGGGGACGAGGAACAATGTGCATGGGTAGCTCTTCGTTGAGAGTTGCACCAACTGCAAGTGCGGTTTCGTGAGTCCAGGCGCGAGCGACGTTGCGCGCCGTGTAGCCGCCTCCACCAAGGATGAGAAGAGGCACGCCAGCTTTCTTGACAAAGGCTAGGCACTCGCCGTGAGCGCGGATGTTGAGATTGAATTGACCAAGTCGATCACCACCAAGTGAGTCAGCACCACATTGCAGGACGATGGCTTGAGGGCGGAAATGCTCGAGTGTACGACCAGTGATAGATTCGAAGAGGTGCAAGAACTGATCATCGTCGATACCCTTAGGGATCGGAACGTTCAAAGCAAAATGGCTGCCAATGCTGTTCTCGTTTCCGTTGCTGTTGAGAGCGCCAGTGCCCGGGAAGAATAGATGCTTTTCCTTGGAATCCTCATCGATTATACCGTAGCGATGAAAGGAGAGTGTCATGACTCTGTCGCTGCTTGCAAAGGCTTCCTCGACACCGTCGCCGTGGTGGACGTCGATATCGATATATAGAACACGTTGATGGCATTTTAGGAGTTCCAGAATGCCCAGGACAATGTCATTGATATAACAGAAACCTGAAGCTTCGGACTTGTGTGCGTGATGGAGCCCACCAGACCAATTGATAGCAATATCAGCTTGATTGTTTGTCAAGGCCGACACGGCTTCCATGGTGGCGCCGGTATATAAAAAGAGGTATTCTTGCATTCCGTCAAAAACAGGACAATCAGCACCTGGTGACGGGGACAGGTTGAAAGGGCCCAGCTTTACCATGTCTCCAGGGTAGCTCGGCGGGGTCCTGTCCTCGTAGATGTGGGAGAGCTCGTTGAAAGTCTGAGGCGAGACTCTTGAAAGAAAGTCGACATAGTCTTGGTCGTGGAAAGCAGCGACAGTCTCTTTGCTTGCAGGAAGGGCGTCGTAGTTGTCCATTGCAAATTGCAAGCCGTAGCCCATGACGAGATGCTTGGTCAAAGTCAAGCGCCATGGCTTCATGGGATGTGTGCGACCGAAGTGCATGTTCTCGACGCGACGGTTGTAATGATATGAGACGGTATAGCCTTGGGGACGCTCAATACCATTCTCTTCAACTTGCTGCATGATCTTGTCGCGCAAAGTCCTCTGTCTTTCGGCGTGCTCCTCTTCGCTGTCGTTCAATGGCGGTGTCGGTGGAGCTCCGGTGGGATGTGGTTGGTGTGACTGGCCATTCGGACGCCGTGACGGGTCCCATTGCTGTACTATGGCGTCGCGCATGTTCTGGCGAGGGATGCCATTGTTCTGTCGCACTGACATGGTCGCGTCTCTGATTGGAAGCCTTCCAAAGGCAGATTTGTTCTTGTGGCCCTGAGGGTTGTAGTTTGCTGGCGCGACTCTAAAAGGCAGTCTGTTGGGTGCTCTGGCTGGGTCGACTCGTGGAGTGTTGCTTCTGCGTAGGAAAGATGATGGGGCTTGTTGGTCGTCTCTCAGGTGGTGGGGTCCGTTATCATTATAATCGTCGTCGTCGTCGTCGCTATCGTCGTGTGAAAAGTCACTGTCGCTCAGTGAGTCGTAGCCAGGGTCATGGTGTTCGTCGTCGCGGCCGTTAGACAGGGCGTCTTGGTCGTGCTCGGCATCGTGTGGAGCTTCGAGAACATGGTCCTCATCCTTGTCCCCACATGACTCGGCACGAGTCTGCTCGCTGATCAGGCGCGAGGCTTGGCGCGCTGCTGCTCGCATCTTGTCGCTTCGTGTAATGCTCTATCGAAAATGCTGCTCGAATGTCCAACAAGCTTATTCCAATTTGATAAGTGTGTTGAGAAAGGTTTGAGGTGATCCAGACGGAATTCTTGCTCTGCAGGCTCTGTTTGTTGTTCTGCGTCCTTTCACTTGGTGGCTCCATTTGTGAAGTCGCGACTTCTTCCACCTTCACTCGTCCACCACCTTTTCCAGCATCCCCCATATTCGTCAAAGAACATCATTTCGCGCCCAGACAACATCCGAAATGGCAGCAATCGGTACCGATGATGCTGCCACTGTCTTGGATCAGTTTTGTCACGATGGTAAAGACACCCTCTGCTTGCCGTTGAACAAGTAGGAAACTGACTTGTTTCTCNNAGTCGCAAACTTGCCCGCTGAGATAGCGCATTTACTGGAAGAAATTCAAGCCAAAGATCAACATATCCAAGACTTGCGCGAAGTCGTCAATTCGCGCGACAAACAAATCCAGAATTTTGTCAGAGCTCAGGGTGGCCATGTCAAAAATCCCAAGGAAGATGGCCTCACCAAAGTCATCATGGCGAACTTTGATCGCATCGAAATTCTGCAAGCTGAGAAGCTGGGTCTGAGTGAAAAGGCTGTGAGACTGGTACGTCAGGGGCTACCTGTCTACGGACGCGACCAAATGCTGACTTTCCAANNGCTCGACCGAAATGTTAGAAGATTCGACGTCAAGTTGCGAGATCTTGTCAACAGTGAACAGATGCCTCCAGACCCAACATTGCCATCCTTGTTGCAGCCCGAAGCTGGCAGCCTTGCTACGACCAACACTCCATCCGTAGCCGCCGCCATTAACTCGGCTCAATCTGGCGGTGCGCCTAATGTCGCGAATGCCGCCATTGCGCGTTTACATGCTACCAACCAACGCACATCATCACCTCTGAATGCCCAAAACGCCCTACTCAACCAAGCACATCTCAACAGTCCGTCAGCGAGGTCACAGCGGGAAAGCAGCGCTGACGCTTCGAAACGTCGTCGCCTTAATAGTTCGATGACTGGCAACATCCCGGTTACTGCTTCATCTCTTAGACAATCGTCACTCGGCCCAACTTCTGGTACTCCAAAAGCCGGCACACCCGTTCCAAGTTCTAGTCGTGCTGGATCTGCTCAACCTAACAAGAAAGCGCCTCACAACAAGAGAATCGCGCCACACCAGGCATCTGCCCCCGGCTCCAACAGAAAGCGCGTCCGGTCTGGTAACGCAGCTTTGAAGAAGGGAGATCGCAAGCGTCATCTCACCTCACCAACACCTTCTTCTTCACGAGGCAGTGTCAGTCCGACACCATCGACCTTGCCTCTTGGAACAGACGGTACTGCAGAATCACGTTCGCGACTACGCGGCACCCGAGCGGCTTCTGCAGCATCTGACGAGGAAGGTGACGATGCCGAACCTGATGCTGAAGGAGAGGAAGACGACACTCAAGTTTATTGTGTTTGCCAGCGGGTGTCATTTGGTGATATGGTCGCCTGCGATAACGACGACTGTCCACATCAGTGGTTCCATTGGGGGTGTGTCGATCTCAAAGCAGAGCCCAAAGGTGAGTGGCTCTGCCCACATTGTCGTGAGCTTCCTCGCAGCAAAATTGTCAAGACTTCGGACAAATGATCTTCTGCTCAAAGGATACACGAGGTCACTCAGGCTCTACAGATCCAGATAGCACACAAAAACGACTTTGATGACCAATTTCTCGGCGCACTTGATGGATGCAAACTTCCCTGCTTTGGAGTGTTTTCCATCTGTATCACGACATCATAGGCAATGTAGGGCTATCTCCTACTGACGAAACAAGGATGTTATCATGCCGAATCGCTCCGGGCGCGACTGTTGTTAGATCGCAAACTCGCCATAGTGGGCAGTGGTGTAAGACACTTCGGGTCGTTCTCGCTCTTGACACTTTTTGCGAATGGCGTTGCCAACACTGTGCTTGAGCGAAGTTGTCAACACGAATGCCATGCGGGGCTACTTGTAGGGCACGCACCTTCGGCTCGGGATTTGCACTGTCAACAAATCCTATCCCCTGCATGAAGAAGAGCATTAACAAGGAGTAGTTCATCAAGGATTCTTTGCAGCTGTTGCATTAACAGGTTATAGCCAGGTCTTGGTTTACAAGCAAGTATACCCTACGTGTGCGCATCACAAATGGCATACGACTCATCTGTGGTATGCGATCCCGATCCGAGGGCCTAGATTTAAATTAAGTGCCGAGTCCGACGGGCCTCAAAACTGATACCAGCAACGGGCACGTCCATTTTACCACTTCCCTGTTTGTGACAGGATCATACTCAAACACGTTCCTCCAAATACACAGGGACTCTCATGCCTTTGTTTCTCTCACTGCGCAACCTACAATCATGCATGCTGCCAGTCCGGTCGAGAAGCAACCTATCTTGAACCTCGGCAACGCCACACGACAGGGGGTTATCTTCCAAACACATACGGGAGATCGACACCTGGATGAGCATTTGGGATACATCAGAAAAGTGAAATGGGCTTCGACATCCCTTGGACCACTGAAATCATGGCCTCAAGATTTGACACAACTCTGCCATATCTGCTTGCTGGATCCTCAACCGCGTCTTCTTATTCTTGGATCTGATCGTGTGCTGTTCTATAATGAAGCCTACGCGGAGATGTGCGGCAACAAGCATCCAGACGCCCTGGGTCAAACCGTTTTCGAAGCTTGGGGTGATGTGGCTATGGACGCAATCACCACACCTCTGGCTACAGCAGAAACTACGGGACGACGAGTTGAGCTTAGGGATCAACCATTGGTGTACGAACGGAATGGCTGCCTCGAAGAAGTCTATCTCTCATGGACGGTCATACCATTGCTTGGATCAACTCCTGGGTTCTATGTTTCACTAACAGATGTGACAGAGACAACACTAGCAGAGAAGAGGCGAGCTGCCCTCCGAGCACTCAATACTGCTTGGGACGTTGTCAAGGATCCTTGCAAGTTCTGGCAAAGTATTCCGAAAAGTCTGGCTATGGACCCATCTCTGTTCCCTTTCGCATTTCTCTACGTTGCAGGTTCGAGTACAGGCTCAGAAGGTTCTATCGACACTTCCCCGGAACCAATTCATGAAATGCGATTCAAGCTTGAAGGGGCTGTTGGAAACCCGACGATAACCTCGACATTACCAGAAGAGCTAGGATTCGACCAATTTGCCTCAGTCTCGGATCTGAAGGATCCGACCCCAATCNNTCGACAGAACGAGGCTCCTGATTTCATGCGGTCATTGTTGACCCAAGACTGCATTCTGGTTCCGACTCGTTCGAACCGATCGAAAAAAATCATTGCATATCTCTTCCTTGGAACAGACCCAAAGAGACCTTACAACGAGACATATCGAGAATGGATTCATGAGTTTTCAAGGTGCTTGGGTAATGCCGTGACGGACGTTCTCCTATCCGAGGAAGAAAAACGCAAGCAACACTACCGGGCCGTACAGGCTGCCAGAGAACAACATCTTCTAGCCACCGCACTCGCAACTCGTGACAGAGAGGCGGTAGCCGTGACCGATCAATTCCAACGTACACTCAAGGTTGTGGACATGGCTGGCGTTGGCATCTTTGAGTACGATCTTGAAGGTCGGCTAATCTACGCCAATGAGGCTTACAAGGCCATAACCCACTGTCCACCCAAAAGCATTCATGGAGACAAGCTGGTGTTCCTAGACATGATATACCCAGAAGATGCCGAGTATATCATGTCAAAATGGAACTGCGCCGCTGGAGGCAAGTCTTGTACGTTTGAAATGAGGTTCAAAACNCCCGACGGTCATGGTGTCTGGGTTCTTGCAGCCGTTGTTCCAGTTTTTGAAGATGGGGTCATCACAAGTGTATCTGGATGTACCACAAACATCCACGATACCAAGTTGAGAGAGACAGAGTCCGTACAGCGACTGCAAGCACTCGAAAGAGCCAAGTCGTGGGAGCGGCGTTTTGCGAATTTTGCCGAAATGGCTCCTATTGCCATCTACTTCGGGACACAGGGTTATCACCAACTTTCTTACTGCAATCACGCATGGTTTGTGATGACTGGGCATCCAGTTGTGCCCTTTGAGAAGATCAATTGGGCAAGCATAATTTACGAGGAGGATATTGAACTCGTCAGGAGCCATTGGACCCGTGTGTTTGACACCGAAAAGCCTGCAAACGTGCAATTCAGACTGAGACGAAGCTGGGTTGATGGGAATGGAGTGACTATAGGTCCTGTATGGGTTACTGCGTCTGCACTGCCTGAATACAAGGAAGACGGAACTGTTAAAGGCATCATTGGCACCATGTTAGATATCTCGGCACTCAAATTCGCAGAGACGGTGCAGCAGATGAAGGTACAGGAAGCCATGGAAGCAAAACGCCAATCTTCGAACTTTATCGACATGACATCGCAGNNTAAGTACAATTTCGGCATGCTGAATGAACATTGCTAACACTTTGTGCTTTTAGTGAGGTATGCTTGAAAGAAACACATTTGGCCTTGTGAGTATGCTAACTCTCAGTAGATCAGGAACCCTCTCGGTGCAGTCTTCCACTGTTCTGATGCCGTGCAAGAAACTCTGGCCGAGATGACAGTCCTCGCAAATCGGTTGGCCACCACCACAGAGTCCAAGTTTGGCGAACAGCTGCGTGAATTAATTGCAAGCGGAGTTGATTCTATCAACACAATCATGTCCTGTTCGCAACATCAGAAGAGGTAAGCAATCATGACCACAGTCACACACATCAAGACAATGCTGAGCTGCTCTCTCNNTAGAATCGTGGACGACATCCTCGTACTCTCAAAACTCGACTCCAATCTCCTCCAGATCACACCCTCAGCCGTCCAAGTAACAACCCTCCTACACGACGTGGANAAAATGTTCGAAGCCGAATCCCAACGAAGCGACGTCCAACTCGAAACCCAAGCCCACGCCTCACTGAACCAATTAAACGTAAACTACGCAATGTTAGACCCAGGCCGCGTGCAACAAGTCCTCATCAACCTCCTTACCAACGCTATCAAATTTTGCAAAAAGAAGAGTCAGCGCAAAGTCACCATTCGCGTTGGAGCTTCCAAGATACGACCTTCGGAAAACGTGCTGCCGGATATCGATTTTGTGGCTGCGCATAGTCTGCATGATTGTGCGTATGATGATCCAGAGTTTGAGGATAGGGGCTTCTATCTTTGGTTTAGTGTCGAGGATACGGGGAGGGGAATGTCTGCGGATGAGAAGAGTCGTATTTTTGCGAGGTTCACTCAGGGTTCTCCTCGTACGGAATCCGAGTATGGAGGCTCGGGGTTGGGATTGTTCATCTCGCGTGAGCTTGCGGAATTGCAAGGTGGAGAGATAGGTAAGTTTTGCTTCATCATCTTGATGATACCACGCGATACTAACAAATGTTGTATCCTTTANGGCGTCGCAAGTGAGCTCCACGTCGGCAGCACGTTTGCCTTTTTCATAAAGACCAGACACGCAGAAGCACCCGTCACAGCCACATTGCACAACGACCTAACCCTGCAACAGGGAAACCAAGCAGACACACAAGCTCAAGCAACCAACAAATCAGACATCCACATTCTCATCGTCGAAGACAACGTGGTAAATCAAAAACTGCTGCGCCAACAACTCACCAAACACGGTTTCAGCGTCTCCACAGCCGACAATGGTTTGGAAAGTCTCTCGGCCCTTCAGAAGACAAAGCTTTATCGCTCCAACACTTCGGCCGCTGCGCCTTCACCATCGGTGATTTTGATGGATATAGAAATGCCACTTATGGATGGTTTGCAAGCAACCAGGGAGATCAGAAAGTGGGAGAGGGAAGGCACACTAAGCGGACATGTACCCATCATCGCGGTCTCGGCGAATGCGAGACAAGAACAGAGGGATGGTGCCATGGAGGCAGGCATGGACGATAGCATCAGCAAGCCATTCAGGATTGCAGATTTGGTGCCCAAGATCGAGAGGTTGGCTGGTTGGACCTGAGGCCAAGATGGGAGAGAACAAGGGAGTGGTTTTTCTTGTTTGCATGGCGCAGAATTTTCACGAATCACGAAAAAGCGAGGGATATTGGGGGTTTTGCGATTATTGACCTGTTTTTATGTTGTTGTTGTTGTTGTTGTTGTTGGTTTTGTCTGCGTTGCTTGCCCTGCCTTCTTGCTGTACAGACAGTTGATAATGTTGGCCCGCAGTGAGCCCGGCGTTGATCATGGTGATGACGATGATGATGATGATGATGGTTTAAAGAGATCATTATGGAAGTAAAGCCTTTATTGGTCAACAACTTGTCTGTTTCACACTCTCTTCTATATGGACTGCGGCATCTCGTCTTTATCAATTGGTCCTGCGGTGTAGTTGGTTATCACTTCTGCCCAACACACAGGCGGTTCTGAAAGACGAGACAGAAGGCGTCGTTACTTGAAGACGAAGAACGTGAGTCACGATCAAGGGAAGTGTTTGGATAGGGAGATGTAGGCTTGGTCGTTTCCTAGAGGAACAGCCTTCTGACAGTTTGATTGTCAATTTATGGTATCTATCCTCCATACTCGCTTGTGGCTTGCATTCGAGCCCAAGCTTCCGTTCGCATACGGCGAGCGTTATGGCTCTAGCCGCCAATCTTGTCGTGCGATCGAGGTGGCCGGCATACGATCTACATGATGTGTGAATCAGATGCTTGGCTGGCGATCCGTCCGGACTTGGGCGTGTCGAAGATGGCCTTATACATGACTTTTGTCATGTCCTAAGGGCTAAGCGTGCGGTGGCTAGTAAAAGTCTTGCAGTTGTGTAGCAGTACGACAGTTTCAGGTGACAGTCTTTTGCAGCAAAGAGTTGCCGTGCTGGCGGACGATGCCATCGAGAATATTCCTGATTTGCTTGCAGCCATCAACACCAACAGCAATCATGGCCTCGAGACGGGTGAGCTGGACTCTGGTCTCCATCATGAGAACGCTGATCTTGTCGTCTGTGCCCAGGGTTGCGACAGTCAGGAAAGGTAGCTCTTGCTCCTCCATGCCGTTCAAATCGAGCAGAGGGTCGGCTTGTTCGTCGTTCGAAGCGTAGGATGCGGTGCTACCGGCTGTGCAGGCTGAGATGTAGTCGGTCATGGGGATACCGGCGTCAATGAGAGCGAGGGTCGAGGCGTTGATGCAGGCGGCTAGCAACGAGCCGTCTTGAGAGAGGATGTGCAGGTTGATGGTGATTGTGCTGTGAGGATACAACTGAGTTGAGAGGGTGTCTGCAAAGGCCGAGGCGATTGTGTGCTGCATCTCGCTTGTGCGTCTATACATTCCATCAGCTCTCCATCGCATAGTGGTATGCGCAGGCGCAACTCACTTGTCACCTTTTCCACGTCTCTTGCGCTCGACACCGCTGAAGCCGGCCAGTCCAATTTCGACCTCGATCTTTGCTTCAGCATTGCCCATGTTTCCTCCACGTCGCGACTCGGTTGGACCAGTGACCGTGCAAATGACTTTTGTGTTGCCCATCTCGAGGTAGCTAGAGCCGTCGGCGGCGGCCTGAGTCGACATTTGTCCATGGCATCGTCGCAATTCGTTCCATCTCCTTCCATCCAGACGCAGATGCGCAAGCGTATATGATGATGTGTCCAGCGGCATTGTCGTGTGTATGTTTCGATAGCACGACAATAATTAATCTTTCCTTTTTGTCGTCATTGCCCATTCAACTCTCCGGATGAACGTCGGCAGGTCGCGTCTCCCGCGCTTCTTTGGTGTTTGGCTCGAATGCTGCCTGTGTCTCTGTCCAACTCGTTCTTTCCAACACTTTCACGTATTGACGAGCCGTCTTGATATGATGTTGACACGATTCCACCGTGTTCCAACACCATTCACACACCTCATGCCGCCTTGAGAACTCCAACTTGCTCTCTTTCTCTACATCAATCGCCATGTCTTCTTCCTACAAGAGCGCCACTCGCTCACATATGCGGGACTATCAACTCGATCGCCAAATCGAGATCATGGATGAAGGAGAACCCAGTGATGTCAGTGATCTCGACATTGTCAAACACACCGCCAGACAAGTCAATCTGCTCGACACTTTTCAGAACTCAGATGGCACAGACAGCGATCTCCTCAATTCCGACGACTCTTCTGGAACAGCTACGAGAAAACGTCCGAGAGACGACGAAGGTGATCGCGTTGCTTTCGATGACGACGAAGATGCTGGAGAGGCCTACAAGAAGTTCAAGTCTCGCAAGTCCGACCAACGCAAAGCCGTCGCCGCTCGCACCAAAAAGGCAAAGGTAAAGGCCAATTCCATGGTTGGCAAGAGGAAGAAGGCTCTGCTCGACGACAAGAAACCTAACCAACGCAAGTTCAAGAACGACACCTACGGCACCGACTCTGAAGATGAGCCACCTGAGAGCACCTTGCCCGAATTCTTGCAAGCGAGAAAGTCCAAGTGGAACCAAGACCGTGCCAAGTCAGGAGATGACATTCTGGCAAGACCTCCTGACTACGACGGCGTTTATTTCAGCGATGATGAGAGACTAGAAGAGCTGCAGGAACGCCCTGTGCTTCGCGATGCCGAAATGTCCCGCGACTATAAGGATATCGAACTGCAGAAGTCGGAAGGTATCATCCCCGCGCCAATCGCCCAATGGCTGCGAGACTACCAGGTCGACGGCGTGAGGTTCCTTCACGAGCTCTTCGTCTTCCAAGAGGGTGGCATCCTTGGTGACGATATGGGCCTGGGCAAGACGATTCAGGTCATCGCCTTCTTGACAGCTGCTTTCGGCAAGACTGGAGATGAGAGAGATTACAAGCGTATGCGCAAGATGCGACGTGATGGCCGCTGGTACCCACGAATCCTTCTTATCTGTCCCGGATCTCTCATGGACAACTGGAAGTCAGAGCTTGATCGCTGGGGCTTTTGGCATTATGACACCTATCATGGAAGCAACGCAAGCCGCTCGTCTGTTCTCTCTGCAGCAAAACAAGGCAGGCTTGAGGTCATGATCACAACTTACACCACCTATCGCAATCATCGAGGCGAGATCAACATGGTCGAGTGGGACTGTGTCGTCGCAGATGAATGTCACACCATCAAGGAGCGAAGTTCCGAGATCAGCAAGGCCATGAACGAGGTCAACGCCTTGTGCAGAATTGGCCTCACCGGCACTGCTGTCCAAAACAAGTACGATGAATTCTGGACTCTGCTCAACTGGACCAACCCTGGCAAGTTCGGAACCATGGCTGAATGGAGACTGAGTGTCAGCGGTCCGCTCAAGATCGGGCAATCACATGATACTACCTTTGCGCAACTAGCCATCTGCAGGAAGGTTGCAAAGAAACTAGTAGAGAACCTATTGCCACCATACTTCAAACGCCGAATGAAGTCGCTGATCGCCCATCAACTTCCGAAGAAGACTGATCGTGTGGTCTTCTGTCCGCTCTCTGACGCTCAATCAGAGGCCTACATGAATCTTGTTGACAGCGACAAGATTGACTACATTCGACGTTTCTCTGATCCTTGTGACTGCTTTTCCGGCAAGAAGCGAGGCTGGTGTTGCTACACGGAGATCCCTGACCGTGGCAAATGGCAGCATCACGTCTTTCCTATGCTTATGACACTGCAGAAGCTCGCAAACCATCTCGCTCTTCTCTGCCCTCAAAGCAAGGACTCCGAGGAGATGCAGCACAAGGAGCTCGAAAACTTGCAGCTGGCTCTTCCTGAAAATTGGCTCGAGATGTACCACAACCGTGATCAGATCACCAACTATGCCAATGCAGAGTATTGCGGCAAGTGGAAAGTGCTGCGAAAGCTGCTCAAGTTTTGGCACTCGAACGGCGACAAGGTTCTCGTCTTTAGTCACTCGGTCCGTCTCCTGAAGATGCTACAGATGCTCTTCAAATCGACAACAAGCTACAATGTCTCCTACCTTGACGGAAGCATGAAGTATGAAGAGCGTACTCGGGAAGTCGACGACTTCAATGCCAATGAGACCCAGTTCGTCTTCCTCATCAGCACGAAAGCTGGTGGTGTGGGTTTGAACATTACCTCTGCAAACAAAGTCGTCATCTTCGATCCAAACTGGAATCCAAGCCATGATCTTCAGGCTCAGGATCGTGCCTACCGCATCGGTCAGATCCGTGATGTCGAAGTCTTTCGTCTTATTTCTGCTGGCACTGTTGAGGAGATTGTCTACGCTCGTCAGATCTACAAGCAGCAGCAAGCCAACATCGCTTACAATGCGTCTACCGAGCGTCGCTACTTCCGTGGCGTTCAAGATACAGCCGACAAGAAAGGTGAAATCTTTGGTCTTTTGAACCTCTTTAGCTACGAAGGCGAGAACCTGGTTCTTCGCGACATTGTCAACAAGACAAACATCGCCGAATCCAAAGCCGGGGTCAGTGTCGTCGGCCTAGACACATCTCAGGACTCGGATGATGATGACAACGACGATACCATGGATCGCGAAGATGCTGCAATCTCCCAACTCGCCGCCGAGATCACTGGCGAAGGCGGCAAGAAGAACAAGAAACACGATGACGAACAAGACACTGAAATCAAAAGACAAGCTCGCGCTGTGCAAGCAATCCTCAACATGGCCGGTGTCGAGTACACACACGACAACAACGACGTGATCGGCTCTTCCAAGATGGAGGCCCAGCTGTCTAAACGCGCCATGGCTGCTGGCACAGACTTTGACCTCTCCAACGAGTACGCATTCGAGAAGTCTCGAGGCAATGCGAACTCCAGCTTTGAGGATGAGAAGAAGATTGCATACAAGTACAAGCCACCAGAGTATGTGAGAAAGAGGTTGTTCTGCTCAATGGCAGAGTACTACGGCTTTGCGGATGCAACGGAGTTTGCGCTCGTGCTCGAGGGATGGAGCGAGCAGAAGAAGACGGACTGCCTAAATAGATTCTACAGGCACAGAAGAAAGGTTCTCGAGGGCGAGAGTTCTGGAGGAGAAGAAGAAGAAGAAGAAGCAGGTGAAAAGTCTGCTTACTTCAAGTGAGAAGACTGGTTAGCTAGCTCGCTCGGTATGCAGTGAGAATGTTGCCTATTCAAATGTCAAAACCATGAGTCTAGTCGCTCGCCATCTTCTCTTCTTTTCTTGATTTGACAAGGGAAAAGTGCCATCGAAGTGCATGCTTCTCCGAAACTAATAGGGAGAAAGTAAATCAAAGCGAGATGGGGCGAATGGAGCAAGAAAAAGAAGTACGAAAAAGGGGGAGTCGAGAGCAAGGAAGGCACTTGCCTCACTACCCACATACCTGATCACTCTGAGTACGGAATAGACTTTTTCTTTTTTCAAATCTGCCAAAAGGCACCTGGAGGGGTTTTTACAAGAGAGACGGACCACACGGCGATATGCATGATAGAACAGAAAACGTACAATTTTTTTTTTCAAAAAGAGGCTTGCAAGAGACAAGGGGGTATACTCCTTCGAAAAAAAAAAAAACACGAAAACGATCAACGACGACAGAAACAAAACAAACGCTAACAACAACAACAACAACAACAACAAACTCGAACGCCAAACTTTGCAAAAATGATGAGTGAACGCTGCATGGGGTTACCGCACATCCTTGTCCCGTGCCGGCAGATTCTTCTCTTGAGTTCCTGCAACAGCGGCGGCTTTGGCATTCGTGTCCCTTGCTCTGCTGTCATTGTGCACTTCTTGTGCCAATTCTTCTTCAAAACTGCCGTGTTCGTCTGCTTCTCCTTCTTCTTCGACGCCCTCGAGGTGTTCGCCCCAGCCCTCGATCTCGGAGAGTAGGCGGACGTATTCTTCAGGCACCAAGCCTTGCTCGCCTGACTCGAGGTCCATGGCTACCAGCCAGCCTTGCCCGTGTCTATAGCCCACTTGAATAATCTGACCCTCGCGCAAAGCAAGCTCGTTGCTGTTCTCTGGTACAAAGTTGTAGAGGGCTAGACTGGGGCCTGCGAAAGATTCGTCCAGCGAAGTTGAAGTGGGTCGGTGTGCGTGGCCGTCGTGGAGGTGGTGTAGAGGGCCGCCTGGTGCGTCAGCTGGATCGCTGCTATCCGAGAAGGGAGGCTCGAGAGCTGAGAGGCGGGCATGATGGCGGCTGAAGAGGCCTTCTGGTGAGTGTGTGTAGCGGTGCGCCGGCAATGTGCTGCCAGTGCTCTTGTTGTGATGGTTGCTCTCGTCTTCTGTGTCTTCGTCCTCTTCCTCTTCATCATCATCGTCTGGGCCAGCGGCAAANNGGAAGCCTTGACTGTCGAGTCCTGGTACTTGATTGCGCGGCCCGCGTTTCGTAGTACTTCTGCCCCTGGACTCCTCGTGCGCCGACTTGCTCTTTCTGTGGTTCTTTGCCAACTTGCCAGTACTCGTGACATCGTCGTCGGCGTCGTCGTCAAAACTCGTAGATGGCAATTGGTCGCCTGAGGCGAAGTGAGCACCGCCATCACCACCCCAAGGGCCTGCACCCCAGCCACGAGGATCCCAGCTGCCGATCGGAGGGTCACTGAGGCGTCTGCTAGAAGAGAAGTTGGAAGCGTCGTCAGAGGCACGGCTGGCGGGCTCTGGCGAGGGACCAAAATGTAGAGGGTGGAATTGAGGATAGGCAAAGTCGCGGACCAGGGCGTAGGAGAGCGATGAGGGGAAGATGGGAAAGACAGAAGAGGCGGGTCTGGAGCGCTGTGATGTGTGACTGCGCGTCGACATGAGACTGCGACGGAGACTCTGGCGGTTGTTGGTGTTCTGAGGAGTGTTGGCGTTGTTGGCGGACGTGGTCAGGGTGGGGTTGTTGGTGGTGGAGGATGGTTGTGCCGGAGGAGTCGTGTCGGGTGGTAGCAGGCCGGTCTGGGAGTGTGTGCGTGATTGCTGCGCCTGCGCCTGTGCACTGATATTCGTGTCGGTTGACGACGACGACAAGACTTTGGTCGTCATTGTGTCCAGACAAGTCCCCTGCTCTTTTCGCTAATTCTCCGAAGCCTTCGCGTTCGCTTCAATGCGTGTGGATGCTCTGGCAAAGCTCTGCTCTGCTTTGTCAAGACTAAGCACACACGTCTGCAGTGCGTGGGTGTGTGTGTATTGTTGATGTGTGTCGTAGTGAGAGGCGCGTGTCCAGCAACCGGAGTCCTCTCAGTGACAGCGCCCGAGTACCTGACCCTTGTCGAACCTTCAAAAAGCCCCCCACGAAGCAGGAGCCGAAAGACAGAGAAGAGGGGGTAACACGCAAAAGACAAGACTCCAATCAGATGCGACCATGCAATACAAGACAAGAAGAAGAGAAGGGCAGTTGGCGACAGGATGCGCAGACCGACAGAGAATCGAGAAGCGACAAGGGAGGCAGCTTGTCGTTGTTGTTGAAGACAGAGCAGCAGCAGCAGCAACAGCAAGCCCAAGCCAAAGCCCGTGAACCACCAAGCGCCAAAAGTGTCCTTGACGGCCGAAGGACCAAAATAGCCCACCAAGCCCTGTCTTTTTGCATTTGACAGCCTCTCTCCACTCCGACCCTCCGACCATGACTCTCTTCCACCCTTGCAATCATCCTCCCTTCTACTCTGTCCATCTGCCACTCTGTTCTTCACTGCTTCGAATCATCCGCCAAGCATGACCCTCTTGTCTCACTCTCCATGCCACGAGTCCCCGTATCCGGGCCACAAAGCAAAAGTATATCTACCATCCCTCTAAAGCATAACCTCGCATGTGCTCTCTTGTTTCTCACTCCAGTAATCCATGACCACTTGATATGCTCTCTCGAGTAGGAATGCATAAACACATCTTGATATAGCAGTCGGTGCGAGCACACGCGTTTCACATCAGCATCTACGTCTTGTAAGCGATTATCAACTGCACTTCCGACCCGGTGCATGCGAAGAAAGGAGAAGGTCCAGCGTATTTCACCGCCTCTTGTCCTTTGATACTGGCCATTCGTTTACACGCCTCATGCAATACCTACATAAGCGTGCATCTGTTTCATCTCCATTCCGTGTCTAGACCTTCTACTGTTGGTCGACATGCTGCTGTGGGTCAGCGTCCGTGACGACTTGACTCGACATCACCTAATGTGATCATGTCGACGTGTTCAAGGCTGGAAGACATATATCTGGTTCACAATATCAGGACTGCATCACCATCGGTGGACATCATAATCCATGAACAAGCCAGTAGAAGGGACGTGTTGATAGACGTCAAGTGTGTTTTTTTTGGTGAAAGTTTGTTTGCTTTTCTCATGAAACCCATGCTTCCACCCTCTTGGTTTTCAAGAGCAGAACGGGTGATTGTTAAGAAAGGACATGCCGCACTGCCTGGAAAAACGTCTCGCAGTGCCCTGACATGTTTGCTTCCTTCATCTTTTTCCATTCGACACAGCCCCCCTGCGCTTCTTTTTCCTTTGACCGTGCAAGTTCACATCAACGCCCAGAAAAAATCGAGTGCAAAAGTCGTTCGTCGAAGTCAGCTTGATCCCCAACCGTGAAACGTTGTCTAGTAGAACCCTCTTTTGATTGATATGAGAATTTACATGACAACACCGGAGTTGGAGGCGATACGCTAAAGTAGGTGTTAGTCTTGTGTCTCCCTTGCGTGTCCGGGTTGGAATATCTCTTACGGNNGCCAAAGCTCAGCGGCCTCCTTTCCGACGGGGCCGGTGATGGCGGAACCCTTCATCTCACCCTTGGGGTTGACAATGACACCGGCGTTGTCCTCGAAGTAGAGGAACATACCGTCAGCGCGTCTCCAGGGCTTTGACTGTCTGACAATGACGGCGGGCATGACCTTCTTGCGGAGCTCAGGCTTTCCCTTCTTGACGGTGGCCATAACCATGTCACCAACACCACCGGCGGGGAGACGGTTGAGGCGGGCACCAATACCCTTGACGGAGATGATGTAGAGGTTACGGGCGCCAGAGTTGTCGGCGCAGTTCATGACGGCACCGCTGTGGAGAAATTCGTGTTAGCCGCATGTTTCTCTCTTTTCCATATTCGAAGTTGTGCATGTTCGGGCGTATCGTGTGTGATTGTTCGACGAATTCAAGGAGTGATCGGAGGACGATTGCGAGAGCGTTCGGGAGGCATAGCGATGCGCTGATGATGGAGGAGGTGAAGAGTTTTCTTTTCGACGTACACAGGCAGACCCAAGGTCATTCTCAGCTTGTTACCGGAGGTGGAACCACGGCTGTGGAAGATGTCAGCATTTCTTCAGTCATTTCGCAGTCGCCGTAGCTCGTTGCACACATACCCGCGACCCATTTTGACTGTTTATTAGTATGAACGGTGGGGAGTTGAAGGAGAGGGTGTCGCTTCGTTGCTGGTCGAATGAGTCTACGCCGAGGCCACAGTCGAGAAATCGCCAGCCCGCACAAATTCTGTGCGTCGGCGGCACTTGCCGCGCCTTCTCCGACCCCAATCCAAATTAGGAAACCACGACTTCTCGTCTCCTTCACTTTGCGACTTGACTTGTAGAATAATAAATCTATGCAAATGCTTGTTGTATTCATCACGTCGAAAAGTCACAGTCTGTTGGATTCCCTTTTCTGCTCCTCCCTCTGGCTATAACGCATTTCAATCGTTCATCTACATACTTGTTTATCCAAGCAAATCATCCATAGCTCCGCCAGTCTTCTGGCCGCCGTACTGAGGAGCAGATGGTGTAGCGGGACTAGACGAGCTTGTTGTCCCCCAGATACCAGCGCTGGCCTTTTGCTTGGCCATGTCTGCCATGGTAGGTCCCTTGTTGCCGGGGGTGCCCGACTTCTTGAGGTTGGTGCCAGACAAGAGAGTCGCAAAGGCGTCACCGCTAGCCTTGGGCTTGGGAGCACCTCCAATTGGCGACTTGACACCGGGNNGAGATGCCACTGTCGATGCCGGCTGTGACTGGGTGGCACTGACAGATGTGAAGTAGTTGGGCTGTGCATTCTGGAAGCCACCTGCACGTGGTTGAGTTGCTGACATTGGCGATGCAATGTTCTGAGGCGGTGGTGCTGCTGCGCCGGTGACTGGTGATGTGGTGGAGAAGAGATTGCTGAAGGCAGCGTTGTTAGTGCCCTGTCTTGGTTGAGGCTGTGCGAATTGAGTGTTGGGTGTGGCGGCAGAGACAGGAGGTGCGATCGCTGTGTAGTTGGGAGTGTAGTTGGGCTTGGAAGCTGCTGCAAGTGCTGGAGCAGGAGCAGCAGCAGCTGGGGCAGCAGATTGGAAGTCATCAAAGTCATCGTCGTCCACACCGCCAGACTGGAGAGCACCGAACCCGTCATCAGCTGGCTGCTTGCCGTTGGAGGACATGGCAGGCATGGCAGGGGCTGCAATCGAGGATGGCTCGTCTCCAAAATCGAAAAGGTCAACCTCGGGTTCCTTGGGCTTGGGAGGTTCAGGCTTCTTTGCTGCTGCTGTTGATGTCTTGGTTCCGCTTCTTGAGGGCTCTGCCTTTCTTCTTGGTGGTGCTGCTGATGTGCCCTCGTCGTACTCGTCGTATTCGTCAAATCGGTCTTGACCCCTGCTGCGGCTCTGGCTTCGCTCTTCCCAGTCGTCTTGTACCGTCTCGCCTCCGAAACCACCGCCATCGCCGTAGACTTGTCTTGTAGCTCCGCCGTAGCCTCCAGGAGCAGACTCGCTGCCGAAGCCGCCATATCTGCTGCTGGAGGTGGACATTGAGCCTCCAAGACCGGCACCACCCTCAACACCGCTGTACTTGTTCTTGTTCTGTCTTGCCTTCTTACGCTCAGACCGAATTCTGTCGACATCACTGAGAAGTTCGGTGAGCTCCTTTGATCGATTGCGGACATTGATGCCCTGGTCCTTGCCGTTCTGGTCGATGTAGTGGAACTGGCGCAGCATCTTGATGAGGGAGAGGTGGGATCGGACATCGTCGATGACTCTCTCGGAGCCGTTTTTGATCAAGAATTCGAGCAATTGAAGGGNCCTGTCGTGGTTTAGACATGTTCTAAGAGGTGTAGCCGTCGAACTCACCTTGTAGATCTGTCGCCATTCCTCTGCCGTCTTCTCGGTGAAGCGTTTGTAGATCATGGGCATGATCTCGTTGAGGATTTGACTGTAGCCTAGTCAGAAACGGGAGAACATGGGCACCGGCGCATGCTGGAGTCGTACTANGTTGAAGGTTCCAGCGGCAATCTCATTCATCATGGTGGTGGATGCTCCCCAGGGTTCGTTGTTGGTGGCTTCTCGAACNNCTGGACTCTAGTCAACAATGGTATTCAGATAGCAAATGAACATTCGGCCAACCTTGGACTCCATCTCTGTGTAGTTCATGACAGCNNTAACCGCGCGTTAGTGCCCAGCCTCCTGAACTGGTCGCTATACCACAAACATACCATTCTGCACTTTACGAACGCCTGCCTTCAGGTCGTAAAGTGTCAGATTGCTGACCTGACTCTTCAAGCTCTCGAAATCCATCTTGCGCCGGAACTTGGTGTGATATTGCTGTTCGATCTGGAAGTGACACGCTGCTGGTCGCGCTCGACTTATTGACGTCGCAGCGGCAGCCCCGGATTCGACGGAGATGCCAAGTGTTGTCAACGCCAACAAAGCCACCATGTGCTTCTATACATGTTGGCATCAAATTCATCGTGGAGACAATGGATGCACTCATCGTCCTCTCATATCAATGCGAGCTGGGACTACAGACAGATATGAGCATACGAGGCAGTAATCTGGGTTGTCTGATACACTCTCGAAATTGCGTGCGACTTGACAATCTTGTCAATGGCCGATTGCATGTTCAATCAGTGAGATTCATGGACAGATCTTACATGCTTCAGATGTTCCTCATTGCTCTCTTCCCCACGCCATATCTGCCTGCACATACCGATTATCTCATGCCTTATAGACCCATGTTATCCGTATAGAAGTTACAGAGTCTCAAACAGAGAAATGCTTTGTCAATACCAATTTCAAAGTACAAATTTCATGCTGATGGTACAACCCTGCCTGCAAAAACTGCGTCATCGACTTTTACTGGGGACATCAGTGGCAGCGCTCGACCATACAGAGCTTCGGGACAACTTCAATGACTTGTTGTGATACTAGATCTGGGGGTATTCGGGTTCATACGAGTGCCAATTGTTCACAGGTGTGAAGGACGTCTGTCTGTGCATGGTGGCTTAGCTCCCCCTCTCGGTGATGAGCTAAGCTTCGAAGCTGCGGCGTGGAAGAGCTGCATGCTTTGATGCGTTGAACAAGAAGCTCTGCATGGGTGGCTTCACCGATTTGACACTGATGTACTCGAGTAGGTGCAAAGTGAAGCTTGGAGATATCTGAACAGCCTGATACTGTCACAGGCAGTCAGAGCCTTAGTGAAACACAATGACGGTAATTCTTCGGAGCAAGGGTGGAGTTTTCTGAGGTCACCAAAACGAGGGGTTTCTTGTTGCCCCGCCACTTCTAGCTCTTCTTCCACACTTCTTTCCACATGTTCTCACTCCGAAAGACCCCAACCACTTTCATCAACAACTCATTCAAACAACAAAGCAGACTTTTCTCAGCTTCATCCGCCAACATGGTTCAAAAGGTTTACTTCGACTGCACCTGGACCGGTCCTCAGGTCAACGTTGATGGCAACGGCAAGCCCACCAACACCGACCGCGAGATCAAGCGTACGTCCACCGTCGACTGCAGACCTCACTCAATTCACTTCTAACGTCAAACAGAGCGCTCCGGCCGCATCAACTTCGAGCTCTTCGACGACGTCGTCCCCAAGACCGTCGAGAACTTCCGTGCTCTCTGCACTGGCGAGAAGGGCTTCGGCTACTCTGGCTCCAAGTTCCACCGTGTCATCCCTGACTTCATGCTCCAGGGTGGTGACTTCACCCGTGGCAACGTGAGTGACTTTTGTCAACTACCAATCGTCCTGCAAGACTGACAATGCATCCCANNGGGCACCGGTGGCAAGTCCATCTACGGTGAGAAGTTCGCCGACGAGAACTTCAAGCTCACCCACAACAAGCCTTTCATGCTCTCCATGGCCAACGCCGGCCCTAACACGTATGTTTTCATCCACCATCAAGCATTGACACAGCTAACGTGACATCACAGCAACGGCTCCCAGTTCTTCATCACCACCGTCGTCACCAGCTGGCTCGACGGCCGTCACGTCGTCTTCGGCCAGGTCCCCTCCGGTGACACCGCCTCCATGTCCGTCATCAAGTCCATCGAGGCTTGCGGTTCCAGCTCTGGCGCCATNCAAGGGCGGCGGTTCTCCCCCACCATCTCCGCCGCTGGCGAGCTCTAAGCGTGTCGTTGAACCCAAAGCGTCTTTGACTTGGCAAAATAGAATACGAGACATGAACCCCTTGTACAGAGGAAGGAGGATCAAGTTAATCCAAACCCTTGAAGCACTCTACTAGTTTTTGATACATGAAAACAAAGCAAAAGTGCATTTTTCCACCTTGACATGAAATCTTTCCCTCGTTGGTGCTTGTTGATACCCCGCCTTTCGGATTGACATGAATGCTCTTCACTCAAGACCACATCTCGACTTTGACATTATGGACGCAGACATCAAAGTCGAAGCTACTCAATAGATTAACAAGACGTGATTACCCAGATTACCACCAAGGTAAATCCCCCACTCTGCATCCACCTCAGCACCTATGATATCCCTAACCATATCTACACACACTCTCTCTTCTGCCTCCATGAAAAGCTCTATTGGCTCCATTATTCTTTCTGCTGCCTCTCACAACCCACGCCCATGCTCAATATACCTTGAGGAACCATATGCGAATAATGTGGTCTTGAGCGGAACAGTCTCATATTTGAGAAGGCGAGTGATCTCTGTAGCTCAGAGCTGTCTACTATTTATCAATTACTTCTCTGTCCTCTTACGTTTGAATTCCATGGCCATTAGCATGCAACGAGCACCGTAGTGTTGTGTAGATTATCACGATAAAAGGAGGAAAGGATTGTTGATTTTTTTTTGGATTCGATCGAATGGACCGGACCATAAAGGCAAAAGGCTTGTTGTTTCATCTGTTGAAGGAAAAAAACACTTCTGGGTACTTATGAGAGAAAAGCTGTTAAAGGAAAAGAAAAACGTGACAATAGAGTTAATTCGTAGAAGACACATCCTCCAATGCCCCCTCCTATGTCATCATCGTTTTGACACAATGTACGGCAACCGTACTTCCAGCCATCGCAAATCTTGGTATGTCTATGAATCGGCATCGTGGAAAGTCTCGTCGATACCTTCGACGCTATCTTGACGGTGAATGACGGGCTGCAATGGCTCCTTGAGGTCGCCCATGGTGTTCAGAGGCGAGGTGTGTTGTTGAGCCGGTTGGCTGGGGGCGACACCACCTGCATGGCCAAAGTCTACAAGGTTGCTGGGTCCCGATGATGGTGCTGGTTGCGACTGTTGAATTGGTTGGTTCATCTGGAGCTGTTGGAAAGACTGTGGCTGGGGTATGGCGGCAGGTGCAGGAGTTGCTTGAGCAGTCTCTTGTCTAGGTTGTGCCTGTACTTGAGGTTGTGCCTGAGGTTGAGGCTGGGCTTGAGCCTGAGCCCGAGGTTGTGCCTGGGCTTGGGCTTNTTGACCTGGTAGAATGGGTGCGATGGCGAGGACCTGCTTTACAATCTCATCGGGTGTTTTGCCGTCACTAGAATTACACCAGTCAGTAAATGGTACGAGCAGGTGCTAAGGTGAAGAGAAAACTCACATGGTGGCATCAATGACCCAGTCGAGGTTCTCCTCGCCGTCCATATCGCCTGGACCCTGGCTTGCACCAGCTCTTGTTGCACGGAAGAGTTTGGGGTGCCACTCTCCGTGCTCTCCACGTTCTGCAGCCTCTGCACGCTGGCGATCTTCGATGAAGGACTTCTCATCGGTAGCAACCCTTTGGTCGGCCACCTTGATGGCTTTGGTGACCTTGTCCCATAGTCTCTGCGATTCGCGGTCTCCTTGCTCCTCGAGGGGACGGGCCTTGGGGTACGAGGGTTTTGCGTGGGTGGCATCGAAAATGAGCTCCTTCTTACCGGNTCTGCTGTATGTTAGCATCTGTATGTACTCTATCGGAGAGTAGAGGCAGCTTACTGTCAGATTCTTGATGTACATCTCCTTATCCCAGTAACCGCTGAACTCGAAGAGGTTCTTTCCACTCTTGGTGTCCTTGATATGGCCGCCAATAGCGTTGTATGTTCCAGTCATCCAGCCCTTGACCTTGAAGTCAATTTCAGCTTCCAGACCCAGCTCGGGACAGCGGACGTAGGCGTGGTCACCGAGCTCGTACTTCATCTTGCCGAACAAGATACCTCTGGCATACATGTTGGGCTGTGTGATAAAGTATCGCTCGTTGCGGTTCATGAGACGCATGACTGCAATGCCCTCCATGAAACTGCCAACCGAGTTGCCTAAGAATCTGCTGCGTGGTTTCAGGGTGCCGTCGACACGGATGTGGTGCTCGGGGGCCATGAAGAAGTAGCTCGACTTGGGAGGGTGGTGAGAAGTCTGCTCCGAGATGTAGTATCCACGCGTGTTGTCCGGGTAGTCCCAGTATCCGGTAAAGGTCTCGCCGAGGATGGGGTTGAGGGGCTTCTTGACACNCGCTGCATGTGTGTTAGCTGCTGCTAGAGCGAAGAGAGAACAGAGAGACACTTACGGAGGCTTGATGTGCCATCCACTGAGGTAAAACTTGGTGACGGCGACAAAGCGCTCGACGGGGTCATCGATGCCAGGCAGAGTAAGGAGGATCTCAGGGTGTGCCATGAAGTTTGTGATTCTCTCGAGCATAGATCGCGGCTCGAGGATAAAGGTAGGCAGCGTGACTCTGCTCAAGTCGGCGCCTGGTCGCAGCTGGCTGATGATGTGCGACAGGACATTGCCCTGGTCCTGGTCAACGACCGTCTCATCGTCGGCGGTCGTGTCTGGACGGTCGCCCTCGACAGACGATCGGTTGCCTGCGGTGTTTCTTCTCAGTCCCAGAGTCATCTTGTGAGGGTGAAAAACTTGTACGAACTAGCAGCCGAATGGCGTCTATGCGAATGTCCAAGAACCATGGTCGTATTTTATTAATGTCCCCTTGTCACTCCGGTGCTAGAAGAAGGATCTGTGCACAACGCCGTCGGTAAGGCTACCAAGTTGTTGATTCGTGCTTTGTTGCTGTCACTTGTGTTCGGTGTCTTCTATCTGACCTCTCTGAAACAGGAAGACGAATGATATCTGTCGTCGTCACTCAACGTGGCCCTGTTACGTATCTTCAGAAGAGCAGTTCCCTGACCATCCCTTGTTTGTTCCTGCTCTTCCGAGGGCTAAACATCTGTCTACGTCACAAAATCCTTGGCGCTTTTTTTGTACTGCCGAACAGCTTGCATTTGTCGAATACCACCGAGATACTCCACGCCCACGAACGAGACTACCGATCTTCTAACCTGTAGTATATCGTGCATAGCAGCCCGACACACCCGCGTGCTGGCGATTCAGTCAGACGTCGGCTTGCATCTCATTGCAGCTGCGACTCCAAACTTGGCACAGCTGGGAGCTCTCAAGCAACCCCTCACTCGCCGTATCCCGTATCCGCTGTTTCATTACCACTAATAGCACTCTGTTCTATGACAATATTTTGCAGCCAGCATATATTGTCGGATTGTTCTACTAATCACGACCTCGTGTTGAGCTCCGGATAGGTCACGTCCATACGCCAGGCACCAACTTCGGCAGTCCGGATGCATAAGCTGCCGGTCATCGCAAAGGCGTGCCCCTCATCCTGACATGTGATTTGCTTGAAGCCTTGCGCTCGCAAATAGGTATGGATTCGTGTTCTCAACAATGGATATGGTCATTATACTTGCGAGCTGGTATATATTCATAATTTCATAAGCATATTCGTGGATATGTCCGAGCCCTCGTCCCTCATTATGCTTTGGAGGGATCGCTCGAGACTGTCGCCTCGACGATCTTTGCATCCATCTTCTTGCGTTGCTCCTGGAGCTTGCCTATGAAACCATCGTCGGCCGTCTGGTTGGTCTCGTGGTCCCACTCTTCAATGTGCTCTTCGATCAGTCCTTGACTGTTGAGCTTAAATGTCAACTTGCTGTTGACAGTCTTCTCGGTACCTTCCTTCTTGAACGGAATCGGCGACTTGAAAACATAGTGTTGTGTCAGGTTCAGCTGCAGCTCAGAGGGCGTTGACGATGCCAGAACTGCGATCTCTGCAGACATGTTAGTAAGGATTGTCCTCGTGATGGGAGCTGCGAACGACGGACCTTTGGTGTCGCTACGCGCAAAGATTTTCGGCATGCCATTAAACTGAGACATGATACTCTGCTTGCCCTTGGCTATGCTGACAGGGTCGTGGAAGACAGCACTCTCTGCGTAGTGGGTATAGCTCTGCTCGTTGGGCTCGCACTGGTACAGCTTGAGGATGTCGGTGATGAACTTCTGTTCCTCTGGCGTGGCCTGTCTGGTGGCATGAGTGCCTTGCGAAGACTGAGTAAACGACATGTTTGTTGATCCGATTCTTGACTTGGTATGGTGTATGATAGTCAAAAGAAGAGCCTCCTCGAACAGTTAAGTAGCTGATGTTCCTCTGGCAGATAATCAGCAGACGTCATGATCGAGAGATCGACATGGGGACGTCTCCTTCAGAAAGACTTCTAGACGTCAGTGGACCCCTACCGTGGTACAGAAGACCCTCTCACTGTTCACCACAATCTTGCAGCTTTCTGGCTAAACAGCCCACGTGTAGCTTGTTGTTTTCCCTCTTCCTGCAATCCGCAAAAGGAGAGAACATGTCCACACAAAGAACAAAAGCTATGGACGACTAGGGGATCGAACCCTAGACCTTCAGCATGCAAAGCAGACGCGCTACCACTGCGCCAGACGCCCAATTATGAAAAATGTGTCGTTTGAATAATTTATAGACCTATGCGCGATCTGTAAGCCTCAGCACGAGTAGGTATGAATCTCAGGAGTTGCCAAAGCATGTCAGATACACCAACATGCATCTTCGAGACAACGCACTGAGAGCTGCTGTGGTGGTAGCTCTAGCTACGACAGTCAGCGCGTCGTTGGGCGACCGTTTACCAGACTTCAAAGAATGCGTCAAGGTACGAATAACCCACTTGCGACAGAAGCTGTATCATATGTGCACCGAGCTGCTAGCTAACACGAGCATCACANNGACATGTACCGCGACTAATTGCGTACCCGGCGGTCCACCGATCTGTAAGCCCTGACTCACGATCCCATCCACGCGAGACAAGAAAGAGCAAGGACAAAAGGACACAAGATGCAAGCAACAACAGACGCTCATACAAAGCCAATCCAACNNAGCACTCCAGCACCGCCTCCTCTTCTGGGACTGCCCCTCCGAATGCGACTATTCCTGCCAGCACATTGTCACCGACACCCGTCTCGCTCGAGAGCCTCCTTACCGCGAACCAATCCTTCAATTCCATGGCAAATGGCCGTTTGAAAGATACGCCGGAGCGCAAGAGCCCGCATCTGTCGTCTTCTCACTCCTCAACTTTTTGGCTCATGACCACGGCATGAAAGTCCTGCGAGAGAAGATCCCAGCAAGTTATCCATTGAGGAAGTTCTACCTTGGCTTTGGATACTTTGGGCTTGCGAGTTGGATCTTCAGTTGCGTGTTCCACACGAGAGACTTCCCAATTACAGAGAAGCTGGATTACTTTGGTGCTGGTGCATCAGTTCTCTATGGCTTGTTTTTGTCTGTGGTGAGGGTGTTCCGTTTGGACAAGAACACACCGAAACGGTCTAGTGTGCTTAGAGCCTGGACCTCGCTCTGCATTTTGCTATACCTCGCTCATGTTTCTTATCTGTCGTTCTGGCGCTTCGATTATACCTACAACATGGCTGCCAATGTCGCGGTGGGTATCATCCAAAACCTCATCTGGAGTTGGTTCAGTATCAGCAGATACCAGAAGACGAAACGCATGTGGGCAGCTTGGCCTGGTCTCATTGTCGCCTGGGTCATCCTGGCGATGAGTCTAGAGTTGTTCGATTTCCCGCCTTGGTGGGGTGCAGTGGATGCCCATAGTTTGTGGCACATGATGACGATCTTCCCTACGCTATGGTGGTACAGGTGAGTTTTCGTTGACTTTATACAGACTATGAGCGTGTGCGATGCTAATGTTGATCTCTCTAGCTTCTTGATCAAGGACGCACAGGAGGATATGCAAGGTCTTCGTCTCAAGGCGTAGAGTGAACTTGTCTGATGCTGTTTCTGTATTCTTATACATTCTTGCAAGCCATTGGTCATCACCTTGATCCAATGCCGTAGACAGCGCATGGGTTTCCAGAAAAGACAAACAGCCGTCTTTCACAGGAGGCATGCGCGGAAAAAGAAAGCGTTTCCAACTAGAGACTTTGGCTCAGAGTTTCAACAAACGTATCGTACACTTCTACATGCTACTTGCAGTCTAATTCTTCTTGGGCACTTCCATAGTTGGTGTCTTTGCCATAAGTAGCTGCCCAACCATATTCACAGCGCCGTCAGGGTCATCCTTGTTGTATAGAAACAGTCCTTGCAGAGCGGCCGTGCTGACAGAGTTCACCAGACCATACTGCTCGACGCGCTCGATGAACAGAGTTCTCTTGCTACCGTCGGGGTCTTGATGTGCGTAAAATCTGTCCCACATTTGCTCCATCTGCCACAGTGTCGCTTCGCCCAGACGTAATGTCATGTCTACGCGTCCCGGACGGATAAGTGCATCATCAAGGCGCTCGATGTGATTGGTTGTCATGAAGGCGATACGTTCCTCTGCACTAGCAACGCCGTCAAGAGCATTGAGCAGACCGGAGAAAGTGACAGTGGCTCCGCTGAAACCATCCTCATCGCGCTGTCTTCGGTTGTTGAAAGCTGCATCTGCGTCTTCGAGAAGGACAAATGTACGTGGGGGCAAGTTGAGCATCAGCTGGTTGAGCAAGTCATCCGTCAACCCACGTTGACTCAAACTGAGCATGGCGATGTTGAAATCCAATTCTCCGGCCAATGCTTGTACAAACGACGTCTTTCCAGTTCCAGGTGGACCATGCAGAAGGTAGCCTCTGCGGTATGGAATGCCGCGGTCGAGGTACCAAGTTCGAGCATTTAAGAACTCGCGTACATCATCCCTGATCATTTCTGCCATACCCTCCTCCAGAACAACAGAGTCGAAAGGTCGTTTGCGCTTGGCATCTCCCAGAGGCATCCAGGTCATATTCCGCAAAGTGTAGACCATAGTCTTGCCTTCGATGCTCTGCATAGACAGAGAGTGAGCTTCGGAGAACATGTCCTCAAAGATGTGACGGTGTGCATATAATGTGGTGAGCTTGATGGTTTCGAACGGTTGGCCTTGAGCGTCGAAAGATTTTCCCTCGCGCTGTCTATCAACTGCAATGAAGGCATTCTTGAATCTCAAGATGTGTTTTCCGTGTCCAGGAACCAGAGAAAAGTGTGTATGAGAAGCTCCACCAGGAGTCTTCTGACTTGCTGTCTTGATTTGAAGATGATGCAGACCTGGTGTGAAGCGTCGTATAAGAGCTTCCACCATGCCAGGTTTNNCCTATCGAAATCAGCATCAATCGAGAAGTGATATAAAGTATTTCACATACACAGTCTCAGCGGTTTCCGAAAGCGACTTTTGATATTGCCGTGTCATCCAATTAAGAACCCACGGATAAGACTCATCATGTCGAGTAATCTCAAGATCAACCAGCATACGTCTCTTTAGTAACTCTCCTCCTCTTCTCAGGCCTTGTTGGCCAATTCTCAATGCAGCACCGAGACCTGCCAGGCCAAAGCCTGCAGTAAAAAATGGATTGCTTGTGAGCTGCTGAAAAATAGAGCCATCGCCACTATCACCTTCAGCCAGTGACTTCAGAGCTTGTTCTTTTGAGGGCACAGCCGGAGAACCAGGTGCTGGCGGCACAGTATTTGATGCATGTTGCTGTTCCATTGAAAAGAATGAATGTAGTCGGGTGGAGGTCGCTGCCAAAAGTTAGAGGCGGAAGGCGCGCTCCCAATCGGGCTTGGTGTCTGTCGGCAAAATCGTGGGCATGTCTGAGGCTGCACCTGCCAGGTGCTTTCTCTTCTTTGCTTGCTACCATGACCACGATAATGGGCATTTGATGTGTTTTCTCTTCAGAAGAGAGCTCGTATCATACATCGATGTGTCATCGCTTGCAGCATCTACAAACTTGCCTTTGCGGCTTGAAAGGTGCCGAATGGTCTTGAACCAGCTAAAGCCCGTAATTCTCCTCCAGATCGCGGTATAAGCCATCTGGATAAAAAGAAGACATGCCCAAAGAACAGTCCAGTTTGCTTGTTCTGTTCTGAAATGTCCCATGGCAGCATGCGCCGGCCATGTTGAGCCTAGCCTGTTCGATATCAAGTTTGGTTCACACGACAACATGAAGCTGTTACCGCCTGGTGACTTTCGCGGACTACGGCAAGAATGAGAGAGAGAAACTCATCGACGGGCGTATACTGATACAGCTAGGCATCGAGATGTTCAGTTCAACCAATTGTGCATGATCGTCCACAAAGAACGAACATTATCTCGGTCTCATCAGAATCAACGCATCTGTACTTCGCGATGTCCTCCAGTACGCGCCTCAAGTACGGTATGGATTCCTCGACCTACTGAAGATGTGTAAGATGCAGTGATGGAAGGTACGATCAGTGTGCGCGTCGTACACCTAGTTTCTTCGTCACTCTCGCTTGACATCTCATCATCATCATCATCAACAACAACAACATATTATTCTTAACCTCACGAGCTCTCTAGTGGAGCAAGTTATCCACACGAGCTAGTTTACTGGTCTCACCAGGTGAGTCAAGGATTCTCTTGTAGCCGAATCGCCACATGGCTTCGACTCATAACGAAGTTGATAGATTCGCATCTGACGTCTGAAGTTTTCTTTCCTAGTGTCACAAAGCTGGTCTTCAAGGAACATAGCGTGATTTATCTAGCAGCAACTCGCATCGGGCATTGTTATAAGCCAAGACATCTGTGCTTCGTATCTAATATCAACATGCCCTCCAAAGGGGTTCCACGTAAAGCCCACATGGCTGATCGTCCACTTCAACCAATTGCCCCAAAGCCTCCCGAGACGTCCAGGACAGGGGGACCTACCTCTGACGATGATCGAATTGCCAGTTCTGCCTCGAGGATGACGAGCTTGTTCAGACAGCCACCTGCTCAAGGAACGAGTCATCAATCATCTGGCGGGCCTCAACAGATGCAGGGAGATGAACCACAACCCAGCATGGACGACTCTTCATCGATTTTCACGCCTCAGGGCTCATCTGCCATCCGCTATCCACAACCACACTCTTTGCCGATGCATATGGGAATGATGGCTGGGCTCGGAAATTTCGATTGTACGTCTCACTGGCGTTCATCAGCATACAGTCAGGAACTAGCCTATGGTCAAGGACCAGTGAGGATCCAGAGGGCAGCGTATAACCAAGAACTAGTCTATAATCAGATGCTACCGACCGAGCAACACAATAGTCAAGCCAACGACCTTACAAATCCGCGTTTGCGGGTCTCTAATCTTGCTCCATCATGGGAGACTCCCTCAGCAAATCTCAATTCAGCAGTGAACCAAAATCTCGAATATGTTGGTGGACAAACCAATGCACAAGACAGCGGCCTCGCTCAACCATATCCTGTTCCAGGACCTGGTGGATTCGCTCACAGCAATGATTATCCGCAACCCTATCCCGCTGAACATCCTACACACAGCACTACTCTACCTGCCATGATACAACCTCCGGCAGAGAACTGGGACCTAGACCTGGACAACAATATACCTGGTGCTTCGATGCCGTCTGCTCAGGAGATTCCTGCCTCGGGCACAATGCTGCAGTACACTCACGTAGCAGCAGCTGACAACCAGAGAAGAACCCATGGGACGACCAGCCATTCAAACTACTCTATCGACCAAGTGCATGCCCCTCAACCTGTCAGACACGTGCAACCACAGTGGCCTGACAGCCTTTCACAGTGGCCTTCCACAACTCTTCCCAACACAAGCTCTCACAAACGTCGACGCGACAGCAGCGAGGGACCAGATGTGCAGGAGGTCGGGCCTGCGGAGTGGCGAAAAGGACAACAAGAACGGTCAAGAAAACGGCGCAATGCTACGATTGCCTCGAGTATCTCTGCCCGAGCTGATCTTGATGTGCGTCGTGCCGCTGCCGCAGCTAGGTTAGAGCAGAACAGCATGGGCATGAGAGAAGTGGAGAATGAAGCCCCGATCAACAATGTGAGGGAAGATAAGTCGCAAGAAGAAGACAAGCATGACGACAAAGACGCGGATGGGAATGCCGACGATTGGAACCGCATACTCTCTTACAGGCTCGAGGAGGCTAACAGAGCACGGGAGCAACCCCACGAAGGACCAAGTCAAGGTCATTATGGGCAAGGAGCTTAGGAACGCTCGGATTCCGCTCGTTTTCTGAGCAAGTAAACAACAAGCCAGAGTACAGCCAGGCAAGACAGGAGAGAAATGACAGGCTATGTTCAACACAATTGTGGATTTCATTTCGTGACACAAGATCTCTGTATGCCTTAAGGGCAGGGTATAGTACAGGATCGGTCTTGTAGACTATCTAAACCCCTCGACCCGCACAGGCAGAGGCGGTGGATATCTGAGAAAAGCAGAGAAAACATGACAGTAAACAAAGAAAACATCCTCCTCGTGGACAACATGTATCATGTGGAAGGATGTCAGGTGCAGAAATGCCATGCGTAGTTTTCGTGAACGCCGCCAAACCATGCAGAAGAGACAGGATGTAAAGAAACATCAGACCCCCATTGAGTAAAACCATAAACTCCCAGGTTCCCTACGCTTTTTGCGTCATGCCATGCAGAAGGAAAGTAGAAGACTGAGAAACAGGAAGAACGATGCGTTAAAGAAGTGAAGTGGAGCTGATGAAACGAGGTTGAATCCATAGACAGGAAAGTCGTTCAAGGACGGTCAGAAGTGAAGAGGTTGGAGCGAGTGCGCTTGGTCGGCATTTCGGGCTCAGACATGGTAGTGCGGTGACGCTTCTCACCACGAGCAGCCTTCTCCTCAGCATTCTTGCTGCGAGGCCAGCCAGCAAAGAGAGGGCCAGAGACGACCTTCTGAGGCATGGGAGTGACTGAGGGTGAGGCAAGAGCACGGTTAAACTCGTTGTGAGGGTCGGCGAAGATGGCAACCTGCTGAGCGGCCGAGCGGGTCTGGCGGTGAGACGAAGGAGGAGTGGCGGGGTGAGCAGCAGCCTTCTCGGAAGGAGTCTTGGTAGGCTGGACAAAAGCGCCGAAGGGAGCCGAGTTGATTGAAGGGATGTTATCCTCGTCAATGTCGGTCAGAGCCTCCTCATCAGCGTCGCCATCGCTGTTAGCGCTTGGCCAGAGAAGACGAGGCTTGAGGGAGGAGCGAGTCAAGGGGCGAGAAGCAGAGGCGCCGGCCTGACGCTTCAGGCTGTTGTTTGAACCAGTGGAAGCATCCGAGTCGGCAGGCTCATCAGTAGACTTCTCGAAGCGACGGAAGACCTTCTTGCCACGGAAGACGTAAAGGATGCCATTGTCGTCGTCAGCGTGGGCGTCCTCCATGTCAACATCGGTTGAAGATGAGGGAGCGGTCTGAGCGCGAGTGCGAGCTCTGGTCTTTCTGGGACCGATGAACGGGTTGTCTTCGGTCTTGTCGACGGTGGGCACACGATCCTGGATGTCGGTAAAGACCTTGACCTNCTCATGGACGGCATCGTCGTCGTCAAGGGTGAGACGCGACTTGGCCTTCTTGCGTGGGGTGTGCATGACCGACTGAGTGCTGACAGGCTTGAAGTTGAGGATGCGCGCGGTGGTCTGCATGGCGTTGGGGTCGCGCTTGTAAGGGGTCTTGTCGGGAGTGGGCAGCATGGATGCGGGTGTGGGAAGTTGTGGTTGAGGTGCGAAGACGTCGAAGAGGGAGTTGATGTTGGGTGTGTTGGTAGGTCTGTTGCGCGTAAATAGCGATTGACGCACGGGAGTAGGTCTGGCAGGTGTTTGTTGTGGTTCTTGTCGGTCGACAGCAGGGGAAGAAGGAGGCGAGAGGGTTTGTGTTGACGAGGTGCGCTGGAGAGTCGACTTGCGTGACGACGAGGAGTGGGAGACCTTGTCGTGAATGTTGTGCAGGCGCTGAACTCTCTGGGACCTTCTGGGCTCGTACGGGTCGTAGGAATGGTATCCGGCACCGTGCTTGGGTGTTGGAGGAGTGCGAAGTCGCGACGAGGGTGGAGGAGGGGTTGTTGCGTCTCTCATCATGGCGGCGGTGCGAGTGAAAGCTGGACGTGTCTTGGGTCGACAACAAACGACGACACGATTGTCGAGACGGACGACTCAATTGTCCAAGGCGGACGACTCTATCGTCCTGACGATGACCCTGACTCCGTGGCAAGCTTGAGACTTTGGTCTTTGTCGACAACAACAAAGTCGGACGCGACGAAACACGAGAAGGGCGCGACGATGCGCAGGCGCGTGGTATCGAGTTGTATAGCGATGTGGGTATCCAAGAAGAGGGTCGCGGTAAGAGCTGTATGGATATACAAACGGGCAATGAGGATGGTAAACTAGACAAGGACGGGATGCGGTGAGGTTGTGCAGTTGTGCAAGCGCGGATGTCACGATATCCCTGGCATCGTTCGGTGGTTCCTTCCGACTTCTGAGCGAAACGCGGTGGCTGGGAAGTGGCAGGTATGGACCGTGCACGCATCGCGGCATTTTCCGCTCCTTCCTGGTCGCTATGCTCAATGCTATGGGATGCTACAGACGGATACTGACAATGGGAAAAGAGAGACTCCATCGAAATGGCATTGTAAACTAGCTGGTAAACTACCTTCAGGTTACCAATGTTTGTGCGGATATTTCCTGTGGTGGAGGATTAGGTCATAGACAGGCCGAAGTAAACATTAACAGTGCAAACAAGCAATCAAACACCTTGATTTGGCGCCATACCAATTCTCCATTTGACTTTCGCAGCATCGTGACTATCCCAAGCCAAACATGCCACAACCTCCAGATATGGGCGCATTGCGCTTGGACGACGTAGACGAACAGTACGACGGAATTCCCTACGAGGACGAAGATATTGACTACGATATGGACATCGATCTGGGCCCGACACCTTCCAAACCCAGCGCGCCTCGACCAGAAACATCCGAGTCGCGTGAAGCTGCTTTGCGTAAAGAGTTGGACAGTGTGCGACAAATCAACAAAGTCATCGAGGACGTCGTTCAGAGTCTAGAGAAAGCAAAGGGCAACATGGATGTATGCTTTGCCTTGTCTCGCGCATTCCGTACTGCTGTTAACACTTGGTAGAACGTCAATCGTACTGTGCACTCGGCCTCGACCCTTCTCGACACTTGGACGCGCATTCTCTCTCAGACCGAACACAACCAACGCCTGCTCCTGAACCCGAACTGGCAAGGCGCGACTCAAGACTTGCAAGATATCGAGAACGAATCGTATATGCGTCAACAACAGGCTGAGAGACGTGCTGCCGAGGAACAAGCTAGGAGAGAGGCTGCTCAGAGGCGTGCTGANGGAAGAAGAAAGAAAAAGACTGCTCCGCCACCTGCAGTGCGCGGCTCGAAACTCAGGGGTAGAGTTGGTACAGCATCCAGTCGCTTGACCAGACAACCCTCCTCAGCCTCGGCTACTTCTACATCAACATCGGGATATGTAGGTGTTGGCGGCCAAGGTGGTCGAGGAAGAGGCATCTCGAGAGCCGGCAGCGGCATAGGCAGAGGTACTGTCAGAGGCTCTACTCGAGGTCGTGCTCTCCAGTGATCCCAAGCGCTCAAACCTGATATACTTGTGCATAGAGTCAGCAACGAGCAAGTTTGCATCGACTACGCATCACGAAGGTCGGCTTCGGGAAATTTCTTTCAAGGATCATGCAGGCGAGAATCATGAGAGAGTTATTTCTGCCTAAGAGTCACGATCCTGTAAAATAACTCGACTTGTTCCTTCTTATCTTACTCTCCTCCGGCACAAAGCTCAACGAATCTCGAACACCACAACTCCAGACTCAACCTGGACGTAGCCACATTCGACTCTCAGCTCCAAAATATCTCAACCATCAAGACACACACTTCGCAACTACTCACCGAAGAAATCTGCCAACATTCGATACCGCATCATGTCTCTCAACGGAGGAATGTCACAAGAGGAGCGGAGCATCGATATCCTTGAGTCTCCGGTCTATCAGAGTTATAGGACCTGTCTCTGCCGCTACCGCACTTGGCTTCCTAGCCACAAAATGGGCCTGGTGTTGACCGTAGAGACAATTTTGTTGATCACAGCGAAGCGGACTCACCAAAGACTTATCGACCAAAACCACTGCCCTCCAAACGAGATGCCTCTCGAGGAGTACACGCAACTTCATGAAGACCTTTCGAAAGTGATCATCCTCTGCAACCACCTTGCTGCGCACTGCACTGATCTCAGAATCCGCACTTTCGAGGACTTTTCCGCCGTGACGGGATACTCTGTTGAGCACATCACGCAGGCCTGGAATCTAGGTCATACCTCGGCTGGAAACATTACACGTTTTATCACCAAGATTGGCTGGAGAAACAAAAGAGAAGCAAGAAGGCGTGCCGAGATGGAATGGAGATCTGGCCATACCAACCATCGACCGCGATACCTCTTCATGATGCCTCGCAGGCAAGTGCTCATCGATGAAACGATTGATCACCTCGCTGTCACGCACAGCGCATGTGTATCCGCGTCGTCGTCGTTGTCGTCCTCACAGCCAGATATCGGCAACTCGCACGACATGGGCGATCTGCCAGAAAGAATCAGAAAATTCTCGACATCATAGTCCTGTCACTTCTTCCTACAGGGTCTTGATGAGGACGGAATGGGGTTTCTGTGCTAGATATACATACACTGCATTGCGATCATACATCAAACTTTTCCTACTCAAGCATTATATCCTGAAGCCGAAGTGTGACATATTCTGCAGTCCTCGGATTCTATACTGTCAAGAATATCTCGTGCCACTTCGATGTGAATAGTAGCCAGAGTCCTGAGTCAAGGCGGAGCTAGACTTGCTGTCAATTCAAACCTGTTCGCGGCCAGTTCTTGGCACTTCGGACTGACCTGCGTGAGACACGGGGCTTGTTGGAACGATCTCCTGATGAAGTCGAGCTGGATCTGACTCTGACTCTTGGTCTGAGTGGTACGTCGTATTCGACTATTGGAATCGGTGGCGATCTCCTCGCGCGACGGCCGAAGCTTGGCTCTTCGGTTGTCCCTTGTTCCTCTGTTGAAGTGCGTTGCCTGTGATAGCCCTCAATGTTGCGTAGAATGGTGCCAAACGCACTGTGGTCTGCTGTTTCCCAAGATTCAGTTTTGGCAACCCAAAGACTGCCGTCTGCAGTATGTCGCAGCCGAAGCGGAAGTGGGATTGGAGAAGTCTACCAAGGCCACAGGAGGACCGTATATCTCTGTCGCCTAGCCAGAGCAGATATGTGGGCAACCATGGCAGGAGCATGTTGAATCGAAATTGAAAATCGACCCTCATATCGAGGCAGCTGGCTTCTTTGGAAACATTACGAATTGTTCCAAGGGCAAAACTGCCGAGATGGAGTATCGCTGGAGTTTCGCGCTGCAAAAGCACCCCGATGAAAATGGCGATTACACAAGACTGGCTTGGAAATGGGAGGAACAGGACAAGGGCGCATCGATCCCCTTCGAGCGACCAATCTACGCGGCAGTGGTACGTACATGACAGTCCGGATAGTAAATGTCAACAGCCATCCACGTTGTGTCTCTGAGGATGCTTGATCTGTCGTGTCATGCTAATAGTACTCTCGCATCAAGGTTGTCGGCCATGCCAGGAGTGCTTTCGATATCCGCACAAAACTCACTGGTAAACTATCATCACTGCGACATGGTTGGAGGCACCTGATGATCGCCCCTGTGAGCCGATTTGCTGTCCCCTGGCACCAGAGCTGTCAGATCCTCCAGAAGACTTGACAACAATCGTGGAGGGTCTGCAACAGACCATAGAGGAGGAGAACCGAAAGCAGGCACCGATAGGTACGCTCTACGAGACAGAACTGTTACAGTTGATCCATGCTAACAGACAAACAGAACTACTGGATTTCCGACAGTCTGTATAAACGCGATAGATGTGAAAGCGTCAACCGCTATCGGAGGAGCTTGAAGCCGGACATCTATGTGCAACGCGAGAAGTCGATATAGGGTTGAGCGGGAATAAAACCGATTCAACCGTTGATGTTCGTAGTCGCTTGCTTGGAAGTTTCGCTTGCGCATTGGCTTCATCGTTATTGTCATGTAGACCAGGTCGAGGAGAAAGCTGGAGAGTGCCAGAGTGGTGGAGAGAGAAAGAGAGAAACGCGGCAGTCGCGCCAAGAACATCGCGTCTCACGAATTGGGAATTTTTGCATCACATCTGATCACGGACAAATTAACAGTTTGAACCAACGAGAAGATGGCAGAACGACAGTCCTCTATCGGGAAGGTCCACGCACTTATTGACTATGAAGATCGCTATGTGCAACCTTTGATCTTGGCCGCTCTCAAGGCGCGCATGCCCGCCGACGATTTGATTTTGATCCAAACCATTTCGGAAGCGCCTGCTTCGGATGCAAACTTGCTGCAATGGAAACAATACGAATCTCTGGATCTGGACCATGTAATGGGAAATTCACGGACCAGTTTGATGAACTCTTACATCATCAGAAAGGCCCTGATCAGAAAACATTATCTATCAACTACTGTATCTCATTGGTTGACCAAAAACCCCGAATCTTGTCTGCGAAAGAACGTCAAACCCAGTGTTGAGTTTGAATTGGATTTTGCTGAGTTCCTGGATGACGCTTTGGTTGAAGCTTTCGAGTTGAGAGAAAGCTTCGAGCAGAACGAAGGACTCGAAGACTCTGAAAAGCAGTGGTGGATCCTGAAACCCGGAATGAGCGATCGCGGACAGGGAATTCGTCTTTTCAACTCCGAGGATGATCTGACTGCGATCTTTGAATCATGGGAGGAAGAGAGCGACGACGAGGAGGCTGAACACTCGGGAGATGAAGACGAACACAAGGTCGACGATGATGAAGGAGACGAAGGCAATGGTGTGATCACATCGCAACTCCGCCACTTTATTGCACAGCCATACATTCATCCACCTCTATTGCTTCCCTCGCCCTTTGCTTCTGCAGATCGCAAATTCCACATCCGCACCTATGTTCTGGCAGTAGGGGCACTGAAGGTCTTCGTCTACAAGCCTATGCTTGCTCTGTTTGCTGGAAAGACATACACCGCACCATGGGAGACTGAAGATCCCAACGAGGAACTGGCAAGTCATCTTACAAACACATGCATGCAGACCGGCGAGCGCGAAGGCAGCGTACACGCTTTCTGGTCATTACCTGACGATGATACTGGCCTGCCATCCGATTGGAAGCAGAACACTTTCGACCAGATTTGCAAGATCACCGGCGAAGTATTCGAGGGAGCCGCCAGAGGCATGATGGTCCACTTCCAACCATTGCCCAATGCATTTGAGCTGTTTGGTGTTGACTTCATGCTGGATGCAGAAGGAACGCCCTACTTGCTCGAGATCAACGCTTTCCCTGACTTTGCGCAAACCGGAAATGAACTGAACAGTATCGTGCAAGGGCTTTTCGAGGAGGTAGTCGATGTCGCTATCAAACCATTTTTCGGCCTGTCGACAGAGGAAGAGCAGACATTGAAGAGAGAACGCATGGCCCTGGCACTAGATATCGACTTGGGTAGAAACTAGGACAATGCCATGTTAAAACCTGGCAATGCACGCCCTCCCGACTCAGTATCTTTCATCGTCGAGGAGGAGTCTTACTGGCTCGCCGGATGAGTGCTTGCCAAGAAGGATCCTTTCTCAGGTTGCAATCTGTATTGTTCAAGACAGACTAGGGATCAAGAGGACTGCTAGGACGCTCCACTGCGCGATGCTCCTGTCTGATGCCATAGCTCTTCCACATCACTGGTTGTCACTCGTCAAGACCTCTTGGAGCCACCTGTGGAACCCTTTCAATTCGACAAAGAGGCTGCCGTTAAACCGACAATCCATCCGCAGTACAACGGAGACTCTGATTATCGTGGAACGCTGTATTCTTTCCAGGGATGCAGCAAATCAACAGAGTCGGTAGTATCCTCTCACATAACAACACTGATTTAGAGGATGTGAATTTGCTCGATCATTTTAGGATGAGAGACATGTCTCTGAAAAGTCGATGTGAATATGGCTTGCACTGGACTATGCTGCTTTTCAGGGCCAGCATGCTTCTGGTCAACGCCCATGTTCTACTCTGCTGCTCGAGAAACGAAAGGCGCCGCAGTCACACATCCTATCATGTTTCTCCATTCGCTTCAGCACAGACTTGCCCGTCTTGCCCAGCCTCCAAAGACACAATCTCGACGTATCTCGATTGGTCCTGCCAGTTTTGAGATACTCAAAGTCGCAGTGGCAGTTGCGACCAAGCTCCTTCCTGTGATGCAGAAGTTCTCGACAAATCCCCATGCATAGATTGTTCATGGTCCGATCAGGAGATTTCGTCCTCCTGATGCATGCGAAGAAAGCGTCTGGCCTGCTCCCGTTGTCTTCGCTGACACCATAGTGCCATGCGATAGGTTTCTCACGGTAGTGGGACCTACGCTTGAACACATTTCTCTCCCTTATGGTCCATGGATCAAGGGTGATGCCATCCTCGTAAGCTGGAGGGAGATCTGGGACAGGTGTGACGGTAGATCTTGGTCGTGGGACTCTTGTGTTGTCTTTGGCCGTGGGTGTAGGCCTGGGTTCTGTTGTTCTTGTGTTGTCTGTCGCTGCGACTGGCGGGCGTGTGACTTTGGTTCGCCATTCGGGGCGTGGGCCGGTATATGCGTATGCTGAAGATTCTGGATCGATCGATGGAGATGCCCACAGTCTGTCGCAAGCCTCAGTTGTCGCCATGTTTGAACTCGGATTCTTGCTTGATTCTCAGAAATGTGGATTGAAGCATATGTGCGCGGAAGAAAGATGCTAACTTATGAGTGGTGAACCTTCGTTGTTGGCCAAGAAAAGTTAAGAGCAAGTTTGGGATGATATCAGGTCACCCAAGCTTCATGTGCCAAGTTGAAGTGCCCTCTATAGCCCGGGCCGCTCTCCTACATTTTAGTAGACGTCGACGACATGGGTCAAGCCAATACCTCGCCGACGAAGCCACGATCGATCAGGAAACCGAACACCTTGCGTCCATCAGAAAGTCCTTCACATACCGGACGAACGCTTGAAGACAAAGACTGGCCCTGGCGCATATCCCGCCCACTTGGTGGTAGTTTCTCCATCCGCATACTATACCGAGGTCCTTCGATATGGCATCAGTATGCATTGAAAACATATTGCGAGAAGGATCACAAGCAATGCAGGGAAAAAGATCCAGTCATCCTTCTCACATGCAGAATGGAGCCCAGGAAGTCAAGACACCTCAGAAATATCGACAGAACTTGCAGATTGATCATCAAGACGTTGATTGACCATCGATCTGAGGCACGGTGTGACTGTGACTTGGAGTACATCAAGACCGGAAATACGATGCGTGATAATGTCAAGGGCTCCAGGATATGCGAAACGAGGGACAAGGCAGTACTCAACGCTATGACGAAGCACGACAAGATCTGTGTATGTGGAGCCTTTGACTTTAGCCAGCAGAAAGAGAGGAAACCGATATCGCCCAAGACTTTTGCCTCTTCTGGAACTCCTACATCTTCCAAGACCCATACGTCTTCGCAAGCGCATACATCTCCAAAGACTGAAGCACCCAATAAGTCTCTAAAGACCGATTTGTCCACTAAGACCCCAAGAATTTCCCAATCTCTCAAAAATAAGGCTCTTGCGCCACGCAAGGCTCCTAAGTTTACTACGAAGCAGCTCTTGCATTATCAAAAGGAGCCATTTGAAGATGAGTCCGACTATGACAAGAACATCTTTGAAGGCATACCTCGCAGATTCTGAGCGACGATGTGTTTGATACGGATATCAATTGTTCTGCAGTCTTTTTCCCATTCAAATGCCTCAAACGCATCTTGTCATTGTGTCTCGGCAAATTCCTAGTGATCCGTAATAACAAGCAGCCACTCAAGGTCGCTCCTTCGCTTCTCGGATGTTCTTCCAGAACTCTCCGCTCGAAGGATCAGGACTCTGCATATGGAAAGTGCGATTGATAATCTGGCACATTGGAAGGAGTTGTTTTACTTTCTTTTCTCTGAACTTGTTACGCATACTCCTCAAGACGCCGTAACAAGTCACACAATTCTGTAGCAACAAATCCAGGATCATCTCTTTGTATGAAGTGCCCACATCCCCTAGCAAGAATGGGACCTTTGCTTTTCTCGGTTTCTACCAATGTAGCAAGCTCTTTGTTGTATTCATGCCACACTGGATTAACATACTTCATGACCAGTGCCTTTGAAACACCAAAGCTTTNTCTGTATACCACATCAGTATACCCGGAACGGTCTTATAAAAGCAAAAAACTAACCTCGTTTTCCTGAGCAAAAGTCTCGGGATCGTGACCAACGACCGTGAGCAACGCGTTTTGCAGCTTCGGTCTGTCCGCTTGTGGAAGTAGCTCAGCCAGTGTGCTTCTGTCCAGTTCCTCTGAGTTCGGCACATAAACATGGAACCTCTTTCTATACTCCTCCCTTACACTCTTCACCTCCTCTTTCGTGACATCTTGTGGTAACATAGCTTCATCGAACCAAATGGCATCTACATCAGGCCACAAAGCCACTAGATCAACATGTGCCATGATAGAATCCAAGAAGAGCAACCCAGATACCATGCCAGGATAACTGTCGGCGAACAGCCTCGCTATAGCACATCCAATAGAATTGCAAACAAACACCAACTNGCGGCGGCTTCTTGCCCCTAACTCCTTTGCACAGAATGTTGTGATGAAGGTATGAAGATCCCGGACCACATCCAGAACATCATGTTTACCATCCGGATGCTTATCCGAAGCGCCTTGTCCATATCGATCGTAGGCCAATAGATGTGGTCTTGGCAATTGCGTATCATGTAGCTTGGATTGTATGGCTAGTATAGTCTGTTCCCAAGATGACCTTGGGAGGATGAGGCCGTTCAAGAACACCACTAGGGTATTGGTCGCCGAGTTGCCTGGCAGGAAGCTATAACTGAGGTTGGCGGTTGGTTTAGTGGGCAGTTGTATGGTGTCATGCTTCATGACCACTAGATTTGTGTTCATGGCTGTAGATTCTCAAAGGGTTACTTGAACAAAATGCACGATGCTGGAGGTAGATGGGAGAAAGAGTCTTGATCTGTGGAGAAAAAGGCGGACGCGATGCGGTCGAGGAAGGCATCATCCGGCCAACCACATGACAAATGCACCCTTGACAGGAAACGTGCTTGTTCGATTTTATCTCTGCCTTATCTTCTCCATATGCTGGAATCTGTTTCTAGGAAGCTATAGAAATGCACTATACTGCCTACAATGCAGCCCATTGTTTCGAGGCTACTTCCATGATCAAAAGTCTGGTTTGATAGACTACCGTGCATCTCTATAGCATACTATATCACTATCGATCTGCCTGGGAGGGACCATGCACTGAATTGACCACACGCTTCCTGCACAGGCTCCATGATAAGTGTAAAGCGAAGTAGTCAAGCCGTGAGGAAATCCAGCTGTCATGCTCTAATTGTATAGCAGAGGATGCAACTATGTAACAAATGAAAACAAAGCATACCGCTAATGCCAGGAGTCTGTTTTGTGCCAAATGGGACCGAGAAAGGAAAGAAATCATAACATCATTTTGTACGAACCAAGAAGAACTCCGCTCCTGGTACTCAGAGATTGTCGCCCTGAAAACAATAAAGAAAAGGGAAAGGAATAATCATCTCGCCCAAATTATGGCCAACCAGCTAGGCGTACGCGAGATTCGTGAACCACGAGCCGCATACTCGGCAAACTCGACACCATCAACGAATGCGGCGACATCATCGGCGCCGAAGGGCTTCTCCAAGGCAACTAGCCATGACTCAACATCCTTGATCTCGCGATCTGAAGATGTACGGCGATGGTGAGCGGCGTGGACTGCAACCGCTGCGCCAGCTAGTGCTTCGCTTTCTCGGCGTTGGTCACCCGTAAAGGCATGAATGCCTTGGAGAGGTTCTCTCGAGTTGCCATTCGATGGTGTCCAGGCTGGGGTTTGAGGATGCGAGTGCGACTGAGGTGATGCATCAGGATATGCAGCACGGAAGCCATGGCCTGGGTAGCCGCCACCTGGAGTTGATGAAGCCGAGGCTGGAGGAAAGGCGTTATAGAATCGGAAATGCGGGTTGTTGCTGTTGTTTTGAGGAGCAGATTGTGTGAGACTTCTGCCAGAAGCTACGGCAGAAGCTGCTGCTGCTACACTGTTGATGGCATTCCAACGTTCTTCTTGCTGCGCATGAGCCTGCGCTTGTTCAGCAGGGGTAGAGAAGGATTGTTTGGGCGGCGTAGTGCCAACACGCGGACTGCTCACATCTGAGCGAGGAGGAGCAGGTGCACCGTTAGGTAAATCGGAGCTGGCAATAGCATCTGACATGTCGACATCAGAATCACCAGAGTCATCTGAGTCTTTCAAGGCTCTCTCCAGCAAAACTCGTGTGCTTTCAGCATTTGGTGGGTGTAGTTGAGCAGTGGCGATGCTTTGGTCGTGGAAAACTCNGGGCAGCCTGGCTGCAGAATCCATCCAGGTCTTCCTTAGGCCAGAAAAGTACTTGTGTGAGCGCTTGACAGTCTGGAACCATCCACTAGCCATATATAGTCGACTTTTCATCGAAGCAAGCAGCTCAATGGCTTTACGAGCAGCATCTGCACCGGAGGTGATGCCGTCGTCCTTGGCGCTTCGGCGAAGGTAGCCTTGAGTATCCATCCAGGGGAAGTTGATGACGTAGACACCTAGTAAAGCAACGTTATAAAGAGCAAAGCCGACCAAAGGAGTCTCGACTACGACGCCCCATTCTTGGAAGGAGCCGATCAGGTCGACAATGGCCCGAGCAGCACCAAGGCACTCGCGAGCACTGTCTTCCCAGAAACCTGGAGGAGAGGGTATGGTATCGAACCGCGTGCCATCGAGGGGGCCTGAAGGCTTGCCGTGTCGGAATGGAATGAATGGTAGGAACTCGCGGGTGAGGAGAAGCTGAGAAAGAAGGAAGGTCAGGTGTACAAGAGCGTAGGGTGTGGAGGAGTGTAGGTTGATGTGAGCAGATGTGTTTTGTGCCGTCAAAGAATGGTGTCTGGGAAGGCTAATCTTGAAGTCATCAAGGGTTTTTCTCAGACGGTACCACTCTGACTGTGGATTCCATGGTGGTAGAGCGTCACGTCTGGGCTGGTTAGCTACTGTCCTCTGCATATTCAGTGGTTCAACTCACTTTCTGCCTCCTCCACATGCCCATCGCATCACCTTGCCATGGATATCCAATACTTTGATGTATCGACTGATGAGGCCCTCGTCCGCACCAACTTCCCAGCGGCCTTCGGGATCTTGAGGTGAAGACGTGCCAGTCGCGCTATCATGAATCGAAGACCTCTTGTGAGCATGGTTCGATGGATCAGTGGCCAAAGAAGCACGGCGCTGACTTTGAACTTCGGCTCTGGACGTGTTCTCCTCGTTCAAGAGCAGGGTGCGAACCTTTTCACCAAACAGGAAGGCATGCTCACCAGCCGGTAACTGGATACGAAGATCTTTTGCGTTGAGAGCTTGAGGTCTGAATTTGCCGTTGCTGAAGTAGCGATCCAAGATGAAGCAAGCCCACAGGGTACGACGACGGATCTCTTGTTTGACAAATGCGTCATTCTGGCAACTAGCATCAGGTGAAGCGTTACCAGAATCAACGAAGCCTTGTTGGTCATGTGCTCGAGATGGTAATGAGCGCGACAGAGGTTGGTCGTCCAGTTCCTCCTCGTAATGCAGTCCCATGGCCTGTGCAGAGCGAATGACAATTCCGAGATGAGCCCATGCTTTCGGACCTCGATTCATGCCCCACTCGTGCAAAGCGAGCATTAGCATAGCTTGAGTTGTCGAGATGTTGTGAAGCCCCAGTTTGTCGGTTGTTACAGCATTGAGCTGAGCCGAAGCGGCCGAGGCGTAGAACTCGGCAGCAATGAGAGGGTCGCTGGAACGATTGGCGCTTCTTGGCGAATGGTGAGCGACGAGTATAGGATGGAAGCGGGAAGTCAAGGCTAAAAAGGCCAGCAAGAACTCGGTAGATGCGGGAGGTCGGACCGGAGGCGCAGGGACGTTTGTATAGGGTCGGTATTGAGGTGCCTGGGCTTGGGAACTGGCCTGCCGAAGAGGCTTGAGAAAGGTTGGAGGGTGAATAAAGGGAAGATCGGCTGAGAAGTGTAGTTGGAAGATGTCGAANNCTAGGTACTGTGTTAGCCAGGTACATGGACCAGCATCCTCGGGCCGTCTTACCAATTCCTTCCAGATCGCCGGAGTCAGAAGGATAGGGTCCAGAGCGTCTGCTGGTACGATGGAAGGCTCGACGAAGGCGGGCATAGGCTGGCCCGGCAAGCCAGCATTGCTCTTACGCTGCTGCCGTTGTTTCCGGANTCTGATTTATGGTCAGTGTCGTTGACGTGGCAGATGCTAAACAGGACTACTCACCTCTTCAGTCATAGGGTCGACCTTAGGAGCAGGTCCAGTCAGACTGTTTTCCCTCTTACGTCCACCCGTGACAGGTACCGGATATGTACATTCCCGGTTGCCGGCCTCGCAAGACCGACACGGTGTGCCAACACCACTGTTGACACATTTGACCTTGGACCGACGACAGCGAGCACAGGCGATCGAGGAACGCATACGTGCCTGAGCATGGCGTGTTTGCTGGGCGTTGCCGGGCTGCTGCCGGGACGATTGATCCGAGCCCGGCGGTGCTGCTGGAGAGGGTTGGGTGAAGGCTGGAGGAGCAGGAACAGGGCGAGCCGGAGTTATTGTCGAGCTGATGTCGGGACGAGGGCTTTTGCGAGGCCTGGCATCGTAGTCGTCGCTGCCGTCGGGAGAGACGGAGAAGCGGCGCTTTGGCGACGGTGCCGAGGGCCCCGAAAGCAGATTGGAAAGAGCGACTGAGGAAGTAATGATTGCGGTTTGCGTGAGACTCTCACGACTTGGATACAGCAGCCCGCTGAGGCACTGAGAAACTGCTGCACGCAGAGACGGATCAAAGGAATAATATCTCGAGCACTGTCGGCTACCAGCTCGGCGATAGAGCTCAGATCAGCCGAGGGAAAGCGAAGATAGCGAACTTTGCGGAGTAACTGTTGTCCAAGCACACACGCCAGATAGAGACGGCAAGACTAGCAACACAGAAACAGCAAGCACTCGTGTGGGAAACGACTGTCGGACGGAGAAGAGGAGAGGAAGGGAAAAGGGAACAAGGAAGGGGAGCCGGGACCGTGGTCCTCTTGAGCCGTGGGCCTTCAAACATGCTGCTCCCAACTACAGGCTGCTCATATCAGCTCTTCGATTAAGCCGACACGGTCCGACTCTCTCCACATCAAACAGACCCGAGTGCCGCCCGACTGTTGATCTGATCTTCCTTCTGACATGTGATCTTACTTGCCCTTCCTGTTCTGTATCCCGTGGCACGACCGCCGTGTCCATCTCGCATCTTGATGATTCTCGACACATTTAACCGTCGGATCTCAGCTTTCCATTATGCAGCACCGAGCAATATCATACCTCTCTTCTGATGTCGTTGTTCCCTACTTTTTTCTTAGCCGCATTCCTTGCTCCGGTTGGCCTGCTTAACCGCAACCGCCAGACCGTATCCCGCCAACTCGGCTCCATCGTGCCTCTGACTCGGCAATTCATGCTTGGACGACTTCCCGCCCAGTCATTGTTCCTCAAATTTACCCAGACCGATTTTTTGGAAGCCCTTTGTGTTACTCTAACTGCCGAAATGTCGTACAAAAGCGTACCCGAAGGACCCCGCGCTTGACTTGACCTTCATGCGCGACAGCGCCCCTGACATCCGCCCCGGATTGAGGTCGAGATTCCATGTCTGACTTGCCCATCACCACATGCCATACCAGATTGGCCCGAGGATTGTCTTGTCATGGGTCATGATACTTGGCGGTAAATATAGGCTGGAAAGACCTTACAGAGTCTCGTGGCATGCCAGTATACCGGAAACCTGGATGTGCCGCCGAGTCAAGCAAGGGCACCATGACGTCTCTAATCGATATCGTGGAATTTGCATGATGTCCCTCATCACCTTGTTGTAACATGACTCGAACGAAGCTGGACCGGATTATCGTCCCTGTAATCCGACGAGCTGTCATTGTAGAGATACCACTTCTCAAGGTTGTATGAAATGTGGGTAGAGCGTCTCGACCCACTGCTCATGGTGAAAGACTAGCCAAAGGATGTCGCAGCGTCCATAGCTTTAACGAACCTATCTCTGATCTAACCGCCGGCCCGTCGGAGACTTCTCCAAAGCCACACTTGCATCCATCGGATTGGATCAACCCAGAGTAGTACAAAGGGACTAGGCTATATCTCAGTCAAGGTTGCTAGGCCTAGAACAGGGATTACAAGCACTACTCGGCACATCAATCCCAGAACCACGGATCAAAACACACACATTCTTATTTCACGACTCAGCAATGTGACGTGCCCCTAGCTATGTTCTGTCAGGCCATGCATTATTTCTTTGCAGGCAGATCCGCGCTGTGCAGACCCTTTGCCATCATCGCGCGATCTTTTGCTGCTGCTCAAGCCTTAGTAAAGTGCTCCTTCGAAGAACTCACGTTCCTGCTCCGCCTCATCTTTGCTTTCCACNNGGGCACGATCATCGCAAGGAGAGCTTTTCGAGGTGATGCTTTCGTTGCCTGAACTGCCACCACAAATTTCCTCATGGCCTCCATCGTCATATGTGCGGAAGTTGAAGATACCGTCGTGGGCGGACTGAGGATCCGCGAGCGTCTTTTGAACTCCAGAATCGTGGTTAGTGGAAGATATCGACGAACTTCCACTGTCCATGGCGACAACAGTGTTCAAGGCCTTGGATTGTTGGCGTGGCTGTTTGTCGCCATCTTGGAACTGAAGAGGAGCTAGCGTGTTGTATGCTTCGTAAGATTGGTCGCCGACCCGGGTTTGTGGAATGTTCGGACGCGAAAGAGACAGGGCAGAATTGGTTTTCGTCTTGACAGCAACAGGTTTCGGAAGCTGCCTTGTTGCGGATGGTTGTGTAGACACGGAGTGACAGGATGATACGCCAGAAAATTGGCCGCGGTAAGCATTGGCGAGATAGACACGAACCTCTTCACGATTCCTGCCTGTGAAGAGCTGAAGCGTGTCCATGACTGCACCCATCTTGATCTTGTAGATCTCATCGGCCAGAGAAGCATTGTGCACGATCCATTGGGCGTTGTTGGCAGTGAGATTTTGCGAGATGTAGTTACTCATGCCCTCAGTGAACAGCGTGCCGGGGTTGGGNNTCGAAAGCACAGTACTCTCGGAGATGGCCAAGTTGCATGCAACCACCACAGCGAACCAATTCTTCCTCACAAGGAGCAGGAAGGTGCTAAAATCGGGAGTAAACTAGCTGTCTTTGTGCTGGAGAACAGAATGGTCAATGATACTGACCCATTTCTGACAGTTGTGGCAGAGGGCGTAGTACTNGTGTCGAGTGTCAGCGATCTTGTCCTGATACAATGCAGGATGGTTGGGTTGATATAGGACCTTGTAATCGGGCTGGATTCTGAGCGGTCCGAGGTGGCAGAAGTTCCAGGTATGGCCGAAGGTTCCGCAATTCAGGCATTCTTGCAGAGGCTTGTCACATGCGCGAGGCGCATGGACTGTNNGGGTGTCAGTAATGCGAAAAGAGAGACTCGGAACAAACGACATACTCCGGTGACAGTTGTAACAGAGATCCGACGACATCTTGGCGACGGGATACTCTTGAAATCACGCTANGAGGCAGGTTGCGCAACGATGGATGGGATCCGAGCGTCGATGAAGGTGAAAAGTAGCGGGAGTGGAACGTCTGACGAGTGAATATGGAACATGGGAATCGCCGAAGGCAGTAAGTGGGCAGGCGCGCTTTCCAACTTCTTTTCAGCAGGCAGCCATGCACTTTTCGAACCACTTCGTTCTTGGCAGTAGCGTACTGAGGCAGCCACTCTACATATCATACCTACACCATCTATCGCTTGTTCTTCTTCCAGTTTCCACCCTTGCCACCTTTTCTCGCAGCTGGCGGTTTGCGATCGAACAACTTCTCCCTAGAGAACCCAGCGTCTGCCAGTCTCAAGTAACTGGTAACTCCCTGGTCCACAACAGCCAAAATCACACTCTTGTACCCATTACGCAACTTCTGATACAACTGCGCATCTGGGCGGGGTGGCTGGTATGGTTGTGTGTCGATCAGAGCACTCAGCTGGGCAAGTGTTGGGAAAGTCGTCTCTCGAGCATCGACAACCGCAATGCGGAAGTCAGGTGTACCGGGGTCGCTCTTCTTGTATGTCGCTGAGCCAGGCTTCCATAAGTGGTATGTAATCCTGAATGCAGGGTCTGTCGTCTCTGTAAAGTTCCTTTTCCTGGCTGCTGGGTCGTAACTGGGGACAATCGCAAGGCGACGATAGATTTCAGCNNTGAACAGGTTAGTAGGATGACTTGTACATTTGAACAACTGGCACATACCATAGTTGCGGTAGACTCCTGATTTTACCAACGGACCAACTTTCTGTTCTGCTTGTGTTGCAGCTCGGTCAATGAACAGGCTTCGCCATTTGTCTCTCAGCAGACCCAGATTCCATAGGGTGCCTTGCACTATCGGATAGCACTCTTCTCCCGGTTGGTCGCCTGTACCATCCCAGCTTGGAGCTCGGTGGACTGTGTAACCTGACCTTTTCAAACCTGCGTATACAGAGTATCTCTCGAAAGTCAGGGCACCGTCGCTATTGCCTTCCATGCCCAGAAATGCGGCATACGCACCTTGAAGACTCATGGGGAGGCCTTCGCCATCTTCACTGTTGTCGTCGTCGTCGTCCAGCGGCCATCTGACATCAATCGTACCTCTTTCGAGCAAGTAGATTGCTTCTTCTGGTAGTAGCCAAATTCTGTTTTCTCCAGCGGTACGAGGTCCGAGTGGATCTTCCTTGCCAGGGAAGACTTTGCCCATGTTTTTGAACAGAGGTCCTTTAGGGTCTTCTGTATATGCCATATTCGTCCCTGGGTGGTAATAAGCCAGAACATGCTTCTTGAGTTGATGGACACGCTGAAACGAAAGTGCATTGTGCATAGCATCTCTTGATGCGGTCAAAGCATCTGATTGTTTATTTGTATGATGGGGCTCAAAGTCCTTCTCGCCTCTTTTCGGGATTTTTGTGTCATCACCACTGATCAGAAATTAGCAGAGTCAACGAAACGATATCTAGGACAAGATTGGAGCTCACGAGAAGTTTAAGAGTAAGCGGAAGTCTTGTGTCTCGTCTGATAGATCGATATCGCCGACGTCTGGACCACGAGGGATAACGTCTTCATCTGCATCTGCCATCGCAACTTCAATGCAACTTTTCCGATTTGCAACCTTTCAATCGAGTCCAGGCCTTTTTGTGAGAGTGAAAGTGAATGGAAGCAGAGGCTAGAAACACGGCTTGTGAGTGAAACTTTGCAGCTGATCTCGGTACACCTCACGATACAAAATCGCGATCCAATTTGTTTCGTTTCTTCTACCAAAACCTTTGTGACAAGGCGCTGGGTCTCTAGGTCAATTCTTGCACAACGACCATCCCACGCGAAAACGCAGTCGCAGTCAGAAAATCAGAACGACGCGATACCCTTTTCGGCACCATCCGGGCGGCTAAATCAGCCCTAGCCGCTTTCACTCCACTCCACTCTGATCACCAGCTTCCTCCACCACCCGCCGGCGTGTTCCTCTTGGTTACTCAGCATCTACTTTCGCGACATAACATAATCATGGCTCGTTTGTCCGGCACAGCACAACCAACAGGCCTGGGCAAGATCGCTACTGGTCTCGGTGGAAAGGGACTTGGAAAGAGTACCGCTAAGCGTCACCGGTACGTATCAACCAACTACCATTGCCAAGAGGGTGACCCTGCTAATCATACAACAGTNAAGATCTTACGCGACAACATTCAAGGCATCACCAAAGGAAGCATCCGGTTCGCAGCTATACAATTCAGACTACTTAAGCTCCACTGACAAGATATCTAGNNTCGCCTGGCTCGTCGCGGTGGTGTCAAGCGCATCTCGGCTACCATCTATGAAGAGGTCCGCTCTGCCCTGAAGAGCAGACTGCACATGGTAGAACAACAACCATATCCGCGCTTTTGCCTGCAACGACTGACATTTTGCATAGCTTCTCCAGGATATCTGTGCTATTCTAGGTAGTTTCAACTAGCTCAATCGTTTGCCATTCCATGCTAACAAGTNTATATAGAGAGTACTGCCCGTAAGACCATCACTGTACCTGATGTTGTCTTTGTTCTGAACAGACACGGAACTCCCATCTATGTAAGTTGTATCGTCAAGCTCCTTCCCATACTATCTAACATCATTTGTCAGGGGTTTAATGCTCCTTTCCGCACCCGTACCTAGTGCTTAGAAAAGGCGATCGTTGATCAACATGACATGATGAATCGTAATGATAAATGATGCATCCTGGGACAAGGCGCTTGTGGTGGGTTTGTTTTCGGAGTTCGTATCGTTAAGGCATCTGAAAAGCAAGGAAATCCAAGCAAAGTTGGTATACTGAGATGGGAAAAGGTACAAAGGAGTCTTTGCAATCACTGTCGTTATCCCTTGATGCAAAGAAATCACAAGATGATTGGTCAAAAGAATCAGCATGTCGTGCAGTGCTTGTGTCCTGGCGCCAAAACGCCGCCTGTTTGCGGAGATGTGTAGATCTTCTTCAGGCTGCAGTGGGGAAAGCTTTTCCTTGAAACCTTCCTTCCCGGACCACTCCTTGCAATAACGGATAGTGGCTGCCAGCATGCACGAGCAGGGCCTACCGACTTCTATTCAGGCTGCTGTGTGAGATGAGTGAACACATCGTACGTAGGAGCGATGGGTGAAACGCCTTCGCGCGCTGCCAAACGTTTCATGTTTTAGGTGCATGAGAACCAACACTGCAGCTGCTGGCAAGTGCTTGGTTGGTAAGACTCGCACAGAAGCAAGTGCTGATAAAACCACTCTCATTTTCCATCCTCGTATTCTCCCTTCTTGAAATAATTGGACCATTCCTTTGCGCCTGCTTCTCCGAAGCATCTTCTTCGGCCTTCCGTCATTCGCACTCCTTTGTACAGACGCATCGACATTTAACTGCTGTCACCACGCTCATTCACTCTTTCTTCTCCCAGATCCAACCCACGCTCTTTTACAACTTTTCGTATTCTCTTCTGCTGCTTTCTGTTTTCCTCTTCTCTTAGCTCACCATGAAGATTCCTTCAGTCGTTCCTGTGCTCGCCTTGATGGCTGCACAGAGCGCCAACGCACACACCCTCTTTGCCGAGCTCTACGTCGATGGCAAGGCCCAGGTAGGCACAGACTCCGTCTCGTCACATACTGGAGACCATCACATGCAATACTAACATTATCTANNGGGTGATGGAACCTGCATTCGTATGCCCTCTGACCCTAATACTGCCACCGATCCCATCCCCAGTCTTGACAGCAACGACATGGCCTGTGGTGTTGATGGCACTAAGGGTGTTGCACGCGTCTGCTCTATCAACAGCGGCTCCGCTCTGAGCTTCGAGTTCCGCGACTGGCCTGACAACCCATCAATTGGCAGCATCGACATCTCTCACAAGGGACCTTGCGCTGTCTATCTCAAGAAAGTTGACTCTGCTATCAACGATGAAGGCGCTGGTGATGGCTGGTTCAAGATCTGGGACGAGGGATATGACGAGTCGGCTGGCAAATGGTGCACCGAGAAGCTGATTATCAACAACGGCCACCTCAGCGTCCAGATGCCTCAGGGCCTTCAAGGCGGCTACTACCTTGTCCGTCCCGAACTTCTCGCTCTCCACAATGCAGACAAGGGTGATCCTCAGTTCTATGCTGGCTGTGCTCAGGTCTGGCTCGACTCTGCTGGCAGCCAGCTTCCTCAACACACCGTCTCCATCCCAGGCTATGTTGACTACAACCAACCATCCACCTCCTTCAACATCTGGAACGAGCCGATGGCGTTGCCCTACCCTATCCCTGGTCCTGCGGTCTATGCTCCTTCATCCTCTGCCAATGTTGGCAACCAGAAGCTAAGAGTGTCCCAAGAGAAGCAGACTGAAGGTCTCGCCCCCAATGACTGCATCATCACCAACGGCAATTGGGACGGTATTGAGCTTGACAAGTATAGTGACCAAGCCGGCTGCTGGAACGCCAGCACGGCTTGCTGGGCTCAAGCCAAGGAGTGTTACGCTACTGCTCCTCCTACTGGTAACACTGGCTGCAAGCTCTGGGAAGGCAAGTGCCAGAACATCAACGACCAGTGCAGTGCTGGCAACTACAACGGTCCTCCCGACTACATGAAGAACCTCAACCCTNNCCCCCCCAGACAGGTCAATCTCCCTGCCGCAGTGTCTGCTCAGAATGGCGACGGTTCCTACCTCCCAGCCACCGCCGGCAGCACGCCCGCCGCTACCACATTCAAGACGTCTGCTCTCGTCGCCAAGGCCACATATGCCGCTCCTTCATCGAATGGCAATTCGTTCACCGTGTCCACCGAAGGCAACTGCGGCAACGGCGTGACCTGCAAGGGTTCGAGCTTCGGGGACTGCTGCTCCAGCCACGGCTACTGCGGCTCCAGCGATGAATACTGTAGCGCTGGCTGTAACAGTGCCTTTGGCACTTGCGGCGCTCAGTCTAAGAGAGACGAGCACAACCACATGCGCATCCACAAGCGTACTGTCCGTGATGGCGTCAATACCAGAACGGTCTTATGATTTTCCATGTTCGACTCATGACCAACGAAAAAAGATTGGGGAGCATGGGATGGGAGTTTTTCCTTTCTGATTCAATGGCTTAGGGATGCATTGAGGATAGGATGGGTTGTTATGGATGCTGTGCGTCCTTTTTCTTCGTCGAGATTTTTGCTGTCTTTCACCCTTTTCACTTCACTTCTTTTCTTCTCTCTTCTTTTAGGGATGATGTATCATCATGACTGTTGTTCTGCTGTGCAGGATGTTAGTCTTTTTCGAGAGTCACCAAAACTATGACAAGCTTGTCTTGATCACGTTCCTTGACAAGAGTGCGATATGAGCGTCGTTGAATTACTCGTGCTTTGGTGAGGGCGTGAACGAAGTAAAATTGATGGAAGGTAAAGAAAAAAGGGTATCTCTGCAAATTGAAAGAAAAAAACGCCAGACTGCATCTCACAGCAAAGATCTTCCTAAGAAAGCAGAACAGAAAGAAAAAAAGCAACCTTGAGAGATTGCGAACGAACACAAAGAAGAAAGAAAAGCAAGAGACTCGGCAGACCAGCCAGACCACTTTATCCACTTCCTTCCCTTTCTGATATCCCTTTACCTGTCAGGATCCCTGATGGCACTAACTCTCGCCCAACGATCCCTCATGCCTTGTCTCCGCCCCGAACATCCTCTGTCCACACCCTCGTTTCTGACATGAACGACCAGTAAAGCCAGCGCCAGACTCGTCCACACATCGTAGCCCATGACATTGAAGTCAAAGACACCCACCGTGCGCAAATAGCCGATCGAATCGCTATCTTCAGCACCAGGCACAAAAGCAACGATACCGAGAAGAGTATGCGAAACCAGGATACCATATAACGGCGGGGGCTGCGTCCTATCCACAGAAGTCGACCCAATAAAAGGCGCAGGGCGTTTAGGGGCTTGATCAGAAGGAGCCAACCAATGTTTATGCAAGGTTGAAAGACGAAGCAGCAAAGTGTCTTGCATGGCATTGACGTCCTCATCTCTGGTGCCAGTGTGGATTTCAATGAATGGGTAAGAGGGGAATTGGTTTCTGCTGTCCCAGTCTGCCCAGTGCATGTATCTGTGCAGTTCGTCCACGATGAGTTTTTCCGGTGCAAGACCGACGGTGATCTTGTCTCTGACTTTCGGACCGAGTTGCATGAGTCGTTCGAAGGCATGTTTGGCGCGGAAATCTTTGCTGCGTAATGTGTTGATGTAACCTGGGTGTTCGTGGCGCTTGGGTAAAAACATGCCTTCAGGCATCATCGGGAAATCCATGCGCCAGTGGAAAGCAAAAAGGGGTTCACGACCGCGATTGTGTATGCGTTGGATGAGCCAGATGGTGTTTTGAGGCCAGCCGCGGGCGAGAAGTTGATCCTTTGACACGCGATTATCTTCGAGACTACCGACGCGAGCACGTGAGTCAAGCAGGATTGTATCTTCGCCATCTTGAGCTTCTTCGAAGAAAGAGCCAAAGAGAGAGGGTTCTTTGAAGGACGTTACGAGCAGTGAGGAGTTGTCGTCTTGGGCGTGGTCAACATCCAGAGCGTCGTTGTCACTGGCATCTGTGTCGGCAAAGACGATAAGGTCTTCGTCTCCATTGTCGTATACAGGAGATGCTGGTCTAGGGAGGACGTTGATCACATCGCTGTCGTCGTCGGTGTCTCCCTCTGTGCTGTCAATAATGATGCGGGGAACGTCTCGAGGAAGGGCGCTCTCAAGGAGGGTCGGTTGTCTTGAGATAGGCCTGTCCGAGCGGATTGTAGGGTTGTAGATGTTGTAGTCGTATTTGATGCCATCGTATTCATCACCATATGCCTCAAATACTTGCGCTGGTTGCTTTGACGGGTTGAGGGTAGGATTGTAGACATCGAAGTCGTAGTGTGCACCACTTTCCTCATCTTCATCATCCTCAGAAAACAAATCACCAGGATCATACTGTTCTGTCGGTTGTTCCACGTGCTCCAGCTTCAGGTCTTCGAGGCGGACTTCTTCGGCATCGTCCTCGGCTTGCGATTCCTCATGTTTGCTTCTCTTTCGGTAGTGCTCGACCTCAATATCCCTCTTTCTCTTGGAGCCAGCGTGTGTATCGGCAGGTGTGAGTGGCAAGTAACCACTGCCAGGGCGCTCAGGAGTGACGAACTTGGTTGGAGAGACGCGTGGAGGTCGAGCATCACGGGTGACTGTCTTTCTCTTCGGGGCAGGTTGCCGTGGAGAGAGGTAGCCCCAAAAGGCAGCCGAAAGTCGCTCGAACAGCCGTGGTGGCATGGCGATTGTGTTGTTCAGTTGCAGGTAGACTTTGTTCGAGGTTCAGTCGAGTCTGCGCGTGTGATTGCCGTGATGTGCGTGCTAAGGCAGCCAGACAAGGACTGGTTCAAGATGCGACGAGCGTGGAATGAGTGATGGCAAGCCGAGTATTGTCGAGACCAAAGAGTGAATGCCTACTCATCTCGACATTGACCCTATTCATAATTGTTTCTATTGGTTGTCCGTCTTTGTATTTGGTTCATGCTGCTCTTGACCATTGTGAATGCAATTTCCCCGCATGCGGTGTACAAGCTCGGACCAGAAAACTCGTTCTTTCCGTTTTCGGTTTCTTATCTTATCGGGCAGGCACCTTGATGATCAAGGGTTGAGAAGCGTCATTATGCGTGCCAAAACAGGTGGGTATCATTAAAAATGCAATAAAAACATATAAGACAAAAGCGTCCCTTCCCTTCTCATGTACTCAACTGCGTCTTCTTCTTGGTAGCTCGCATGCCCAATATTGTTCCATCCCTGCCAAGCCCCCTGCCACATTCCAGAACAATCATGCGAACAAAGTCTTGGAGAAGCCAGTAGCTACTGTGTGCACCGAGCATCGTCAAGTACTGAATCTCGAGCGGTCCGCCTCCGTACTTGAGGAAGTAGTCAATCTGACCATTGTCGTTCAACAACAGCATGCGCTGCTCGGCAATCTCCTCGCGTGAGAAGTTATGTGTCTCTAGCTCGACGTTCGAAGGTAATCTAGGCAGCTGATCTGGTCGAGTGGTCGATGCTCCCTCGGGTGACGAGTAAAACCATGATCCAGATGAGGAGAACCAACCTGAGCTTGCTGTGGGTACCCATGCCGCTTTCAGCGATGATGCATACGAAGCATCGACCGTGGCATTGAGACGGTACGAGACTGGATCATAGGGGTTGACCACGTTATAGATATTGTCTATGGGCAGACAGCCGTACGTTCCACGACTTCCACATATCGGTTTTCTGATTGACGACAAGTTGGCTCCGGGCTTTTGCTTGCCCAGACGTGGAATCAGGGAAGCTCGCTTGAGGAGTAAGAAGAAGCCGGCCGGCGAACCACACAAAAACAGACCAGAAGTGTTGAAAAGGAAATGCTCCAGTACTGGTGAAGTGTTCAGATCAACAGTCGTTGGATCGGCTAATTCAGGGGGTATAGACGTCGGCTGTTTGGACAAGATGTCGACGGCCATGACACTACCCAAGGAGTGTGCGATAATGTGCACTCGTCCGTACTGAGCGAATCCCGGATTGTTGATACACCAAAGCTTGTAGATGCGGTTAGCCTCAGCGATCACAGCAGCAATCATCTTGGGCTGGTGATCTGATAGATAGTACGGAACATCAAGCATAACATCAGAAACGATGTTGCGTACTGATGGCAAGGTCTCGGGCGTGATGTCCTTGAGTCCAAAGTCATTCAGCGCTGGGTCATCTGGAACTTCTCTTCGGCCGTCCTCAAATGAAAGGCTCTGGCGCCAGTTGACCGGCAGAACCATGATACCGCCCATGTTTTTTCTTAGCCGAGCTTTGACACTGTCTGTGCCCAACTCAACACTAACCTCTCGGCGGAATGCATTGATGGCGTGCGTGAAATGGAAGCTCTCCATGCGCTCTGAGAGCTTTTGGCCGATACCGTGAATTACAAGGATCAGCTCAGTGACTTTGGGACGCTCAGCATGAGCTAGAGCAGGATCAGACTTCTGTCGGCGATTCGGAGGTGCGCCTGACTGCGAGATAGAGACACCCTCCTCAGCCTTGACTGCAGTAGATGTCCTTTTCGTAGGATACAGTCGATCATAGGCTGCTTGGTCGAAGCCGCGAACAACAGGTATGCCTAACTTACGGCCTTTACGGATATAGTTTGCAAGCGGACGGCGACCATGATATGCCGAGGGCTGCAGATTAGGCTTCAGGATATGAGCGTCAGTCGCGTTCGCATAGATGACACCGGCGGTAGGGTACCATCTTGGTAGACCGCCACCAGAGGAGTATGCTGATGTACCAGAAGCTTTATTGTCAGGGCCATCAACACCTGCAGCGATGTCGATTATGTCGCAGGCAACTTCGACGACATGTTCACGCTCCTTATCGGCCGAGAATGGCTCATCATCAAAATTGGTAGAGGTCATACTACCCATTTCAGTCCTGGCAGGGTTCGGTCTACTCTCTAGCCTCTTGAACAGATCAGGCCAGAGCTTGTGCAGAATCTTGGCTTCTCCAGCAGCACCAACCTCGATAGCGCTATTGAGCTCGTCGTTCCAAGTCTCGGTCCAGGGCTGAAGCTCGGTGTAACCTGCCTCGAGCATGTTGGCAACAGGAGGCTCGACGGGAAGCATGCTGTCTTTGTAGAACCAAGTGGCTCGTACAACAGGAGAGACGTCGTTGACTGGACGCCAATAGATGGGCTCCAAGTTGAGGTCCGGCATAGCTACATGGTGCAATCGCGATACACCAACGGCTATCTTTGCAGAAGGTGCTTCCGGATCAGCACGCGGTTTGACAGGCGGGTTGGGTGCTTCTGAAGGATCATCCCACTGATAGCTGTCCAGTGTCTGAGGCTGGGGTCGGGGTGCAACTCGATCGAGCTTTCGTGCCGAAGGAGCACGAATGAATGGAGTACCCGTCGTGTCATGGGCTTCTGCCTCTGGAGGGATGGCAGGTGCCTCGTATATGTCGGCAAGTCTGCTCCCTCTTGTCGATGCATCACTGGCTGACGCCGGCCGGCGGGCAGAGGNGGAAGTGCTCAGTATGTCCGGATCTGTCTTCTTTCCCTTCTCTTGTCTCCCGCTTGGCTGAGGATCCTTCTGCTTCTCACCTCGCACCTCGTTGTATCGGAGGAGCTTATGCCAGAGGTCATGCCATGCTTTGTCGAGAGCGGCGTTATCGAACTCGGAGAAGGGTCGTGGTGGCAGTTTTGCGTAGGTTGTCTGAGCAGTTTGGGCTGAAGGCGGCAGAGGGGACAGCGGATCGTCTATGGCGAGTGGGGAGGTGTAGAAAAAGCGGGCGTTCACTGGAGGTGGTGCCTCGCTATGGTGCAGGATTTGGCGGATGTACTGATTCGTTGACGATGCCATCATGTCGCCTTGCACGCTTCATCTTCAGGCAGACGAGCAGAGAAGTCTTTTCAGCGGTGTTGTTACTCATCTGTCCGCCTGAGCACCGCCGACTCCAATCTAGGGAACGTCATTGGGCCCGTGCTCGGCATGTAAATGTCACCGCAAGCATCACCTCCATCATGCCTTCCTGATCGAGTAGAATGCCTTTGCAGTGCTTCTGGTATTCTGTTAAAAGTGTTCTGATGCTTTCATTGCTTGCGTGTACCCATATCCTCTTTCTTCTTATCATGGAATAGAACAATTCAGCGCTTGAAGAGTCCTTGAATGCAAATGCGACCACCCAAACTCCTTAACATGCATGCTTGCTTTCCTTTCTTCCCGCGCTGAAACAAGGGTATCATATACGAAGATCCGCTCACGATGCCGCTCATACCTCCGAATGCTGAGGCCCTGATGCTGTAATTCCTTCTTTTCTTCCTTTGGTATCGTCTTTCTTGTTTGTTCAATTTTCTGGCTCGTGTTAGTCATTGTTGTGGCTGAAGATATGCTCGGAGACTTACTTTTGTCGGTGCTGTTGTCTTGTGTAGGAGAGAGGAACATGCTGCTGCCCTTGGTGTGTCTCGGCTGTATATAGGCCCTTTGGTGTTTGGATGAGTGGGTGTTGGGCAGTAATGTGTACGAGAGAAGCAGCCCACGGTCCAATGGCTGGATGATGAGTGTGGTATGTATGCCAAGATGCGGTGAGGACCGTAGGCTGTAAGGGCAGCAGCATGTCTGGTGACTGAAGGGTCACAAAAGAGAAGTCCCCCGTAGCCTGAGAGCTCTGCTTGGCCTGCTCAATTATGAGGCAGGAAAGACGATTGCCTCAGCTGAACTGTGTTGTGGTGTGGTGGAACGACACTGGTTCGAACAGAATGCGATCTCCGAGACAGACGGTGAGGAGCTTTTCAAAGCTCAAAGTGCTGATTGAAACCTCCATGGTTGAAAAGAGAGACCATAGCGCGTCTAGCGTATGGGATTTGCTCGGGGCCGAACTCCTTGGTAGGGTTGGAGAGTTCGAGAGCAGAAGCAAAGCCGTTGAGGCAGGTGAACACGCCGCAATCCGAGCCGTTGTTCTGAATTGAGCTGCGACGGTCAAGTTCCTTCCATTCGCCTGCGGCATATTTGTCGCCAAGCTCCATCTCGAGCCATTGGCGGGCCAGTCTGATGTAACGGGCGCTCTTGCGATTGTCTTCTGAATAACCTACGTCCAAGCTGTCGAGGTACTCAATGGTGTGGATGTCAGGACAAATCACGAGCAGTGACCAGTGGTTGCCGGGATTGACTGGGAAGAAGATGCGCTTGCATTGAAGTAGCTTGTCTCCCTTGATACCTTTGCGTCGAGACCATCTTTCGATGGCGTTGATACCCTTCTTGGTGACTGAAGAATACCATCCAGTTATATAGGATGCATATGGAGGTACCTTGCCTTTGGTGTGGCCAGCCTTGTCATTCATAGCATTGCACAACGCGGTGAAGAAGCCGTTAATGATCTCGTCGTTGAGCCATCCTTCAGGCTCACCGGTGCGGTAGTTTGCGGAATGGAGAAGGGTAGCAAAGTCTTTGCGAGTCAAGTCGTTGCCTTCGGGAGACTTAACGATTGCTCTACCAGGATTTGTGGTGTTGAGGATCTCTGTGACCTTCTGGTCCAGTTCATGAGGCAGTTCTGAAAGAAAGAGGGCGAGCTTGGCTCTCAGAGGAGCTTCTTGGTCTTCCTCGACAAGTTGGATTTGGCTGACTTGTTCAGCAAAGGCTTCGGCTTCCTCGTCTGACACTGCGATGCTCTTCTTCCAGTCGATGAGGGAGAACGAAATGTGAAAATTCGAGCCTCGGCCGGAGTTGAATTTTCCTTCGGCGTATGACTCTGCTTGAATGTTGCGGCAGGCCCAGTAATGCTTCTCGGCGGAGTTGGTCGCACTTGCTTGGTTGTTTGCAAAAGTGAGGGCTTCCTGTGTCCAATGTTCGGATGGAAGGGTAGATGGGTTTGGCCAGGGCGATTCCCAATGCTCAAGCGCGGCCTGAAGGCGAATCTTTTCGGCATTGAAATGGTCATCAGAGCTGGCAAGAAGATGATCGGTATACAGGAGGTCTTCATCGTCTTGGTCTGATTCTTCCTCAACTATAGACGCAGAGTCTGGTGCTTCATCGAAGTGATTGCGCTGAATTTGGAATTTGCGACGCGCATCATTGAGTGCTTTCGACTTTCTGATGTCTTCGTCGCGTCCCTTGCGAATCCCATCGCGAGAATAGTCCTGGACGGCAAGGTCGTCTTCGTCGTCAACATCCATAGGACCGTCAAGTTCTCCCATGCAAATGCGCCAGAGATCAATGCCGTCCTCATTGGGACCTTCGGCCGTGTGAACGGCCATGATGTGTTGAGTTTCCTCCTCGGTGTAAGCAAAAGTTGGTGCAAGAGTCGTTGGAATGGACGCGTCTGGTTGCGGTTGCGGGATGTGGCTGATTTTTGGTGGGTTGTGGCTGGTGCGGGTGGACTGTGCGCAGACGTCTTCTCCCTTGACTTCCTCTTCGTTCACTCTTTCGTGCTTCACTTGTTTTGCGTACCAGTTTCTGCGGTCGCTGGCGTACTTTTCGAGCTCGGACAAAAGCTGCTGTGATGGCTCGACCATGGTAGTCGATGGTAAGTTTGTAGGAGACATTGTAGGTGAACGTTTTCCTGGTGGCGAAAGTTCCTTGACTGGCGAAGTTGGCGGCTCCATGAGCTCTGGGACTGGTGAAAGAGCGCGCTGAACGTTGCCGGCTTCCACAGACTCGGTACTGGATCCGATGTTGGACTCGTCGTCTTGTAACAAAGCTGGGTCGATATCTGACTCGTATCCCTGCGGCAAGGCTGGATAGGTTACTAACTCGTCATCTTGCAACAGGGCTGGATCAATTTCATAGTCTTCGTCGTGCAACAAGACTGGGTCGATCTCATAGTCTTCGTCTTGTGACAAGGCTGGGTCAATCTCGTAGTCCTCGGTGGTGGCGACGATGGCGGTATCTACAGCTGTGACAGGGCGAGGACTGTTGGCTGAGGTACTGGTATATCCAGGCTCCCTCGCCGATTGCTGCTGTGCCTCGGAACGGTGTTGAACCGTTGCGGCAGCTTGAGCGAACCCAGCAAACTTGCCTCGGAGCAGTTGCGGGCTGTCGACATCGCTGTCGCTACCGCTGCTGTCGGCACGAGCGAGCTTGTAACGAGCCACTGNGACTCGGAGAGCGGCTTTCAGAGGACAGTCGGGGGTCCAGAGATGACCAGACAACAGGTCTGGTGGNNTTGAAGCAGCTTCGTACGCGCCATTGCCAGCAACGGCAGCGTACTCGTCACTGACCACAGTCTTGAATGCCTGATGGTGACTCGAGCCGACCTGGTACTCCATGTCCTGGTCGGTCTCAATTGATGCCACCATAGGCATTCTCGACTCCCGACCCTCCTGGTAGTGACTGGCTGGAGGCAGGGTCATGGCAGGCCCCTGGAACGGTGCCAACTGGTCCAGGTTGTTGTCGGCATGCTGGTCGACGGTGTCCTCTTCGTCGTCATCGTGGTCGTCGTCTTCGTAGTCCGGGAGCTCCTCCTCGGACTCCACGGAGCCGGCACTCTGACCTGCGACAGAGCCCGCATCGAACATACCGCGTAGGTCGCCCTGCGAGGGAGAGCGGGACCTACTTGCTGCAGCCCCCTTTCTTCTGCTGCGAGAAGAGCTTAGCCAACTGGCCCTGCGAAGGGCAGCTGCATGGTCGCCGAGGTCAGTGACCGAAGTCATCTGCCTCTTGGGCCAGGGGGACTGAGCGTCGGTATCCTGGTCCGACGGGTCGCGAGACCGCTTGCCGCGAGTCGGCGAGGTTGCAGGGAAAGAAGGCCTTTGGGTACGGGTAGGGGAATCCAGGGCGATGGTGCTGGTGTTACTGCCAGGCCCGGACGAACGGGACTTCTTGACGGGTCGTGTGAACTCCCACGTCTCGCCGGACTCGGTCAGGAAGGACTCGAGCTTGCGCTTCTCGCGCGGAGGAGATTTGTTGCTGTTGTTGTTGATGTTGCTGTTGCTGCCACGAGGCGAGACAGCGCGCGAACGAGAGGCGGAGGAGTGCTCCATCGCGCAACGCTTTCGCTTGCTTAAGGCTACGGCGTGCTTGTTGGAGACACTGGAGAGGGAGACGCAGGGCAAAAAAAAGCAGTTGGTGGTGCTTGTTTTCGTTGTCGAGAAAAAATCTGACTGGTTGCGGTGCGCTGAGGAAAGGAAGAAAGGTTGGTCGGAGAAGTCGAGAGTTGTTTTGATAGTGACCAAACACGACTTTTCATTTTTGGACGTATTATTTGTCACTTTCACTCGAGTTCATCACTGCATATCTCTTCCGCACGGTCTATCGTCGAGTCACGATGTGTCTACGTCGACCTTCTACACCACTTTGCGTTGACCCCTTGGATGATATAGACTGACTCTCTCTTGACACGGTACGTTGATGACCACTGTCGATACGCAGAGTGCCTACCAATCGAATCACGGCAGCGACTGTAATGTGTTGTTTGCTGCTATCTCTAGCAATACTGCCTGCTGGTTTTACATGCTGCGTTTCCACAGGTTCAAGATGCTTTACACTGGCACTCGAGATCCAAGCAGCTGGCGATCTTGATATAGGACTCGCAGGTGGTGAAGGAAATAGACAGTGGAACAAGTGAATACCTACCTAGGTATCTACAACAAACACGATATATGGACAGGCTCTGAACCATGAACTATGAGCTAGTCTAGCACTCTGTAATGTGCATATCCTTGGGTGTTTGGGGAGGAAACTGGACACGACGTATGGTAAAATTTGGCAGGAGATTTGAGAGTGAGGTTGGCAGCGAGATTTGGAGAGGAAGGGCGGTGGAGCAACTGGGCAAAAGCACAACTTTCTCCTGTCTGTTTGACAAGGCGCAATCACAAAACACTCTTCTTGCTATCTTCCTACTGCTGCCTGCTCGAACCTCAGACTCTCATTTCAGCTACCGCACCTGCTTGACTTGATATTATTTTCCGTCGGCTCGTCGATCCTGTCAGCACAATCGAAGCAGCTGACGTCTCCGACTCGGGAGCGCCATCAACGCCCATCGGGCGACGAGACACATCTCGCCAACACCCACACCTAACTCTCAAACTCCACGACACTCGACGCTAACCAGAGTCAATTCGCTATCGCAACCCAGACCTGAGCTCGACTATCACTTTGTTCGCCTGCAAGGCTATTCCTCCCTACCACACTCTCGTCGCTTCGACCAGCCGCCGCTGCCCCTCACTTCCGCAACAACATGGCCGTCTACGGCGCGCGCTACACGCTAGAGCAATTGAAAGCTCTTCGTGAGTCGCCTTTAGTGCGCAAACCAGACGAATTGCCCTCGATTGATGAGTGGATAGAGTAAGCCCCTCCTCTGACCGCCTCCCACCAAGACGTTTTGCTCAACAAAGAAAAGNNAGGTACTCAGCAATCGCAACAAGAGAATGCCGGTCGCAAGCCACGCAATCAATCCCAAAGACCCGAAGAGCCCGCTCCCATGGGCAACTTCTCGTCACAGAGACCATCATTACTACAGACTAGACACACTTCGCGCTCTACCCAGCAGCCCGGTACGTCAGCCGCTCTGTCCAGACCTGCCAATAGCTTACCTTCACCAGAAGAAATCGTGCTCGGCCCACCAAAAACATCATTCGCATCTTCCCGGAATATCAACAAGCTCGAAGAGCGCGAGCAGGAACAAGAGTCACCAGTCGCCAACCAGCGCTCACGCTTCTTCCGTGACAGAGAGACCACAAAGACAGGCAACAACAGAGATTGGCGCTCGTCCAAGCAACAGCAAGAAGATGACGATGCTTTGACTTCCGAGCCCAGGTTCACACCGCGTCAACCGCGCGAGGGCAACGGCAATGGCTTTGGCCAGCGCTTCGACCAACGCTGGGCTCGCGACAATATCGACCGTGACCGTGGTGTTGACCGCGAGCGTGAGCGCGAACGTGAACGTGAGCGAGAAAGACCTAGCCAGCGCGGCGGATGGCGAGACAAGGCACGCAACGAGCGCCAGCAGGACGCTCCCGAAAAGGAGCCCGAATGGATGGACGAGCCACTGGAGAAGGAGAACAAGAACCAGATGCACACGCAGGAAGACTTTGAGCAGTGGAAGGAACGTATGAGGGCTGCTGCCAACGGGTCCGCTACCGAAACCAAACAAGACGCATTCGCCGACGAGGTCGCCACTCCGGTCAAGTCAACACCAGCACACTCGAAACCACAAACTCCTCTCGTGGCAGATGCGCCCGGCTTCGACAAGAGCATTTTCGGATCTTGGGGAGAGAGCAAGAGGCTTGAGAGTCCTGTTGATACCCGCACAACCAAGGCGCCGACTGGAGCAAAGGGAAAGTCTTCTCGCTTTGCATCCATGTTCCAAGCTCCCAAAGAGGAGGCTCGACCTGTTGCCGAAGAGGTTGCCAGCCCCGCTCCACTCGAGTCGAACGAAGACAAGGCAGGTTTCCTCAGGATTATGGCTGGCCTTAGAAGAGGACAATCTCACTCTGGCGTTGACTCGCCTGTTAGAGAGCAGGATGGAAGAGGGCCTCCAGCTGGCCCGCCGCCCGGCTTTGGCCTTCAGCCATCATCTCAAGATCCCCTGGCGGCCATGTTCGACAAGACTCCGGCATCTACTCAGTCTCCTCGACCTCAGTCTGGCNNTTTTGCTTCCGAATCTTTCCTGCCACCACCCTCTCAATTCAGCCGTCCTACTAGTAATGTCGCCTCCCCTGATCCGTCGTCCATGAGAGCGAACAACTCCGTGTCGCACCTACCTCAGCAGATGCAGAACATCTTCCTCGACCAAGCTCCTCGTAACGGTCCGACGCCCGAGAACTTCAACCAACAGCATTCGCGCAAGCCAAACTCTTTGAACAAGGACTCCGAGTTCTTGCTTAACCTCATTCAAGCCAAGAACGCCAACAGAGCTGCTCCCCCTGCTCGCAACCAACATGAGCCTGAGCCCTTCCAACTCTTCCTCGACCAACCACCAAAGTCTCAACCACAGACCATTGCTCCCAAGCCGCAAGCTCCTCGTCCTACTGAATCTATCGAGGAGCAGTTGTTCCGTGGCAACCAACACATGGACCAGGGCCGCCCTCGTGCTCCTCCTGGCTTCATTGAAGATCCTTCCATTGTTTTGCAGCAAGCCCAACGCAGCTATCCCAACGGTCCTCTTCAGCCGCGCCGCCAGAGCGCTGCTCAGCAGATGCCGAATGCTGGTCCTGGTGCTCCTCAGGACTTTCCCCCAAATTTCCCTTACATGGCTGGTGGTCCTCCACCTCCTGGTCCTGGTGACCGCCTGCCTCCGGGCTTCAACCCTAACATGCGCCACCCTCCTGGCTTCGGTAACATGCCCGGCGTCTTTCAGCAGCCTAGTTCCCAGCCTCCTCCGCAGCAGGGCGCAGGCATGCAAGGTCCTCCTCCCGGCTTCCCGTCTGGTATGGGCTTGCCACCTCCTGGATTCGGAGCTCACGGCCCACCACCACCTGGCTTCTTCAACAACCCCAACCACATTCCCGGTGTTCCTCCCGGTTTTGCTCCTCCGGGCATGATGATGATGCCCGGCTCTAACGTAAGGAGCCCCGATGGCACACCTGGCATGAGAAGTCCCCAAGAAGGCCCTGGTATGGGCATGCCAATGCTCCAAGGCATGGGTGCTGCTTACGGCGGTAGACGCTAGGAACCGTCTCCAACAGCCTCAGGTACCTCGAGGGTACGTCGCCATTCACCATCTATGGTCGGTTTTGAATGGTTAAGAGGCTCGATGAAGGAAAGTGGCAATGACTAGGAAAAGACAAAACCAAAGGATGACTTTTCGGTTTGGTGTCCCAGATAATCATGAATATGATCAAGGGCACTCTGGCCTTATTTGCTATCCTTCAAACTTGTGTTCTTGTATAAGTCCCTGGTGAAAACTGTCTTTGCTTTCGGGAGTCGTCCGTCTTGGTATCTTTTGCTTTTGTTGCTTCGCAGTCTGCTTCGCAGTCAGGACCTGAGGACGCTGTATGTTTGCGGCAAGAGGTAGAGCATGTTTTAGATTTTGTAATTGGGGTTGTTTCGGATAGGCATAACGCCACGACCACGCAATGGATAAGTACCAAGCTTGGGTGGACTACACATCAAGTGCTCTGAAAGGCTCTCATGAATCACCAAGAATAAAAACAATGAATATGATCAAGTTGATAAGAAAAAACATGTTTCGATGGTTGTATGCAGTGTGACCCTGATTGATGCACGCCAAGCTGCGGCGAAGAATGGCTAAAGTCCGAGGCTGTTTTTCCCCAGCCAGAAAAAAGTTACCTTGTACCAATTCTCTTGCGACCATTTGAACATTCCAACAACCACTTACAAACAAGATTCGATACTCTCAGCTTGGTCGCGAGAAGTAACCATATATACTGGATTGATCATCGTATCCTCGAAACACCAATATGCCAGCTCAGGGCAAAGCAAAGGGCAGTCGCCGCAATGAAGGCGCTTCCTCTTCTGCTGCAGCGAGTACGTTTGATCTACCGAGGAGTAAGAGGATCTGTATACTGATAGATTGTAACAGGNNCGACCCTCGTTTCGCATCCATGACCACAGACCCACGCTTCCGCCTCCCCTCAGCACGACACAGCAAAGTAGGCGTCGACAAGCGCTTCACCCGCATGTTCAAGGACGACGACTTTTCCAAAAAGGCCACTGTCGACAAGTACGGTCGCAAGGTTGCCAAGGGCAATGCGAAGAAAGAGTTGGAACGCTTCTACAAGATTGAGGATGGAGATGAGCAAGATGAAGACGAAGAGTCAGAGGCAGAGATGGGCAAGGCACAGAAGGTCAAGGCCAAGAAGAGCAAGAAGCCAAGCACAGATGTTATGGGAAGTGACGAAGAGAGTGAAGAGGAGGTTGTTCCTGATGACGATGAGATTGAAGCCGAGCTCAAGAGATTGGATGGCAGAGTCAGAGATCCGGCGAGAGAGGGTGGTTTCTCGTCTTCTGAGGATGACAGCAGCTCTGAGGACGACAGCGAAGAGGAGGACGAGATCGAGGAGGATGCAGTCGAGTTCCCTAACGAAGGAGCTGCTGATGTGCCTCTTGGTGACGTCTCGTCTCGTCTGGCTGTCGTCAATCTCGACTGGGACAACATCCGCGCCGAGGATCTCATGGCTGTCGCGCAAAGTTTTGCTTCCACTGGTCGTGTATCGAGGGTCGTCGTGTACCCCAGCGAGTTCGGCAAGGAGCGCATGGAGAAGGAAGAGCTCGAAGGCCCACCCAGAGACATTTTCGCCAGCGCCACAAAGGAAGTCGACGAAGACGAAGATACTGATGACGAGGAAGAGAGAATCAAGAAGGAGCTGCTCAAGGGAGACACAGGCGAGGAGTTTGACTCTGCAAAGCTGCGCCAATACCAACTGGACCGCCTAAAGTACTACTACGCCGTCATCACCTGCGACTCCAAGGAAACCGCCAAATCCCTCTATGATGGCATGGACGGCCGCGAATACCTTTCTACAGCAAACTTCTTCGATCTACGATTCATCCCCGACGACGTTGATTTTGACACCGATATTCCTCGCGACGAGTGCACAAAGATACCCTCGGGCTACAAGCCCAACGAATTCGTCACCGATGCCCTCACCCACAGCAAAGTCCGCCTGACCTGGGACGCCGACGACACCACAAGAAAAGAAGTCCAGAAACGTGCCTTTTCACGTGCCGAAATCGACGAAAACGATCTACAAGCCTATATCGGCAGCGACAGCAGCGACGACGAAGAAAACGACACCGGCCTGACAAAAGCAGAGCAGCAAAGACAAAAGATGCGCGCTGCACTGGGTCTATCCTCCGAAGCAGCAAAGACCAAATCCAAAGACGATGGTCCAGTGGGAGACATGCAAATCACATTCACTTCTGGCCTCTCCAACGCCGCCGCATCAAAGACAAACGGTGTCTTTGAGAACGAACCCATCATCGAAGAAACCACACGCGAGAAATACATTCGCAAGGAAAAAGAACGCAAAGCCCGCCGCAAGGAAAAAATGAAGGCAGCCCGTAACGGCGAAACCGTAGAAGCCTCGGACGACGACGACGGTGTCATTACAGAAACCAAGCCATCATCGAAGAAGGAGTCTGCAGCAGCAGCAGCAGCAGCAGCAGCAGCAGCAGCAGCACCCCCAGCGGAAGACGAACAAGACCCCTTCAACGACCCCTTCTTCAACGACACGGCCACGGCCCAAAAAGCAGAAAAACTCGCCCGCAAAGCCGACCGCCAGAAAAAGCGCGAGGCCCGCGAAGCAGCAGACGCCGCCACGGCCGCCAAACGCGCAGAACTGGAATTGCTCATGGTGGACGAAAACACGGCTTCCGAAAACATCCGCCACTTCAACATGAACGAAATCGCCAAGGCCGAAAAGACATTGAAGAAAAAGAGCAAGAACAACAAGAAAGCAAAGGATGCGGCAGAAGTGTTGCAACAGGATGATTTCAGCATGGAAACGCAGGATCCGAGATTTGCCAAATTGTTCGAGAGTCATGAGTTTGCTATCGATCCTACGAATCCGAGGTTCAAGGGTACGCAAGGTATGAAGGCTTTGCTGGAGGAGGGAAGGAGGAAGAGAAAGGGAAGGAGTGATGAAGATGGTGAGAGGGCTGATGCACCACCCATGGAAAAGAGGGAGAAGAAGGCAAAGACCTCGGCTTCCTCTGGTGGTGAGGACTTGAACTCGTTGCTTGCCAGAGTAAAGGCAAAGACAAAGTCTAGATAGATGTTGGATTTTGACATGTTACAAGCACAATGGGATAGCATAGCATTTGTTGGGCTTATATAAGCCCTCTTGGAACGAAAAAAAAGATCACAAACCACTTTTACCTCTGCATGACCAAGTCATCATCTTGGTCTAATAAGTTTGACCCCAATGGTTCTACGGAGCAAAGTCGCAAATAGAATAGTACTGCTGTCTCTTGCTCTCACCGTCTCGAGTGAATCAGAGTATTTGACAGTTGCAAGCCCCTTACAAAAAAAACTCAGTGCATGCCTTGTGGTCCGCATGTATCGATCAGGCATGTGTCAAAGGCCAATACCCGCAGATTGTAGCTTACTCGACCCATCTGCTCAAGCCTCTGACATTCAAGCATCCACTACAGTTTTTGGTGGTCCACAAGCACCACGGCTGTCAAATGGTCACTGTTTGGCCCAAGGGGCCCTCAAAGCACCCGCTGCGTGTCTGTGTGAGGCTTGAATCCATGTCTGCAGATGCACCTTCTCTCCGTTACAGCTTCTCATTTTTATTTAACTGTCAAGCTACACGATACGTTTGGCAGAGAGCGCAACATCTAGAAGCAACCACTTCAATGGCCCTCTGGAGTTGTCTCTGGTATGAAAACGATTCTGCAGCTCTGTAACTCACATGTCGTTTTAGTGTCATGAGCGGAAAGAACTAATTTGCTTGCGTATCAGCTTTGTATTCCAGTAAAAGGCTCACGATCTAGCCTAGATCTAGGAGCATTAGGAGAACGTTTGAAAGAAGTACAGAAAAAGACATGAAAAACGCCTCGCTATGCCGTCTTGATAGCCATGAGATACCGTATAAACGCCACCTCTTTTGTAAATCGTGAAGTACTCGCATAGCTCAAACGCGAAGAACAGAAGCCTTGCTCTCGATACCGTCAAAGATGCATGTGTTGTCGATGGGCACGTATTGTTTCGTGATCACCTTGATGACCTCCTGGGCTACCATGCCACCAGTCAAGGAACCGATATTGTGCAGTTCGGAAGCACCGGCACGACCACTGATCATTGGTTAGTAATGCTCGAAGCTACAAGATAAAAGAAGACTTANCAGCTCGCGCACAATGTTGGCGCACTTTATCTTGAGCTCATCGTATCCGGGGTTCTCGATGAATGTGCCAGCCTCCTTGATCAGAGCATCGATAATGTTCGAAGCAATGCCGACCATCTTTTCAGTATCAGTATCAATATCAACATCATTCGAGCCAGGGACTCTGGGCTCGCCACCGAGTGCATCAACATTATGGCTTCCGACAAATGCATCCCAAGCGAAAAAGGCAATGTAGTGCAAGATGCCGCTGTCCAGACCAAAAGTCAAGTTATTGAGGTGTTCGACAGCAGATTTGGCGACATCCTCACCCCAGTGAAGAGGGGCATCACCACGTGCAATGCGAAGAGGCTTTCCTCGGACGAGTTTGACGTGAGCAGCACCCTTGCAGAAGGCTTCTACTTCTTTCTCGTCGATGGGATCTCTGCGACCAACAGCAGCCTCGAGCGAGCGCACAGTTTGCAGGACCTCGGCAGCATCCTTGCGGGCTTTGGACTTGTAGACGTTCTGCAGTTGGATGTAGTCGGCACTTCTAGCCTTCATGTCTGGCACAGCACCAGGAAGAGGGAGCTGATTATGCGTAGAGTAGAAGGTGCGAACGGCATTGGCGATGTACCAGAAGGCGGAGGAGGTGGGTTCAAGGGAGTTTGTTTCGGGAGCGTCAAGAACAGCGAGGACAGAGGCAGGAGCGGTAGGTGGATTGAGTGATTTTATGATGGCAGCGGTAGCCTCGGAAAAGTTCTCTTCGTCGGGTGGAGAGGCTTTGGCGACCATGTTGCGGAAGTCGGTCTTTTCCTGGTAGGATTGAGGTGATTGGCCATTGTGAGATGCACGCCAGTCATCGAGGAAGTGCAACAAGAGCAAAAGGTATGGGACATGACCTATATCTTCGGGAGACAATGCTTGGAGATGGCTAGTCTTCTCTTTCTGGAAGTGGACGAGTTCTGGCCAAGGAGCGAGCAGGCGCAAGTCGGTTGTTGAAGCAGGATCAGGGTGGGTATCGACGATGGGGAAGGCGGGTGGTAGCGAGAGAGAGAAGTGTGAGTAGAAGCCAGAGCAGTGAATATAGAACAGAGGTACGGCGTGGGTCTGGCAATGGGTCGAGATGACTTGGAGGACGTCTGGCGTGATGGGAGCGGTGACGAGGACGAGAGTGTACGGATTGAGAGCACCCTCTTTGGCGAAGAAGGTCTCGAGCGGCTCGGCGATGGCGTGGCCTTGGACATCGGGGTTCAGCTCTTGCAGCAGACGACGGCTTGATTCGGCGCGAAAGGTGCCCAGAGTGGATTCGTCGAGGAAGAAGTTGACGCCCAGATCTTGTTCTGACACGAGGGTAGAGTCTAGTATGGTGAAGCGACCAATGCCAGGCAGGATCAGGTTCTTGAGCGTCTCGACGCCGACGACACCAGGGCCGTTGTTGATGAGCAGAATGTGAGCTTCTTCCAGGGCGGCTTGTCCACTGGCAGCCCAGAGACGGAGCTGTCTGTCGTATCTCTTCTCCTTGGATGTGGGCACTCCCACAAGAGGAGGCGGTGTTGCCTCTGCATTGGCTGCCATGATGAAGTGGTGGGTGGATTGATGGTCTGGACTGAAGGCAAGGTCCAGATCAGGAAGCTACGGCGTGCTATCGGCGTTTGGTCGATGACGTTGCAGAAATGGCGGGGCACACGGCGGTGGAAGCGATGGCGGCCGGCGATTTGCAGGCGCCGGCAGACTCCCAAAAGACCCCGCTACCATCAATTCCCCTGCGGCTAATATCACCTTCTTGGTTGTCACCACCTGAAGCTATTTATCCAACCATCCGCTGTGTATGTTTGGTGGTGAGTCGTTCTTCGCATCGTGTCACTGTGACTGAAGCCTCGATTGCTCATACCGCCCAGCTTCGTCCCAACAAACATTTGTCCGTCTACTGTCCAACTCTCCCTCCATCTTCACCCTTCGCGCTCTCCACCCTCTCTCCCGCCGACACCAATCTCCCCGCAACATGTCTGTCACTACTGGAGCTCCTGGTTCAACGGCTGCTGCTGCCGTCGACATGATCGAGCAGGCCAAGCGCAAGGCCGCCTACCGCGCCGTCGCCGACCACTTCAACCCCGAGATGCAGTTTGTCGGAATTGGTTCTGGAAGCACAATCATCTACGGTGTCGAGGCAATCAAGGACTGCTTGACCAAGAACCCTCCCAAGAACGGTCGCTACATCTTCTTCGTCCCTACCGGTTTCCAGTCGAGAAAGGTCATTGAACAGGCTGGCCTGATGCCCATGGGGTTCGACAGCTTGCCCGAGAACGTCATGTTGGACGTCGCCTTTGACGGTGCCGACGAGGTCGACGACGACTTGAACTGCATCAAGGGAGGTGGTGCTTGCTTGTTCCAGGAGAAGCTGGTCGCAACCCGCGCAAAAAAGTTTGTCTGCATTGCTGGTAATACACTCTGAAGCCTTGCTCTGCCTCACCAAGTGCTGATATCCCGTCCTNNAGATTACCGCAAGAACCAGACCCGTCTCGTTACTAAATGGCCCTCAATACCCATCGAGGTCGCTCCCATCGCTCATGCTACCGTCATGCGCCAACTCAAGCTTATTGGTTCCATTGACCCTGTGCTCCGTGAGCACACTCTTGCAAAGACTGGCCCTGTCCAGACTGACCAAGGCTTCTACATCATTGACGCTCCCTTCAAGCCTCTTCTTACTCAAGACGACATCAAGAACGGCGAGGACGGCTCTGGCAAGGATGGCCAGTGGGAGGTCACTGCTCTTGCCCACAAGATCAAGTCAATTTCCGGTGTCCTCGAGGTTGGTCTCTTCTTCGGCCCCAACGGCTACGAGGTCCAGGCTGCTGGCGGCCAGGGCGGTCAGAAGCCTGTCGCTGCTTACTTCGGTAACGAGGACGGTTCTGTCAGTGTCAAGGAGGCACACCCTCCCAAATAAGGTGGTGCTGTTTTCTTCCTTAATCCCTCATGTCATACGTGCCATCTGCTCATCATGTTCATGCCAAAAAGATACCAAAGTACATCGGTAGTATCCTTTTGTGGATACTGCATTTCCTTTTCTTCTTGCCTCAGTTTTCTGTTCTCTGCTCGTATATCATGTCATGTTCATGTGCTCCAACCCGTTACTCACTTGGTTTGACCACTGGACTATCTCGGCAGCTCTTGTGACAACCACGCTACCTCTATAACCAGACCTGTTCATGGCTGAGTTATGCCGATGTGCAGTCTGTCATGAGATGACGAGCTGGACATGACTAGGAAGACTCTTGAGTGGTTGCAACTAGGTTACCAACAGAGACGTCAATAGAGGCAGATACGACTCGTCTCAGCAAGGCCAGGGAAGCACGATATCAGATATCACATGTGAACCCCATCATTACACTGTCGTTATATTAGAGTCAAGCTGCCATGAACACAACCACATCCCCAATGGTCTGGTGGCTAGCATCACCTCACCGTCGCCTTTCCAAGCTAACCAAGTTCGGCAGTCTCTTCGTAAACAACAACTTATCCACCAATCGCCAGTCATCAACGCCAACTTCTTCGAGTTCGAGTCTCTGCATCAGCCAAAACTTTCATCAGCAACTCAGCAACATCACATGGTCTCTTGATAGACGCGCTCCTGTGGAAAGGTGGTCAGGTCACTGTCAGAGGCTGGAGGAGAAGAGAGGAGCAGAGGAGGAAGGAGCAGAGGAAGAAGAGAGAGAGTAAGTGATTCCTCAAGCCACCAGACCTGTGATTTCGTTTTTGCCCTTTGTTCTGGAGTTTCAGGTTCCATCACAGTGCGCACTCAAGTGCTAGGATGCTAACAAGGCGAAGGTATCACAGAGGAAGCCATCTAAATGCGCCTCATCTCTCATCTCTGCTCTGCTGTTACAAGACTCGGTATCAAGATGGCAACTTCCACTCTCCCATCCCTGTCGATCGAGAGACCTGGGCAGAATTCCAATTCCCAATGGCTGAACCCTAGAACGCCTTCAGTTGACACTATGTTGCTTCTTTGGCAGCGTTGTGCGGTTCCCAAGCTTGCATGTTGAGTAGTCGCAACCCCTGATTTTGGGAGTGTCACATGCAAAACTGAATTCTGTCTTGAGGCAGTCGCGACTTCCCAGACCGAGAATGGCTTGTCATATCTCCCCGGCGCCTTGCTCGAATTTTAACCTTCGCCTTTTCTCCATCAAGCTACCTCTCTCTTTCATCAAACAATTGTCTCTCGTCATCATAATGTCCAAGCGTCCTCCTACCGACAACAATCCTGCCACTGCTCCCGTCGCCAAAAAGTCTCGCATCGACATCGACGACACTGTGACCGAGGCCATGACCATGAGCAACCAGCTACTCGACTCATTGAAGGCCCACAAAGCTGCCGTACAGTGGGGCCACGCTGGCTGCCGCGACGACATCATGGCAAACATCATGAAGGCCGAATCTATGGTCTCTACTGTCGTAAAGCTTGAGAAGAAGTCCAAAGAGTAAGTCAACGAGCAGTACAGTCATATCTGCAGCTACTCATATGGAACNAGGGCCTCTGCTATAGTCGACAAACTGATCGATACACTGGTCGACAGCGAGATCCGTGTTCTGACCGCGACGCTGAAAGCCCACTCTNNTTGGCTGACGAAGAACGCGGCATGCCACAGACCATGTTCGTGGATGGTGTTCTGGAGTACGAATGGCGTTTCATCGAGATTGTAAAAGTGCAGATCAAGGAGAAACTACAAGGCCTGACAGTGGATGAGGCCATCAGAAAGGTCAAGAACGAGACGAAGAGTGCATATATGTTGGCTGCAAAGAAGAAGTTTGTCGAGGTTTTCGAGAGAGAGTTGAATTGATCGAAAGAAGTAGAAACGGAAAGGAGGAACGAGTTGCTTGCTATTAACGCAGGAGCATGAGATGAATTCTAGGGCCTCGCTATTGCTTCGCTTGCTTCAGGTCTTAGTCAAGACGCTTCGCACGACAAAGATAAATATCCTTCTCCTTGTAGGGTTCGATCAGAGACATAGTGTATCGGAGCGCGACTTCCATTATAACTTGACTCGTCACTTTTTTTGCCTCGATCCATCAGCACTTTGTTCGGCTTTCGACGCCGCGCTTCCAGTTCGATCTGTACAACAACACCAACACACCACGGCCTCAGAGTCATCGTCTACTATGTACGGCAGCGATAATTCAAACTCGGATGACGGCTCGCCATCGAACTTGCCCAGATCACCCGATATCCGTCCAACAACATTTCTTTTTGGGTCCGCGTATTCACACAACAACGGATTTCAAACGTCAGCCTTCGAAACCGCCACACCTGCAGTTCGGTCACAAGCAGTGCCATACAAGGGTTCCAAGCGCGTCGAAGCCGACACTGTCACCGAGCTCTTCCTCATCCAGGCTAAGAAGAAGCCACGTCTCGACATCCAGGACCAGATCGAACGTGCCAGCGTTCTCGCTACACAGCTGCGTGATAGCGTCAAGGATGACGCAGAGATCACGACCTCTGCTACCAAACAGAGTGCTACCGAGGAGCTTGTGCAGATCTTCGAGAGCATGCAGGAGAAAACTGTGAGGTAAAGTCTGGAATCTCGATTTAGACCGTCTCTTCCCTAACAGTAGACANNCAGCGCCTCAAAGTCTCTCGATGATCTCATCACAACCCAGATCAACCTCGAAGTCAAGCTAAAGATGAAAGCCCTACTGGACATAACAAATGCTGTTAGCTTCGGACCATCGAAACCAAAGCCTCTGAGAACCGAAATCCAGGAGTATCTCGCCCCTCATGACCCCAGGTCCGAGGAACGCATCGTTAGACTGGCTCATGAGAAGATGGCAGGAGTCACATCTGGAGATTACACTGCCAAAATCACAGAAGCGGTCATGTCGGCCATCGTCGAGGAGTTCCAGAAGGGCATTGAGAAGCAACTGCGTAGTTTATTGGAGTGATGGATTCTTATGGGTATGAGACTCGAAAGCAATGACGGTCTGCATGGAACGATACTCAAAAAGTAAACCTTGTACTTAGCTAGAGTCATGTTGTCTTCGAGGCACGGTGGGATCTCATTTCAAGTGGGCAAGAACATCCTTTCCACTCCTGTCACGTATACGAGTTGGACCTGTGTCTTCTTTATGCCATCGCTCCGAGCCCCTCAAGTATCTTCTTCTTTTCCTCAGGTGACCCTTTCGCTTCCAAGCATTTTGAAATGAACATTGATGATGTTTCTTGACAGCGGTTCGCAGCCTCTAAGCCTAGGGATCGCTCCCTCACCACAGACTCAAGCCTTACCTCTTTAGTGCATGGCCACCATCAGCCAGCAACACCAACTAGAAAAAGGATTTGGAAGAGAATTGGATATATAGGACGGGATAGAGAGAGAGAACGTTTCATAGAAAGAGAGCGAGATGTGCGCTGCCTAACCAACTTGGTAAGAAACAAAACTTGCTCAACTTGCTCTCTCGATACGGAAAACCTTCCCGGCAAGACCAGATGTTTGGCGAAAGCACAACCAATCAAGCAGATATCAACGATGACAGAAAATGTTTGCGAACAATTGATGCATACTGGCTAAGAAGATGCGAGGTACGTTACTTGCGACCGAAAGCAGATTTTTTAAAGCAAGGAGCGCGCGAACGAGAAGAGATTGATGCTTTAGAAAAGGAGTGCAGGTTCATGGTCTGATTGAAAGACAGGCAGTTGGGCTTTCAGTGCAGATTTGGGGTAGACCAATCTACCCATTGTGCATCGTCAAACGTGATGTTGCCAGCTGGAGTGAAGAAATCCGTGTCCGAGGTTTTGTCAAAGAGAAACTTGTCGACAAAGGCTTGAAGCTGAGGAATCTGATATGACGGAAAAGAGCAATGCAGATGACTGGGGGACATGGAATACCCTAGGTGATCAGGTGCTCCTAGGGCCTGGTAGATCCTGCGAGCGGTCTTCATGCATCCGAAAGAACTCCAGGGCCCAAGCCATTCATACCCGATGTTGTCAATGACCAGAAGACCTCTTGGAGCAACCAGTCCGGCCAACATGTGGTGATCGAATGGGAGCATGTCGACAGTAGTGTTCGCAAACTCATCGAACTGCGTGGCGAACCAGACATTCTCCTGTACAATCTCTGATGCGGTCTGAGTGGTACCATTGTGATTTTCGTAGTCACTGAGACGCCAGCACGCAGTTCCTCCAGAGCCGCTTTCTTGAGGCACGGTGAGAGCTATGCGACTATCAAGTGCACCTGCGACCAAAGCTCCTTTTCCGTTTCTCGAACAACCAGTGACGCCAACTTTTCTCGGATTGATGTTGGTATCAGGCAAGGTCTCCAGAACGTCGAGAATGCGGCTTACACCCCATGCCCAAGCTATCATTGCACCATCGCTCCTCAATTGAGGATATAGACCGAAGAACTTCCCTTGGCCACGGCTACTTTGGTTGATCTGTGCACCAATATCGTCATTGTTGTATGTGATGATGGCCACGCCAGAAGGGGCAGGGATGCTAAGTCCTCCGAATGCGATAATTGCTGGGTAGGGAGCAGTCCCGTTCGGTGGATAAGTAATCGTAGGAGTGAAAGAAACTGTTCTATCGTGCACAGTGACTGTTACCGTCAAGTTGGGACCAGAGATGGAACCAGATACAGCATCTGGCTTTCGTGGTTTGATGCCCAGCTCCAGAGCCTGAAAGAGGTCGCTGACTTCGCGTTGGCGACAGGCAAAGTCAGAAAGTGTCTTGACCGGTCTACCATTGGCAAACTTGAATGGATCCGGAAGCTTTGCATCATATCGAGTCGCGTTTTCGGGGGTCTTTGGACATCTGTCTGGTATGTTGGTAAAGCCTAGTAGCAGTCAGCAGAGGAGACTTAGAGGATCGTCACAGCCAAGACCTCCGAACAAACTACCCAGGGTCGTTGGTATCAGGCAGACCAATGTCGATATAGTGAGTCTCATCGCGAGGTCAACGTAGGAAGGTGCGGGCTCTGCTAGGTCGATGAGTTGGATTAATGTGGTTCTCTATCTGTAGGGCCTCAGTCTGTTCTCGAGTGTGCAACACGCTCCGTTTTTGTATTCAAGCCATGACGGATTACTTCGTTTGTACATGCAGAGGATGTAAACAGGCAGAAACAACAACTTGCCCCTCTATGACATGTTGTGGCATATCATTTCAACTCGGCTCCAGATTAGCCATGAAGGAACGACATGACTTCGAGAGGACAAAACTTGGTGAGCTGGTTGCTGGAAGATGTTTCTCCGTCTTCAGGATTGCCGCTATGCATGTATGTTTACAGTGCGGAGGTTAACAGGCAAAATGACTGCAAGTGGGGTTCCCAGGATCATTCAAGGGTTTCTGGTGGGGCAGGATGAACGTAAACTCCATGCTGATGACCTAACAATCAGTTATGGTATCCAAGCTCTACGTCTTCTCGGCGTTGCGGAAGGGAATCAGGTCGACAGGGGAAGGTTCGAACAAGCCAATCTATTTGCTTGCAATGGAAGCTTGTTGGAAAAGAGCGACTTTGATGTTTTGCCGAAGCAGGGCATTTCTACCCACAGCCAGCTGCGCCTCCCTCCAATATTTGCAACCTTCTTTGCAACAAAGCGGCTCGATCGCTATATCGGTGCGGTGGTAAATTGTGTGTGAAAGCTGCCTGAAGAGGGTATCATTTGAGAGCTGCATTACGATACCACCGACGCACGATGCCCCAAAATCGTTCATGCCTTCGAGTCGACCTTCGAATCAACCTTCATCAAGAACCTTCCATCATCCGCTTTGACCAAATCAGCACCCTTCTCTCCAACCGCATAGGCACTAGCCATGATATTGCCCGATACATGCGTCGGGAAAACTGACGCATCAATGACACGCAGATTCTCAACACCCTTGACCTTCAGTTTATCATCCACAACCTCGCCCATAGTGCAGGTGCCAATCAAATGATACTGCGTCGAGATATGGTTTCTCACATACTCGACCCTGTCTTCCTCGGTCTCGATACTCGCACCTTGAGGTGGAAGAATACGATCGCCGAGCGACTTTTTGATAACGGGTTGGTTGGCGACTTTGTCCATCCATTTGATGCCCTCGGCGAGGATCTTGGCATCAGCGCCGTTCTTGAGGTAGCCTGGGTCGATGCGAGGGTGTTGTGTTGGATCGGAAGAGGTGATATGGATGCTTCCGCGCGATAGCGGGTGTTCCAGGCAAACGAGAAGGGAGATGCGGGTTTTGCCTTCAGGGGGTGTGCTGAAGAATTTGACTTGACTGTCTCCTTGACTAATGTCCAGTCCAGCGCCAANTGCCTGTTGTTGAAGTCAGTGATAGATATCGAAGAAGCAAAGGTGTGAGTAACAGAAAATCTGGATGTTTGCAAACTTCGGGTCGCTCAGCTGCGAAATTATGGTCCCTTCCTGACGCTTTTCGAAGTCCGTCTTCGCATGCGAGTTCTTGCGAATCTCGGCAATGGTGTCGTCTAACACTTCTTTGCTGACCAGAGAAGCGTATGATACGAAGCCCATTAGCATGCCAGGGCTCCCATAGGGTCCTTCACCAGTCTCTTCGTAGACTTTCTCCATGGCCTTCTGATATTCCGAGTCGTGGAGTGAGTCTAGAGACTTCAAGCCGTCCTTCAAATCGTACATCATGCCACCAAGGACATGGTCTTGGAAGTTGCATCCCACACGCTTATTCTCGATGAGGCATTTTACTCCAGCTGCCTTCAACACTTCAGGATCGCCGATACCAGAGAGCTCAAGAAGTTGCGGGCTGTTGACCGTACCGCCAGACAAGATGATTTCTCTGCTTGCATTGACGGTGTGTTTCTGGCCGCCATGCGAGAACTCAACACCTGTCACAGTAATACCGTCAAGTAAGACTCTAGTTGCCATTGCTTCAGTCAAGACCTTGAGATTCGGGCGAGAAAGATTTGGTCGCAGGTATCCTGTAGCAGCATAGCTTCGTCTACCTTTATCGCTGGTTCGATCGACAGCCGCAAGAGAACTGTAAAAGCCGAAGTGGTCNNTTTCATGGATGAAACATCAGCACATGCGAAAGAAGAGTTCATATGATATCAACTCACCGCCAGACCATGCATCGACCAGGGAACTTTCTTCCCCACCGACTTCATAGGCGGCCTTGCAGAAGTCTTCTTCGAATGNGCTGTTCGTTGTGAGTCGCTGATCCCAGTCATGAATATTCTCGTGTTGGAGCCTTACCTCCCAGTAATCGTTGAAAGATGTGTGAATCGGTCCGTTGGTGCCATGGTACTCATCTCTTGCTGCAATCGGCATGAACTGCTTGTTCGGGTGTTCTTTCGGTGGCGGATCATATGTCTGGCTCTTCTTGAAGTAGGGAGCCAGTCCTANCCGAGTAATAAGCAATGCCAAACATAGCTGAATAACTCCACACATACCTTCCCAGCCCCAGCCTTCATTACCCAAAGACTNCCCTGCGCATTTGATGAGCTCAGATCAACAATTCTCACACCGCGGACAGACTCACCAAGCAGCATAATCTTCCTTCGACCCTCTCACATACATGAGATAGTTGATCGCACTAGAACCACCCAACACCTTTCCTCTAGGTTGCGACATTGTTTTACCTCCACACCCAGCCTGCGGCACACTCTCATAGCACCAGTCATACTTCTCGCGTCCAATCAAGGTAGGGTAAAGACTTGGCGTGTAGACTTGAGGGTCATCCATGCGATTTGCGCCTGCTTCGAGCACGCCGACGGTCACGTCTGGATTCTCTGTTAGACGGGCGGCGACGCAGAGTCCTGCGGTGCCACCGCCAACGACGAGGTAGTCGTACTCTTGTTTGAGGAATTCATCGAGGGAGCAGAGAGCTGATGCATTGCGGCCATCGAAACCAGCGGTCGCACTAGGCATGTTGGCAAATAAAAGGATGCTATTAAGTGTTTGCAGAGCTTGAGTGTTGATTCTCGAGTATCATTGGAGAGCCGTAGCTCTTTGTAATGTAGCGATTGTCCGGTCCAAAGGGAGCCGCACTGTGTGCTGGATATTGAGGGCCGAGGTCCCCTCATTAGGTACGGAACTTGCTCCTATGTACACAGTACTTTTCTGCACCCCGCATAAGATCTGCAAAACTACCCCACGCCTATAGACGTACTGCTGACTAGTCACGTCAAGTCGGCAGGCAGGTGACCATCAGGGTGGAGGAGCTCGGAAGTAGTGGTTGATGCGAATGATCTTGACATCCCATAGCAGAATCATAATTCTTACAATCTTGTCTCGCCTCATCACAATTCATTTCAGCGGCCGGAAATTGGTTGAATCGACCAGGTGGGAGGCGTCTCAAATACTCGGAGTGTAGTGGTCTACAAGAGCAAGCATGCGAGGTAGAAGGTCCATGACGCGGAAGGGTTTCGTNNCTGCACATAACATCAGCAGACTGACATACCAGTCATCAGGCTTTTCACTTACCACGACCTCGTCCATACCGGCTTCGATACACGTTGCAATCTGCTCGACACGAGCATTTGCTGTGATACCGATGATGGGCACATGGCGAACGATCTCTCCGGTCGATTCTAGTTCTCGAATGCGTCTTGCGCAGGTCAAGCCATCCATTATAGGCATTTCTACGTCAAGGAGAATGGTGGACAAAGGCGTCTGCTGTATGCCAGTGGACTTGTGGAAGGTGGTGGTTGACAGTATTTCGAGAGCGTCAAGACCGTGATCGGCGACAAGAACCTTGGCGCAACCTGTCTTGCGAAGCTGCTGAGCAAGGATTTTTTGATTAATGGCGTTGTCCTCCACCACTTTTGTTTGTCAGTAATAACATGGCATTTCGCATAATTGTACTCACATAANGACATGAAGGTCTGGCGCTTGCGTCTTCCGCGCAGCTGAATCATCTATAACTCGCAAATGATCCTTGATGGACGTTTGAGCGAGTTGTGCGGAAAGTGGCTCAACATGTGACTCAATCCGAGCAGTCTCGACGAAGAAGGCGAACGTAGAGCCTTCTCCTGGAACGCTGCTCACACCAATCTGACCTCCTTGCAATTCCACGAGCTCACGACTGATGAACAAACCCAGCCCGCTACCTCCATNACTATACGGTCAGATGGTCAGTGATGTTTTCTTTCCATCAAGAAAGGTTTTACTAACTTGTTTGTACGTCTTTGGTGAAGCTTGAGTGAATCTGTGGAAGAGGTGGCCCATCTCGGTTGCTGTCAACCCGCAGCCAGTATCCCGGACACTGAAGATCAAATAGACATCTTCACCAATTGGATCATCAGTAATTGACATTCGTCTTGCTACCCTCTGCAATTTGTCTGTTCGAGGCTTTACAAGCGTAACCTGGCAGTCATCGGCGGTTGGCCTTGTCCGTGATGCAGCGAGGCCAATTGTGATTTGTCGCTTGTCTGAGTTCTTGGTGAACTTAACAGCATCTGNTTTGGCGCCATCAGTACTTGTGGCGGCATTCATTGATAAAAAGTCCTTACTGGTCATCAGGTTGAGAATGACTTGTGAGAGTCTGCCTGGGTCAAGTAGAACGTTGTCTATTGCCAGATCAATGTAGCTCTGTTGGATTTCCATCGAGCTTTGAATATGGTCGTAGTCAAGTTCGGGTTTGACCATTTTTAGTACTGTTTGCACTGTTTCGGATGGCCGGACCTTCTCAGGTGCAAGGACCAAAAGATTAGAGTCCAGCCGACTAAACGTCAAAATCTCTTCGACAATGACCTTTTGGTGATTGGCGCATAGCTGGATGCTGGCTGCAATATCAATAAGCGTGTGTCGTGAATCAGGTGTCAGCACGGTAGCTTGAGCGCTATCTGACACCGGAGGCAGCGAGGTTAGGATGCCATCAGCAAGTAACAAGATAGCCCCCAAAGGATTGCGCATCTCGTGTGATACNNCCTGTTGAAAATTAGCCGGCTGGACTGCCACCTTGCTCATGTCGCCTGCATACATGTCGATAAAGATTTCTGATCTCCTCTTGGTCTCTAACGCGTCCTGCAACTTTTGTTCGGCCAACTGTTTGCCGCTGGATATGTCTCTAAGCCAAACATATAGATGCTCCAAGTTACCCTCTCTATCAAGTCGTTGCTGAGCACTAATTTCCAGCCAGCGGACCTCGCTTTGCGGCTTTTGTGCTTTGACGCGAAACTCGGCACTCACAGCCGTTCCCTTCTCGATTGCAGATCTCCAGATTCGGTTGACTATCTCCCAGTCTTCGTCGTGTACAGCGTCTCGCCAGGCCAGTCCAACTTCAGCAGCCTTGTAAAACTGGGCTTTGGTCATGTCGAGCAGCTCGAGACATACGTCGTTGACGTATACACAGTGGCCATCGTCTCGATGCATGCACATGCCGATGGGCGCATCGCGCAACATTCTGGTGAAATTTTGTTCGCTTTCCTGAGCTTTGATAGTCATGGTCTCCAACTGGCGAGTGAGAGCTAGAGAAATCTCACGAGACTCTCGCTGCTCCATGGGAAGCGAGAAGAGCGCAGCCGATTTGTAAAGCATGTCACGGATGGATTCTGCAAATTGGCGAATGCTTGGACTTATGGCTCTTCTTGGGTTGAGGCCTAGCACTACGATAGCGCGGATATGTACGCCGTCCAGAGCCACAATGGGCAAGACGTAAGCTGTGTCGACGGTGCCAATGTCAGGAATGAATGCTGCCAGATCCAGTGGTAGGGAGTTCTTGCTCTGCTGAAGAACGAAGACCTCGGTGTGAGAAGCTTTCAAAGCTTCAACAATGCTAGATGACGGATGTTTCTGCAAATGATCAACGTTGCAGGAAGCCTTGAGCTGGAACGTGCCTGCATGCTGTTCACCCAGACTCTCAGTCGCCGTGTACACGACTGCATAAGACAGATCGCGAGAATTTGACTTGAGAGATTGCACAAAGGTTTGCCAGAGATGGTGTAGATCGGTAGCTTTTGAAAAAGACTGCAACAAGGATCTAGAGACTTCTTGGCGGTTTTTCTGGAGGACTTTCTCAGTAATCTCGGTGAACTCGACAAGAACACCCAGATAATAGCCATTGGGCGAGGGAACAGGAAGGAAGACAAGATCGAAAAAGCAGCTTTCGGGAAAGCCATGTCGTGTCAAGATGAGTTCATAGTTCCTCTGAGCAATGGGCTTTCCTCGCTTGATTCCAGACCTGATCATTTTGACAATCTTCGTATGGACGTCTTCGCCAAAGACTGACAGAAGGGGCTCGCCAAGTGAGACGGGATGTAATTCTCCCACTACGAACCTAGCCTTTTCATTATAGAATAACACCATGTCGTTCCCCCAGTACAGGACACGAGGCTCTCTCGAAGCCAGAATTGTCGTGTACATTTGTCTCAGTATGGGAGGCCAAGAATGTATAGGACCGACGGGTTTATCTTCCCAGTTGTGGTTGATCACAAANNAGTCGAGCCAGGGATCTGGGGAAGGTTTCGGATACAACAGCCAGTCTACGGTCAGGTCCTCGAAGGGCGTGTCCATGTCAGAAGATCCTGTGCTAGATGTGTTTGTCGAGACGGAAGTGGTCGAAGCGGAATCTGACTCTTGACGTCTCAGAGGAATGGTGGTCGAAAGAAGAGAGCTTTGTAGCGGCAAGGCTTGTGGCTGGTCTGGTTGCGTTCCGACATGGTGATTGTGGTGTGCTGGTGGCAGACAAGTGATGGCAGTCCAGGACGATGCAATGCTCTTTCTGGACCATGATTGTTCGGCAAAAGAGCCAAGTTCCTGCGTGGTGTGTGGCTCAGGTCGTGTGCCACTACGCGCTGTATCGAGGAGCGACTCGAGCCAGGAGGCATAAGATACGGTGGCTGTGAAGGTGTCAAAGGCCGTGTTGCAGTACACGATTTCGGTTGTCGCATCGTCTAGGATCAAGGTGGGGCGGTTGTCGTCCGCAATGAAATCGACGAGGAGATGGAGCTCGGCCGGCAAGCTATTCGACGGCGTGTACGAGGATGCAGAGGCATCGACGGCGGGGACCATACCTGTTCACTGCTTAACAGCAAGCAGGGCCTGCGACATGGTGACATGGTCGTTTTCGGCGCCCGACGGCGTCTGGACTCTGGCCCTCAGCCGTCTCAACGTCCCTTGGTCGTCCTGACTCTTGCAGCTCGCCAAGGCGATTCTGACTTTTGTTTGGAGCATATGGTCAAGAGAAGGACCGCCATCTCCAATTCTTGGTATACAGTCGAGAGCTGGTCACTGCAAGGAAGGCACAGGCAGACCCGGTCCTCGCTACAAAAATCCATGGCAGGAGCGACGCTGTCCGGACGCACCTCCGCCAACAGCCAATCTTGCCTTTGCGTCCCTTCCGGAAACGCTGTTGATGGTGAACTGCAACTTCCCCCTGGACTCAGCAAAATAAGATGGTCAAGTCTGATTCGGATTGACTTCGAGGTATTGCAATCTATATTCAGCTGAGCGGGAAGACAGTGAGAGCTCCAGTTCGACCCGCGGGATGAAACTATCTGCTGTAATGGTAACCCGAACCTTCTGCTACAATAGCGCTATGAAGATCGTGGTACAGGACAAGAACCTCTCAAACGACTGCGGAATTATTGCAAGCCAGATCTTAGTTGAACGCGGAAGAGTATCTAGGTTTTGATTAGCCAACAAACGAGGAGGAAACATCTGATCGATGCTCCATGCACATCCGCTCAGCGCCTCGAACGGGATCTGCTTGCCAGACATCCCCCCGTCAACAAGCTTCCGTTACAACAGCAGCAGGCCACTTCAACATGCAGGAACATGGAACGTAGGCGTCCCGATCCGCTTTGAAGGCAGTTATTCAATCGTCGCAAGCGAAAAGATGTCGCTATATTTACGCGCCGTGCCAAGAAAACGTCTCATTGGACGGGGCAGCGTCAACTGAAGAGAGACAGCGTGTTCCATCTCTTCAGACGAGGAAGATCAGAATAGCAAAAGACCAGTGTTTATTGTCTGAGCCATGAAGGTTCAGTGGGCTGTGTAGATGGAAAGCCAGTATTTAAGACCTTTGCTTTGCTGTCTTTGTTTTTGGTCTCAGACAACTCGACAATTACAGCATCTTTTGTCTTTCTGCTTCTGCTTTTCTTTCGGCATATCTTCTACTCATTCTGCATCTTTGTTAGTCTTATATCTCTTGCGTCCTTTTCCACTTGATTCTTGACCGCAGGCCGGCCTCTTGCACTTCTACCTATTCATTTCCCCTCAGCAATCGTTTTCAAAGCCGACAGAATGCCTGTTCCAAGTTACGGTGCCCTTCCTCTCAGCGAGACTTTTCTCTGCATCAGAGGGCTGAGTCTGGTTGCCATGGTCGGTGTTGTCGGTCTGACCGCAAATTTCGTGGCTGCAATCAACAGTGTGGGCATCGAGCCTCCGAAAGAGATTGTCGGAACTTTGAGCATTGTATGTATCTCTTCGCAAGCCATGTCTTCATCAACACTGACTCACATGCCANNGACTTGCATCGCAACCCTATACACTCTGATCAGTATCCCATTCTACATGGCTCAGGCAAACTTAGGCCTGTTCGTCATGACAGCCATTGACGGTCTTCTTCTCCTTGCGTTCATCGTCGTCTCAGTCACTCTCGGCAAACCACTTAGTCTGCTCAACTGTTTCGCCATCGCCAATGTCGACTCCAAAGTCGATGCAGCAGGCGCTGCGTACTGGTTGCAAAGTCTGGTGCAGAACGTCAAGCAGGGCGGAAGTATCGGACTGTATGTCTGGGCCGGTTCGACCAGAGTCAATTGTCTTGAGACCAAGGCCATCTGGGGGTTGTGCATTGCGCTCTGGTGAGTCTTTGAGAATATCCGATACGACGATCGAGTAGCTGACATCAAGTCTCACAGCATCTTATTCTCATGCTCTTGTACTCTGTTGCCAACTCTGTGGTTCAAGAGCAAGAGAGCCGGTCTGCTGCCCAAGAGGATCGAAGCGGCTTGAACAGCACGATTGACTTGATCGGAAATGCGACTTACAACACGCAAGCTTATTGAAGGGCCAGACCCTTATGCATCCCTGGAGCGAAAAGTTTCATGTTGCGGCACAGATTGTGGTATCGGATGTAGGCGCATTGCGCGGAGATGTGATGTCTTCTCCTTTGTTTGCATTTTTGCTTCCTTAGTACCTTTCCTTCGGCATCGAGCGGTCGTCACTTCACAGTCGTTTCCATCATTCTCGCATTGCGACGGGATAATACGGGCAGAGATGAAGAAGATAGGCGCATTCTCAAGACGACTCCTAATAGATAATGATCACGAATTGTCTTGTTGATTGTAGAAGAATGAAAAGCCCCACACACGAGTTTCTATCGAGTCAATCTGTCAAGCGTCGGCGTGTCCCGAGCGTCATGATTGGACGAATTTGAACATGCAATGGGATGCAGCTACTTCTTATCGTGCTCTATCCATTTGTTGAGTTATCATGTGTAGTCCCTTCCCGAGAAAAAATTCTTGCCAGTCGGCTTGCGAAGTTTTTCATAAACATGTAGTTGCCTCAGTCAGTTCTTCCGCAAAACAACCTCCTCCCTTCCTCTCGTCTTGTCTCGAGGTCATCCCCCATCATCCTACACGCCTAAACTGACTCGCTAAACACTGGCAACTTGATCGCGTGCTCTCATCCTTTGCGGGGAAGGAACCATTTGTGAGAGCAATTACGTCAGCCTATACTCTACCAGCCGCCGAATATAAAATTCTTGAGTCGCACGGAACGACGAAACGATGTCGTTGTTCGAACGAAGAAGCAGCATGGAGACGCTGCGAGATCACTCGAACACAACGACACCAAATGACTTGGGAGTCAGAGCATCTTCACCCACTGGTTCCGAACGTCGCAAGTTGAGCTTTAACCCTGTAGGCAGCTGGGTACCGGATGTTGCGCACGAGGAACCTGTTGCTGCGTTCGAGGTCAGCAAGATCAAGAGGATAGCTCAAGTTGCTGTCGCTTGTTTGTATTGCTTGTTCGCTGCTGGTGTGGTATTTGGTTATGCTGCCATAAAGCCTGTTCTAATTGAGCAGGGCGTTTATGCTGAGCGATGCACGCCAAAGGAGATTGAAGAAGGGGTGTGGGTATGCTATGAACAAGAGCTGAGACTCAACTTGATGTTCACCGTCGCCGCCGTCAGCACGAATGTATGCGCTTTGCCTGTTGGAACTATCTTGGATCGATATGGCCCCAGAGTTGCTGGTATCATCGGCTGCTTTCTCCTTGCCATCGGTTCTGCTCTTCTGGCATTTGCTTGGGACGTTCGCGAGAACGTCGACCTCTGGATTCCGGGTTACTTCTTCCTCGCTCTCGGTGGACCTNNTTTCATCTTCATCTCGAGCTTCCAGCTCTCGAACACATTTCCCAAGCACTCTGGTACTATCCTTGCACTCCTGACTGGTGCCTTTGACACTAGCTCTGCTGTCTTCCTTGTCTATCGCCTCATCTTCCAAGCCACTGACGGGGAGTTCAACACCAAACGGTTCTTCCTGATCTATCTGGCTGTACCGGCCCTGATACTCGTCGCTCAAATCTTCCTCATGCCTTCGAACAGCTACAAGACCGTCGGTGAATTGGTTCAGCAAGCCGAAGAGCCATCGGCAGACTCGGACTCAGATCTTGACATCGGCAGCGAGGAACGTGCTCTACTTCGTCAGGAACATCGCGAGTCCGTGGTCAGCGAGATCACTGAATTGCTCGGCAGTAAGGGTGCCGAAGAACAACAGGCCCAGCAACAACAAGTCGAAGCAACGAGCGGTGTCTGGGGCGTTCTGCACGGCAAGCCCGCCTTGAAGCAAATCATGACACCATGGTTCATCCTCATCGCTCTATTCACTATCATCCAGATGACCAGAATCAACTACTTTGTCGCCACCATTCGCACTCAGTATTCCTATCTTGTCGGCCCTGGCAAAGCTGAGAACATCAACGCATTCTTCGATATTGCACTTCCACTAGGTGGCGTTGTTGCTGTGCCTTTCATCGGGTTGGTCCTCGACCACACAAGCACTGTCTTCACTCTCACTCTGCTGGTCACCATTGCAACAACTATTGGTGTTCTAGGCGTCATTCCCAACACCGGCTCTGCATACGCCAACATAATCCTCTTCGTCATCTACCGTCCCCTGTACTACACAGCTGTGTCGGACTACTCGGCCAAAGTCTTTGGCTTCGCCACCTTTGGAAAAGTCTACGGTCTCATTATCTGCCTTGCTGGTCTGTTCAACTTCTCCGCCCAAGGCTTGGATGCGCTCACTCATCATGCTTTCAATAACAACCCTATCCCTGTGAACATCATTTTGCTTTCTACTGCGTTTGCCGTTGGGGTGATGTTGGTGGGATATGTGTGGTATCAGTCCCGCTATATCGAGAGGGAGGACTTGGAAGAGGAGGCTGAGGAGGCAAGGGAAGTGTTGATGCCTGGTGCTGATGCGAACAACACTATGAGAGAGCATGGTCATCAGACTTATGGAAGTGCATGAGTTGCTCATGGGGCTACTTGCCAGCAGAAGACCAGAGTTGGCAATGGAAAAAAAGATGGAGAGCCTTGAGGGGTGAAAAGAGAGGGATTATGATTCCAAGCATTGTTGAATATTGCGTTGTAATGTATTATACGAAGTTCGACCTTGACGGCCTATCAATGCTGGTACTCACTAGCAATGGTGCGTTGATATCGGAGTCTACCCCAATTGCGCTTGCATCAATCGAGGCACAGACTCATCAATATCTTGCTCTATTTAGCATCGATATCTCCCTAAAATCTGTTGTGGTTCGACATGATCAACGATGATGAGACATTCCCAACAATTCTGACGGCATGTACAAAGCGTAATGGGCCAATCTCCCTAGTACTCCTGATCATTGCGAGTCTCTGTCTAACAAGAGTGAGAAGGTACTGGACATTACCCCTCGGCGGTAAGATATTCCGACATGTCATACACATGTTATGTCCATACTCGCCCTAGTCGATATAGTCGACGCTAATATGGGAGGCACCGCTTACAATGGAGCGGGCGAGGCTCCTTTCCAAGTCCATGGCTTAGTAGACAACAGTGAACGTGGTGGTGAAGTAGTATCGAAAACGTGTGATTCAAAGACGTATGTGAAACTCTGACTTTCCATCACAGTGCTTGCACCCAATAGGTACAAGCTCAAGTTCATCATCTACACTTTGTTATGTTTTATCTGTGGGGGTGAGCGATGAGCATAAACGGAGAGAAACGGATTGCAGAGAAGTTTTGAGAAATAGTTCTTGTGATCATTGCGCATGTTGATTGTATACCTGCCGACCTCCGGCGTCTTTACTTCCATGCTCGTTCAAGGTCGATTCTTGTGCGAGATGCATGCATTCGTGTCTTTGATACACGATGAACCAAAAGGTCGTTCATACTACTCCACATCGGAGTGTGAGAGGACGACATAGGATTCTGCGCTCGAAGTCGTCTCATCAGTCGAAGTGTTTGTGCTGGTCGTGTTTTGGGTGGCGTTTCGTCCTGGTCTGTGATGGCACGTCGCAGTCTATGCGGTTTGGTCGACAGCCATGCCATCAGCGTCGTCATCGACAGCTTCTATACGGCAAGCTGATGGTACGGATGCCTCCTTGTCGATCATCTGGCGTGATACGGAAACGATGTTGTCTTCGAGGAGGTCTTGACCGAGAGTCTCAANTGTCTGTGATGGTGTTAGTAGGTGAATCAGATTGTTGATGTGAGACGACATACGCTTCTTGGGGTCGACCTTGCCGACGTATCTTGTGCGTAATTGATCCTTGGTCAACTCGGTCTCCTCCTTGACACGCTTCTCGTAGCCCTCTGCCAAGCTGACGAGCTTGTTGAGCTTCTCCAATGTGCGGTCGCCCTCAGCCTTGAAGTCAGGCATGGTGAGAGCTTCCGTCCAAACGCTCTTGTGCAGGTTCATGAGCATAGCTTCTTCTCCACCCACCTGACCATTCGATTTGGCGTCGGCACCGTTTCCAGAACCACCACCACCACGACCCTTGAGATAACCGACGGCGATACTGTAGTAGTGGCGGTTGAGACCGTGGATCAAAGCTTGGATGCTGGGCTTGTTGAGGTGACCGACGTTGCTCGTGGTCTGGCGCGGCTCTTGGCCGAGCATGAGAGTCTGAGGGTTGATGAGGCGGAAGGCGTCAATGACGACCTTGCCCTTGACGGACTGGATGGGATCGATGACGACGGCGACGGCGCGAGGAGTGAGCTGTTCGAAGGATTGTTGAGTGTTGATATCGACGCTTGACAACCAACAGCCAAACCCGGGATGTGAGTGGTACCAGCCAACAACAGTCTCGGGTCGGCCAGTTTGACGCAGCATGTCCATCATTTTTGTTTGGAAGACGGGGTCGACCGCCTCGACCGAGACACCAGTGCCGCTCTGAGGCATGGCAAAGACATCAACGACGCGGACGGTGTAGTCGTCGACGAACTCGCCCAGCATCAGACCCATGACTTCCATGGGCACACCAGCTCTGCCGTGGCGCAGCATTTTGAGGAGGGCGAGAGAGGAGATGTAGACGGTTTCGGAGTTGTCGACGACGTTGCCGTCCTGCTGCATGCCAGCACCGCCTCCCATGCCCTGGGCGGCGGCCAGCATTCGTGAGAGTCGGTCCATGGTGGTGCGTTGTGGGTGTGTGTGCTTCGTCCTTCTCTTCTAGTATGCGCAGACGTGTAGAGTGGTCGGACGCGGAATGGATGGGCGGCGAGAGGGAGATGGGATTGTTGATGGATCGAGTGATGGAAGCAGCTCGGACGGCGACGCTGGACGACGACGACAATGATGCAGCCTCCGAAGCTCCAACCTCCGGCCTCCGCCGCGACTTCCTTCTGCGAGATTGTTTGACTTGTTTGCACCTTCCCCAAAGAACGAAGCTCGGAAGTGGCAGGTCGCCGAGCATTTACCTTCGATACTGTTTAACATTCACCTTCAACCAACCAACTCGATCGCGTCGCATTCTTCCCGTCCATATCGCCTGCGCATAATCGGATCCTTATACACGATAGCTTCGTTCAACTAGTATCGACGAGCCGCTGCCATGGCCAACTCGGCCCAGTATGGCCCTCCGCTGGACCCTCCTCGCGCCAGCAATGGTGCTCAGCCCAAGAAGGTCGCCTACTTCTACGACTCGGACGTCGGCAACTATGCATACAATGCTGGTCACCCCATGAAGCCCCACCGCATCCGAATGGCACACAGTCTGATTATGAATTACGGCTTGTACAAGAAGATGGAAATCTACGTGCGCCTGAACCTTCCCTGTCGCATTGCCTGTCCAACCCACTAACCACCTCTCAGNAGAGCCAAGCCTGCCTCCAAGTACGAAATGACCCAGTTCCACACGGACGAATACGTCGACTTTCTCTCAAAAGTCACCCCGGACAATATGGATAGCTATGCGAAAGAGCAAGGAAAATACAACGTCGGTGACGACTGCCCCGTCTTTGATGGTCTGTTCGAATACTGCGGCATCAGTGCTGGAGGCAGTATGGAAGGCGCTGCTCGTCTCAATCGCCAAAAGTGCGACGTCGCCGTCAATTGGGCTGGAGGTCTGCATCACGCAAAGAAGAGTGAGGCCAGTGGCTTCTGCTACATCAACGACATTGTCCTCGGCATCATCGAGCTTCTCAGGTTCAAGTCGCGCGTTCTCTACATCGACATTGACGTCCACCACGGCGATGGTGTCGAAGAAGCCTTCTACTCAACCGACCGCGTCATGACCTGCTCCTTCCACAAGTACGGAGAGTATTTCCCCGGTACTGGTGAGCTGCGCGACATTGGTGTTGGAAATGGTAAAAACTACGCCGTCAATTTCCCTCTCCGCGACGGTATGGATGATGTCGCTTACAAGAGTGTCTTTGAGCCCATCATCGCCAAGATCATGGAGTTCTTCCGTCCCGACGCCGTTGTCCTGCAGTGTGGTGGTGACTCGTTGAGTGGTGATCGTCTTGGTTGCTTCAACTTGTCCATGCGCGGCCACGCCAACTGTGTCAAGTACGTCAAGAGTTTCAACCTTCCAACACTAGTCCTCGGAGGTGGTGGTTACACTATGCGCAACGTTGCCCGTACATGGGCTTACGAGACCGGTCAACTTGTCGGTCAAGAGATGGGCCCTGAGCTACCATACACCGACTACTACGAATACTACTCTCCCGACTTCGAACTTGACGTCCGCCCTTCGAACATGGACAACGCAAACAGCCCGGAGTACCTCGAGAAGATCAAGCTGCAAGTCTTTGAGAACCTTTCACGCACACGATTCGCGCCCAGTGTTCAAATGACCGATGTTCCTCGCTCACCACTTGTTGTGCAACCGAACGAAAACGACCCAGACAACGAGGGTGATACCGAAGATCTGGATGAACGTGAGCAGCGTCTGGACGACAAGGACGACGACGAGAACCCAGACTCCCGCTACACCGAACGCAAATGGGATGCTCGTGTTGAGCGAGATGACGAGTTTGAAGATTCTGATGACGAAGAGATGGACGCATTGCTTGGGGTCAAGGAACAGCCTGGCCAGAAGTCTCGCAGGATGAAAATTACCGACCACAAGAACCCCTTCGCCGACACGGCAGAGGGGCCAATCGAGTCTGGAACCGCCACTCCTATTGACAGCACTCTCCCACCTGTAGCTGCCCAAGCCGACCAAATGGTCGTCGAGAGAGCACAAGAGGCCAACGCTGCTGTAGGTGATGCCATCATGGCCGCCAAGGCATCCGAAGATCCTCATGCCGTGCAGCCCGCTCTCGGCGAGGAAGTCGCCAGCAATGGAACCCAACGAGCACGATCACCGCCAAAGCCAGCATCGACTACCGTACAAGCTCCTGTAGCCGAGCCTGAAGATGTCGAGATGGGCGATGATGATACCGCCCAACCACCTACGGACGCACCAAATGCGAACAACACACAAGCAGGTGCCGGACCTACGGCTACACCTCCGCCAGAACCTGCAGTGCCTGAAGCACCCACAACAGCTCCTGAGGACGTGGAGATGGGTGAAGGTGCTGCCGAGGAAAAGGAGGAAGGACGTCAAGAACGTGATGCAGAAGATGTGGAAGGCGAGATGAAGCGTGAGGGCGAGGCTGGTGGCATCAACTAGGGATTATCCGACCCATCGCTTTCGCCCCCTTTCATAACGCGATCCCCTACCACGATGTACGGTAGCCCACCTCCTCCGCGCCCACTTCCTCCTCCAGCGCACTCCAATCCTAACCAACGATCAATCTTCTCATCGGCTTGGTGGGATGAAAACATTGAGGAGTTTGGCGTTCGTTCCAGTCAGGGACTGTAGTTTCCATCAGAGCAAGTACTTTTGTTGATTTGTTATAGTGGCCGAGACAAGGAACATGGACAGCAATTGCTATGTATCCTTGAAATTCACGAGTAGACTACGATTGAGACGTATAAATGTTTATCACGTTCGACTATGCTCTTGCTACGTCCTCTCTCGTGCTCCGTTCTTCAGACGCGTTCGACCACGACGTGCGGTCTTGCTCAGTGTGGAAGGTTGAGCCGTTATCGACACCAAGCCTAATCTGGCAAGTCTAGCCGTATGTCCTGAAATGACCCCGCCTTGATAACCACTTCTCGGACAACTCGGTAAGGAGTATAAGAATGTCTTGACTCCCTTTTTGTCCTGCCTGCTGCATCAGCTTACATCTCGATGAAACCTGAGCCTTTAATCCTTTGTCTGACAACAGTCTCGCATTGTCTCGTTTGACTTCAAGCTCAGTACCACAACCATCATCATGTGGCCTTTTGGGTCATCCCAGCACCGACAGACATGGCAAGTTCTAATCATACAAGAATGTCGAATATCGCTAATGACATGGCATCTNAGTCAACGCAAGCAAGATGAACGTGCCGCGCGTATAGCAAATCTGCCTCAGTCTTATCAATCCCCCATCTCATCTTCCGAACGCTCCATCCTGGATACACCCATCGAGGAACTGGTTGAAGATGTCCAGAATTCCATCAAGTCACCTATCGATGTGCTTCGCGCTTATGGCAAAGCAGCTGTCAAAGCACAGAACGCTACTAATTGTGTGACGGAGATTATGTTTCCCGATGCAGAAACTTGGATCAGCAATGGTGGGGTCAATCTCAAAGGCCCTCTTGCTGGTATACCTATAAGTCTCAAGGACTCGATTGTCGTGGGTGGCTTCGATGCCAGTGTCGGATATTCTGGAAAGTGCTTCAAACCGTGGGCCAAAGACGGCGCTATGGTGAGACTTCTCAAAGATGCGGGTGCGGTGCCTTTTGTCAAGACTGCGTTACCGATTACTTTGCTGAGCTTTGAATCCACCAACGATGTCTGGGGCCGCTGCACCAATCCTCACAACAAGAATTACAGCCCTGGCGGCAGTACTGGAGGTGAGGGCGCCATCTTGGCGTTCGGAGGCTCGAGGATAGGCATTGGAAGTGATGTTGCTGGATCTGTTCGCGCGCCCGCGCACTTTTCTGGTTGTTTCTCGCTCAGGTGCTCTACGGGACGATGGCCGAAGTATGGTGTGGACACCTCGATGCCAGGCCAGGAAGGTATACCCAGTGTGTTCTCGCCGATGACAAGGACACTCTCTGATCTGGTCTACTTCACAAGGAGTCTCATCCAATGTAAGCCTTGGACCTATGATCAAAGTGTGCATCGACTCGCCTGGCGACAAGAAACATACGAGGCCTTCAAAGACAAGAAGAAATTCAGAATCGGTGTATTGAGGACTGACGGTGTGGTTGACCCTTCTCCTGCCTGTGCTCGCGCCTTGCAACTCAGCGTCGACGCTCTGAAGAATCAAGGCCATGATGTCTTTGACCTAACTCTACCTTCCGCACCTCACGCACCCCTTGATGCCTTGGCCATCGCTTCCCAATTACTCAATGCAGAAGGCACAAGAACATATTCGCGTTTCTTCGCCTCCGGCGAGACCAACGATGCAGGAGCCGCCCAACTGACTTTCTGGATGCGCTTACCTTCTCCCCTCCGCTGGCTCTACGTCAAATACGTTCGCTATATCCTCCGCGACGCTACCTGGGCCCACCTCTTAGAGTCTCTACACGAAAAATCTGCATATCAAAACTGGGAACTGGTGTACCAACGCGAAAGCTTCAAGAACGTCTGGTTTGACTGGTGGAATGGTGTCAACAGTGATGGCAAAGGGGAGATGGATGTCATGATCACGCCACCCAACGCTACTCCTGCTGTCCCTCATGATGGAATGAAAGATGCGGTTGCTTCTTGTGGTTACACTTTCCTTTTCAACCTGTTGGACTACACTTGTGGTATCATTCCCGTCACCAAGGTTGATGCTGCCAAGGACGCTCTTCCGGAGGATTTCGTCATCAACAAGAATGGAGTGGCCAAGGGAGCTTATAAACATTACGACGCGGATAAGATGGCTGGATTGCCTGTTGCTGTGCAAGTCGTGGGTAGAAGACTGGAGGAAGAGAAGGTTCTTGCTGTTATGGAAAGAGTGGAGCAGGCGTTGGAAGAAAGTGGAACTGTTTATGAGTTGTTGCAAGTGCCTTAGAAAGGTTCGTGTAAGAAGGTCAGATTTGAGATGACATGATGGTGGGCGGCTCCAATGCACGGTCGCGAGATTTTACACAACTATCGAGATGCAAGAACATCAAGAACTTGAGAACATTCTCGTTGTCTCTCTATCTCTTGTTTGAGGGAAATGTTTGCTCATACTCGCTGGTTTTGTGCTCGTGGAGAGAGAAGTTTGTGAATAGTCGGTCTTTCCCGCTCTTGACTATGCCATCAATGGAGTATATCTTAAAGTATGAGATTTCATGTTTGCCTTTTGCTGGAGTAATATTTCGCCATTCTTGAGCCTGCTGCCGCTTTCTCCCTTCCGAAAGGTGGGGGTGTTTGCCTTTGGTGGGAGGGTTGTTCAGCTTGATCTTGCCAGAAGAATGAGGAAGGCGATCGATGGGAGTGTGGAGCAGGATATGAAGAGCGCTGTAAGCTGCCTTTTTTTTACCATATCCCTTGCTCATCCTCTTCGCTCATCGCTGTTCGATTGTTTTTGCTGAGCCATCATCTAAAGATATTAGCGGTCTATATAGGGTAATGCTGGACTCTTCGGCAGTGCTCAAAAACTTCCCTCTGACTTCTCGAGTCTAAGAAATGGTAGGAACAAGGAGGAAGTATGTTATGCCTGCTCTACGTGCGCCTGGACACCATACCTGGTTCCAAGCCTGAGTCCCAGAGACATCGTTTACAGTCCCTGATCGACATGGGCATGGATCAGCTCTAGGTTCGCAGCTGATAAACACAACGACCTTGGAAGATATACCCCTGCTGCCATGAGTCTTTGTTCAAGTTGTCCATCGAGCTATAACGGAACCTCAAGATGTAGTTCGATCAGCTCCCCTGACGTTGCATTGACTTCATCTCATGGTACAATCTCGCACTCAGAGACATCTTCGGCTGTGTTCTACAGTTCCCGCCGTCTGGAGATTATGTACTCGAGGATACTTGGAAAGACGGCGCTTGGATAGTTCGTATCTACGGTTTCTGTTTATCAACTCAGGGGCTCGCGCGTATGCTCTCCCAATGTTTGGACCGAAGACATTATCCGGAAGAGACTCAGAGTGTACGATTCCGTCAAATGAAGCAGATGGAGAAGGAGAGACTGATCTATCGAGAACAAGGGGTTCCCGTCAGAGTCTAGCTCCGTCGTTTGTCTGCGATTCTGACAGGGTACAAGCTCGGTTGACATCAGAGTGACCTTGGGCGTCCGGTGATCTGACAACGGTGATCCTGAAACTGTCGAGAGGTGTTGTTGTTTATATAAGCAACTTCGACCAAGGCCAATCCTGACTTTCCCTCTCTCCCCCCTCACACGCGACCGAGGATCATCCTTCCTTGCAAGAACCTGTTGACCTACGTCGGCATCAACACAGACAATCTCTTCTCTCACCACGAACCCAGTCTAACATACTTGTTCGTGCTGCTTGTCCATGGTTCACTGCTTGCAAATGCTTACCTCTTTAGTATCTCCTTCACCAAGTTTACGAAACATGGATCACTAACATCTATCAGCTCGATGAGCCTGCTTCCAAGGAGTTCAAGGAACCTCTTACTCTCAAGACCGCTGGTCACGATGCCGATTTTAAGCAGCGTCTTGTTGAGTTTATCAAGGCTCCCCCTGTACATATGCATGCCATGAACAAGATCAACGAGAAAGTCCTGGAAACCATCAAGGGCGAGGACGAGGACGAGGACGAGGACGAGTGGGTTCTTGTCTAGACCACAAATTCTTGCATCTCCTATTGGAGCGCTCACAATAAGTTACTCTATCATGTATGCCTCTGAATTAAGTCCCACTGACATCCTTCGCAGACATCGGTGAGATACTCAATGCTCAATGGTGAGCAACGGGAGGTCTAGCAGACGGCAGTAAGCTGGGTTCCTTGTACTATAGTCGAGCTGCTTTTGCATCATGCTCTCGGCGTCTTGATTGAGCCAAACCAACTTCCATAACCTTCCATACTGCCTCATGATTCTACATTCGTAACACACTCACATCTGAGCCTTTATCACCTCCCCGATCCTTACCTTCCTTCATATAACTCTAGCTTGTGGCAGATGCATCCTGACCGGCGGAAGCAAATACTGCCACATCTACGTCCTCCTCATCTGCCTTTCTCATCAGCTCCAGGGTGGTGCTCTCAAGGAAACGTAGAGCCTCATGGCTCTCAAGACTACCGAATCCAAGGACGACTTCACCCCCCCCCCCCCCCCCCCCCCCCCCGCCTTTGTGAATTCGTGCAATGCTGCCTTGCTTTATATCAACATGCTCGATCTCAACGAGAACAAGAATATCACCATAACCATCGACTACATCAGCCTCAAGTGGGAGGCAGTCATTCAGAAGACCAGACTACGACCCTAATGAGGACACCACCTCACGCGGCTATTCGATACATTTTCTATGTCTGAAATGGTCTGGCTCTGCGATGGTTTACTTTTGGGTCTACAAATCTCCTCGGTGGAGTGGTTCCTCGCAAGCCTTTGGAGAAGAAGCGAATTCCAGAAGTGCAAAGATATGGCCCTCGCTGGAAATCGTAGAAAGCACATTCTCGATCTCATATCATCTTTTCTATTGCTGTGTCTGTGATTCTCTTGTCTTTCTCTGTAGTTTTCACCCGGACTATCTTGCCCCTACCTGAATACCATTCTAAATCCTGGGCATAATACAGATAAGCTAGGTCCCAGAGTCGCTGTATGCTCAAGGGTAAGACTGATCGATGGAAAAGACACTTAGGTACCATGTCTGTACAGAGTAAGATATATCTCAAGAGTCTACTCAGGCTAGTTTGGCCCAGGCCAGATCAGAATATTGAGTGATACAATCAATTTTTGGCCTTTGTGAATAACCACCTGCGAGGCTGAGTTGATCTTCAGTAAATCCAGATGGAAAGAACTAAACATGGATGTTCCGCTTGGTGCTGTGTTGTTGTGACGCGTCCCTAGCCGTCGAGGTTTCCTCTCCTTCGTCACAATCACGCAGCCTTCTTGCATCTCGATCAACTACGCGTATCTGCATTTCAATTTTTCATCACACTCTCAAGAATAACAACAATCCATTTCTGCCAAACAGGAACACAATCAACATGCCTGCAACCGACTGCTCCAAGTGTGATCAGACCCTTCTGCCTGTAAACCAGTGCTGAAACTGGATGGAGTTCCAAATGGAACTCCACATGGATTATTGCCAAGATCCATATGGATTGGAATAGACATCAACCTCCATAGAGGATGGAGCTCCAATTAAGCTCTAGTTGGAATCCATAGAGGATTCCTAAATAGGTATAGTGGCAGCTCTTAGCAGTAAAAATTCTGCAGCGTGTAAGATGGTTGTATAAGGTGGTTAACGTAGTTAAAGTGGTTATGTAAGGTGGTTATATAAGGTTAAGAAGGTGGTATAAGTAAAATTAAAAGGGTTTTAATAAGTTAAAGCCCTTAAGGTTAGTTGTTAACCTTATAACCCTACTTAGGGGTTGCTACCACTAAAAAGTAACCCTACTGCCTTGTATTAAGGTATTTTGTTTTTAATTAGGTTAAAGAACAGCAGTATTATCTAGTTGATTCTTGTTTAAAATAAATTTAGCCATGTAATAGCAAGTTATGGTGTGTTAAAGTGTTTTTTACTATTTTTAATAAATTTAACTACTTCTCCATGTAATCTAACACTACAACCCTAACTTACTATTAGAGCTCCAACTATTCTAACTAGAGGATCCATGGAGCTCTAAATAATCCATAGAGGATTAGAACTCCAAAACTCTATGGAAACTCCATAGAGGTTTGGAGTTGGAAGAGAGGGTCCTTCCAACATCTAAATCATCCATAGAGTGGAGCTCCAATCCATCCACTTTCAGCACTGCTGTAAACAAGGTTTCCTCCCAGTGCTTCGCATACTCCAACTTCCAACACTCCTCAACTTGCATCAACTGTCTCTTGATGGAACTCGATGACTGCTGCTTCGAGGTAGATCAACATTGAAAGTTAGCTCCTGAGCGTCGACGAGACTGACCAGTCGCAGGCATCTCAAGAGACCATCAGCGATATCAATTACCTCTTATCCTCCAAGCTCAGAACACATAGTGATCAGCACCACAAAGCCATCGACAATGCGACCTACGATCTTCTCGAGCACGATCTGAGCTCTCGCATCATCGTCAGCAACATTACCAGCAACTCCATCGAGGTCACTGGTGCCACACCGCAATCTCACTCTCAGCACTCTGAGGACCTCTGTCCACACACTGACAGCAACCACGGTTTCTCAGCGCGGCCTCATTGCAGCTCTGCCATCCTCAACTCCGACCGTCCCGTGCTCAACGATGATAAGATGGATCTCTACATCAGTGACACCGAGACTCTTTCCGATACTGTTACCTTGGACGGCATCATCACTCTCAATTTCTCTAGTAATGTTAATCCACCAACTTCGCCCGTGATAGAGAAGCAACCCCTTCGCCAATAAGTCTTTGATCGAGTCTCCCTCCCCAAGCCCACAGGGTCCAGCATCAGAGACATGAGCTGAGGGACTACGCAAGAGTTAAGGGGGCTAGAGACAAGACGAATCACTACCCGCTCTCGTTGACTGGGCGACTACATGGGACAAGACTTTTTCTCAGGAGCAGAAACTCATGGGGGACTAGTCAACTGGCATATAAATAGCATCAGAATAGTGAAAAGTTCTGTATAGTGCAAGGCAAGGAATCGCTTTCAAGAAAATAAAGGGTTCACATTTCAGACTCGCAGGTCATGTCATGGTTTCCAGTAGCAATAATGTTCGATGTTCGTAACTGTCTTCAGAGCCACTAATACTGTGCTGTGTCTGATCTTTTTTGTCGTGTTCCCATCCCAAAGTGATGGAGGATGAGGATCGGCTCCACATTCGTAACATCTCTTCTGGATGACTCCATAGCTCTGGCCTTTTAATCATGGCTAGTCATAATGTTGATGGACTCCTTCCTGGTACCGAGGTGCATTGCCCAGGCAACAAATACTGACAGTTAGATGCATTGGATTCAATCAATCAATCAGCTCATCATTATGGCTCTGGACAAGGTACAACAACTTGGTAGCAACGCTACTGAACAGAAAATTTGATTCTGAGTTTGAGCTATCTCGTATGACTCCGATGTACATTTACTTCTAGGTGTATTCTTCCATACCATTCCAGCTTGCCAATGCCACAACTCCTACGGCCGCATCTATAGGCAAAGGGAAGGCTGCATCAGGTCCCTGATCCTGCCTGGTTCACAGTGATCTACGTCTGTATCACTGCGGATAACCATGTACGACATTCGAGTCTGTGAGTGCTTTCAACCCTTTTCTAACCTCGTTCTCTTGGGTCTCGCGACCTCGTCCTGAGCGCAAACATTGCCTACTTACTGGAGAGAGATTCGACGGTCTTGTCTTGCTACACAAGCCACTCGATGGGCGCATTTGTTTCTCCCATGATTCTGCAATAGATCGTTCGAGTCTCTGTCTACAGTACCTGAGGATTGCAAGACCCTCAAAACGACATGCTTTGGTACATCTCAATTACTTCATTGACACCGAGATCTAGCATAGGGAAGGGACTACTGGCGCTCAACCCTCGTTGTTGTTGTTGTTGTGGAGCGCGAGGACTATCATCTGCCAGAATGGTCTTCACTTGACCAACCTTTATATACCATGAAGTTGCGCAGGTAAGATGTAATAAAACGATGATGAGAACCATTTAGTGTAGCGGTTCCGGCCGGACGTGAAATAAATCTCTCTAGCTTTTCCGCGATCTTAACAGGGGCTCACATTCCCATCTTCCAATTGATAACTTACGGGTCAATGCGTTTTTGCTCCGTGGAGGACTTGGATGTCTTTTCCTTTTTGCATCAGGTCTGTAGAATCAGTACGGTTGTCTTCTGGATCAAGGTGAAGATCATGATGGGTTGCGTATGGAATGCGTATTCTGGAAAACACTGAATATTGAACCCTTAAAAGGGGGTGAGGGTTCGATTCCTGGCAGCGCCGCTTTCATTTCGCAGATGACTCCATGGACTGAGCGCAATCACATACAGCTTGTGTCTTTCCTCCGCTGCAACTCCTTAGCAACCTAACACCATTACTGGCCATAGGAACATGATGTCCTCCACCATGGCCACTTTTGCAAGAAGGCTGACCTAACCAACCGTTTCATGCTGATGCGAAGTCTAACATAAAAGGTCCCTCATACTCATGCAGCTCTAATTGCCTGGAGACTTAATCTGCATAGGTTTGTAGTAGAATAAACACGACAAGTGAGCAGAAAAGGGCTCTGCAACACGTAACATGAGCGGTGAAGGGGACTTGGTCTTCATCAGCCATCCCATGGAGAGAAAGATTCTCTTGATGGTTTTCTCCGAAGATGATATATATACTGGAGACAAAAAGATCAGTTGCTTGCCAAGAGTGTATGGCGACTGCAATCTTGTACTGCTATGCTCGGTTACAGCTTCCAGTATTTGAGGGGGAGTTTCTCAAAAGACTTCTCCATCGAACGAGATTACACTCTTTAAAGTTTTGATTGCGATTTGTGGGTTGAGAAGTTTCGCTGCCTTGTGAGAATCAACTTCGCTATCATCTGCTCTACGAAACAGACGATGAGTCTGACATCAAAATTGATGTCTGTGCATCTATCCCACTCAATCACCAAGTCGCAGCAACAAGGAACACCGGGCAGCAAAAGAAAGGTATTAGGTCCATGACCCTATCTTCATCTCCTATACTTCCGCATCCATATACCATGTCTCTATCTGCCAAGCTCTTGTGCCTTCTATACCTCATCAATAGTATCTATGAATGTTGTTGAGATTTTTAGATCTTGAGATCATGGACCTAATCACCTGACAGTCTCGCCCTACATGGGCAGTAACCATTGCATCCCGCGCCGTCTTTCCGAAAACTGGCGCACCAAAAGCATTCCTATTATTTTGTCTGCTTCTGAACCTGGATCGACAGCTTTGCGATTACGGTAAGATGGCTGAGACTATATCGGAGTAGGGATAGACTATGGTTTCGTTGAACATTACGGTCTATTGAACCACTATCCGTCGAAAGCGAGCATCAGTCATTGCAATCATTGGCCGCACTGACAAGTGACTTGGCTTTGCAGATCCAAGGGCAAGAGCTAGACAGAAAGTTCTGCAACATAAATGTTTGTCGTGATGCGTAACACTTCACATTACATCCACCAAGAATTGATTGATCGAGATGGCTTAGAAGCACATCTGTATCACAGTGGGAAAGTAAAGACACTGGGCAGACAACGAGAAGATGGTCCTGGCGCTTGAAGCTGGTGTATGTGCTATCAATCCCACTCAAAAAGATCACTCGACAGTGGGACGTGAATAATAGAAACAGCAGAAAGACGTCATCAGGTCCATAAGCCTTTCCGCATATCGTCCCTCCCCCTTTCATCTTGCTCCATCTTTCAAGATCTCATGCCAACATCTCTTACACCATTCATCTTGCTGATTGTTCCAGATTCACGGACCTGATTACTCACCTTACTATCCTCTGCGAATGACTAACGCGGTCGAAGTGTTTGCAAGTTTTCAAAATAGCCATGGCACGAGCCAAAGCCCGTCCTGGCTGTCGGTTGTGTGGTTCTTCATAGAATCTCAGTACTTGAGGCACGAACAACTAAAAAGGCACGGGAGATTCTCTTCCATGAATACATGAAACCAGCGCCTGGATCATTGCGATCCTATCGGCATGTTTTCCAAGGGTTGAGTTGAAACTTTTCATGTGCTCTCTGTTCCAAGCAAGCGAATACTCTTCATATGAAATTGGGACGCAGATAAACATGTGAGGAGCAACTTGGTATGCATTCAAAAGCCCAAACGTTGGCTCACAGGATTCTATCAACTCGAACAAAGGAAAAGCACATCTACATGATGAGCTCGTTGCCCTTGTACTTGAACAAAGGCGTGCCCTTCTTCGAGTCCGCCAGCGATCTCTCGGAAATGGCAGCGGTACGCTTGGGGAAGCCATCAAACGACTTGGCATAAGTGGCAACAGAGTGGGCGATGAGCTTGGTGTTGACTTCCCAAGCAGTCAAGTCCAGGTTGTTGATGTCGTCGCAGAGCTGGTGGTAGCAAGGATCATACTGTGCTCCAGCTTCACCACCGAAAATGCTGGCTTCTTTCTTGCTCTTGATACCCTCTGCGCCAGTGGCAATACCACCGCTTGGGATACCGGCTGTGAGGAATCCAGCGTAATCGCTTCTGCCATCGAAGGTGATGAAAGTGTAGTTGTGACCATTCTCCTCGTACCAGTTTTCGTAAAGTTCACGAAGCTCACCTGAGCCGTTGGGGTTCTCTTCGTTGGTGGCGTTGTAGATCTGATATACGCCATTAGGCGACGACATCATATCGTAGTCCATGAAGAGACGGATCTTCTGGTTCTCGGCAGCAGAGAGATGTGTGGCGTAGTAGTCAGACCCGAGCAGACCTTCCTCTTCAGCGGCCCACCAAGCGAAACGAACACAGTTGTTGACGTCGTACTTGGTGAGTTGAGTGGCGACCTCGATGAGAGAGATGGTACCAGAGCCATCGTCGTTGATACCAGGACCAGGAGCAACACTGTCACTGTGACCGCCGAGCATGACACAGTTCTCGGGATCACCGGCAGTAGTCTGAGCGATGACGTTGGTAGTCATGATCTCGTCGACAGTGGCGTCAATGTAGACGATGGCATCCAGCTTTCTGGTAGAATTCAGGAGTCTGGCAACGTAAGGTGCTGCATCGGCGGCTGAAAGACCAATAGTGGCGATGTGGTCGGGCAACGGCGTCCCGAGAGTGCCGGAGAGAGTGCTGTTCTCATTGTTGTAGATGATGGCAGCATCAGCAAGAGCTCTGCCAGCATTGGCTGACTTATCACTGAACGAACAGGTACCACGCTTGATCAGTGCAATCTGGCCGGTCATGTTGCGAGGGAAGTCGCTGGCCGAGCATCCTCCGTTAGGAACCAGATGAAGGTTACCATAGACAGGCTCATGACGCTTGGTAGCCGGAGTGAGAGAAAAGGGCTCGGCAGACTTGGGGACGTCGTATCCGATCACGAGACGAGACTCGATGACATTACCACTAACAGCCGGGAAAGTCTGGTTCGTGATGTTGTAGTAGTCGCCCAACTTGGAAATCTCGGAGTAGATGTAGTCGACGGTACCAAGGTGGCCTGGATGGAAGTCAGAATTAGGCATGGACAGATCAATGGAAACATGCTCACCCTGGCTGCCAATCACTCTGGTTGGATGGTTATATTCGGGAATGCTGGCCTCGGCAATCTTGGCGAGGTCTTCAGCACGAGCGACCAGCTTCTTGATGTCAATGTCCGCTTGAAGCTTTTTGGTGTCGATGGCGGTTCCATTGCTAATGTTGGATGATGGTGGAAGTGGTACATATGCAGGATAGTTGTCGTCCGCAACAAGGGGAAGTTGTCTGGCCGAAGCGGCAGCGGCAATGCATGCAAGTGCAGTACAAGTCCGAAGGATAGCCATGATGATGATAGAAAAACAAAGTGGTGATAGAGAAACAAAGTGGTGATGAACAAACAAGTGATGGCGTTGCAATGAGAAGGATGGTGGGAAGCGGTCAAAGTCTTATAATGTTGAGCACCTGAGAAAGGTGTCTGTGTTTGAGGGAAGTCACGAGCGATGCTTTTGATAAGGTTGTCATGCAGAGCGCTCGTACCTTGCCGATCATTTCCGAAATCGGTGACGTCGGATAGCGTCAGGAAGTCATGCTTGAACACCACCTCTCTACCTACCAATAACTCTCTTAATTGCTCTCTATACTCGTTATAGTCTAGAAGAGTCGGAACGTATCAGTTCATATCGACAGTTTGGAGACGATGGATCCCTCCAGCCATTCCTCCAAGATGTTGTTACTGCCAGGTCCAGTCATGTCATGACACCGCAGGCATCGCACTTGCCCGACCAAAAAGCCAAGGACTTCATGCATACAAGCAAGCAGATGCACCTGGGCAACCACTCCTCTTGTAGAAGGTGCCCTTGTGTCTCGCCGTGTCTCTTGAACTTGCCCCTCTCTGCGAGCAATTCCACCTGCCCAAAGCCGCTGTAGCATCTCTAGGCAGAATCCACTTTTTCTTCTCAGGTCTGTACTTTCCCTGTGTATAGCATATTGCTTCGTCTTGGCTGCTTGGGCGAGATACTTGATGGTCAACGATATGGCCGTTTGAAGAAGGAGGACAAGCAATTGCTTCATATCGCTTGGACGGGCTTGCTTGATCGACCTTATCATGCCATGGCTGATCGCTTGGCCTCAATCTTGGCAAACTGATATGAGCGTGAATGTGTGTAGCAGAAAGAAGGGGTTAGAGATACAAGGGTATGTAACGCTGTCAGCACTTGAGCAGCGCGTTAAAAACAAAAAGAACAAAAGCAAAAGATGCTAGAGCAACGCCGAGGACCATGCAACCAGAGAACGCCAGTTTTGCTTCTCGTCAAAGGGAGAGAAAGCATGACGGAACAACGTCTAGAGACCTTCAGGCCCTCAGCCAAGTCTGGAAGTACTCGCAGTTCTTCGCATTAACAGGGCCACCGTCTTCACAGAGATTGAAGACTGGACACCTGCCACAAGGCGCCTGACTCAATCCGTTTCCTTCGACCTCTTCGACCGCGTCTCCCACTTGTCTTCCCTGCATGATGTTCTTCATGGCTTCTGTTGCCCCAAAGACACCCTTGCAGGTTCTGTAGCCATTTCCGATCCTTTCAATGCGTTCGTCAAACACCAAGACATCGAGCAAGTTCTGGAGATCAGACTCGGCGAGCGCAGAACTGTCTTTCAAGAACCCAGCTTCCGTGATGAAGTGATGAATGGCAGAGACTGTAGGATAACCGCGCCAGCCTGCCGGATAGGAGATTTGTGTTTCATAGCCGCCTGCTCTGCGTGACTTTGGATGCGACCCTTCGATATCTGCCGCATCGTTTCTCTTCCTCTTTTTGGAGACACCGTCGGCTTCAGGAGTAGCTTCGCGCTTGATGTAGACGGTCTTCCAGCTGTTCTGGGCGATAAAGTGGATTACGGCGTCTGCGGTGATGGCAATCAATTCGACGTCCAGTTCTCCGTCGCTGAACCATGGTCCTCCGGTAACATCCTCGTTCGGACTCAGGTGGAATAGCATGTAAATCTTTTGAGCAGGGTTCTTGATCGACTTGACGGGTTTGACGAGCTTCTTGCCCTCGAGCGTCTTCATAGCTTTCGTGACGGTGGTTTGATGAATGTTTGTGCGCTGCTTGATCGTCTTTGTCCAGGTACCATTGGTGCCGCTGTTCTCGATTTGATTGTAGACCATGCGTTCATCATCGTTGAGGGTGACAANTCCTAGTTCAGATACCATCAGCATTCTTTCCACCTAGTAGTGTACAAGGTCGAATACGCACTTGGCCGCATCATCCTTAGTGCGCAGCGCATAGCAAATCTTGCCCTCCATCTGCATCAATCGCACCAACTGTGCATCCATCAAGCCTTGCAACAGCTCCAGCAGCGCTTGAGCACTATCCACCACACCCATCTTGAGCAATTCATCCTGGCCGAAGATTTTGGCGCGGCCTTCTGGAGAGCTGAGGGCGGCGTTTGTGCAGCGCTCGTAGAGCTCTGAGCTCGTTTCTTCCAGCTTCGCCGCCATGGTCCAGGAGTTTTGTTGTGACGATGAGTTGAGAAAGTGACTTGGCCAATGTTTCGAGTCGCATGTGAAACTTTGTGACTGATCTGCGGAGCGAGGTTTTGGTCGGTGCTTGCCAAACCCCGACGCCGATCGTTTTACGTGTCGGTTGCGACCCTGACTCTTCCATCTACACCACGTTCCTGCTTATCAACAACTTGAATATACGTAATTGTTGGTCTGAAAGTCATACGTTTCTCCATTTGATCTTCAAATAGCCTGCATAGGTGTGCTTTGTACTGGCGAACATGTAACAACAGAAACAAGATACATATCGAGAATTGATACCTTCTGCAGATCTGCTTGAATGACAAACGCAAAACATAGGATCAGATTTGGTGTAAGATTGAATGTTGTTACAAGGACTTGTTCGTTCTGCGTGACTGCTACAGATATTGCACACCACGACCGACAGCACTATGCGATGTTATACTCTGATAGTTGAATTTAGGAGAGATGTTTTCGAGGCACCTCTCATCACCGTCAAAAGCTCCTCACAAACCCATGCTGATCCCTTCTATGCCCTTCGGGTCCTTGTGGTCCATTTGGCCCTTGGGGTGGCCCTTGCTGCTGCTGCTGCTGTTGCTGAGGAGGAGGTTGCTGTTGCATGGATGGAAGACCTTGACTCGGGTGATGCACAGGCTGATGCCACACTAATCCGCCAGGACCTTGAAGACCGGGCAGTGCAAACCCCGAGCCCCAATGTTGTGGCACGTGTTGTTGCATTTGCTGAGGTGGTCCTGGGGGAGGTAAGACGCCTGTTGGTGGATAAGGCCCTGTGTATCCGCCAAATTGCTGATGCTGCTGTTGCTGTTGCTGCTGTTGATGCTGCTGATGTTGTTGGTGCTGATGTTGCTGCTGTTGGGCTTGTTGTTGTGCAGCGATCAGTCCGCCATGCTGTGACATATATCGAGCATGAGCTTCAGCAGCGCGATGGCGTTCAGCAGCCTGCGCTTCTGCTTCGCGAGCTTTGTCCTCTGCTTCTTTGGCCTTCCTGCGGGCCCACCATTCAACCATGCTCTTGGATCGCTTTTCACTTCGCGGGACTTTACGCTTGGGATCGACTGGAATCCCTGCCGCTGTGGCTGGTGCAACGGGCGTCGTGTCTGCCGAACCAGGCGTAAGGCTCGTCTCTGCACTTGCTGGTATGTCCGAGTTGATACTTCCGAAGCCTGATGTACCGTTGCCCGGAGCTTTTGGTACGCGAGGACCTTTCGGAATGCCAGCGTCTGATCTCTTATGATGATTTTTGCTGCCTTTTGGTCGTCCCTTCTTCTTGCCACTGGCTGTAAGTGATGGCCCATCTTCGCTTTGTGGGTCGATTTGTGACTCGTCGGCTAGACCCGGCGTGGTCGTCCCGGTCGCAGGTAGATGTTCGTATACAGGGCTGTTCTCGCGTGTGTCTGGCGGCACGCTGCCCGCGTCAGAGCCCGACATCTCATCTTCGGATGCTGTGGCTGAGACTGCAGCACTCTCTTCACGCAGCTCTTGCAGACGCTTTGCAACCAGCCCACCTCGTCCGCCTCCTCGACCACCTCTCCCACCTCTGCCACCACGTCCTCCCCTGCCTCCTCTTCCACCACGAGTAGCTGTTTTGCCTCGCTTTGCCATGGGTTCATCTGCTTCAGGAGTCTCGCTCATCGCATCTGCGCCCCTCTTTCTTCCCATTGCTTGGTCAGTGGAAACAACACCGTCATACTTAGCAACCGGTTTTCTAGCCCGTCTGCCTGTGACAATCTCCTCTGGCACGACAGCCGCTGTAGCTGCGGAGACTTCTTTGTTGGCCTGACCGCGAGGTTGACGGGTACGTAGTTCTCTGCCAGAAGCATCCCTGACGACTTTTTGAGCGATGGGATCTTGCATGCCAACTTTCTTAGCATCAAACACGTAGTCGTACAACTCGGCTTCTTTCTGATCTTCGTAAATCATGGGATCAATGGGGTTACGTTGGCCAGTCGCAGCTTTGCGAGGAATGGCGGCATGTGGAGCAGTGATCTTCTCGAGCTCAAGATATTCGTCCTGCCACGCACGTAATGCTGCTGCTGTGTTTGCGGCTAGCACATACAAATTGTCCGTAGACCTCTGCCCTGGCAAAAACTTGACGAGGGGTCCAATGAAGACATCGGGCTGTGTCATCGGCTCGAACAGCTTGTTGTATAGAGCTTGTGCTTCATCGTCTGGCAGGTTGGGGTCTTCGAACATCTCCTCGGTAAAGGGAGACGGTAGATCGTTGTCACTGACAACATCGTCTTCTGGCGCCAGAAGCGGTAATTCAGGTGATGGCTCGCGAGATGGCTGTCGTGATGCTGACTGAGCACCACCTCGTCGTCTGCGTTTTACAGTGCCCCCGCGTTTCGACAAGGTATTGCCTCGTGGCAAAGGCTGGAAATTGTTTGATACGTGATCATCGTCATCAGCGTCGTCGTCGTCTTTGTCGATATCGTCGATATCTGATGCAGTATTGTCTCCATTGCCATTGAAGGAGACCGTTTGAGGGCGATTGAAAGAAGCATTCTCTTGTGACTCGTCGCCGAGATGGCCTGTGCTTTCATGGGACTCGGGCTTCTTTTTGACTTGTCCATTCTGGCTGGATGTCAAGCCAGTAAAGAAGATGGCTTCATGTGCACTTTCACGGCGAGCCCTTCGTGCAGCACGACGATCATTGGGACTTTGAGGTCTGTTAAAACTCCTTGCTTGATCCTCGGCTTCATAAGTTTCTAGAATCTCTTGGTCGATGCCGCAAACAGCAAATGTACGGTCGTTAACCCATCTAAGAGATACGGGATCCGTTTCGGCATAATTGGGAGCCTTTGCCATGATAGTGGAGTTCATCTTGTCGGGAGAGGAATTGTTGGTAGAGCGGGTGGCGCGAGTGAGAGAGGGACTGATTTGAGGTAGTTGAGGTTTACTGTGAGTCCTTGTTCGCATCGTAATCAATATTGTCGGCAGCGAATTTCGATAGAGACACTATTATCGTGGCAAGCCAAGAACCATGAAGCCGAAGAGAGCTTATCCAGGCGGCCAAGATTATATAGAGATGGTGAAAACCCAGAAGAGTCTCCACTCAAGCCTTGAAAGACTCGAGGAACAAGTGATGGACCAAGTCCAGATGATGTGCTGAAGAAAGCAAAGGAGAATAACGTTTAAGCGAGCAAAATCGGATCGTCGAGTTTGAGGGTGAGGCAGAAAAGAAAAAGTTGGCGAACCCAAGGCAGAGAATTGTACAGAATGGCGAGTCGAGACTCGAGACGCGACTGGGAGTATTTGCAAGAACAGAGATGATCAATAGCAAGAATGATAGTCTTTTTCGAGTTGTGTGATTGATTTCCAGACTCGTAGTCCCAAGGCGGGATCCACACGACCAGACAACAGCCAATGACAGACGACGGCGGCTAGTGGCGGGAGCTAGCCGAGTCTAAGCTAGTGACTTTCCCCGGCTTTGGGCCTGCTTGTGCTTGCTGTTTGTCGTCCAAGACTCCCGTCTCTCTCTCTTTCGCAGGCACAATACAAACAGCCATGTCCAAGAAGTTGACTGATGAAGAGCTTCTTGCTCAGTTTGAAGACATTCCTTCGGCCGATAGCACCACACCCTCGTCAGCCAAAGCAGCTTCGGGAGCCGTCGACGATGATGACCCGCTAGCCGAGCTCAGCGCCCTTGCCGCTGCTCGCCCTGTCTCCCGTCCACAGACTCCTCGTCTTTCCACCACTTCCACAGCTTCAGGAACGAAGTCCAAGCCTGAACATACCCCTCAGAGCTCCGGTCCACCCAGCGGACGTACCAGCGAGGACCGCTCCAAGACACGCAAGAGCACCGAAAGCGCTCGTAGCTACCACCAGAGTCAGACGCCGAATGATCAACCTCAGCAGCAAGAAGAGCAGGAGCAAGAGCAAAAGGCACAAGGTGGCGGTGGCGGCTGGGGCTTTGGTGGCTGGGGAGCCAGCGTCTTCAGCGCCGCCAGTGCTGCCGTCAAGCAAGCAGAGGCCGCCGTCAAGGAGGTGCGCGGCAACCCTGAAGTCCTCAAGTATGCCGAACAGCTGCGTCACAACGTCAATGTTGAGAGCTTGAAGGCCTATGGCGGCAACGTGCGAAACATGGCCCTGCCTACCTTTACCTCCCTACTCGAGACCATTGCCCCGCCTATTGCACAGCACGAGCGCCTGATCATCCATACTACACACGATTTACAAGCATACCCCTCTCTTGACCCCATCATCTACGAAGTCTTCTCGCGCGTCATGCAGCAAGTTGAGGGCGGAGACCTCCTTGTTATTCAGCGCGGCTCAGAATCACGCCAGCGCGGCCGCAGCTCCTCGGAATTGGCCTACCGCGGAAACATCCTTGGGACAGGAAGCGGCGCGTGGACTGATGGTCCTTGGTGGCGCGAACACGCTTCACAGCGCAGCCTGGGCGCAGTAAAAGGCATGACTGAAGGTACCAAGCTCTGCCGTGCCAATGCCGAAGCCTACGCAACAGATTTCTTCTCCTCGCGCGGCGGCGTCGAAGAAGCCGCAAAGCAAGCTACACAAACACTCTCGGAGTCTAGTCCCGTCCGCAGCTCGGATATCTTCCTGGCTATCCAGCCCGTCACACAGTCAGCCGCCAAGGAGCTCTTTGCAGCAGGACCCAAGCCCGACGAACCCAAGAGCGATGTCGTCGAACCCGATGCAGACGAAGAAACCACCCTCTTCGCCATCTACCTCCACGACCCAATCCACACTCTCTCCTTCTCCTCGCTATCTCAATCCTTCCCTGCACAATGGGCACAATGGCTCGACGCCTCATCACCCAATCCCGAGGACCCCGATACCCTCCCTGACAGCATCCGCGACATTGTCGAATCCGGCGGCATCGACCCTCGCGAATGGGTCTCTGAGTGGATACAAGACACATTGAATCTAGCCATTGGTGTCGTGGCTCAAAGATACGTGGCAAAGAGAATGGGCGTTGGTGAGGGTGGCATTGGAAAGGGCAAGCAGAGACAAAGAGCAGAGGAAACAGATGCTGCTGGTGAGGCTGCCAGAGCCATCTAGAGTTGCAATACTCGTTTTTACGAATGGCGTTTTGAGGGTCATACAGTAGTAGGTGGAATGGTATACGGCAGCATATTCGAATTAATGACCATCTTCCTATCTTGTCTCTCCTGTCTCCTGAGTATGCATGCCTGTTCCCGCGTGCTCAAAACCCGACGTAGGACAGTCAAGATCTCGTCGGCTTTCACCTGCATAGACACTTAAGAACGAAGTGCCATGCAAGGAATTTACAGAGTAAGAAGTCACGGATCGATCGTACTCACTGATGGCCTTACAGCAAGGCACACTAATGCCAAATGACAAGCAAAGCATCTCACGCTCTTCGAAGCCATATAATGGAGAAGAAACCGAGCGGCAGCACGACAACAAATAACCTCTTCTCCAAATAGTCTTTCTTTCAAATTCATAGCTCTATATCGCAGAGACTGGTATATCATCTTTTTCCCAAAGGAGCAATGTTTATTCTCTTTGCGCAAACACACGCTTACTGTGGAGGCAAAACCTCAAAGGTGTTGGCAACCTCCTTCTCCCATGAGAAGCGGTCCTTGCCGTAGATCTCGGCAGCGGGGCCAAAGTTCTTGCGTCCCTCGGACAGCAGACCCGTGCGCAGGATAATCTTGTCGTCGCCAAGGGCGGTTTGGTGGTGGTACACGTGAGTNNCTGTTTTTTTTTGGGCTCATGGTCAGCAAAACTATCCCAGCTAGTGTCAAGAGGCAAGGCAGAGAGAACTTACAGTGCAGTTGGGGCAGTAGTAGCAGTGGACGGGGTTTCCAGAGTCGCCCTTGTAGGTGTAGTTCTTGAGTGCGTCGCCGCCCTTTGTGATCTTGAGAGAGTCCTTGGGGACGATTTGGTTGAGGGTGTAGGCACCGCCGGAGAGGATCTTGCAAGTATTGCAGTGACACAGGATGTGCGAAGAGGTATCCTTGTCGAGGGAGGCGGTCCACTCGGTGGCGCCACAGTGGCAGGCTCCGTTGTAGGTAGACATTTTTGTACGTGTGTGGTGGTGATGGATTGGTTGTGAGGTGGAGAGTGATGTAGAGAAAGGAAGAGAGGAGGAGTGAAGCTGTCAATTATAGCCCGAGGGCTCAAGGAGCTATTTCACTTCGAGTCTTGAAGCTTGACATCAGAGCTAATGGTCATGTTCTGGAGTTCGTTCGGCCTTTTTGTTTTGGCTCTGCTTTCTCGTCGTCTACCCCTCCAACAACAGCTTGCCCGGTCACAATCGCGCTCGGAATTGCCGAATACGTAGGTTCTGGCAAGTATGCTATACCTCTTCTCGTGTCTAGACCTCAACTACCAGCATGACAGCTGCTTTCTGTAAGCATGAAACCGATTGCTGTCTCGTAGGATGTGAAATGAATTCCAAATCAGAAGATGAGTTCATTGGTCAGGGTGTCTTTGAGCGGGGTGAGGCTCGATCATGACGTATGGGCTTGGCCAGAGCTCCTCTAACCGTGGAGACGTCCTCCGGTCCAGGAAGCGGTCAAGGAAGGCATAAGGTCCGTCACAGAAGTCGAAAGCCGCAGCGGAGTTGGTCTGAAGTGTCATACTACTCGCCTTTGCCTGGTGTGCATCCAGCGCGATGAATTTGCTTGCATATGCTGGAGCTGCAGTATGGCGATGAGGCATTAGATACGATGCCACATCAGCGTTTACCGTTGCGATCTCATGTCATTTGGAATTGCGAAAGCTGCTCTGGCATCGCTATACAAACCTCCTGATGCCTGTACGAGAATGGCCCATGGTCGAGATCTGGCCTTCCCACATTTGCCGACAAGACTGGAGTTGAAACAAGAGCTGTCGACCACATTCCCTTCGGTCCGTGGACAGATTGCAATTGCAATAATGAATTACATGCTCAATTGGTTAAGCTAGCGGACCGAAACTGACTTCTGAACCCTCTGCAGCGCAAAAAGGACATCGTTGACAGACTGAAATATCCCTGTCCAGCATTCCTTGATGATCTGGCCACAAGGGATCAAGTCCAGGCTCGGAAATTCACCTTGCTGAAAGAGTTCTTCCACCGTCTCATCAGCAAGGTCGTTGTATGGTTGTGTGCCTGTCATTATCTCATATAGAGTTGACCCAAACGCGAATATGTCTGTTTGTACAGTAGAGTCCGAGTCCATGTCGCGGGGCAAGAAAAATCTGACGCTTTCCATAGCAGAGCCAGAATTTCCGTCAATCCAAGATCCTGAGAAGTCGATGAGGTACACCTTATAGCTTTCGTCTAGGAGAATATTCTCAGGTTTCAAATCCGCATGGATGACGTTCGATGCATGTAGTGAGTGTAGAGCTACAGCAATGTCGTAAGCCCACCCCAGGCGCTTAGACAGCGAGATGCAGCTGCCTTGAGTTTCTAAGTACTGACGTAAAGTGTAGTCCAGTGCGCCTTGCATTATGATGATTCCTTGCTGTTCCGAAAACTCGATCATCTTTAAGAAATGTGGTTTATTAACGATCCTGCAATAAACGTCGTACTCTTTCTTAATATCTTGCAAGCTGCGTTCTTTCTCTCGTGGCTCGCTGTCCGGAAAGGGTTGTTTTCAAACGTGGCCACAGGGAAGACGGTCCACGATTCCAGTGGAGCCAGCAGAGATCACGTTATCTCTCTCGAAAGGTTTAGTAAAATGCTTTTGACATTGCTCTAGCAGTTGAGGTGTTGGGTCTAGGCATTCTTCTACACAAGTGCCGGTTTGCAGGTCTGATGGAAGCTCCATATAGACGGTCTTAGTGGGTATGATCAGAAAGTTGTAGAGACTACTGAGGGGCAGCAGAACAGGTGGATAGAGGAACAAAAGTATAATGATAAAAGTCCAAGCCGTCGATTTGTGAAAGCATAAACAGTCGACACGTAGGCAAACCTTGCGTGACGGAACACATGTGTTACGTGTAGCTTGCTGAGAAAATTGCTTGGCGCGCGGGACGCGTCCGATCGACACGCAGGCAGACATAAATGCCATATAATCAGTGTAAAGCAAGTAGACTTTTTTGCTCGACCTACATCGCTAGATTAGGATTATCACATTGCCAACATCACCGATTAAACGAATGTCACGTGAGAAACAAGACTACAGCCACGAAAAACGATGGAAGTGACAGTATACTCTGGATATGATGGATCCGTTTTGAACGATCGAGGTATTGAACTATCTCAGAGCAAACCACCACAGATCTGATTTGTCTAGATTTAAGCGCCGTTCCATCACTGAATTCTCAACGACAGGCTGTTTCAAATTGCTGTAAGATCACATTTCCAAAGTCGACTCCGTAGCGACGAACCTTAGCTGAATTCAAGTCCGGGAATAGCCTTCATCTGCGCATACTGCACAATCATCCCTCCGTCTGGTCGAGCCAATGTGTTTCTCCGTTTTTGTGGAATAGTCGGAACCACGTTGCTTTGCAGGATCGCATCGCTCGACCTTCACGAACTTCTGATTGCGGTGGCCGCAGGGGTAAATAAAAGTCGAGTAGACGTTCTGGCACATCTTGGACAGGTGGTCAGTCAAAGTCCATATCATCTGCCAATGGATTTTGGTCACGTGTGCTTACCCTGGGTAGTAGATTTGAACGAAGAAAGTATAAATTTCTGAAGTAAGTGTGCGTTAGAACAAAGGTTGATGATGCTTTCCAGGCCTGGATATCTATATGTACAAACGGAATAAATAGAATCATCTAAGCGAAGAACTTCTGTCCGTTCATCGGGAGAGTATGTTACGCGCCGAAAAGGGCGAGAAACCAACGTGTGTGGTTACTCGGTGCAAGTTGACAGTCGTGCCATCCAATGAGATGTACGCGACTGATTGTGAGCCAATCGGAAGCATGTCTGTGCCGCTACATCTGCTCCAGGAAGTAGTCCAGCTGGGCGATTATGAAACGATGAGGCAGGATGTCTCGGGGAGGGGTCAGGTATTCAGTGGAAGGAGCAGCTGTGCAGTGTACAGTGATGTTTAGCAGGCTATCTACGAACAGGCAGCGAAACCAACAGGCAGGTCCAAAAGCTTCATCGGCAGAACCACGGTTCACAGGATTGATGTTGATTGTGGAGCTTTCTTAGTGCTTACCTTGATACATGTGTGGAGCATTCAAAGTGCGGCACACATTGACATGATGCGTGATGTGACTCCATGTGAACATGCTAATGCAGCACAATTGTCCTGATGCATCCGGTCTGTAGTGTGCCACTGCTATGGTAGAAGGGCAGACAGGGCGCGATATACCACCAAAGAGATGATGAGACGAGATAGATGAAGCCTTGCGGCGAAACACGAGCCGCTCCCACCAATCGGCAATACCAAGAACCACCAAGAACCTATCGGTCGCCATTCAACGTCGTATATTCAAGATGAACGAATCTGATCCAACTTCATGATCTTCCCTCTGTTGCTTGTCTCCTGAATCGCAGGAGTATAAGCTCAACATCACAGTGCATAGTGAATAATCGCTGTCACAGTGACCATCCGATCCACGGCACAGTGTCCACGTTCCGCACTTTCTGCAGACGGTCCCAACAATCTGAAAAATCGCTAATTGGTTTGGTGCTAGAATCATGCACAACATCTCTACAACATGATCCTTGGAAAGTAATAACGAGTGCAGCTTCGCGACACCGGTGTCGACAAACCAACCTCTTGACTGCATGACAATCACAACAAGACAACAACCGAGGATCACATTTTAAGAGCGCCACGTCCACAACCTGAAGATGAATCACCAGACTGCTACTTGCATCTCAAGGCTTCTTTGGACTGTTGCGGCAGTACAATGGACTTATCTCGAGCTCGACCATCCAGCTCGCATTTTTTGACTCCGTCCGGCGGGCAGACCATGATCCGAGTATTTCCCAAGAAGGGTCTGTCGATGTCAACAGATGGTCATATCGCGACAAGCGGACCGTCTGACTTGAGTCCGTTAGTTGCGAAAGTTTTGTGGTCTCGTCGCTTCCCCACATTTGGCCAGGAATGTGCTTTCTGTCCCAAAAGGGTACGTGAATCCCGTCGCCCACAAGCGCGTCGATCCCGCCTAGCAGACACCACCCTTAGAGAAGTCACGGCGTCCAGAATAAAGGTACGGGTAATCGAACATGGACGCTTCTATATCTACAGCTTCTTCCCACGTTCGAGGTGAAGGCATTCATATCACTCTGATCTATTCCTAATCCTTTGACACTCTTCTTGCACTAAGACCTCCTCATTGTCTTTTGCAGACATTTAGAGTACCTCCCTCCACAGATTAGAGCTCCATCAACAGAACTCAAGGGACAGCTCCCGACTATCACAACAATGCTCTCCAAGATGTACTCGCCACGTGTGGTCATCATCGGTGCTGGTATTGTCGGCACCAACGTTGCTGACGAGCTGGTTGCACGAGGATGGACCAACATCACAGTAGTCGACCAAGGGCCTCTGGACATGCCTGGAGGCTCCACATCACACGCTCCTGGTCTTGTCTTCCAAACAAACGTTTGCAAGACCATGACTCTNTTTGCCAAATACACAGTGGAAAAGTTCATGGGCCTCGAAGAAGATGGCGAAAACTGCTTCAACCAGGTCGGTGGTCTGGAAATTGCCACAGATGCTGCACGTATGGCAGAGTTGAAGCGCAAGCACGGTTACGCACAATCCTGGGGCATTGAAGCTCATCTCATCAGTCCTGACGAGTGTCTGGAGAAGTACTCGCTCCTGAACAAGGAGCAAGTTCATGGTGGTCTTCACATTCCCACCGATGGTCTTGCCAAGGCTGCTCGCGCCGTTCAGCTCCTTATCAACCGTACCCGCAAAGCTGGTGTTCAGTACGTCGACAAGACTCCAGTCACTGGAATCGCACGAGCTGACGGCCACGTCACTGGTGTTGAGACACCCAACGGTGTCATCCCAGCTGATATCGTCGTCTCTTGCGCCGGTTTCTGGGGTGTCGAGATCGGTGCCATGATCGGTCTCCCTATTCCTCTTCTCCCCCTGGCGCACCAATATGTCAAGACTACTTCTGTGCCCGCTCTGTCAAAACGCAACAACCCTGCGGGTGAGGCCTCATTGCCCATCCTACGTTACCAAGATAGAGATCTGTACTACCGCGAGCATGGTGACCAGTACGGTATTGGATACTACGGTCACAAGCCCATGCCTATCGTAGCCTCAACTTTGGGAGTTACCCCTGAGAAGGTCGACCACAAGAACATGCCTTCTCGTCTTGAGTTCACTCGCGAAGACTTCGAACCTGCATGGGAGCTTTCCAAGAAGTTTCTGCCTTGCATGGACGAAGTCGAGATCGAGGATGGTTTCAACGGTATCTTCTCTTTCACACCCGACGGCGGCTCCCTAGTCGGTCAAGCACCNAACCTCGAAGGCTTCTTCGTCGCTGAAGCAGTCTGGGTGACCCACTCTGCTGGCATCGCCCGTGCAGTAGCTGAGGTGCTGACAACTGGAAAGTCTCAAATCGATCTTGGAGCTGTTGAGCTCAACCGCTTTGAGGAGGTTCAACTGTCAAGCTCCTACGTGAAGGAGACTTCCATGCAGAACTTTGTCGAGATCTACGACATCATGCACCCGCTACAACCTCGCGACTCACCTCGCAACCTCCGTGTCAGCCCCTTCCACGCTCGTCAGAAGGAGCTCGGTGCTTATTTCCTGGAGGGCGGTGCTTGGGAACGTCCTTACTGGTTCGAGGCCAACGAGAAGTTGGTCAAAGACTTGCCTGAGGAGTGGAAGCCAAAGGACCGCGATGCTTGGTCTTCAAGATACTACAGCCCAATTGCAGCGGCANNGGAAGCATGGAAGACGAGAACAGCAGCAGCGATGTACGACATGACACCACTGCGTCGCTTGGAAGTCTATGGACCCGGTGCCGTCGAGTTGTTGCAGCGCGTAAGCACTGGTGATGTTGGAAAGAAGCCTGGCGCCGTCACATACACACTATGGCTTGACGACAAGGGTGGCATCAAGAGTGATGTGACTGTTGCCAGACTCGAGGACCAATTGTTCCAGGTTGGCTGCAACGGACCTGTCGATCTTGTCTTCCTCCAGAAGGAGGCCAACAAGCAGATGCAGCAAGATCCTACCAAATGGTGCACAATTCGCGACATCACTGCCGGAACCTGCTGCATCGGTCTCTGGGGCCCCAAGGTCAGAGAGATCATCAGCAAGGTGAGTCAAGATGACTTTTCGACCACAGCCAAGGGCCTGCGTTACTTCCGCACCAAGCGTGCAAACATCAGCGGCATCCCTGTGACCATCATGCGTCTTTCGTATGTCGGTGAGCTCGGTTGGGAGATCTACACCACAGCCGACCGCGGTCAAGCACTGTGGGACGCACTCTGGGAGGCAGGGCAGGAGCAGGGCGTCATCGCGGCTGGCCGTACTGCCTTCAACGCCCTCAGACTGGAGAAGGGCTACAGATCGTGGGGATCTGACATGAACACCGAGCACGACCCTTACGAGGCTGGTGTTGGCTTCGCCGTCAAGGCAGGCAAGCTGGGCTACTATGGTCAAGCTGCTCTGGAAGGACGCTCAGTCGAGACGGCCAAGAAGCGCATACGCTGCCTGGTCATCGACGACGGTTCCTCGGTCGTGCTTGGCAGAGAACCAGTGTTCGTCGGCGGCAAGCCCAGCGGATACGTCACCAGTTCTGCATTTGCATACACCATCGGCAAGCCCATTGCTTATGCATGGTTGCCAAGCTCGATCAACGAGGAGGACAAGGTGGAGATTGAGTACTTTGGCAAGAGGATCGGGGCTACGGTCACTGCCGAGCCCTTGTTCGATCCTTCCATGTCACGTCTGCGTGGTTGATCTCGGGGCTTCTGGAAGTAATGAAAGTTTGTTTATAGCATAGACATGGCGCACTTTAATGATCAAGGCATATTTCAACGTTAATTCGACCGTTTTCTGTCAAACCATGGACCCTTGTGTGTGTGCGTGGTTGAGAATGTGATGGAGGACATTTATTGACACGTGCTCATTTGTCAAGACAGGATGGAAGCGACTATGACTCATAGCATCTGATGAATAAGTGCCTCTGGTGATTGGTGGGTAGGTGTTCTCGATCTCCGCCGTAGGTATCAGGTCTACCTGGCGCTGGACGCAGGTGGTCTTCCCAAGGAATCAGATGCAAAAAGTGAAATCAGCGACAACAACCCCAGAACATGTCACAAACACGTCTGATCATGCCAGTAGATATCTTGAGTGGCTGGAGTGTGATGAGTGTCTCATTTGACGATTCCAAGCAATGTAAACCTATATAACCATGAGTTTCTCGTGATGGGAAATCAGAGTCAGGGTTGGCCTCTCAGCATCCTTCAGCTTGAAATTGAACTGTGTGGATGACATGGTCACGGTAAGCTTCTGACAAGATAGCATCGGCGTTGTAGAGCCCTGGATAGGTCATAGTATTCTCAACTCTGTATCCATCTCGTTGGTGTGTGGGACAATGACATGTACGGATTGGGGCAGCATTCTCGTGTAGGAACGTGGGGTCGTGGCGGGGCAACAGGTCGTGACACGTGAGATTGATGGATGAGACTTCCGTAATCGGAAGTGGATATGATGACCGAACTGAGCATCCGCACGACCCTGACGACGTCGGCCACGGCCTGATTCTTATAATAAAACAGAACCGGCAACATGTAGTCGTTGTTGTTCGTCATATACTCCTCTTTGTATCCATCCTCTCTACCTCCAACAATGGCCGACAAGTCGTACATCATCGTCGGCGCCGGCGTTTTCGGCATCTCGACTGCTTTCCATCTGATCAAAAAGTACCCCAACGCAGACATCACCGTCGTCGACCGCGATGCCTTCGATCAGGACACACGTGTAGCTGCCTCATGGGACTGGAACAAGGTCGTTCGTGCCGACTACGACGACATTGTGTACTGCAAGATGGCCATCGAGTCACAAGACATGTTCAAGACGGACAACCTGTGGAAGCCATACTTCTACCAGACTGGCATCTACTGGATGTGCCGCAGCGACTATGCCCAGGACGTTGTCAACAACTACAAGAAGCTGGGCAGAGCGGCCGACCTCAAGGCCGTGCCCATCGACGAGGCCCGCAAGCTGTACGGCGGGCTGTTCGAGGACGCCGACTACAGCGATGTCAAGGAGGTCCTCGTCAACAAGACCAGTGGCTGGGCTACTGCTGGCGAGTGTCTGATTGGCATCACCCGCGAGGCCCTCAGACTTGGTGTCAAGTACAAGCAGGCCGAGGTCGCTTCATTGATCCTCGACGATGGCCGCTGTGCCGGTATCAAGACTGCCGATGGCGAGACATTGAAGGCCAAACACACTCTTCTCTGCACTGGCGCATACACACCAAAGTTGCTCGAATACTGTGCTCAGGCCAGTGGTAACAACGACCTGTGTGCTGGTGAAAGAATCGTTGCTGGCGGTATCACTACTGGCATGACAAGGCTCGACGAGGATTCATACCGCAGATTCGCATCCATGCCTGTTGGTGTCCAGGGCTACACTGCCGAAACTGGTGAGTTTTGATATTCCGTACGTATAACGACCAGTCACTTACCATGTCAATANGGACCTTTCATCGGCAGTCTGCCACCCACCAGAGACAGAGAGCTCAAGTGGTGGGGCCAGAAGATTTTCAAGAACGACACAGAAGTCCTGCCTGGACGTATTGTATCTGCGCCTCCAGCAAAGCCCGACTACGGCCAATGGGACGTTTCAAACAGACTCAAGGAAGATATTCAATACGCCAACCACGTATTCTATGGAAAGAAGTCTGCACACTGGACTATGGAGAAGCACCGTATCTGCTGGTAAGTTGTCCATTCGCATCAGACTCGTTGCACATACTGATTCTGTACAGGNGACGCCTTCACATCCAGCTCAGACTTCATCATCTCGCCACACACCGCTGCCAAGGGCTTATATGTCGCAACATGTGGTAACTTCCACGGCTGGAAGTTCTTCCCCGTGCTAGGCAAGTACATCATCTCCATGTTGGAGGGCACATTGGAACCCGAGTTGTGTGAAAAATGGGGCTGGGACAGAGACCGTCCTGACCCCAAGCACTTCGCCGACTGGCCAAGACACGAGATGAAGGATATGTTGGACCCCGTCAGAACCGCCAGGCTATAATACACTACATCGACAGCTTGATATACATGAGGAAACGCTTTTTTAATTTCTGATGTCGCTTTGGCAAGAGAGAGCACATGGTGACAGACGTCCTGAGTGAACCAGAATCGCATCTTCATCGATCGCGACACAGTCTCTGAAGCGACCCACTCGGTCACATTGAAGAGTGTAACACAAGCGACTCAAAAGGCCTACGCGACTGAGCTTCCCGAGCAGCGATACAGAGACGATAACTGAGGATGCAGTACACGCGCAGCACACATCTCGAACATGGTAGCCATGAGATCTGTGGCGATATCATACGCAACTTGCATTTGAGACCTCTTGCTCACAAGCAAAGTAGGCGACATGACTTCACACACGCATTCGGTGAGCCAGACGGAGAGACACCTCGACATGTGTTCCGAGCCTGGAAAGGTCATCACAATCACGTTGCAGTCTCACATCTCTCTGAGTGTCTACGGTTGGTGCTAAAACCAACCATACCTTTGGTGCAGTTGTATGACCATGCTCTCCAATACTTGTTATCATGAGCACAGGAGAATGGCGCTCGAAAGGGAATCTGCTTACAAGCCATGGCCACTCTCACTGAACGTCCTAGATATCGAGGGATCGGTGCGAGTCGCCGATTTCGATGCCAATACTTTGTGGCCATACGCACTACGAGCACTCGGATTGTCATCGAGGCGATCGAAAGTGAAACAGTGCATCGGAATCACACTTCGAAAATCGCAATCAAAGAATTTGCTGCATGAGGAAGAACGAAGCGGTCAGAAAAAGCAGAAAGCCTGATTCTATTTTAACGGGAGATAACGGAACATGAAGGCATCTGCACAGGACACGCTGTAACAGGATATTCATGCTATGGACGCATACGGCGTACGACGATTCCCGAATACTGTTCCTCCTCACGTACTCTCGTATCGAAAGAGAGTGCTTCGAGAAAACGCCTCCCCATGGAATATTTTTACTGGTTCCGGGAGTCACTGCATCGCTTGACGCCCACCTGCAAAGTATGATCCTAGAGGAGAGCTGAGGAGGAGTCCCAGGCTTCTAGAACACATCTCTCTGATTAGAAGTCGAGACCACCTTGGCGAGTTGCTGTCGAGATAAGCTTACAGAAGCCACTGTCCCAATTTGGTTGCGAGTTCCCCAAACTCAGACTACACTTCCTGCTATCTTTGGGTTGGATCGGCCTCCCGCGATTTGCCTGATTGCCGCACTGCAACTTCCCCAGGAACGGTGGACTAAAATTGGTCAGCTCCTTCCGACTTGCATATTGATTGGACGATCATGAATCGTGTGTCGTGATAAGGTCACTATGCAGGGGATAATGAAATGATACGGTGACGGACTCGCAAAACCTGACCTCGTACGGTAACCCACGACACATGAGGCTGTACACTCCCCATATGTAGTCCCAGCGTGCGTACGTACCCGACGCGGTAAAAGCAACCACTTTGCCTAGATATCATCTAAGAAGGATCTCTGTCCAAGGCGGATTGAGGACATTTCTACACACAGTGACAGCATATTATTGATCCATCTTTCCTTCCAAGTCATCATCTCCGGACTTCAGAAGGACACTTTGATAGTAATCTCCTGATTTTTAACACATACCGCCACGCCACAACGATGTTCGCAGAAGCCCCACAGCAACCCAAGCCTTGGGCATGGACACCTTTGATTGAGAGTCGACCACTCTCAGAAGCAGCAGGATGGTATGTTTCCCAGTTCACATTCTCGATCCTTCCACCATCTCTTGTCCCAGCACGACCGATGTTTGAAAACGATTTCTAAATCGCAGANAGTAGAGTCTTCCTCAAGCTGGACAACCTACAACCATCCGGCTCGTTCAAGTCTCGTGGTGTAGGCAACTACGTCCTTCAGCGTGCCGCCGAACGCATCTCAGCTGCTGGAGTTCCCAATTCGACACACTTCTATGCAGCATCGGGTGGTAATGCAGGCATTGCCTGTGTCCACGCTGCTAGAACACTTGGCTATCCTGCCACTGTTGTTGTACCCAAGAGTGCCAAACCAGTCATGATTGCTAAGATCTGGGCCATGGTATGTTCTCCCTGTTGACAAGAACTTGACACACTCACTGATGAATGAACANNGGGAGTCAAGCAGGTCATCCAGCACGGCTCTACCATTGCCGAAGCACAAGAGTACATTCTCAACACACTTTTGCCTGCGGACCCGACCGGTGTGTTCGTTCCTCCTTTCGATCACCAGGACATTTGGGACGGCAATGCAACTGTTATGCAGGAGATTGCATCTCAACTTGGCGACAAACCCGACGTCGTTGTCTGCAGTGTCGGAGGTGGAGGTCTCCTGAACGGTATCATGCAAGAACTTGACCACAAGAAGTGGAACAACGACGTACAGGTCCTCGCCATGGAGACTAAAGGAGCAGACTCGTTGAGCCAGAGTCTCATCGCCGGTCAGATCGTCACTCTTCCCAGAATTACATCGGCAGCCACCAGTCTGGGAGTTGTCAGAGTCGCCGAGAAGACTTTCGAATATGCCCAGAGACCTAATGTCACGAGTGTTGTTCTCACTGATGACGAGGCTGCCAAGGGCTGTTGCCTGTTGGCTGAGCACGAAAGAATGATGGTTGAGCTGACTGTGGGCGTCAACGTTCCTGTCTGCTTTGATGGCTTCCTACAGACCCTGTTGGCCAACAAGAAGACAATCACCAAGGACAGTAAGGTGGTTCTTGTTGTTTGTGGCGGCAACGACATCTCTCTTGATATGCTCATGGCATGGCGTATGGCTATGGTTGGCAGTGAGACTGTCCAAGAGACCACATCGATGACCGCAAGAGTCGGAGCTACTGGGGTAACAGCTTGAGAAGCTGAAATTGATTTACGAATGGATGGATGGCTGAACACTACCACACAGAATAATGGGACATGCATGTTATTGATTTTGGAGTTATATATGTTATCAAATGGATCATACTACAACATGTTCAACGACCATTCTTCACTGTCCCATTCATTCGTTTCGAATCGAGGTGTATGCAGTTTTGTGATTTCGACATTTCAACATAGATAGCGAGCATTGCACGTGAATCAGGTTACGGCCTTATCAGGCATCACTTATCAGGATTCCATCGAAATTGTCCATCTCGATTTCGGTCCTTCTCTATCATCACTATCTCTCCTACTACGACCATCAATCACATATCGCAACACGCCAAACTGAGTTGGGATTCGTTTCCCTACCACATGTCGTCGTTGCCAAGACTGGCAGCCACCGATTAAAGTTGCACCAGCTCAAAGGGTCCGGCTGTGGGCTGACCCCAGATGGGATTCATATTCCTAATTGGGTCAGAATGCACATTCGTCGCCACAATCGAGATCCCGATAGCGCTGCCAAAGTCAGAGTGACTTGTTTCGAGAGCCACAAACTGCGACTCATCTTGGGTATCGAATCCTGCTGCCATCAGCTAATGATTACGCAAATCGAGCAGTTTTGACTCTAAACGAGCTGGCTGATACTGGCTCGAGACGAATGCTGCAATGCGTAGGCATACCCCACGGGGCTCTATGGACCGTCCTTCCTGACCAGTAGGCTCACCAAATCGTCCATATAATTAAGGAAAGCGCGAACTTCTGTTGTGTTTTTTCTCTTCCATTCTTAACCTTGAATATCCATATCAACCTTCCCCTTTCCATCTTGTCGAGTATTGCCTTACTCTATTGCAATCTCCACAACACAACTTGATATCGTATTCACAATGGCATCCTTCCTAAGTTACTTCAACCGCAGAGATAGCGGAAACACAGCAACAAAACCTGCTCTGGACAAGCAGCCTGTGAGAGCACTTCCTGCATCATGGTACACATCTGCCGACATGTACGAGCTTGAACGCCGTGCCATTTTCTCCAAGCGCTGGCTCCTTATCACACACAAGCTCCGTCTCACCAAGCCTGGTGACTTTCTCCGCTACGATGTAGCAGGCTTCCAGTTCGTTCTTGCCAAGGATCGTCAAGAGAACATCAACGGCTTCCACAACATCTGCCGTCACAGAGCATACCCCGTTGTCGAGAAGACCGAAGGCACAGCTCGCATCTTTGCTTGCAGATACCACGGTTGGTCGTATGGCTTGAACGGAAAGCTGGCAAAGGCACCAGACTACCAGGAGCTCGAGGGGTTCGACAAGGAGGCCAATGGACTTTTGCCCATCCACGTTCATGTCGACAAGAACGGTTTCGTCTGGGTCAACATGGATGCCAAAGCGGAACCCGAGATTGCCTGGGAAGACAACTTTGATGGCGTCGATATCCAAACACGCTATGAGCAATTCGACTTTGAAAACTATCAATTTGACCACAAATGGGAGATGGATGGTCCTTACAATTGGAAGATTTTGGCAGACAACTACAACGAGTGCTACCACTGCCCAACAACTCACCCCGATATTCCGGCTCTGGCAGATCTAGAAGCTTACTATGTCAACACAACCGCGAAGCACATCCAACACGAGGTCGCAAGTAAACCGGACCAAGTCGCCGCTGGCATGACTGTCGTCCCAACCTACTACTTCCCCAACGCCTCTGTTAACGCAACGTAAGCATCGTCTCTCTGAACATCAATCTCCGTACCCTTACTAACGATTTCATAGNNACCGAACTTCTTCTTCATGCAACGCTTCGTACCCCACGCTGCCGGCAAAGCAACCATGAGCTACGAAGTGTACCGCAACAAAAACGCCACAGACGAAGACTTTGAAAAGATCAACCAAATGTACAAGCGCATCATGTCCGAAGACAAGGTCCTCTGCGACGCCGCTCAAAAGAACGTCAACGCCGGCGTCTTTGTCAGCGGTCTCATGCACCCACGCATGGAAAAGGGACCCCTCTACTTCCAAAACCTGTGCAGAGAGGCCGTCACCGAGCACCACGACAAGGAAAAGGCTGCTGGTGCGAAGATCCACCCGGCGAGACAGCAAATGAGTGCCGCCGAGATGCAGAGTGAAAAGGACATCGACTTTTGCTCTGGGTTGGCTTGTGGAGAGGAGCAACAGGAGGCTTTGGCTTGGTAAAGTGATGGGAGAGTGCTTCAAACAAAGAATGATACACATGCATAGCGTAACGACTTTCTGGTCTGATTTTTTTTTATAGACATCTTAGCGATTTTTGATCTAATATGGAATTGATCTGGACTTCTTTAAACATACAAATTTCTCGGTGTATCCAGGCTTGATTGTGGTTGTGTTCGTTGACCTGGTCCCACCTTATAGTGAAGGCGCTTTGTACAGCGTACTTTCAACAAAAAATTGAGGGTTGGTATTGAAGTGCAGACCAAGTATCTTTCGTGCCAGTCACAAGATAGCCGTATATGGCTTTTCCAGTATCGTAGCTCTCTATGTGACCGGCTGGTCAGAGAGGCAGTGAGCACGAGCAAACCAAGATCAGTATCTCGCGAACAACTGCGTAGAAGCGTGTCACTTTACACAGAGGTCCTCGTCGCACCCGCCCTCACAGCATCCTCACTCCCCTCAGTCTGCGCCCCAAGCAGCGCACTTTCCTCATCCACAACCTCCTCCTTGGCGACCACTGCCTTCTCCACTCCCTTTGACTTTTGCAACGCAGACCAAAGCGTGCTAGCAATAACAACAGCACCACCAATACACGACCAGAATCCGGGAAAGACGCCCCAAATGGCCGCATCGAAAGCAAGCGCAAACAGAATACCCGTGTACAGCATACTCGTGGCCTTTGAGGTTCTGTCTAGCTGCAAGCCTGCGGTGAGTAAAAATTGGAGCACGAAGCCGAGGATACCGAGAAGGGAAAGCAAAAGCCATTCCCGTGCACCATGGGGCATGGTAAAACTCATGCCAGGCAACACTAGTAAAGCACCCGCAGATCCAAAAGTGCTGATCAGAGCAAAGTAGTTCACCGAGATGAGGGCATGAGCGCGGGAGCCAATGACACGGATCAAAGTGTAAGCGGCAGAAGCACCCAGCACACCAATGACAGAGACAAAGATGGCGAGAAGACGTTGGCCAGCAGACACTTGATCGATTTTGCTCGGTCGGTGCGGGAGTTCAATGTCGTCTTCTACTCTGCCAAAGATGGCAGCTGGGTGAGCAATGATGACTACACCCAGCAAAGCGGTAACTCCAGCCAAGAATTCAGTTCTACTGAAGCTCTGTCCGAGGAATGCAGAACATGCCCATGCGGTGATGATAGGTACCAGAAAACGAAAGACCGTGGCTTCGGCCAGGGGAAGATAATGTACCGAATCTGATTGTCACTTAAATGAGCTTATGTCCAAGAAACAATTCTAGAGAACGAGTTGTCTACTTACNNAGTACAGACAGAACAAGCCAAAGAAGCCTGCCAGAGCTCTCAAGATCAACCATCCCCTGACAGCAGGTGCTCCAAGCGGGAAATCAGGTACTCTTGTATACCACATGTATATGGTACTGAGTAGTGCCGTAATACTCATTCTCGCAAAGATGACTTGGAAAGGGTGCATACCATGACCTCCNNCCTGCTGCAAAAAGCGGACAATGGCATCCATAGTCGATCCCGTCGCTTGAGCAAGCAGAATTAGAAACACGCCTTTGTTGTTGCGCCAGACCATCTTCATGACGTTCGGCTTGACCTCAGAGGCACTGCTGGATGATCTTATGAGGCCATCTTCATTCTCCTGTCCGCTTCCAGACATCTTGTATATCAAAGCTTGCTGCAGTAAAGATTCATGCTTCGAGTCGGTAAGGGTAGAGATTTATATGAGTGCACGGACGCGGAGGACGGAATTCCAAACCGGCAGGTCCATCCGGCCAGCTTCATGTCACAAGGCAGCAGACAGTGAGACGTACCTTCCTCTTTAATGGAACCAAAGTCCCAACAGCTCGTATACCACCTCTCTTCTCTTCCTCCAAATCAATGACACATACCGTGAAGATGATGTCTCTGTCCTTGAAGGCATCGTAGGGCAAGCCGCTAATCCAGCCACGCCAAAAGCATTCGCAGGGCCGTCAAAGACCGAGCAAGAAATCCTCGGATGCGCCGTCTGGGTAACCATTCAACAAAATGCAGAAAAAGTTCTGGCTCATGTTCTTTCCAGAGGTACTTTCCTCCCAAGCAGCTCAAATCTTCCTCTCGGTGAAGGCTTGCCATCAGTACGCATTCTAGAACTGTTGATTGCGCACGGATGGGATATCAATGCTGGTCGCAAGCCATTCCTCTGGCAGATCCTTGACAATCATGAACATGTGGGTTGGGCATTAGAGCATGGTGCAAGTGTACAATTAAAAAACCAAGAACCATATCTCAATCACGAGTACCTGCGCAACCATCAAGATTGTCCATCACTGCTCGAGCAAGCTGTCAGATACGGCTGTAACCTCGCTACGTTCGAGCTCTTGCGCTCAAAAGGCGCGCCAATCACGGCAAGAGTATTGCATTTCTCGGTTCAATCTGCCATCAGCTCGAGCTTCAGCCCTCAAGGCTATGTCGAAAGTCAATTGGCATTTGTCAAACATCTACTTGACAAGTATAGTCTTGATGTCAATGCATACGATCAAAACCACAAAGGAGGCGAGATGGGCAATCATTGGGGGACGCCTTTGTGCTATGTCGTCAATCGGAGCTTCGATGGTGATTGTGAAGAGATCGTCACATTGCTAATGAGCTGAGGCGCAAATCCTGATTTGATTTGCAACGCCATGTCCGTGGTCTGCAGTGACCTATACCGAGCAGATGAAAAATAAAAGTTTCTTGATTGCTGTAGCTAGAGTCAGAGAAGCAGACAGCAGCGACTGAGCATCCGGAAACGGAAATGATACTGCTGTTTCAATCTCGGAGTTTTGTACAATTCGGCGAGAAAAGAGGTATGTGATAATCCAGACAAGGTGACGGTCAGAAGACGATATTGGGAATTTTTGGAAAGTTATAAAGCTCAAAATCGCGACTGATTTTTGGTACTCCACGACGTGGATGATATTGCCACGGATAGCATATTGTTCCTTCCCTTAGTACAGTCCAAAGTCCCTCTTGACCTCCCTACCCTCAGCCTGCAGCGTAACCTTGAACAGCTTGTACTCGTTAAAGATATACATGCCACCAGGCACAAAAGCAAAGTTTGCGTTTCCGCCAGAGACAGCAAAGACACCCAACAAGACACCCTCAGGATTCCAGCTGTATTTTCGCATCAGTAAGTAATTTCTTAGTCGCATGTGGGCAGAAATAAAGACTTACACATGCACACCATCTCCAGTACCAGCATACACATTACCCTTGGTATCACAATGAATACCATCCGGCAACCCAATATCCGAGTATGCAAACATCTGTCTGTTCTGCAATCTCTTGCCATCAGGCGTAACATCGTATCGATAAATCGTACTCGGCATGGTCAAATTGTCCTTGTTGGGAAAAGTATGCACAGCAGTATCCGTAATGTACACATGCTTAAAATCGGGCGAAAACTCAATACCATTTGGTGCAATCTCGTTGTCGGAGACGGCTTGCACGACTCCAGTATTGGGTTCAAAGCGATAGGCTTGGTTCTTGATGACGGGGGCGGGACGGAAGTATTGCCAGTATCCGTAAGGGACGTCGGTGAACCAGAGATCGCCGGTAACAGGGTGTTGACGCACATCATTGATGGCAGTAAAGTTTCTACCCAGGAAGTTGTTGATGAGGGGCCGGCTGATGTTGGTCGCTGGGTCTACGAGTACGAGGCCGGCGGGATTGGTAAAGTCGCCTTCGTCGCAAAAGACGATTTGTTGACCTTCGCTGCTGTTGGCTGGGCTGCCTACTGGGTACCACGCAGTGGCTCCATTGGCTTCGGCAAGGTACTCGTAGTGGTAAGATTGGATGGTGTTGTTGTTGTTGATGTCGATGGCAGTGACGTTGATGGGGTTTGACAAACTGCCGTTCCAGTTGCTGGTGGCATACAGCTTGCCAGTCTTTATGTTNNGCTGTTTCTCAGTCAGTGTGTTATCAACATCGTTGCGACAGGGCGACACTTGCTATACGCCGGCCTCGTGGAATGCCTGGTAGTTTTCACTCCTGACCAATTGCTGAGAAACATTGGGTCCTAGAATGTCGGTAACGAAGGTGTCATCNNTACAATCACTCATCAGCACATTTGAGGCTCTCCCTCCAGCTCGATCAAGATACTCACTATACGACAAGAACGAAATATGATCCGTCGACGCATTCGCAATCCCATACAACTCTTGCGCATACGGGATACTTGTCGCCAGCGTCAACAGATTAACGTGAGTAAGATTGACCATGATTGCTCGAAAAATTCCAGGGGACTCAATGGAAACGATCTCTTGCTAGCCATGGCGCAGCAAGACATTTTATTATTTTTGTATGGGTGGTTGGAATAGAAGATCGACCTTGCGATGCTCGGTTCCCCTCCTTGGTATGACGCTGTATGCTACATCTTGGGCATTAGCCTAAAACCCTAATTGGCAATTGATGCTCCATGCATTTACCTGAACAGCCGATGTCGAGTCACGGCAGTTGTGATACAAGTATTGATGAGGAGAGAAGGCCGACGCATGGTCCACATGTGAAACATTGGAAATCGAAGTTGAAAGTGTAGGTTTTGTTTGATATATTCAAAAGGAAGACTCAAAATCTATAAACGCCATAGAACCAAAATCGAACAATCCTGTATCCTCTCACTCCACCATAAATGAGCACTGTTGGTATTTGTAAGAAAGGTTGTGGTAAAAGACCATCAACCATATGGAAAAAGGTTTTTACAGGGGACGACCGCCAATGAAGTCGGCCCAAGGGCGAACCTCAGAGGGAATGCCCTCAGGCTTGGGAAGCTTCTCGCTCATGCACTGAGCGAAGAGAACGGCAGTCTTGGACTCCATGAAGAGAGGGACACCAAAGTCGACAGCGTTACGGCGCATAACGTAGTCCTCGTCAACAAGACTGCTGGCACGGACCTTGGCTAAGTTGAAGACACCACGGATATCGTACTTTTCAAAGACCTCACGGAGAGCGCGCTTGTCTTCCTTGGGGAATTCGATGACCTCGACCTTGACACTGCCGTCCTTGGAGTTCTGTTCAAGGTGGTTCTTGACAGACTCGTTGGCGGCGAAGAGCTTGTAACCGAGAGGATTGACGTAGTCGACAATCTTGGCAAGATCGGGGTTGGTGATGTCTCCACCGAAGAGAAGACCCTCACCAGGCTGGGGGCAGCGGAAGTTCATCATAGATTGAGCAGCAGTCCAGTAGGCCTCAACAAGGTCGGTACCGAAGCAAGCCATCTCACCAGTGGAAGACATCTCGACACCAAGGTAGGGGTCGGCACCTGCAAGACGAGTCCAAGAGAACTGAGGAACCTTGACAGCGAGGTAGTCACGCTTCTCGGACATAAGGTCGACAGGCTCGGGAACGTTGGTGCTGGTAAGAGCGCGGGTAGCAACATCGATGAAGTTGGTACCGAGGACCTTGGAAACGAAGGGGAATGAACGGGAAGCACGGAGGTTGCACTCGATGACCTTGAGGGAAGATTCACCACCGTTAGGGCTGTCGGCGTCGATGATTTGCATGTTGAAGGGACCGGTGATCTTCCAGGCCTTGGCAACCTTGTCGGCAATGACCTTGACGCGCTTGATGGTATCCTCGGAGAGCTTGGCAGGAGGGAGAACAAGAGAAGCATCACCAGAGTGGACACCAGCGTTTTCGATGTGCTCACTGACAGCGTGGACAAGGACCTTACCGTCGTGAGCGACAGCATCAACATCGATTTCGCGAGCGCCTTCGATGAACTGAGTGATAACGACGGGGTGGTCAGGGCTGACTTCGGCGGCGGCGTTGAGCTTCTCCTCGAGTTCGGCCTCGGAGCGGATGACGGTCATGGCAGCACCGGACAGGACGTAAGAGGGTCTAACGAGAACAGGGTAACCGACTTTGTTGGCGAATTGCTGGGCTTCAGCGTAAGAAGTAAGTTCGCTCCAGGCAGGCTGGTCAACACCAATAGAGTCGAGAATGGCAGAGAATTGTTTACGGTCTTCGGCCTTGTCAATGTCCTTAGGGTCGGTACCGAGAACCTTGGCCTTGCCACTTTCCTGGAGCTTGAGAGCCATGTTCTGAGGGGAGTTGACCACCGACAGAGACGACTACACCTTGGGCAGATTCGAGTTCGTAAATATCCATGACACGTTCGTAAGAGAGTTCTTCAAAGTAGAGCTTGTCGGCAACATCGAAGTCTGTACTGTAGGTTTCTTTGGCAATGGATTAGCGTCGTGTTTGCACGGATTCGGTTGTTGGTTCGTACCTGGGTTGTAGTTGATCATCACGGTCTTCTTGCCCTGCTCCTTGAGGGAGAGAGTAGCGTTGACTGCACACCAATCGAACTCGACCGAGGATCCGATTCTGTAAACTCCGCTTCCGAGAACAATCACACCATGGTCGTTAAACGCGACGTCGTGACTTGAACCGTTATAAGTAGTCTTTGACATAAGAGTTAGTAAAGGTTACTAGATAGAAGAACAGATTCAGAAGAAAAGTCATGTTAGTTAGCTATGTAGCAGGTTTGGAGCCAAGGTAGAGTCTGCCACGTAGTCATGTCCGAGTTCAGCCAGTAGGGAAACTTCATCATCATAACCATCAAGTCCAGCAAGAAAAGTCCATCAATACCAGCCACGACGATAAGATGCACAATTTGAGAGTCACTCGAAAGCGACGGTGACCAGAATAGAGTTGGTGGTCATGACCAGGTACGACGTGCTTCAATCAAGATACAACTCAAACTCCATGAGGTCCATGTCGTCCGCCTCAAGGTCACCATCATGCTCGGCCTCAGCGAGTTCGTAGGCCTCGAGCTCGGCAGCATCGTAAGCCTCGACGGCTTGAGCAGCGTCGAACTTGACGACATTGTCGAGATGACGCTGCGACACGAGGTGAGAGTACTCGAGACCATGCATCGACACACACAGCATGAAGCAGAAGCCACACCACAACGGACTGGTACGGTCGGCATTGACGGCCCGCTCGTGCGCACGAGTCTTGACGTGGGTGGAGAAGTGTTTAGCATCGCGACAAGGAAGGTTGCACTCAACGCAGAAGTAAGACTTGTTCGCGCGAGCGTCGTCGTAAACGGCGTCTCTCAAACGACCCCAAGTCTGGTTCTTCTCCTCGAGCTTTTCAGGGTGGGCGGCAAAGAACTCGCGCCGGTAGTTGGCGCTTTTGGCGGTGTATTCTTCGTGGTTGGTGGCCATCTGCGTGAAGTGATACTTTGAGCTGTTCGCTGCGGTCCAAGCACGGTAACCGTCGGGATCACGCTGCTTGAAAGCGACGTTCCAGTTGTGGGTTCTGACAGCGGCCTTTTCTCTATGGTTCCTGCCAACCAAGATTGCAATCTCTTCCAGCTGCTCATCGGTGAGGTCGAAGTCCCTACGTACGCCCTCGTACAAGCAACAGTGAGTGCAGAGTCCGTCATACTCCAGGTCGGATCTAGACCACAGGCACATATGGCCCATGCCATAATCCGCCTTGTAGGCACGCATAGCCCAGAAGTTGTAGGAGAAGGTTGCTTCAAGGGCCAGGAAGAGCAAACGAGTCATAGGAACGATGCCCGCGCGGGGAAGAGTAGTTGTCCACGCAAGTAGGCCTTTGTGGGCAATAACGTAGCCATCGGCAAGAGCTTTCTTGACCAGCGTAGGTAAGGCAGTCAGGTCATCGTAGGATTTAAGTCGATTCTTGCCGCCTTTTTCTTCGTCGGTGCCTGAGCCGATGTATATCTTAGTGCGACAACCATTCTTGGTGAGTACCAAAAGGTAGACGATGAAGCCTGGGCAAGCGAAAGATGGAAGACTTTTGAACCAGTTGATTGTTGGAGCAGTACCTGACTTGAGCGTTTCGCCAAGATCCGAGGGGAACATCAGCTCGATGTCAGACGTGATCTGCTGGATATCGGTGTATCTCTTGATCTTGGTCGAGTAAAGCGGGTTCTTCATCGACTTGGGAGTGTCCTGGAGACATTCGAATGTGAGAGACAGGACGAAGTCCTCCACATCGACGTCGTCCGGACTAATGACCTCGTCGAGATCGTTGGGATCGAACATCGAAGACATGATGGGGCTTGAGAGTCACTCCCAAGGTCAGCGAGGAGCTCAAGTTGGACGTTATCCGAACTTGTCTTACACAAAGCTGGCGGTCAGGCCCGACTTGACGGGAGAGTGGTACCCTCTGAAGGCTGATGAATCGCTGATAGTTGACGACGAGCAAGCTTGGAGATGAGTGGAAAACTTGATGCAACAGTCGAAGACGACGAGTGGCAGGTGGGAGGGAGGCAGGCAGCAAGCCAACCTCTGAACGTGACCGCGACTCGCGTCAAGTTCATGTTCAAGGCAAGTGGGGTCGTGGTCGCTCCTTCCTCAACTGATGTTGTTGATGAAAACAGCTAAAATCCCAGGAGAATTCTGGGCGGGCCCCCGCAGCCATTCTTGGAGTGGATTGTAGCTGGGAGGGTTGGTTTGGAAGAAAAGACAGCTTATATAGCTGAAAATCACAAGCCTCTCTCAGCTTAAGATCACGAGCATGAACATGTGCTGCACAGCAAGATGCTGAAAGCACAAGCTAGAGTACCACTGAGATAGCCCCAGGAGGGATGCTTTCTTGACCCGGAGTTAAGCATTCTCATTATGGGAGTGGAAGTGTGACGATTTTCTTAACCCGGGGTTAAGAGATTCTCATCAACATCTCCACATGCAAACCCACTCTCTCAGTCACTCTCATGTGCTGTCAGGGTATAACGACATTCACATGCGACAAGTAGTGGCTATGAGCATCATCAAAGGCTCAAAAGTCGAAGTTTGGACGGTTCGGCAACGGAATTTAGTTGACCAGCAGCACCAACGATCTCCAAAATCCAAATTTGGATAGTTCGACAACTGAGTCCAGTTGACCATGAACCTCATCGATAGCTCGGTCGACCAGATCGAGTTGGTCAGAGCACAAACAGTAGCTCCAAAATCCAAATTCAGATTCGGCAACTGAGTTTAGTTGCCCAAGAGCACAAACAGCAGCTCGAGAGTCCGAACTCAGATGGTTCGGCAACTGAATTCAGTTGACCAAACAGCTCAGCCACGGGTCTTGCGAGGGTTACGACCAAGCACAAATGGTTAAGAAGGTCGACCCTTAATACTTCGAGGGAAGCGTGAAGTGAACGTGACACGAGGTGGGCAGAAAAGTGAAGTCGTGACCCAAGTCGAGAGTCACTCCCAAGTTGTCTCCAACAAGCGGGAGGACCTGAGCGAGATTCAAGCATGACCGTCAAGTTTGCGACCCTCGAGGTCAAAGACTTGATCTTGACCTCGAAAGTGCTCAAAACTTCGTTCCAAAGCCCCCGGCTTCGACAGCCAAGACTTGAGGCGAGAGCCGAGTATGGAACTTGACCTTGACCGTAACGTCGGTGATGGTTCAGTTCGCATGCAGTTTGAAAACACAGACTTATCTGCAATGCCGCCCATGCGGGGAGAGTGGTGCGAACATGTCCGAGTTCCCATCCCTAAGGATGTCGCACAGGCATGACCGTGGCTTGCGTCGATGCAATGCTCGGACTTGATAACTCTCAGAGTGGAGGTATCCGCTTGCAAACTTGATGCACCTCCAGAAACAGGAGGGGTTTGCTCGCAAACTTGAATGTATAGCTCAAGTTCTGATCGTGTGACCATGACCACGGCAGTGGTATGTCCAGCATCCAGTATCCAGTATCCAATGGCATTTCGTAGCGGTCGAGTCAAGCACATTGACTGAACAGCAAAGAAACAGAGCACAGGCCAAGTCACGTGCTTGACTCCATACTGAACGCACAAAGGAAAAAACGAAAAAGAGAAAAAGTTGAGAAAAAACTTACGTAGAGATAGTTTCTGTAGACTTGTTAGCAGTTTTCTTGAATAGTTACAGAGCGAGCGGATCTCACGTGTTTGCCGGGAACTCAGCAGCAAGAGTGTCGATCTTCTTGACGAAGGGGGTGATGCCGAAGTTCTTGCGGCGCGCACGGACCTCGTCCTCAGTGCTGTTGACAGCCTTGGCAATCTGCTTGTCGGAGAAACCTTGCTTCTTGGCCTTGTGCATGAGCTCCTTCTTGACACCGTAAAGGCTGCCAATGGCTTCGAGTTCGTGGGTAGTGTCAACAATGTTCTGGATCTTGTAGAGGAACCACTTGTCAATCTTGGAGAGTTCGTGGACACGGTCGACAGAGTAGCCTTCGTGGAGCATGGCCTGGCCGACAGCCAACCATCTGCGGTCGGTGGGGTTTGCCAAAACGTCGTCAAGGTCGTCGAATTTGTCGCCCTGGAGTCCGAGGAATCTGGGGTCGACTTGACGGATGGCCTTTTGGAATGATTCTTCGAAAGTACGACCGATGGCCATGACTTCACCGACGGACTTCATGGCACTGCCAATGTCGCGCTTGACGTTCTGGAACTTGCTCAAGTCCCAGCGAGGCATCTTGGTGACGATGTAATCCAGAGAGGGTTCGAAGTTGGCAGTGGTGGTTCTGGTGACGGCGTTTGGAAGCTCAGGAAGAGTGTGTCCGAGACCAATCTTGGCAGCAGTGTAGGCGAGAGGGTAACCGGTAGCCTTGGAGGCAAGAGCAGATGAACGAGAGAGACGGGCGTTGACCTCGATGACTCTGTAGTCGAGACCATCAGGCTGGAGAGCGTATTGGACGTTGCATTCACCAACGACACCAAGATGGCGGACAATCTTGATGGCGGCGGTACGGAGCATGTGGTATTCCTCATCGCTGAAGGTTTGACTGGGCGAAACGACGATGCTGTCACCGGTGTGGACACCGAGAGGGTCAAAGTTCTCCATGTTGCAGACGGTGATACAGTTGTCAGAAGCGTCACGAACGACCTCGTACTCGGCCTCCTTCCAGCCCTTGAGCGATTTCTCGACCAAGATCTGGGGGGAGAGAGTGAGAGAACGAGCAGACAGGTTGCGGAGCTCTTCGGGGTTGTTGGCGAAACCAGAACCGAGACCACCAAGGGCATAGGCAGCACGGACAATGATGGGGTAGCCAACCTTCTCAGCGGCGTCAAGAGCCTCATCGATGGTGCTGACAGCGATACTCTCAGCAATGGGGATGTCAATCTCCTTGAGAGCTTGAGCAAACAGATCTCTGTCTTCACTGGTCTTCAGGGTCTGGATGCTGGTACCCAAGACTCTGACATTGTAACGATCGAAAATGCCCATCTCGTCCATCTTCACACCCAAGTTGAGGGCAGTCTGACCACCAAACGAGAGGAAGATACCATCGGGGCGTTCCTTTTCGATAACGTAGGTCACATATTCAGGGGTGACGGGGAGGTAGTAGATTTCGTCAGCGAGAACGTGCGAGGTCTGAATGGTAGCAATGTTGGGGTTGATGAGGACGGAGTGAATGCCAGCCTCCTTGAGGGCTTTGAGTGCTTGAGATCCTGCCATGACTGTCAGTCGTTGCCCTGCCTACTCGTATCTTGAGACTTCGACTCACCAGAGTAATCGAATTCTCCGGCCTGTCCAATGGCGAGACCACCACTGCCAATGACCAAGACCTTCTTGACGTCAATCAGGTTCTGGGCACCGGCAATAGCTCCGCTGTCGAGGTAAGCCTTTGCACTGGGAGCAACTTGAGCATTGCTTGTTGCGTTGCGGACTTGAAGGAAGCGGTTGGTAGATCTCTTGGGTGCGCGGGCAGCGCGGGGTTGCTAGCAGCAAAGCTCGACTGAGTCGTCAGAGTACGAGCAGCAAGCCTGGCAGACATGGGCTGCTGGCTCTGACGAAGCAGGTTCGAGGCTGTCTGGCGGGCCAGACGCCTGGAGAAAGCCATGGCTAGAGTTGGTGTAAGGTAAAAGTCGGTAGTTTATAGGGCTAACAGGCCAGTCTCAATTGACGTTGGCCTTCCACAGGTGGTCGCTAATGTAGTCTGGGAGTCTGTCAGTTTTCATCCACACAGCTCGGCACTTGAGCACCGACTTGCAACGCTCGTGCAGAGCTTCGCGGTGTGCAAACGAAAGACTGACCTTGGGAGGTGAAAACGGAGGGCGCAGTCCGCATAAGGGCGAATCGCGTGCCGATGGCAGATGGGTGGATTGAGAGCTGATTGCTCAAGATATGACTGAGATGACAAGAGGAGAACGGTCAGAGAGCAGCGACGTCGACTTATTTTTCACATCGGCCCCTGCACGGTACTCTCTGTCCCCAGATAAGGAGCACAGCTTATCTCACGCTGGAGCTCGAAATGCTGATTTGCAATATTCCCGGCTCAGCTGCCACGTTTGCTACACAAAATTCGCCCAAGCCGACGCTGGCCGACCCAATAATACTGCAATTCGCTTGTGTCGGTGCTTCAAGTCCGGCCATCCGGCGAAGCTCTATCGACGCTTTATTCCCACCTCATGGCATGCTTCAGTAGAAGTCTCAATCCTCATGAAGTCCAGTCAATCACTGACCAACTATTCGAAGCGTTCACGAGTGTTTCAACTTCATCAATTGCTACGATACGTGCATCTCTACGGCTCATTGTCGAGCTCGACCCGTTTTCCTGCCACTTCTTTTTCTCCCCCAGACGCCCATCCCCGAGACCGGCGGCGCGGATCTCTCACCTTTGACTCATCGCAAAACACATCCCAATTTCTATGCATCGTGACTCAGAAGCAGTCGTCGCCAAGAAGACCGGTATGGCCCAACACAAATTGTGAAAAATAGTCATGTCATATCAACTCTATCAACAAATGTGGTATAAGAAAAAGAAAACATCTCTTTGAACAGTCCATAAAACCAAATAGCCACCCAATGCCTTTTATGCAACAGAAGCAAATGCACGCTTTTTGGTTCCCCTTTCCAGCTTCTCTTCTTGTTCTTCTGGCTCGTCGTCCATGCCGTGGACTTGTGCTTCCTTGATCTCTCTGCCCATGAGACCCAGCGCGGCCATGTTGAAACCGAGCATGTTCTTTTCTTCCTTGACGAATTGACCGTAGGCTTCGAGCACCTCGCTCAATACATCCTTGAGCTGTTTGCTGGCTACGATTTGTGCGTTGTGTGTTTGTAGCANAAAGTAGAACACACGCCATGCTAGTTGTGGTTGCATGCGACGCTGTATGAAGACAGAAACAAACATGAAGAGAACTGGTAAAGACGAGAATGGCACAACCATCAAAGCATCGTTGAGAGATGCATTCGGGATCCTGCGGATAGTCTGCAGGACATGTTGCTCAGCACTGAGATTGCCATATGTGAAGACTGGGTTTCGTTGCGGCGGTGCGAGGTTGGGTTTTGTTGCCTTTTCAGCTTGCCATGCCTGCATGATTTGGTAGTCTGCGTAGCCAAGCTCAAGCGCTTCCAAGATACGTTCACCGTATGTCAAGGTAGCTATCGTCTGCTTTGACGCGGCAGCGACATCGTCCTCGGCGCCTTCGTCATCATCGGCATGATCTCTGTCGAGTTGAGTGGCCAGTGTCGATTCATACATCTGTTCGAGCTCCTTCTCTCTTTCTTCTTCCAGGAAGATGAGATCGTCTGTGACATCCCACACGCGAATACTCTTGTCGTGACTAGCTGTGATGACCTTTTCGCCAGTCCTGCTGACAACCATGGCCCACACTTCTCCGTGATGACCTTCCAACTTTTGGATCTGCTCAAACTTGTCACCGTCCCAGGTCTTGACAACTGAATCCTTACTGGCACTGAAGAAGAGATGTTGTTCTTCCTTCTCGACAGGGTGCGGAACAAACAAGACTTGCATGACACTGTCTTGATGCGCGAAGAATGCTTTGTGGCAATCACCAAAGTCCAACCCCCAAATGCGGACGTTCTTATCTGCACTACAAGTGGCGATAAGTTTGCTGTCTGATGAGATGGAGATGTTGAGAACGGGAAGCTTGTGGCCATAGAGTGTAAGGAAGAGTTTGAGGGTGTCGACAAAGAAGACCTTGACGGTGTTGTCGAGAGTGGAGAGAGCGAGAAGGCGAGAGTCGGGTGAGAAGCAGACACTCAACACATCATCTGCGACCTTGAGGATGCGAGTTTGGGTGAGCTTCAACTTGGGGGTAGTTCTCCGGGTACCAGGGATCTCTTCCTGGACAATGTCAAACTTCCAGAACTTGGCAGCTTTGTCGGCACCTCCAGTCACGACTGATGTTCCGTCAGGGTGAACTTGAAGAGTCCACACGGCGCCATCGTGCGCTTGGAATTTGTCAATCAGGGCGGAAGAGGCAATATCATAGAGTTCAAGCTCTCCAGTCTTGGTTCCCACCAGGACAATCTTGTCACCGGGCAAGAATGTGCAGCAGAGCGACTGACCACACTCGAGAGTTCTGAGACAGCTCTGAGTCTTGACATTCCAGATCTTGAGGAGTCCAGCAGAGGCAGATGCAAGCATGCGGTCGTCGGAGCTCAGAGCCAAAGCACGGATGTCAGTTCTGTGTCCAGGCATGTCGACGGCCAGAGCACGGTTGTACTCGGGAGCCTCTGCCGTTGCCTTCTTTGACCTTTCTCGGCTGGTGATGGTGTAGGATTCGATCTGGTTGTTGGTAGTGGAGCAGACCAGCTCTACGTTCTTGGAAGATCTGTTAGCAGCCCAAGCAGCCGATCGGACCTTTCCACCAGTGCGGACAATGATATACGAGACAAAGACCTCTGAGACGTCGGGTGTTGTGTTCTCTCTTCTTTCTCGACTTCGGCTACCGAAGCACCGGCGGCGGCGGCCTTTTCTCTTCTTCTCTTTCTCTTNTCTAGCCAAGCTCTTTTGTACTTCCTCATCTGATCTGATGCGCCAAATCTCGACGGCCTTCTCGGAGCCGTGAACGGCAATATATTCGCCCTTGGGGTGGAAGGCGACGCTCAAAGTTCGGTCCTTGCTTTGGCGGAGGAGGATACCCTGTGCTGTGAGAGAGTTGGACTGCTTCGCTTCGGCAATGTTTGCGCCAAATTCGGCCAGACTGTCCAGATCGAGCGACCAGACCTTGAGCTCGCCGTCGTTACCAGCAGTGATGCAGCCCATGCCGTCTGGAGAGACACCGAGAGCCCAGCACTCGCCGTTTGTCTGGGCGACATGTGTTTCGATGCAGTGAGGGGTCGAGAGATCCCAGATCTTGATCAGAGCATCCTTGCTGGTGGAAAGCAGGTACTTTTCCTCGAATTCTTCTGGCTCGCCCGAGGTGACATCGACAGCCTCGTCGGTGTGAGGCGATTGGCGACCCGAGGGCCTTGTGCGGATGAAGTGAAGGCCAGTAATTTGGTCCTTGTGTCCTCTGAGGCGGAACTCGGCAGTTTCGGAGAGCAGGTTCCAGATGATAATGTCGGTATCCTTTGAGCCACTGGCAAGTCTTGCACCCTCGGAGTCGAAGACCAGGTGGGTGATGGCGGAGCGGTGGCCATTGAAGCTCATGATGGGGTTGTTGGACAGAGCATCCCAGACTCTGATGCTGCCATCCTGGTAGCCGACGGCGAACAAGTCGGGCTGGGCGGAGCACTGAGCGATGGCCGAGACCTGAGACTTGCAGTCTTGATCGTGCCAGCGACTCAGCAGCTCACCCTTCTTCACATCCCAGGCCAGGACATGCTCGTTGGCGCCGACGTAGACTCTGCCAGCACCAGTGTTGCGCGAGGACGACGAGACGAGGTTATCGGGGGTCCAGACGAGGTTGGACAGGGCGGTGTTGACAAGACCAAAGGTGGCCGACTGCTCGTACTTGCGATAGGATTTGACCATGGTGCCGACGACGGCAGCAAAAGAAGTTTGGACGGGCAAAAAGTTCTTGAGTCTCAAAAAGTTGGTTGATCCAAGCGCCTGAGAGGTGCCAAGACAAGAGAAAGTCCGGGGAAGGTGTCGACCTCGCATGACGATCCCGCAGGCCTGCGACTGCCCGGCCAAGCCACGCTCCTGCTGTTCTTGTAGCTGTTGCTGTACGGAACATCTTGCCTCTTTCCACCTTCAATCGTCGTCGCCGCCATGTTGTTGCTCGACTACCAAAACGTCCTGATCGAGTCGCTGCTCAAGGATCGCTTCTCTGGGTAGCTGCCCTCGTCCCCCGTCCTGGTCCCGCGCGTCCAGCACACCCGACTGACGCCTTGTCTCTATAGCGCTACCCCCACCTCGATCGACCAGGTCGTCTCCGACTTTGACGGTGTCACCTTCCACATCTCGACCCCCACATCAAAGTCAAAGATCCTCATCTCCATCAACATTCGATGCTACCACGAGCTTGTCCAGTATGGCGCCGAGCAGGTCCTCCAGCGCGAATATGAAGGCTACATTGTCCAGCCCGAGTCTGGTTACAACTTCTCCATCGAGATTGACCTCGAGAACCTCCCCCAAGACGAACAAGCCCGCACCGACCTCATCTCCCGCATCAGTTTGCTAAAGCGCAACGCCATGGCTGCTCCCTTTGAGCAGGCTTTCGACGAGTACCAAGCATTGCACGACGAGGCCTCCAAGTACACTTCCGAATCTGCTCCCCAGGGTGTCCTCGAGGGTGGCCAGGTCAGAGCCATTCACTACCGCGAAGAGGAGGCCATCTACGTCAAGGCCAGTCACGACCGTGTCACCGTCATCTTCAGCACAATCTTCCGTGAAGAGACGGACCGCATCTTCGGCAAGGTCTTCCTGCAAGAGTTTGTTGATGCTCGTCGCAGAGCCATCCAAAACGCTCCTCAAGTGCTGTTCCGTCACGACCCCCCTCTGGAGTTGCAGGGCATGGCCGGTCTGCCTCCCTCAGGCACCGCTGATGTCGGCTACGTCACCTTCGTACTGTTCCCTCGCCATCTCCAGCCTGCAAGAAGATACGAAGTCATCTCCCACATCCAGACGTTCCGCGACTACTTCCACTACCACATCAAGGCCTCAAAAGCCTACATTCACTCGAGAATGCGCAGACGAACTGCCGACTTCCTTCAAGGTGAGACTCCTTCTCACTCAAGTCCCATCACTTCACTAACATTCATACANGTCCTTCGTCGCGCAAGACCAGAGGCCGAGGAAAAGGAGCGCAAGACGGCCAGCGGCAGGACCTTCAGGGTCCAGGCGTAGATTTATACCCTGTCCATACTCTCAAAACCAGAAACGATACACTTCAATCATATCGCGCTTCTATGTCCATCGCATTTACCCACTGACCGTCGACTATGGTCTGATCCGAGAGATGTGTCCGGAGAGGGATACAGCGTTTGACAGGCTGCCTTGTTGTGGTCATGACCCTGGTCATACCTTCCAGTTCGCAACCCACTCAACCATCACTACACTCGACGCTCAAGGGCGACGCTCAAATATCCTTCTGGGACTCCTTTGAAGACCCTTTAATCTCCTGTTCCACTTTCCCGCAATCACAGGCTTTATATGTCAAGGTCTGTGTGCCGCATCTTAGCCCCGTCTGAAAGCCGTGGGAGAGAAAATACAGCAATTTGTACGGTAGAGAATAGTTGCTAGACGGCCCTGTAGCAATACTATCAAGCGTCAAAGTCAGTGTTCATCTTACAACAAGGCATGATCCAGGACTGCTAAGAATTTTAACGAAAAAAAGTAATGTGATCGTTACCGATAACATGATCAAGCTAGGCCTAAGTCAATGTCCGCAGAATCCTGACTTGGAAAAAGCAAAAGACACATTAGCTATGTCGAATGGCATGGGACAACACCTTACTGCTTATGACGTTGTTAGAATAGGAAAAGAGAGCGTGTGAATAAGTCACCACATCCGCGTATTTGACTCAAGATGTTTGAAGAGTTCTGTCGTAAAGTGTAGAGGTGTTTGCTATACTAAGTGAAAGTGGACAGTGCAGGTTTGTGTTTTGACTGACGACTAGCTAGTGAGTTGTACGTCTAACAGAACACCGAGGCTTTTCACCGATAGACGAGCTTTGTTATGATCGGCAGTATGTTGGTTACGCCTCGAGACGAAGCGTGTATTCGGGAATCACAGGTGGTAATGTGTCGACATCTGGTCAACAGGTTTACAGGCGGATAAGAAAGGATACATTGAAAGCACCAGAAACGAACGGCCCTTTCGTTATTCGAGTCGATGGACTGATGGGTCGTGGCGGGCTGACTATATGCCTGAGTCCATCAACCAATGGAGATTTGACCGTAGGGTTATCTTCGGACAGTTGCCGGCATTTGAGACAGCGAGAAGTACTCTGATTAGGAGGGACATTGTTTTAACACATCTCAAACTTCTTACTGGACCCGACTATTTGCGAACGTGACAAACAACGAATGATTTGTACTATGAGGTCGTATTTGGGTCGACAACCCGCTCGAATCGTTGTCGCCCAAGATCTGTTCAAAAGAATTGTGGTCATCTCGAATGGGGACCTTGCTGAAAGGTGGCTCTGTAATATGTATGCCGAGGCATCTTCAGCACAAGATTGGGCTTGACCAAGAGTCAGCCAAGATGCCTCAACCAAGGATGTGGCTGCCAGAGTCCAAGTGTGCTGACCGCCGGCTTCTGGCGGACGTGATAAAGATTTGTTTGTTCCACCCGTGTGAGGTGTCACTCGCCGCGAGATTGCCATGGTCCGTAGATGGTTGCCAGTATGAATGAGACCAACACAGAATGTCTGAAGCTCAAGGAAAAGCAAATAAACTCAGCGACATGCCAAATCATCGTGGCCAGTCCAGCCAGCGCGCGGAAAGAGGCAGTGCGTCCATGGACCACAAGAGGAGAGGGGGTTCCGAAAGCTAGAGCAAGCCCGCAGTCTCTATCGAGGTATCAAGCAGTGGAGTCAGCGGAGGAGTTCCGCAGGCGAGGCTTTATCCGGAGGATCCGCCGTTGTGATGCATGGAAGTTGCGTGCATCAAAGACAAGGCATGGCGTTAGGTTCGGCTTGCTCGTGGCTGTGAGTGATGAGCCCTCGTCGTCTTGGAAGACCTCGAGGTTCGAGAAAAAGCATGTCTGTAATTGCTTGTCCCATCCATCCGGGACTCTAACGAGGATTGCACGACGGCAATGATTAGATTAAAGGTCAAATTGTGGTCACTCGGTCTTGCCGTTTGAAGATGGCTGAGGTGCCAAGTATTGCAGGAGCGGAGGTCGTTCATGGCCACGCTGAGTGTGGGGGAATCCGAGTGCCCGCAGCCAGAAACCCTTTGCGAAACCTCGCACTCTCTATCCAGAACAGCCGGATGATGACAGGTGGAAGATTGGCTTCTATCATGATCACCTTGCAGGAGTACCGATCGTGTCGAACTGCATCGTCGTGTACCACGGTTGCTCCTTCCTAGCAATTCTTAGCGACTTGGCAGGTCGGTTTCACCGAGGGCAATCTCAGGCGGTGTTGCACGTTCGAAGGTTTGTTCGTTCCCCTTCTCCACACTTTCCTCCAACTTCACCTCCTCCTTCACGAACATATATCTTGTCTATTCATCCGTTAGCAGCAAGATGGACACAGGGATAAGCATTCTCTTTTGTATGTGGCTCACACCCTTCTCCTGGGCAACACGTCAAAGATACATCGCTTAGGCACAGTCAAGGCGAAAGAAATACTCAGGTCAACTTCCAAGATCCAGCCTCCGCCACGACGTTCTTGGCACAGCGGCTCCCCTTTGTGCGTTTTGGCAAGGTTCGAGACTCTGAGACCTTGAGTGTCGAATCATGCACGTGGGGGTCGCATGCCGTCTGCAGTATCAAACTCTCTTCTCCTTTTTCGCCTACTCAACCGTTGGAAGAAATCAGATATACAGCTTCCAAGACCGTGGCTTTTCTTGGCCTTTCATCCGACAGTGTTGGCTGCCTCGATAGACTCGACGATGGTGCTGGGCACTGCTAGCAAGGTTCCAATACGTTCAACGGCATCGACACGATCCACCTGTTGTGATACCCCGGTCTGGAGAAGTCCGGGGTCTGGGGTATGGGGTATCTTTTGTCTCGCCAGTAGGGCAGTAGCATATATAAGATGCTCTCCGGCCGTACCACTCTGCAGGGTAGATCTCATCTCAGTCTGACAGCGCTGATCAGAGGCGTTCGCGTTTACTGCATACTATCGTTGATTCCATCGACAACTTTCATTACATCTCTTTCGTTCAAAGCCACTACTCACTCGCCATGGCAATCATGACTGAGGAAAAGCACAACCCTCCTATCGTACAGGAGAAGGGTACCGTCGAGCTCTACGAAACCATCTCAACCTCTTCAGAGTCGGAGCAAGAACATCTCTTCGATGACAAGGCAACTGCCCGTCTGGTTCGCAAGATCGACCTGCGGCTACTGCCTTTCCTTGCCCTGCTGTACCTGTTGAGTTTCCTCGACCGTACCAACATCGGCAACGCCCGTCTGGCTGGCCTGGAGAAGAGCCTTCACATGGAGGGGCTGGATTACAACGTGAGTAGTCTTGGAATAGTGGTTAGATTTTCACTGACATCTGACGGCAGNATTGCTCTCGCCATCTTCTTCCCTTTCTATGTTCTTGCTGAGATACCATCGAACATGATGATGAAACGTACTCGCCCTGCACTATGGATTCCGTTCATCATGGTTCTCTGGGGCATCACCACCACTCTTCTTGGTATCGTAAAGAACTACCACGGGTTGCTTGCTGCTCGCGCTGCTCTCGGTATTGCCGAGGGTGGTCTATTCCCTGGTGTTACCTTCNNTGTGAGTATTACATCTCGACGCTTATCTGGATCTGTAGGCTGACTTTGTATGTGTGTAGACATCACTATGTGGTACCGTCGTCATGAATGCGGTCTTCGCATGGCCATCTTCTTCAGTGCTGCAACCGCCGCTGGCGCTTTTGGTGGCCTGCTCGCCCGCGGTATCATTGAGATGGATAAGATGGGCGGCCTCCACGGATGGCAGTGGATCTTCATCCTTGAAGGTCTTCTTACCTTCGTCGTCGCCATCGTCGCCTTCTTCTACATGAACGACTACCCCCAGACTGCCAAGTTCTTGGACGAGACTGAGAAGAAGGAGATTTCCCGCCGCCTGGAAGAAGACCGTAGCTCGCTTGCAGACGAGTACGGCACCAAGTACTTCATGCACGCCGTCAAGGACTGGAAGATCTGGGTCCACATGTTCATCACCTTCGGCATCTACACCCCTCTCTACAGTTTCTCTCTCTTCCTGCCTACCATCGTCAAGACTCTTGGCTACAGCAATGAGAAGGCACAGCTTATGAGTGTTCCTCCTTACATTGTTGCTTGCTTCTGCTGTATCACGGGTGGATACTTTGCTGACAAACTGCGCACTCGCGGTATCTTCATGATCGGCTTCACTCTTACCGCTATGCTTGGTGTCATTCTCCAAGTCTCATCTAGCAACCCCCATGTCAAGTACGCCGGTGTCTTCCTTTTCGCTTGTGGTATCTACCCCAACGTCCCTCAAGGTGTTGCCTGGAACGGTAACAACATTGGTGGTTCTACCAAGCGTGGTGTCGGTATTGCCATGCACGTCGGTTTCGGTAACCTCGGCGGTATCCTTGCCTCATTCGTCTACCTCAAGAAAGACTCGCCCAAGTTCCACACTGGTCACTTCATCCTTCTTGGCTTGATGAGCATGTCTTTGATCCTCCAGATTTTCATGACCACTTACCTTCGCCGCGAAAACGCCCGCAGAGATGCAGAGTACAAGCGTCCCGAGGACTACACTTCCGAGGAGAAGAACCTTGAGCGCGAGCGTGGTGATAACGCCAGTTTCTTCCGCTACACTGTTTAAGATACCCAAACGGACTGGGAGTTTGGGACGGGATATGGTTACGAATAAGGATACGAATATTGGATACTGGCACGAATATGTATGACTCTCTTTTTACTTGATATGTGGACTTCTCATCTTGCGATAGACGAAGATTGATCTGCAATAAAAACACATTTATGACAACTCAAACTGTCCACTCTGGTCGTGCCTGCCTCTCGTCTGTGGCCAAGCCTGCCTTGTCGACTCGATCAGGCATGGATTTGTGCCTCATTCCTCTCTCCCGAACAAGAGTAGTAATTCGCTCTGCATGCTGTCATACTAATGAGTGTCTGGGGGCCTTCCTGATGCCGGCGCTGGACTCGAAGTTGAAACCAGGCTTGCTACCGTCGTTGAAGTCATTGGCGAGGTCAAGGAATTTCCATCGCTTTTGGTAAGCACATCAGCTGACCCACTGTCCCCGTAGTCTCATCCGAGCAGCAGCTTCGCAAAGATTCGAGGATCCATCGCAGCTCCTTACGATCTTCTCTGTTGCATACAAATACGGGATCTGGGCATCGGACCACTGCCATTGGAGGTCTGATTCTGCTGCAATCATACAATACAGCGCATGTCGTCCATACTCGCCCTACCTGCCTTGGTCAACTAGCGTACCTGCACAAGGACCAGAGATCGACAAGACATTCCCCGGTCGTGGAACATCACTGCATGTGTCTCTGATATCCCCGCATCTTTACTCCACCGGTGAGAACACCGATGTGGGTCAAGTATACGAAATGCAGAGGTATCATGCAGCCCCTCCACATGACAATCGGTAAGTATAATAATCAGAAGCCTTGAGATCATCGAGTCGTCCATCTCGTCCTCATCGACGTCTCTTCTAGCTCTCCCGGAAACCATCACCTCACCTCCAAACACTCTACTCTCTTGAGCCGATCTCGAGATGGAAAAGGATATCCATCCATTGGCATCTCCAGCCTCCTCAGCACAAAAAGAAGACATAATGCACATAGAAGACAAGAACATGACCAAAGACGAGAAGATTACTGCCATCGATGCGATTGCGGAGGATCCTTCGGTTACGCTTGAGAGTTTCGCACACCTGGATATCAACAAAATATTGAGGAAGATCGATATGAGACTGGTTCCTATGCTAACCGTCTTGGTTCGTGATCAATTCTCCGGAATTCTCTGTGCAGAAGATGAAGATGCTGATGTTTGAGGACAGTACCTGCTAAGTTTCCTGGATAGAGGCAATATAGGCAATGCGAAGATTGAAGGTTTAGCTGAAGACCTTCACCTCACGGGTGCGGAGTACAATTGGTGCTTGACAGGTAAGTTGACTGCGTGTTGACTGTCTTTGAATATTGATTGCTGAATCCTGGCGGCGTGTCANGCTTTCTTCTTCACATATTGCGCTTTCGAGGTACCGAGTAACATGTTACTCAAGAAGCTGAGGCCTTCGATCTGGTTGCCGTCTATCATGGTTGCTTGGGGAATAGTCGTGAGTAGAGGCTCCGACCAGCGGCTCTATAATAATCCCTGACGGAGAAGCAGNATGACCCTGATGGGCCTAGTGAAGGACTTCAATGGTTTGCTCATTGCCAGAATTTTTTTGGGTGTGACGGAAGCAGGCCTCTTTCCTGGAGTCGTCTTNCTGTGAGTCTTGATCCCTAATGACACTCAGATGTGATATGCTGATCCGTGGTGTCTGGAAGATAACACAATGTGGTACTGCCGGTACGAAGTCCAGGTCCGACAGGCATACTTTTTCAGTGCGGCAAGTGTTGCTGGTGCATTCTCTGGTCTTCTGGCATACGGCATCTCATATATGGAAGGCATGTATTTCTATCATTGGAAAGACGCGATGGTACTGACTTGAATGATACANGGCGTCGGAGGATTGGCAGGATGGAGATGGTGCGTTTTTCAATTAAGACCAAGATGATTTTACTAACCTTTAACAGGNATCTTCATCCTCGAAGGATTACTGACCTTCCTTGTTGCGATTGTTGCATTCTTTGTCCTGGTCGACTACCCCGAGACCGCATCTTTTTTGACTGTGGAAGAACGTGCCTTCATCACCTATCGCCTCAAGTACGATGGTCAAGACGCCAACACAGAGCACGGCTATCGAGTTGCTCAAACCGATCGTTCTGACAGAAAGTTCCTCTTTGCTGCCTTCAAGGACTGGCAGATCTGGGTCAATGTCGTCGTGTACTGGGGCTATGTTTGTCCATTATATGGCATCTCGCTGTTTCTGCCTACGATCATCAAAGAGCTGGGATACAAAACCACAACAGCACAATTGCTCACAGTACCCATCTACGTCGTGGCATCTGCAATCACAATCGCCGTGGCGTATGCCGCTGATCGAAAACGACTTCGCTCACCTTGGATCCTGGTCGGCTTGTGTTTCCAGGCTGTTGGCTTCATCATGTGTATCGCGACCAGTCATCCCGGAGTCACATATGCCGGAATCTTCATCGCAGCATGTGCATTGTATCAGTGTCAACCAAGTAACATCACATGGCTAAGCAACAACTTGTCCGGCAGCTACAAGAGAGCTGTTGGAATGGGTATCCAGATTAGTGTTGGAAATTTGGCTGGCGGTATGTTGTTCTCCTTTTATCCTCACTGTGGTTCCGACGTTACTGATGGTGTTTTCCANGCAATGGCATCAAACTTTTATCGCAGCACAGATGCTCCGAGGTATATTCTTGGCCATGGTCTTGAGATTGGCTTCATCTGTATGGGTACGGTGGCTCTTGTGATTCAGGTCTTGAGCTATCGTCGCATCAACAAGCAAAGAGAGATTGCGCTGGCGCAGGGAGAAGCCGAGAGATATACCCCGGAAGAGCTGGGCGATCTCGGAGATAAGGCTGTAACGTTTAGATACACGCTTTGAAGGAGAACATGGTGCTCAAGGCAGTCTGATACGTGTGTACAATCAAAACGCACAGTTCTCAAGACTAGATGGGAAAATCGAGGCAGAACAGGCAGAGTTGTGGTACTGACCGACCGTCCTGTCTTGATGTTGAGGTTGGTCGAGTGTCAACGACACAAGCTAGATGACTGGCTCTATTCAAGATTTTCAGCAATGCACATATCAGTGCGCCAATTGATTCCCAGGTAAGCTTCAATCTATCTTCCCCAGCAACTCGGCGTACCTAAGCGTATTCTTCGACGACGCAACGTCCGCCAGGCTCGGGTTCACACACGCGATAACCACAGTCCTGCAGTCTGAGCCTCCCTCGACATCAAACACATGCTTCAAGATCTTTGTCAATGTGCTGCCTCTTACCGGCACATGCACTTTCTTCTTGCTCGTTGCTGCCAGTGCTCTTTGCCGAATGCAGTCTTTGAGGACTGAGAGGCTGACGTTGTTTTCACGCGTCTCGCGCATTAATTCGGGTCCGTGGGCGGTTACGTCGCGGGCGATCTCGGAGCCGGCGAGGTCAACCATGTAGAGGAAACCTGGTGTTGGCGAGCCAGGCGAGGTGACTTTGATGCGGCAAATACAGTGGGAGCGTGAGGAGGCGGGGTTCTTGAGGGTTGGTGCAGCACGGCGGAAGGACATTGCTTTCTCTAGCAAGTCAAAAGCTTGCTCTTTGTCGGCAACTTGATGCTCGATGGCGCCAACAAGTTGCGTGGTTCCAGATGCATCTTCGCGGACAGCGATCTTCTCGCGTTGGTTGAGAAGGTCGAAGGCTACATTGCCTGCCAGTTCAATGATAGTGACATGTAACTCAGTCTGACGGTCCAACAAGTCTGCAACGGCGAGTTTTTGCAACTCTGTGACGGTGAAGGTCTTGCCAGAGCTAGTCTGCCCGTATGCAAAGAGAGTTCCTAGCTTGCCATCTACAGCAGATAGCACCAAGTCACGCACAACCTCATCATAGACCTGCGTTGTGCTCGCGCTGGCATCGAACACAGTCTGAAGCTTATGCGTCGAGGACCTCAGAACAGGACGAGGTCTTCGTGGATGGTTGTAGAGATCATGGAGATCTATGGTTTGGTGTGCGGCTGTCGGATCGTGAGGACGAGGGTATACAGCACAAGGAAAGCCTGAAGTAATGTCGTCTTGCAGCATTGGGCGGATGCGAACGCTGATGGCCATGTTGGGATTATCGTTGTCTGTGACGGTCTTTGGTGCCTGAGGCGGCAAATTCGAAAAGTGAAGTTGAGGCTCGGTTGGATCGACTTTGTCGACGTAAGTCTGATAAAGCGCTGCATTTTTCAAGTAAAACTGATCCATGCTTTAGGTGTGTATGGCTTCAACATTCGAATGCAGAGATGATGCTGTAGCTTATGAAGATTTTCAATGTTATGCTGGTGCCTACCTTCCAAGACATGAGTGAATGGTTCTCGCCTGCCCAGGTGGTTGCCCCGCCAATGTATGCAGCTGTCCTTCCTTTTCTGGGCATACCTCAGGTATCAGGATCATGTTGACGACGCCCAGAGTTGTTTCGCACCATCGTGTAATGCGAGTCTCATTGCAGCTGGAAGAAGCACAGCTGTGGGCAAACAGATGCCATTCAGATGTTGCCAACATGGAAACGCCTGTTGCCAACAGAGTGAGTGTGTGTGACTTCTGCCTGAGGCTGGTGGTGTTCCGCCAGTCTGCAGAGGGTGGGATGGACAATGTTCACTTGGAGCAGGAAACATTACGTGTCGAAAGACGCATGGATTGCATTTTCTCTTTCTTCCCACCAAACGCTTGTGCGGAAGACAATATCAGATAATGATAGAAAAATAACACTTTTGTACACCAGAAAGACGGAATATCCAGCTTCTGCAATCTGATCTATCTCTTCGAGTGAAAATAGCAAAAAGGTGGTGATGACCATAGATATAAAACGCCCCGCAAAGGAACCACATCCTTTTCCGCCGCCAGATATGCTCGAAAAACACCACAAAAAGTCATGAAGAAGGGGGTCAAAGGACCGACGGAATGTAAACAAAAAGAGAAAGGTAGAGACAACTTATCGCATCAGAAGGCGATTTTATCTTCCACTGCGTTCTCTTGTTTGTTTACGGCGCTCCTTCTCCTTGGCTTCATCGTAGACGAGGAACTCGTGGAGGGCGGAGCCACCAGGGACCATGGGCAAGACGGGGATCTTCTGGTCGGTGACGACCTCGAGAAGGGCGGGGCCCTCGCCGGAGCCCTCGATGAGCCACTGGAGGCTATCCTTGAGGTCACCGATCTTGGTGCAGCGGCGGGCCTGGACACCCATAGCATCACCGAGCTTGACAAAGTCGGCATTGCGCTGATGGGTGTGGGCGAAACGGTCGTTGTAGAAGAGGGATTGCCATTGTGTGACCATTCCCTGTTCTTCGTTGTTCAGGATAAGAACCTTGCAGCCAATGTTGAACTCGGCAGCGGTAGAGAGCTCGGTCAAAGTCATAGAGAACGAGCTGTCACCGTCAATGTCAATGACAAGCTTCTCGGGGCAGGCAACCTTGGCACCGATAGCGGCAGGGAGACCGTAACCCATCGTACCAAGACCACCAGAAGTGATCATGGTGCGAGGGTTGCGCCAGCGGAAGTGCTGAGCGGTCCACATTTGATGTTGGCCGACACCAGTGGTGATGACGGTCCTGTCCTTCATGTGGGCAGTCAGGTCAGACAGCATGCTGATGACAGTCTGGGGCTTGATGAGCGAGTCGGGGCCAGATTCCTTCTCGTAAGCCCAGGGGAAGCGCTTCTTCCAGTCGGCGATCTGGGCAAACCATTCCTTGCGATCACTCTCGGCAACATTGTTGACCTGGGGAAGGAGGTGACGGAGGTTGTCAGTCACATCACCCTCGACAGCCTCGGTGCACTGGATGACCTTGTTGATGTTCTTGGGCATGATGTCGAAGTGAACAATACCACCACGGCCTTCTTGGGCGGCCAGGCGGGCTTGGGGAGCGAAGCGAGGAACGTGACCAGTGATGCGGTCGTCGAAACGAGCGCCGAGAGCAAGGATGAGATCTGCCTCTTGCATAGACATGTTGGCAAAGGCGGAACCGTGCATACCGAGCATGTGGAGGGCCTTGGGGTCAAGCTCGTCGTAAGCACCGAGACCTTGGAGAGTGGTGGTGACGGGGATCTGAGCCTTGTCGGAGAGCTCCTTCAAGAGCTTGGGACCGTCCTCGTGGCCGAGAACACCAGCACCACAGTAGATGACGGGCTTCTTGGCCTTGTTGATCATCTCGGCGGTGCGAGCAATGGCAGTGTCGAGCTGTTTTCTGCTCAAGTCCTTTGCGGCGAGAGAGGCGGCACTAGGGTGAGTGGGGAGAGTGCTGCTCATGGGGATGGGGCGGTTGAGCATGGCACCAGTGACGTCCTTGGGCAAGTCGACCAAGACGGGGCCGGGTCTGCCAGAGGTAGCGATCTCAAAGGCCTCGTTGATTCTGCGCGGCAGCTCGGCAATGTTCTTAACCATGACGTTCCACTTTGTGCAGGCTCTCGAGATACCAATGACATCGGCCTCCTGGAAGGCGTCCGAGCCGATTGCGGTGGTGGGGACCTGACCGCAGAAGACAACCATGGGGGTTCCGTCCATCAGAGCATCCTGCATGGGTGTGATAACGTTGGTGGCCCCAGGACCAGATGTGACGAGGACGACACCAGGCTTGCCGCATGCACGGGCGTAGCCCTCGGCCATATGGCCAGCTCCTTGCTCGTGACGGGGTAGGATGAAGTCGAAGTGTTTTGAGTTGTAGATGGCATCGAAGACGGGCAAGATGGCGCCTCCAGGGTAACCGACTGTGGAAGTGGGTTAGTCGCGAGTGTGCAAGGCAGAGGGTAGTTGTAGCTACTCACAGACGTGCTTGACGTTGTGTCTCAACATCATCTCGTGGAAGATCTGACCACCGTTCATGCCGACGAACGAGTGGTCCATCTCGGGCTGTCTGAAGGCCTGGAGGGNGGAGACATCGTCCTTGGAGGAGCGGTTGAAGGCTGGGCTAGGGACGGCGCGTGCTGGCGAGGAATTGGCGGCTTGGGCGGCGGCAGCTGTGCTCTGTTCTCTCTTCTCGACCTTCTTTTGCGACTTTGTCGAGGGATTCGGCGATCGGTAGGGCGAGATGGCAGCGACAGGGCGAGTTGTGGAAAAGTGGCGAGCGCGGAGCGACAAGCGGAGAGCGCGATTCGGGGCTTGTGACGAGAGCATCTTGGTCAATGTGCCGCAAGCAACGGGTGTGTGCGTGGGAGGAAACAAGTCTTTGGTTTGGCCTCTGTTTCGAGCGACTTTCACTGAGCGGATGACTCAAAAATATTCGCCAGCGGCCTCTGGCCTGTTGCTTTGGTTTTCGGGAGTGCGACCTGCATGCCAAGCGCCTGGATCGCTGTCGCCGACTGCGGCCGTCGTCCATCTCCCCGGCACATCAGAGTGGGGTAGTCTGCCTGCTGTCCATCGAACCACTCCTCTGTCTGTTGACCCACTTCCTCAAGCTATTGTTCATCTTGAGGCATCGCACGCCACTGTAACACTCTATACACCTCATCTCCCTGTTGATCTATAACTCCAGACATATCGTAGTTGGATTGGTTGCGATGCTTCGACTTTACAAAGACTCGAAAAAGCCAATTACGTAGGTCTGCCAGCCACGCACGGATTGCATCGGCTTGACTCCGCGTCCTGGAAAATCCCTCCGACTTCGCCCTTGTGCGACGACATCCATCATTCATCACTCGTTCACTCCAATGCAGAGACGTGACCTTGACCTAATTGTATGATCGCTTGAGGATTGTCACTCGTACAAGCCAACACTTTACAGATCATGCAAGAGATTCCAACAGCTTGACATTCTGGCCGTCGACATCATGCGTAATCTATCATGACTGTCCGCTTGATCATGATCTGGTCAGAACCCTCGGACAGCATACTCTGACCTTCTCCAAGCGTATCCGATCCCCCTTCGGCGATTGTCTCGATACCTTCTCGTTCTCTCTGCTCAACGACCGTGTCGTTGCGCTGGCCGCTACCCGTTATATGCGACAGAGCAAATGATGGCCCTTTACCACTGCTGCCTGACCTAGATGAGGCATACGCTGCACTGGCTGCCGGATCCATCTGCTCCAACGTTGTGTTGAGATATCCTGAATTGAGCTTGGCAAGCGGGTTTCGGAGAATCGGTATCGTGGCAGCCAGAACGGTAAAGTGCATCTCGAGCTGTGTCAGAACTACTGGTAACGTCATGTCGAATGTACGATCCGATCCCCTACTCGCCTTGGCCAATGCCACCAGTCGGAAGATGGTCAGCATGATCGTTCTGACCCTGTTAGCAACCATGAAACTCGATTCACCGAACTAACTTACGGNGAACCGGAGACTGAAATAAATCGCAAAGCCCAACTTCTTCTTTAGCGGCATATGGAGCGTCCATAGAAGCCATGCGGGACATATGATCAGGAGGATCTCAATCAGCATGCTCAAGACGCCAGTTGCGGTCCATCGATAAANGCTGTGGAATCATAAGTGGTCTGGTCTACACACGGTGTGCTCTTAGGGACTCACTATCGATCTGTGGCCCACCACGATGATTCCCCATACGCGTATACCGTGCTCTACCCTGATCGCAATCATCAGGAAACACCCAATTGCAACAGATACCGACGCTCCTGCGATGAAGCGAGCAAGTCGGTGGAAGAAACTCCGTTCGGGTCCAGACAGTCTTAAGAAGAAGAGGCTGACCGCGAGTTGTGCAATAAAGATGGCTGGTACGTAAAGAAGATCGCTTGCGTACAGAAGCTGNNCTTGTGGTCAATATAGATCATGGTAAATCCAAAGCAGGGCCCATACTTTGAGAGTTGCTCTTATCTGACGGGACGAAAGCACCAGTTCAGCCTTTCCAAGCCCAGCTTTGGCGCTTGAGAGCAAAACAATACTCTGGCATAAGGCGCACACNNCTGAGAAGTCAGTTTGACCATTTTGATCATGGGCTTGTGGACTCACCGAAGCCACAAGGGTCGTCCAGTCGTCAGGTCCTAGAGACCGCTTCCATGGATATCGAACAACGAGCCGAGCGGCCAGAAAGAGCAACATACAAACAATACACATAGCTGTTGCTATGAAGATGAATGCTGAATGGTCTGTAGCCGTGATGGCAGGCCGGGACTTCGAACTTACTGCTTCCATCTCGACCTNGGGGATTCTGGCAAAGACGACTATCGGAGCGAAAAAGCGAAGGCCAGATGCATACGCCGACATAGTTTTACGTGAAAGGACCCGAACACAAAAGTAAGCGTAACACCGAGCATCATTCCAAGTGTTCTTCACAAGGGGCAGCGGAAACCGAGGCTTAGGTTGTGCAGTCAAAGCCAATGCTTTTAGAGCAGTACATGGCTGACTTGTGCGATTTGTACTTTGGAGGGCATTGTCGGACGCGTCCATGGAGACCACGACCCGAGAGCACAAAATCCTTTGTTGCAACCATGGTCTATTTTCGATCTCTCATGAGGTCGCCTCGACGGGTGCTCGCAACTTCAAATTCATGTTGTGCCGCTGGCGGCAAATGGCGCTCGCTCTGCTGCAGCTGTCAAAGACGATGAGTGGTGGTTCTGGAAGTGACGCTTACCTGGTTTTCGTCGAGCCTTTGCAAGCCCAAAACTGCAAACTACGCAAGATCTTCTTCTAGATGATACATCTTACCATGGATGATTGGCTTCTGTACGACACACCGCGTGTCTTTCAACGGGCCGCAACAGTATAGTCGTGCATCACCACACGTGGCATTTATATCCTCAACCTTACCGGAATTGGTGACCCTATGTCCTACACACCCCGGAAAGATCCAAGGTAGAGGTAAGACGACACACGCCCGGCATTAGCATTGTCACACACAAAGTGTGCTCGTCTTCTTCTCTGAGTGCACATGGGGCCATGATGTAACCGAAGCAAATACGAAGCATTGCATAGTGTTTCGCTTAGCGGCAAGAGCCCATAACGCAGTAGGTAATACTGCTTACTCTGAAACGGAAGTTGCTATCAAGTGTTGAGGAGATGGGCCGAAGTGCAGATTCCTGGTTGCGCAATGCAAGCGTAGATTGTGTCACACCTTCGCTACCACCCTGTAATTAACTATTAGAGCGATCGATCGCATGTGGTCACAGCGCTAGTATTGTATCACGCACACTCATGCACAGTTGCAAGCATATCATGTTAATACGAAGCCGGACATCTGCTCACGCCACACAATGAGCTTTTCGTACAACCCCCCTCACCAGCTACAGCAGGAGCGACACTGCGACTGAACTCGTGCCGCTCAGAAACGCCCGGCCATGTGCAGCAAACCGCAAGTGCCGCTCAACCGTGCGAAAACATTGGCAACTTGACCGATCAAGACAAGAATGCAGGATATTGAGTAAGATAAACATCAACGCCCAATCGACATTAGCCGGCGACTGGTAGACCCGGTATATGATAGGCATGTTTTCCACCACCTGGGACTTCTATCGCTCCCTCATCCTGGGTACCCGACATTGAAATGCTCGACAACAAGCACGAAGCCTATGAGCTTCAAACGCCTATCAGCGAGAAGAGCTATGAAATGCAGCCAGGACAAGGGACCAAGTCTGGAACCGCTCGAGATGCTGCCGATATGATGCGCCTGGGAAAGAAGCAGGAGTTTAGGAGAAACTTTCATGCTTTCTCCATGCTCGGTCTGTCTAGTGTTCTGTATGCTCTCGTCCGTCTGTGCCAGATCTCGACAAAGCTAACTCGGGTCAAGNNCATGGGGACATGGCAAGCATTGATAGGCTCTGCAACCTTCAGCTTGATCAATGGCGGACTGGCTGGTTCTATCTGGTCCTACGTCGCAACCTGGATCTGTACCATCTCTGTCACACTATCGCTTGCAGAGATGGCTAGTATGGCCCCCACTTCGGGGGGTCAATACCACTGTGAGAATCTGCAGAAACGTCTTGTTCGAAGTTATGCTGATCCCATCTGTGCTCCAGGGACTAGTGAGTTTGCTCCTACAAACTGTCAAAAAGCTCTCAGCTACTTCGTCGGATGGCTTTCCGCATTGGGCTGGCAAGCATCGATCGCGCTCACGTCTTTCGCTGCTGGTAACGTCATTCTCGAACTCGCTTCTGCCATGCATCCTTCTTATACACCCGCCCTTTGGCACGGCACTCTCATGACCATCCTAATGGCGATATTGGCTGTAATGGTCAACACTCTGGGAGCAAAGCGTCTACCTTTACTCGAAGCGGCCATTTTATTCCTGCACATCTTTGGATTCTTTGCTGTCTTAATTCCACTTTGGGTCGTTGCTCCCAAAATCTCGGCCAAAGAAGCTTTTACTTCATTCGCCAACACTGGCGGCTGGAGCAGTATTGGAGCCGCGGTAGTGATAGGTCAACTCACTGCTGTGGGGTCTCTTGGAGGTAGGTATGGGTGCTCCTCAGAAGCTTCTCTTACTAATGAGTCAAANGGATCCGATGCTCCAGCCCATCTTGCTGAGGAAGTCGCCAACGCGAGTTATGTAGTTCCTCGGGTCATGGTTGCCACCGTGCTTTTGAACGGTGCACTGGGCCTTGTCTCGATCATCACCTTTGTCCTTTGCATCACTGACTACGACACTATGGTTGCAAACAACATGGCGGTATATCCGTACATTTCGATCTTCCAGCAAGCCGTTGGCTCTGACGTCGGTGCCACGCTCATGACAACACTTTTCTTGCTTCTCAACTTCTTCGCTGCATTGAGCGTTGTCGCTGCTGGATCTCGTCAGATCTTCTCTTTCGCTCGTGACAAGGGCATGCCTTTCTCTGGGTGGCTCAGACAGGTGAGTAACGCCCAACAATCTAAAAGAGGCGAACGTACTGACCGGAGAAGNATCGTGACCATTGGCACACCGATCCCACTCAACGCCATCCTCTTCTCTCTATCAATCACAGTCGTCCTCGCACTTATCAACCTTGGCTCAACCACAGCTTTCAACTCAATCGTTGGCTTGCTTGCCGGCTCTGGNGGGTTCTCATACTCCATCAGTATTGCATGCGTGCTCTGGCGGAAGATTTGCAAAAAGCCCTTGCCTCAAGGAAGATTCTCTCTAGGCAAGATGGGCATCCCGATCAACGCCTGTGCTATCCTATACATGATACAGCAAGCCATCATCAGTTTCTTCCCGATGTTCGCCGTCGTCACTGTCAAGACGATGAATTATGGCTGCGTTATGTTTGGTGGAGTGGCCCTCATTTCGATTGTGTATTACATTATCAGAGGGAGGCATGTGTACAAAGGTCCAGTCGTCGACGTTCTTCGTGGTTAGAGGATGTCCATATGGGCGTGGAGCTCTGCTTTGTGGGGTTGTTCCGGACGGCAGTCAAGGCTGTGGTAAGTGTCCTTTTGGTTTAGAAGTTGACTATACCAAAGAAGTTTTTCCGTCAACAACATTCGCAAACAACCGAGATGCCTTTGTTCGAAACTTGTCAAGGTGCACTAACGGATGTCCGTACAGCTCGGCCCCAAGGTCGCTCTTTCTACTTGGTCGCTTCCAGCATCTCCATCCGGAGCACTTGCAGTATGATATATTGTGCTTCCGTCTTTAACCTCTGCAGCTCCATCTTTCGACCCCGTGGGGCGCTACTCGGTCTCGCTTACCATATCTTAAACACTGATTCATCTTTGGCTCCTCCACGCGTGGTTCATAGACCTTTTTCTTCATCACTAGAAGTGGTATTCTTGGCCTTCGGGATGGTTGCAAGGCCATGCAACTCTCTAGGAAGTGACACCGCCGTCAGCAACATATGCTTGGCAAGCCCTGTACATACCGTTGAAAGAAAGCTCCCTTTGGCCATATGCATCCATCTTATTGACGGATAAACTATCCGTGGACATAGTGGTCATTCTCAAAAGCTGAGATGGTGGAAAGATAGGTTCTCTGAATGTTCAAGAGGGCTTGGGTTTTCGTGCATGGCTCCTTCTATTCTCAATAAGCAGGTGTTTCCTTCTTAACTCAGCATGACGTTCGCCTCGGCTGTTCTTCTGGTGCTCGGTGCCGTTTTTACTGCACTTGCTGCTTCTGTTACCAACCCTCTGAAAGCAAAGGATGGATCGGATGCTTTCATTGTTTACTCTGGTGATGGCTACTATTATCTGTTGACCACTGAGTCGATCGACATCCAAGTCACCAGATCTAAGACTTTGGGTGGATTGAAGACTGGTATCAATCCAGACATTGCCGTGAGCTAACATTTTTGATAGATTTTTCAACAGTCCTGACAACAAGGAGATTTGGAATGTCCATCATGCTACTGCAAACTCGGCTGCTGCCTGCGATGGCAACAGATACACAGAAGCTCAGAGATTGGATTGGAATGCTGATGGCAGTCCTAACTCTGGCAAGGCGTGGAAACTTGGGGCAACTCTCAATGGACCTTCCGGCGAGTAGAAGAGTGTTTAGTCGTCTCCATGATCACTACGCGAAATTCAGTGCAAATGGCAAAATCTTCGTGTTCGTGGGAAGAGTTCATGTCTACTAGGGACATGGGTATTCTCAGGCAGGACTTGCCTCGGTTTGGTTTGTCTATATGATGCAGGCTTTCAAGATGCAACATCGGGAAGGATGCGGCTGTCGGCAGATCTTGCCTTCTTTTGAGAAAGAACCCCGACTGTTCTCCTTCCTCATTCGTGTGCTCAAAGATACATCTTTTCTAAAGAGGTATTTTCTCATGTTGGATCACGCAAATATTCAGGTTGATGACCTGCTGTCTTGCACAACACAAAAATTGGTGCAAGAATCAGTACGATAGCGTATGCTGTGCCACATCCTTCGGGAACTCCACATTGCTTGCATGAACATTAAATACGGAACCAATATATAAAGACAGCACATCTCTTCCCCTCACTCTCATCGATTCTTCCGCCAACGACGCGGCGAACCCGTCGCTTTTATATCCCAAACCTTCACCACCAGATATCCAAGGAGAAATCGTCATGTCAACACAAAATGACGCCAAAGGACCATTCATCCTCTCCCGCGCGACGACAACCCAAGACTTCTCCGACATCGTCACCTGCGAATTCCGCACTTTTACCGACTCTTTCATCCGCGATCTATTCATGGGCCCAGATACACCGTCCAATCAAGCTCGTCTTGCTTCCTACTATCACAACATCCTGCACACCAACCCCGCAGACGTCTGGATAAAAGTCACAGAGACGAGTACTGGGAAGATAGTGGCAGCGAGTAATTGGAGGGTACACATGGGATATGTACCGGAACATGAAGACGAAGATATGGGATGGGAGTGGTTGGAAGGTGATGAAGAANNAAAGTTAAAAAAGTGTAAGGAGATTATGAAGGGTATTGCGGATAAGAGGAGGAAGTTGTTTACGGAGCCTTATTGTCGTGAGTCTATATTCCTTCCGCCCGAGCTACCTGATGGTGGTCTTTTCTTTTCTTCCAGCAACACACTTTCTGCCTTTCTGGTCGTGGTGTTATGGGTTATCGCAGGCTCGTCGACTGACAGACTGTANGAGCTTCATATCTGCTTTACAGATCCGGATTATCAAAGAAGAGGTATCGGATCCATGATGCTACAGTGGGGATGCGACCTTGCGGATCAGTTGTTCTTGCCCTCATGGGTCGAGGCGTCTCCGACAGGTAACTTCTTGTATCGTAAGCACGGGTACACGGACGTCGACGTGAAGAAAGGGGGAGATATGGAGGGTAGTCTGATGAAGAGGGAGGCACGGATGTTGTTCATCGAAGGCGTCGAAGAACAGAAAATCCTCGTTGATGGATAACATTGTCGGGTAGGGACAAGACACTCACAATGCGTAGCTCCACTTCATCTGGCTCGACGTGTCAGCGAATAGACCAAAGGGATAACATATCGATGGTGTGGCATTATGACAGCTGGTATGAGACTCACCAAAATCTGGCCCTGTTGGCACTGTCCCACTTTGCTCTATCACCACAACAGAAGTAAATCATGGTCGGCCCACTCCAGGGATGGATGAGATAGTATGGGCTCTTAAAGAACTTGAACTCGCTCACGTATGCTCAAGAGTTCTGACAGACCATCGAGTATCTTTTGTTGTCCTTCGAGTCGGAGACGGAGGGGATCTCTGTGTCTGACAAGAGCGTAGGGACTTCTTGCTCGATACGAATCGACGTAAAGCGGACACCAGCTGTCCAGTGGTTGAGTACAATCCTTCTTCCTTACTGCTTCGTAACGAACATCAAGGTGCAAGGTTTGGAGACGAGGGAGGTTTGTTTTAGTCCAGTCCAGAATCTCCAGCCATTTTCCCTCTACGAGCATGCAAGACCTGATGTCGATAACGGAGAGCGTCTCCTTGTGGATCTCGAGTACGCTCTTGAGTTTGTCGGCAGAAACATGGACGTGAGACAACATAAGTACTCTCAGACTATCGGACCTGATGCTACTCAGAAGTCCATCGTTACTGCGAAATTTGTGAGGGTAGACTCCAAGCCAGTCCGCCCCAGCTGAACGAGCCTCATCAGAGTTTACAAATCTGAAGGCTTTGAGATGGACTGCTGCGCTCACAGCCTTCTTCCATGAGCGGACCGGGTCGTGCAATACATCTCCGCAGTACATCACTGAGATGTCTTGTAGGCAAGAGTAGTCAGGCTTGGTCTCAGTCTCTCTGTGTACGTAATTCTTGGGTGGTAGTGTCCTCCCAGACTTGCGTCGCCATTCGAACAAGGTGAATGACTGCACATGGGTGCCTGAATCCGAGCGCAGAAGATTGGTAAACCAGTTGAAGGCGTTGCGTTTGTCCCAGACTTTCAAGTCAACAAACAGGCGCCGGCCGAGAGCACTCGAAGCGAAGTGTTTGGTTTGCTTGCAGATAAGGCGGAGGTTTACGAGATCGTTGACTGTGAGATATTCGCCTCGGATGATTAGAGCAAGAAGTTCGCTGGGCAAGTTGACAAGAGATTCGGCCATGGTGTCATTCAGAGGATGGACGGGTCCTGTGCTTGTGGCGGATAGCAGAAGCTGCTCTTCCTCTGGAACTGGTGCAGTGAGCATGAAGGGATTGGTCTGGTCTCCGATTCCAGTTTCGGGCGCGTAAAAATGTTGCTGATCAGTCATGCGGATGTGAAAAGTGAGTTCTTTAATCGCTGAACCGTCGCGCTTCTTCCAGACCATGCGAGATGCGTTGTCGCAGTTTACAATCCGTTTGGACACAGATAGCTCTGTTTTTCACGAGGTTTATTCTAGAATGACAGAATGAGAGTCATAAAGCACGTTGTTCTGGGAGGGATATCGAGAACGATGCGACTGCGCTCTGTCTCCTAAAGAACTGGATGAGAAGGAGCTCTTGTCGAACCTTCCATCTTTGACAAAGCCACGTTCAAGAGACAAGCGGTAGTGACTGACAACCTCAATAACATTTTCGAGCGCGGCTCATCTAACCTAGCAATAGCAAGCAAGACCAAATGACACGAGAACTCAACGATGTTTAGGCAAGACAGACGTGGTTGGAAAAGGCGGCCGAGATGACCATCTACAGCAGCAGAAACACTGTCTCTTGAAGTCTTTGTGCGTTTCTGTGGAGGCTGTTATTATCCCAGCCTTTGTCGAACCGCGAACTCTTCTTGGATGCCATCTCTGCGCGGCGACCTCAGTGCCCCCGTGATATGCATGGAAAGAAGATGTTCTTCTCACACAAATCTTCCTTCCAATTTCCCTGTACCGTAGCCTCTGATCGACGCAAATTTGATGGCTCGTCTTCATCGAATCTTAGGATTATATCAACCACCATCCAATCTAACTACGTCCATCAGAATACATCGCCCTTCTTCAAGCTAGTCATGTAAGTATCAATCTTTTCTTTTCCTGCGACTGTGACCAAGTCTTTCCACATTGCTTTACAGGAGTGATCAAGGTCGAAAAAATGTCTGGGTTCAATGTCCACCAGATGTTGAAGATCCATGCGCTCGAGACGAGGAAGTCTATGAGGGATCCAATGAACCAGGTTGAGCCAGTTTCCACCCATGAGCCCGCAGCCACGCAATGATAGTCTGCGTATAGTACCACGATGTCTCTCGAGTAAGCTCTTGAGAGTCGTGTCAGATGTCAAGATGTCTGCGAGATCAAACTCAGACAGTGAATCAGAGTTGATGTTGGAGAGTACCATGTTTGTCTTTTCATGATCATGAAGGTCGAGAATAAAATCGTACTCGCCGTTAGTTTCGTGTTGGTCCCACCAACGCAAACTCATACGAGGACTGATCGTGCTGAAAGAGAAGGTCTCGAGATGAACTGCTTGCTGCAAGACATCCGCAAATGCTACTGCCGATTCCAATGCGTCCGCGGATTCTTCATTGTTGATGGGATTCTCAAACCTAATTTTCCTAATCGCGGAATAGTCGAGACGTATCCTTGCGTCGAGTTGAGTGATTTGAGAATTGACGATGCGTGTAAAGTGTAAGGACTCAAGGAACGGATGAAGTTGGGATGGGAAGATTGCTGCGAGACATGCAAACTCCGAAAGAGAGAATCCGAATCGAAGACCGCCGCCGGAACGTTCTTTGGTGAAGATCTCGGTCGCGTAGGGGTTGATCTGTTTGCAAACGAGACGCAGCTTGGCAAGGTCGTCGTCGAACAACCCTGGATCGTTGATAATATTGACCAACATTTCAGCTGGAAGGTCAAGAATGAAAGACTTCGCAGAAGCGCTGATGGTCTGGAAGCGGGAGTGAGCTCGAAGACAACATTATGCGGTATGTGAGCTGTAAGTACTCGATTTGAATCGGCTGCAGATGGATGATCAAGCCTTGAGCGTTCTCCGTCGTGTACAAGACTGCTGTCGGGCTCGCTGACTGAAATCAGGCTGTCCCATCCTTCAAATTTATGACTTTCGTGGTAGGCATCTTCGTCCCATTCGCCGTTCCAGCTCGCATCGCGCAAGCGTAGCTCGACGTAGCCGTTGGGGAAACAGTACAGCATTGTGATGTGTCTTGGGGGATGATGGTGGACTCAGTGGTTCGTAACGTGAGTTGAGAAGAGAAGGAAAGCTCAAACGCTGACCGTCAGTAGCTTCGCTGGACTCTGTTCAGATTGTACTAGCATTCACTCGAGGACATGTGTCTGATTACAGCTTGTCAATCACTTTTCTGCTCGGTAAATCTCGTCTCAGACAGGGCAGGTATGTTGAAAGTATGGAAACTCGTTGTAATCAAGCGTGGTGTATGCAAAAGTTTACACAGGACAGCCATTCGAAATCGCTGTTCTTGTTCAGATCGAGGTCCCATGATAGTCACTACGCTCATAAGCAATTAGTTTCATTGAGCTGTAGTCTGTGAAGAGCTGTCGTGAGTGTTGAATGACGAGAGCTTTGTTTGAATACATTCTTGTAGACGGGCCCTGATCAAGCATTCATCAGAAGCCTCCATGTCATGTTATTCACGAGCGAGCTTGAGGAAACTGAGAATGATGCCCAGTTTCAATCACTCGGAAAGACTGCGGCGTGATGTCGCCATGATCGGGGCGATCGGGATATAGTATGAGGGCCTGAGATATTTAGAACGGCAAGCCACATGGAAGTCACAGGCAACAAGATGATGTGAGAAGACGCAAGAATAGTAGGACAACGCGTCCGGCAATTTGAGAGAAAATATATCGAGCCGACAAGAGAGCAAAAGGCAAGAGCGAAGGCCGACAGAGACAAATCAGGCTGAAGGAAAGAGCTCGCGGGTGACGTCAGAAAATGCCCCACACTGAACAACATCATCGGCGGGCTGGGTGAGCTACATCTACCACGACCTCTGCTCTTTTTCTTTCCTGTCAACAAACATCTCACTCAGATAACCCAACTCTTTCAACTTTTCAACCCCAACAGTAAGTTCCCCTCGCATTGTCGCATCACCGATCCAGACACTGACAGCTCTCCCAGCACCTCAAAACACCTTCAGTACGCCAACCCCGCCCTCCTCAACGCATCCCTCATACGACGTGTCTAACCACCTAACAGCAATGTCCGCACCCAACGCCGGCCGTCAGTCCCCCGAGCCTGAGCAGCAGAGCGCCAAGCAGCAATCCGCCCCTACCTCCGGCAACCCCAACCAGCAGGGCGCCGAGCCCTCGCAGGGTTCCCAGCAGGCTTCCAAGGACCAGCTTGCCAACCTCGAGAGCAACCCCACCGGTCCCCTCGACCAGGCCGCCAAGGACAAGACCTCCAAGACAACCTAGAGTGTCTTCCCTTGTCTTCTTTTCACGAATTCAGATCCCGTCCATGCGCTGCTTCAGTCATGACGGAGGAATGTTTATGACATGATTGTTTCGACTCATTGGGGTGGAATACATCTCCATACCCCTTAGATACCTCGAATGTGTACCAAAATTCAATTCGGTTCGAACCAAACATCTTTCTATCTTACACTTCGTGACGCTCCCACTCGTATCCGTTATCGTCTTTGAGATGGCCCGCTACTTCAACCCAAGTCGGAATCAGGTCCCTATTTGATATTGAGTCTATGATAGGACTAACGTGCAGGGGCACATCTTCCATCCACTCTACCACCAGCTCCTCCATTTCCTTGGCTCGTCATAATCTTCGCTCCCCTCGGATGAAGTCTCCTGTAGCGGCGTCCGTTCACTCTCCATCCTGTGAGATGGATCCGCGCTTTCAGCTTCATCAACACGATAGAACGCCGACTCATTGGCACCGTTCCTGGATGCCTCGACGTGCTCTTTGAATCCGTCTAACGCGTCAAAGCCAAATCGCTGCAGGACCCGCGCTACCGCTGTGATTGTACCAATGTATTGCGCATCCAGCTTACGTATCGTCGGAGATTTGGAGGTGAGGATCGGTTTGTCGTCTTTGTCGACTTTTATTAAGTACCAGTACTGCCATTGCGGCCCTGGTGTATCAAGCTTCTTGCGTACCCAATGAGACTTCTTGATTTCCAACTTTTTGATCAGGAATTGGAGGGCTCGTTCTGCGTTGCCGTAGCTTAAGATGTCCAGTCTGTCTTTGGTCGCTTCTGATGAGAAGCGAGTTTTGACATCGCGTTTCTTAACCATATTCTCATAGGTCTCGATGACCGCGGTCAAAGCTTCAATATATGTTGGGGCACTTGAGAGAGCCTTGACCCTCCACTCAGGTAGTGCAAGTGTGATTTGATAATGAGCGCCGGGTTGATCATTTGACATGCTGAGTTTGAGTCTCGGAACCATGCCATATCTTGCGGCCTGTAGGTATATCTNGTATATTGCTTGAGCGTCTATGCGAATCGAGTACATAAGCAAACTACGCACCCTCAATAACTTTCTCGATGCAATCGTTCCTTGATAAATTGTGTCAAGCTCACCGCTTCGATACAGCGCCGAGATCCGTGCAAGCCTTCGATTTGTATATGCCTCTTNCCTGTAAAACATGAATCAGATTGAACAGACGTGATAAGCCAGCGCCTTCAGACTTACCTTGCTGTATCCAAAAGAGTCTACAACCCGAACTCCCAACAAAGGTAATGAATCTCTGGTATTACACATGAAGATCTTGCGCTGGCCCCTTGATAATTTATGCTTTTGTACGTGGATGTCAATGCCGGCGTATGCATCTTTCCAGTTGCCCACGAACTTCTGAGCCGTTTCAAGCCCGCCAACATCCGTGTCCTTCAAAGCGGATTTCCATCTGTCCAAATAGGCATCCGACGGTAGTACAAGGCTGATTAGCCATTTGTCGACATCGACGTTTGCGATGTTCCCTATGTATGGATTATGCTTGACATGCTGCGGCGATGCTGAGTGTCGCTCTCCAAGAAGGCTGTCACTGGAACTCGGAGCTTGATATCCAGACTGAGCGAAATCGACAGACTCCTCATCAGGGATTTCTTCGACGTCAGTTCTCTTAGCATGGGGACTTTTCCAAGTAATCACATGGCGGATCTTGAAATGCCGGACGGCGCCCAGACGACGAAACTGATGAAGGTTCGAATTTAGTGATGTTCGCAGGGATGTGTATGGTTCCGAGTGTCTCCCAGATCCAGTTGCTGTGCGCGATATCGCACGAGAATATATATTCATAATTATTGCCTGGCCGTCAAGAACAACGGCGATTAAAAGGTGTTGATGTGATGCCAAGATCATCCGCGTGCGCTTGAGTCAGCAAGGACGATCATGACTCGAGGCACCACTTGCCTCTATCGCGTGCACCTGTCATTCCTTGCACTACCTATCACATCAAGTATAGACATATCACAAACAAAAGTGAGGGAAACCAACTGGCAATCACCTCACATAAAAGCAGTTGCAAGCTTGTGGTTGGGTTCGCTTATCATCTCAAACACACAGACGTCTTGACCTCCAGAACTTCTTCGTTTGGTATTTTCGCATTACGCTTTTATCGCTTCGCCAGGGAAACCGAACAATTAGTCCTTTAACTCTCCTTCACACTTTTTGGAAGTCTTATAAACAGAACCTCCGACATGAACGCCATCACACCAGCAATCCTACTACTAAATCTGCCACCCTCAGCCTTGGGTGGCATGGACCTGCTCTCCTTCACCACCACTCCGAAATTTCAAGGCATTAAAAACATACCTACTGGTTTGCATTTTGTCTTTGTCGGCTCGACCAGCACATTATCTGTTCGCCACGGCGTTTGGATCAAAGTCAATGCATCATCTTCCGGCCCTCCAGATTTCTTCATTCGCAAATGGGATGCAAGCAGTGAAGAACTATTACCAGAAACAGATGTCACTACGCTTCTACAACAACGAGCCAATCTAGGAAGAATCTGGAGAGATAATCTGACACCGTATCGACAGAGCGCCTCACAAGACTCTGTAGCAACGGAAGAATCAAACCGCTGGGTGCAGTTGACAGACTGCATCTCGGAATCACTTCTGGCGCGCGTATTGGACGCAGATGTTGAGACCTGGACACTCACGTCCTCAAGCAGTGCCAAACAAGACTTTGACGACATACCAGGACTCTCCGCATCTGATCTCACTGGTAATGAGCGCGAACTACACCTCCTCCCCATCGATCTAAAACAAACATGGCGGGAAGGAGCGACGGGACGTGAGCGCACTGAAGCCGCACAAGATCGTTCATGGCTGCTATCAGATCTGAGCACCCGCTTCTGTAACAATGATATCACTCAGATACTCGGCGAGCTCCAATTCTGCTTCGCCATGGTATTGACGCTGAACAATTACTCCTGTCTCGAACAATGGCGCAGAATTCTCTCCCTGGTCTTGACTTGCGTCGGTGCAGTAACCACCCACCCATCCTTCTTCGTACGCACACTCGCGACCCTGAAACTCCAGCTACAACACGGCCAAGACGTCGAAACCGGCCTCTTCGACCTCAGCGATGACGGCGCCACATTTCTAAAATCGCTTCTTCTGCGCTTCAAGAAAGCAGTCGATAGTCTATCAGGCAACACGCACACAGATGTAGTGGACGAACTTGACGATTTGCTTGCCTATGCCCAAGAATCTCTTGGCTGGCAACTGCATCAAGGTTCTTTTGCACGCACAGGCATGCTATCACTCGAAGACGGCGAAGAAGTAGAAATGGACAATACGACTTTCGACGAAGACGACGAGGCCGGTGAATACGCACCTACGATTGTTGAGTTGAGCGCTGAGCAGATGAAATTACTAGGGATCGATGAGAGTGTGCAGCAAGTCTTGAATGGCAACAAGACACCAAATCTACGTGACCATCTGCACAAAGATGAGGTGGATGCCGGACGAGATGGCTATCAGTACGAGGTGCAGAGTGATGAGGAGTCGGAGAAGGATATGCCGACATTCGATGACGACGAAGAGGAGGAATTGGATCTCGAAGATATGGACGCTCGATACTGAGCCTTATTTCAACGAACATAAAGACGTGCTTGGATGAGCATCTCGTGCAGATCGCCAAGGGATCCCACGAGAGTCAGACGTTAATGGACGAGCAAACGATCTGAAGCTCTAGCATCGTAACCCGTCTTCCGTTCGTTAAGTACACGTACTGCGAGCGTGTGACAGCGAGCCATGGCGAACGAGCGAGCAATTATCAGATTTCTTGGTCAATCTAGGGGTTTCTCCTACCATACCACAAGAAAGTTGGAAGTTGACGTGGCAGAGCTACAAATCAAATCCGGCATAGGGGAATTTATAGGGAATTCAAGGGACCCGGAGCAATGTCACTCGCTGTATCTCATGGGTGATGGCGAAAAACAGTCTTTATGATACTACTGTGCATTCAAAACGCCAAGGTAATCTTGCACTCGGGGCAACCTCGATGATCCCTTTCCTCCCTCGTCCCTAGGAAATTCCACATATCCACTTCCTCCGATGTTTTTGTACATGAGTGAAAGAAAAAAAAGAAACGCCCGTGAAGAAAAAACGCCTTATGCTAATCGAAAGAAAGATCACCTTAGTAAGCACCAACGTCACCACCAACACGGGTAAGCACCTCGAATACTCTGGGCTGCAGTTTGTATTGGATCAAGCCAGCAAAGACCATGGTGTCCTTTGCAACCTGCAGGATATCATCGGCCACCTTTTCACGCCCGCGCTCTTCGAAGCCCGAGGGCGATGAGCGGAGGTAATCGCGCTGTTGGCCGCAGCAGGTGATGGTCCAGATGAGCAGGTTACCAATGTTGCGGGCGACGGGTGGGGGCAAGTTGCTAAAGGCATTGGCGGATGCACGGATGAGGCTCATGTTGCCGCCTGCAGAAATGGGAAGGCAGTTCAAGCTGTTGAGCGCATCGAGGGCAAGAGCCCAGCGACCTTCGGCGACGAGTGATTTGGCTTCTGCCATGCCGAGGAGGAGTGTGCAGGACTCGCGGTTGACTTGCTTGATCTTGGCGGCGTGGAGCTGGTTGCTCTCGTACAAGGCGCGCATGTTGCGGGTCAGTGTGTAAGGGTCCTCGACGGCGGTCAGACTGAGAGATGCAGAAGTCTCGACGGCGGTGGGATCGCGAGGCTTGAGGGGAGTGAGACGCAGAGGTGCATCGCCCAGCTCGACGCTGATGGCTTCTGAAAGAGCCTTGTTGCAGATAGTAATGACGTTGTCGTACTCTTCGGCCAGGTGGTAAAGCAGAACGGCATCAGTAACGCGACCATTGTCGTCAGCAATCTGAGCAGCGCTTATAGTAATGTAGCGCAAGAACGCCCTCTCGTCAGCAATGCGGATGATCTTCAGACGTTGCTCGATGGAACCGGGAATGCGTTGACCATCAGAACGAATGTCTCCGAGCAATTGAGCAAATTCACGAGTCTCAAGGACAAGTTCACGAAGAGCATCGTGGCAGAGTGCGACTTGACGCTGGCCAAGTTCTCCACCTAGGTCACCATTCAAGCAGATCAAAGCAATGTAGTCAGCGGCAGTAGTTGGCGATTGGGCACGGAAGTCCTTGGTGTAGTAGCCAATCAGATGAGCGAAGCTGATCTGGGGCTTTTGGCTTGTGGTGTATGATAAAAGGTCCTCAGAGTTGCTGTAATCATTGACACGCAACAGCCCGTAGTAATTGAGCGCGATGGCGAAGTGCGCAGCGCTGAGGTAGTTGTTGGGGTATAACCAGGCAATGGCGCTTTCGAACTGGCCAGCCAAGATCTGAAGGAAGAAGTAGGTGCCATATCCAGCAGCGCCTTCAGCACCTTGGACGAAATGCCTTTGACCGACCTCGTGAATGACATTTCTGACATCGTCGAGACCAAAGACCTCGGAAGCAGTCTCCTCAACGCGGTTGACCTCACGTGCAAGCACGAACTGCAGCCAGACCCAGTCTTCCATGTTCTGGTTGATGCTGTCGAGGGTGCGTCTGCCAAGCTCGCAGCGACCGATGATCTTGAAACAGGCCATGCGGTAGGGGTCGACACTGTTCTCGGGAGCGAATTGTGCACGTTGAGAGTATGTGTTGTTGATTCTGGTCTGCAGCTCAGGAGGAAGGCGACGATCAGTGCTGCGGGCGTAGGCGGCAAGGAAAAGAGGGAAGTTGCGGTCGCAAGCCTTGATGGCACGTTCATTGTCGGCCACATACTCGGCAGCTTCGTTAACAAGACCGGCGCGGAGAAGGTAGAAGATAAGAACCCAGGGGTAATCTTCATTGATCATCTGCAGCTCGCTGGTGTCTGGACCAAGTTCCTTGCGAGCAGCACGCAGACGAACGTAGGCGCGAACCTTGTTGATGACCGAAGGGACACCACCGAGAGCAGCCTCCTTTGCATTCTTGAGGATGGCGGTCTCGAGCTGGGCGAGGAACTGCTTTTCGAGGAAACGTCTGGAGCCGTCGATGATTCGTTTACGAAGATCGAAAGCCTTGCGTGAGTTGAGTGCGTCGTCGAGGTAGTCTTGTGCGAATTGACGTTCCTTGATGGCGCGAGGGTCGGATGAGGTCTGGATGTCGGGGCTTTCGCCGACAATGTCGGCAAGAGCCTTGTAAGCGTCGACGAGTTTTGATGTGTCTTCAGCTGAAGGTTGTGCCTCGACGTCGACGAAATTGTGCACTAGCGGGTAGAGGCGACCCTCGATGCGGGCAATGTTGAGCTCCTTGACCTTGCTTGAGTACCTGTCCTGCTTGTCTCTGAGCATGCGGTTCTCGCTGACATTCTGCAGACCAGCAGGCGCCTTTTCAGCCACATCAGTGAACTGGCTGGCTCTGGAGGTCTGCCTGCCAGTAGCGCCGAGTACAGACTTGGAGCCCATTCTCGAGGCACCCGCCGAGTTGGTGANAGGAGCTCTGCGGCTCGAACGGCCAAATGCGCCGCGTGCGCCATCGGTTGTTGTGCCCTCGAAACTAGCCTCTGCCTTGTCCGACTTCTTTGTGATTCCAAAGTGCTCGTAGATTTGCTTGCGCTTCTGCTCCCAGTTGCACTGCAGATTGTCCTCGATGAACTGGTCGAAGTCTCTCTTGGAATCTTCCATGAACTCATCGAACAGGTCCTTCTTTTCCTTTTGGTATAGACTTTCGACGTAGGTATCGAGATCACCGTACAGGGGGTCGTTTGCAGCGATAGGAGCGGGGGCCTTTGCAGCAGAGCTGTTTGTGAAGATGTTGAGATCGCGTAGAGCCTTGCTTGTGTTGACACCCGAGGCAGCGAGCAGGTAGTGGGCCTTGCTGTCAGGTGTGTACTGTTGACCCAGTCCGCGCACCTTCTTCTGGATGTCGCCCAAGCCGAGTTGCAGTGTAGGTAGCTCTCCGAAAGCTCCCATGCGTGCGCTAGTGCCAGCCTCGACTCCCTGTCTCTTGATGTTGCGCTCGATCAGGTTGTCAAAGTAGACGGGTCTGGCATTCTGCTCTTGTTGTCCAGCGGGTGCGGTGCTTGCGCNCGAGTCCTAGATTCTGGTCAGTGCTAGTCAATCGATGATTGAGGCTGTCTGTGTCTCACCTTGAGTGTTTCCACCAAATGCAGACTGTTGAGGATTCGCGGGAGCTGGCGCATTGTTGGTAGCTCCAAAGAGGTTGCTTCCAGAGGTGGGGGCTGTTCCAAAGAGACCCGGAGCAGCGGTAGCAGGTTGTTGTGTAGGGTTGGACGCGCCGCCGAACAGATTGGAGCCGGTAGATGCGGGTTGCGCAGGTGCATTGAAGTTGTTGAAGAGCGACAGAGCGGGCTTGACACCGGGTTGTGGTTGCTGGGCGCCGAAAAGACCTCCAGAAGAAGCTCCTCCAGTAGCAGCAGCTCCAGGCGCAGAGCCAAACAATGATGAGCCCTGTTGTTGCGTCGTCGCAGGGGTGGATCCTGTGTTTCCAAAGAGACCGCCATTGCCAGCAGGCTTGCCACCGAGATTACCAAACAGCCCCGACATGGTTGGTATTCCTGTCGTGAATGTGGCAGGTGAAGGTGATGGTGGAGCGCTCGATTCTTCTAGAGGAGACGCGAAACTGACTCGCTTTCCCTTCTTGACGCCAGCCATGACTCGCGGCGGCCCGACGTATACCCGTGGTATATCTGGTATATCTGACATCACGCCTTCTCTTCGATGCCTGATCACTGCGATTGCCTTTTGTTTGTCTTCGTGCCGTCGCGTTTTGCTTGATAACACGAGAAAGAATCGTATTCAATACGCTTGGTGCTGGAGTCTGTCGTTGGCAGTCGCTCGGCGTGCTATGCCCTGTTGTCCACTGTTAGCGGCCCTCAGCGCAGTTGTATTTCCAGTAGGTCGTAAATTAAGGCATCTTCACAGCTTCCTCTACCCAGAGTCGCCCAAGAAAGACCCAAGACGCTCGGTGTTGGTACTTCTCTCGCTGTCCGTCCATGATACTGTCTTTCACACATGTCTCAACTTTGTCCGAGATGCAGCCTGAGCATGCAACAGTCTCATTCTTTCCATACCTCGTCTGCAACACTATCAAAAAGGTACAATGTCATTCAGAGTACTGCTTTGTTCCACAGATACTTCATGGAACAAATACTTCAAGACCGCGTATTTTCCTGCCCATTGATGCTTCTTTGTTCATCACCTTCTGACTTTGTATCGTCATTGATGCCGTATTGCTGCAAGTCGACACAACATCCGACTCTGCATTTGGTTTCTCAGCTTTATAGCCCTGCTCCTTCTCCCTCTCGTCTCAATCAGCAGAACTGCCTTCTTCTCTGTTCACCACTGTCTCTACCACCACCAACTTTCCTTTGCTTCTTGTATTCCTCAAGCACATCTCGCTGGACGAGGTTGACGACCTTCCCTTCTTCTGCCTCTTCTCTGCTGGGTCAGTCTTTAGCCATGCAGCATCGACCAAGTGTGACTGTGACGCTGCCTCCCGACTTTCGCTTGACGGCAAACCCAAACCCGCAGTCCAGATCTGAGGGTGGTACAATGCCGCACCATTCCAACCGACCCGTCCATCCGCCTTCCATTCGTCGTCCCTATGTCTCTGAACATGACCTCGTCCAGTGTCCCAACGATGAGAGTGCAGCGTCTATTGAGCACCCAACTTTCTTTCTTCTATCCGACTCAGACACGGACACAAGCTTGTACATTGGTGATGGCAGCCTCGACGGCGAGACTCTGGTGGGAGCCCCCTCTCCTAGAACTTCGTATTCTAGAACCAGAACCGCCAGTACTCGTACCTCCACCCCTGATGGCCCCTCAGATGTCGACAGTGATGGGTTCTCATCGAACTTTTGGAACATATCGCCAGAAGAACGCGCTCTCATGACTAACAGTGCCAACTTTGCTCGCGGCCGCCGCCGGCGTCGTGGTGCCATCCAAGCTGATGCTGTTTCGGAGCCTGGTCCTTCTTCGCCGCTGTCATCGACCCCTTCCGTCAAACTGTCTCCACCCGCCTCTCCTCTTGGATCTTCTTGGGCTCAGGTTCCTCATGATGACAGCGGTAATGGTATTGCTCGTGTCTCCGATCCCTCTGACGCTCCTGAAAACTCCACGACATCCCCTCGTGGTCGTCTACAACGCTCATTCACACCTTCGGAGCGAGACAATGCTGGTGTGGTCTTAGTGCCCGGTCTTTTTCGTCGCCTGGGCCGTCCTTTCTCTGGTCCCTGGCGAGGCCCGTCGTCNCCCGTGGCCCCAGTTTCGACGATCGGTCTGCCTTCTACCGGTCGATTATCACGCCTACGTCGTTTGTTCTCTCGTCGTCGTTAAACTGGAGGCAGAGTTTGTGGCATCTACGGTGGTTGTTTCCATGCGTTCCTGCATGCTCGTCTTGTTGCATTTCTTTAGCTGGGGACATAATTGTTCCTCGCTCTTTCTGATGTTCTGTTGTTTCCTTTCTCTAGACCCCATAATTCCAGCTCTTGTATCCATTCAAACCCTTCCCAATGCTTTTCACAATGTAGGAACGAAGCAAGACCAGCTCACGACACATCTCACGACAATGCTATACGTCAGACCATGGAAAGACACAGTAGTTTTCCTCGACACTGTGTGTCCCTCGAAATCCACCTTGCTGGAAACCCAGTGTTTGCATGTACACGTGTGTGTCTATCCAGTCCCTTCCTAGCATGTCCCAACTATGGTTTTTGATATGTGGCAACGAACTCTCAATCAGTAATTTCTTCTTTGCATACTAGTCTTTTGAAGCAACAAGACCGCGCATTACACCCTCATCATCAAATCCTTTGCGATCTATCAAAGTCTCCACAGCCCCCAGCAAAAATATACCACCACTACCCAAGATGGTAAACCCAGCATCCATTCTTATCTCAAACCACTTGGACACACCTTCTTCCTCTTTGAGATTATATACATAATCATGCACTTGTTCCCTGACTTCCTCGATATCCCCATCAGGATCTATATCTTCAATCGTATTTGCAAGTAATATAATATCCGCGTCGTCGTTTTCTGAATACAAACACCGTACGAGGGCTTTCTCGTACTCATTGGCTCTGTTCCAAGCCACTGCCATCTCGGCTTCTTGGATGGAAGTCATGGTGTCGTGAACAATAAACAAAATGGTGTCATCTCTTGCTGTCCGCTCATCAATGATGCCGAAAGCATCGTCGGCGAGATGATCGTACAGGTCTTCACCTTGACCAAGACCATCTTCGCCTAATCGGTCGTCAACAAAGGCTTTGATGGTATCTAGAGAGTAGTTCACGAATCCAGAGTTGAAGTCGATAGATACAGAGTCCGTGGGTTTAGAGATGACCTGTTGCAAGGGATCGTCGATGATGACCCAGTGGTCATAAAAACTCTTGTTCAGATCTGGAGGCAGAGATTGCGCTTCTTGTTGGGCGCTGGTGAGGACTTTGTTGATGACCTTTGGGAGAGTCAGTATAGTCTTATAAACTCCGATGCTTGTGCNTATTGTACATCGATTGATACATCCGCGGTCACGAATAGAGGGTACCACGTTGCGGCACTCATATTGCAGTAAGTGCAAGACTGCTTTTTGGTGAGGTTAGACGTTTGCTGCTTGCATCTGAGAGCGATGGAGGAACGTGATATTAACTTCTCACATTGTCTAATGTAAGCGCCGCGGTATTGCCAAGGAGATCGTGATCGGTGCTACAAGTCTCAACTAGCCGCCACACGGTTGCCTAGATGCATACATGTAGGAACAGACCTAGCAGAGACGACGCGAAGGACCCCTCAAGCCTCCTGTATGGACCTGACCACGCCCGTGAACGACAGCTTCCTCGATACAGCAGTCGCACAACCACTGTTCAACAGATGATGAGTCTCTTTGAATGTCTATGTATTTACACAAACAAGATTTCTCACATGTCGTTGTGTCAGAGTTGAACGATGATCTGCATTTGTAGATGTTCATTGGTTGATCACCATGTGGCAACAATGTGCATGGCGGCAAGCATATACGGGTTGTCCTTGACTCAAACATGAGTCTATCCTTGGGTTTGCAGAAGCATGGATGTGCACTTCATCCAACGTAGTGGCAGGTGCCACTCCAAGGGTAGGCAGCTGTTCCAGCCTGTCAGTAGGGGGCCTTCCTGAGCAGGAGCGGGTTTTTGGTTTGACCAGAAACTTGGTCTCGAATGTAGTGATGATAACGCACTTGGGCCGAATGGAATGTCCTAGAACAGCAAAAGACATCAGCCGTAGCGTTGTCTGGCGAGGTTTCTGAGCATCTCCATGGTCTTGTTTTCCTTGGCTCTGTGGTGTGCAAGTCTTTCCTCTCGCTCGGCCTCGCGAGCACGAAGAATCTCTTCCTTTCTCAATTCACGTTCCGACTTTTTGCGCTGGGTGGCTTGGAGATGAGCCTTGATGCCGTCCTCGCCGCCTATCAGCTCGCCCTCGCCAACCTCCTCGGCTCCCGGAGACTTCTCTTCGCGGAACGCACGATTCGTAACAGCCTTCTCGCGCTTCTTCTCGAGTTGGCGTTCTCGGGAGCCTGGTTCGGCGCGTGGATTGAGCTCCTCTAATCGTTCCTTTTGCAACTTTCGATCCATCTTTCGGTCGAAACGTAGGTCTTGTCGGCGGGCGGTTTCATCTTCCTCGGCAAGTTCNNTGTTAAAATGTCAGCCTATGGGTGTCATTTCTAAGTGCCTTCTGAACACAAGCGTACCATTTCTATATTGCAGATCCTGGATGGATGGTACTGCAGGTCCAACGCAAGCTATATTAGTCGGTAGCGAAGGCGCATACTCGTCCTCACTGTCGTCATGGTCGGCAACCGGCTGGCTAGCAGTTGCTTGTTGCTCATGCTGAGGGTAATCCTGTTCTGGTCGATCTCTCAAGGGCGGGCTGCGACGTGTCGTCTTTGCTTCGGAAGCGGCGCGGTCGGCCTTCTCTTTGGTCACAGGATCATACCAGCCTTCTGCTAATTCGGCTCGATTNNCCTGCTCGCTGTCAGATGCTGTGCTGTTGGTGCTGTGGAGAGTTTGGCTTACTTACCACTTCCCTAAGAATGACTTCCACCTACCTTTGATCTCAGTCTCATCCAGCTCGTCTATGTCAATCTGCTTCTGAATGTCAAGATACAGAGCAAACAGTCTTCTAAACTCCTTCAGGTCATGTTTGACAAGGGCACGCGCATTCATGGGCAGCTGAACCGGAGCTGGAGATCGACTTCGTCTCTTTTGACGATGCTCATGGTCACGTCTTGAGCGACCTGGCGAGCGTGATCGCTGCCTGGAAGAATGATAGTGATCCTCAGGCATGTTGAAATAATGTTGTTAGATTATGATATCAAGCTTCTGCAGAATCGCGGCGAGCGTCTTCGGCGGCAGTTACTCCAGCCTTGGCGACCCTGATGACGTTCCTTGAGAAAGCCGCGACTCGGGACATTGATGCCCCACTCCTACTATCTGTCACCTTAACTCCTTGGGGCTTTGTTCACATCAATTCAGCACAACGGTAATACACTGTCTGCCACATGTTCAGGTTGTAGAGTACCACAAGTAGCTCGTAAAGAAGTAATCTACCTGGCAGTGGTTTCCAATGACATTGTAGAGCCACAGACGGACTTCTCTCCATGCTGGAGTTAGGAGATAGGCAATAACTTTATGCCATCAGCCTAAGGTATGTTATCATCGACGGCTGGGTCGCTGGAAGCTATATAATTCAACATTGCCCCTCTTTCGATCGTCGTTCTCCAGAAACAATTACTTTCCTACATACAATCTACCATCATGGCCCGCGTACTTTTGACTGGAGGCTCTGGCTTCATCGCTGCCCATGTTCTTGACATCCTGCTCGAGCATGGTCACTCGGTCGTGACGACTGTCCGCTCCCAGGAGAAGGCCAACAAGATTAAGGAGGCCCACCCCAACGTCTCCGAGAAGCAGCTCTCTTTCGCCATCGTCGAAGACATTGCACAAGAGGGCGCCTTTGACAAGGCCGTCGTGTCAGACCCTCCTTTCGAGGCCGTCATTCACACTGCTTCTCCCTTCCACTTCAACGTCACAGACATCCAGAAGGTCAGTCGCATCTATCCCCTCACATGTAACCAATTGTGTCACAGTACTGACCATATCCTANNGGAACTCCTTGACCCCGCCGTTATCGGAACCACCGGTATCCTGAAGTCGATCAAGAAGAGCGCCCCATCCGTCAAGCATGTTGTCATCACCTCGAGCTTTGCGTCCATTGTCAACCCCAGCAAGGGTAACTGGCCCGGGCACAAGTACACCGAGGCTGATTGGAACCCTATCACCCATGAAGAGGCTCTCCAGAGCCCTCCTGCTGGATACCGTGCCAGCAAGACATTCGCCGAGAAGGCTTCTTGGGACTTTATCGAGAAGGAGAAGCCCAACTTCACCCTTTCGACCATCAACCCTCCCCTTGTTCTTGGTCCCATCGTCCACTACCTCAACTCGCTCGAATCGTTGAACACCAGCAACCAGCGCATCAGAGACATCTACCAAGGCAAGGCCAAGGACGAGATTCCTGAGACTGGTACCTTCTTGTGGGTCGACGTTCGCGACCTTGCACTTTCTCACGTCAAGGCCATTGAAGTCGAAGGCGCCGTCAACAAGAGATTCTTCGTTACCGCAGGCTACTTCTCCAACAAGGAGATCGCCCAGATCATCAAGAAGGAATACCCTCAGACCAAGGACTTGCCTTCCGACAGCACTCCTGGCGGCGACTATCCCAAGGACGGTGTCTACAGCTTCGACAACAGCAGAACCAAGGACGTGCTGGGCATTCAGTTCAAGTCACTTCACGACTCGATCACAGACACTGTCAAGTCGTTCCAGTCGGTCGGTGCATAGAGATGGAAAAGCAGCAATGAGCTTGCATTATGATTAAAAGGCTAGCTAGATTTATATTTCTATGACTGCAATGATAATGCCTGTACACTTTTGAATATTAGTCGGTGTTGCGAATCAGAGTAACAGTGACTAGGAGGAGAGAAGTGTGCTGTGAATCAGGCTGTTGAGCTTTGTTGACAATCACGAAACCTCAAGTGGGTGTTTGAAGTCCATTTTGAGGCTCCATGGGTTTGCGTCCCGAAGGAGGGCCCATGGAAGTCATAAGTTATCGTTTGTTGTGTTCATCATAGTGAGCGGGAAGAGATTAAAAGAAGAAGCACACTTACAGATTACAACATGGCCGCTGCCACGATGTCCATGGCGGCAGCAGCAATTGTTGGTGGTTGACGCAGTCGTGAGAGAAAGGAAAAGAGAGAAAAGTCGGGCTGTTGGACTTTATGCGGCGGGCGGAAAACGCCGAGCGGGCTCCTGGCCAGCCCCGCCAACAAGAGTCGACGACGCTCTGCCACAACTCGAAAGCTTCCACCCAGTCGCATACCTCTATTTCTTGTACCTCTCTTTCGCTGCGCTTCTCACATCACACTCTGTCAATATGGCCGGTAAGTTTGCGCCATCCTCGAGCACCCTTGGGCAACAGACTACCTCGACCTTCTGCTTGCAAGCGCCTTGGGCCGACATGCACAACGAGTATGGCTGACACAGACCTCGAATAGACTTCCAGAACATCGCCGGTATGCGCCGATCTTGAACCACCACGCTGCGATCCCTCGAGTCTAACGCAACCCTCAGAACAGTTCGTTCAGTTCTACTACAAGACCTTCGATGAGAACCGCTCCGCCCTCGGTGCCCTCTACGTACGAATTCACCGACCATGATTGCTGAAAGAGAAGAACACATCCTGATATGATTGGAACTTGCAGAAGGAACACTCCATGCTCACCTTCGAGAACTCCCCTGTTCAAGGTGCCGCTGGTATCACTGAGAAGCTCGTCGTATGTTGCGCAAGCCCTATTCTTGAGCATACGAAGGGAAAGACTAAGCAAATATACAGNGGTCTGCCTTTCGCCAAGGTCCAGCACGAGGTATCTAGCTTGGACGCCCAGCCCTCCAACGACGCCGGTGGTATCCTGGTCCTCGTTGCCGGAAGACTGCTTGTACGTCGAGCACAACTGCGAGCAAATACTGACAACGACTGACGACCCAATTCACAGGTCGACGAGGAGCAGAGACCCATGAGCTACACCCAGTCCTTCCAGCTCCTGCCCGACGGTGCCGGCAGCTACTACGTCTTCAACGACATCTTCAGACTCGTCTACGCCGCCGCATAAGCGATTGAAGCCAGAACTTGAGGAAAGAAAGAGCAAGAAGATGCACATATGTCATGTAATAATTGGATCTTCTCCAGGCCATGTGGCTGATGGATGAAGGAGCGAAATTCAATTAATGAGCTGATAGTTATAAAATATCAGGCCAACGAAATCCACGACTCTCGACATTGAAATGTACTGATGAAACTGCGTATGGCCCTCCTTTGCCTAGTAAATTTGCCCATTAATGTGCCATCACCGCGACAAGTGGGCAGAGCTTGGTAGCGAGATAAACAGCGTACTGTGAAACTGCCGTCTTGTTGTATAGATAGTAGTGTAAGGATGAATCCGAGACGATGACCAGACGCAGCAGGACCCTGAAAGTGGTCCGTTTTTGGCAGCAGGTCGGGGAAAGGTGACGGTCTTGACGCCGGTCGTTCCTGCTGCGCGACGCGAATCACAACCGCCTGGTCGCAAGCTCTCACTCTCCGTAGGCATCTGCATTTCACTCTTCTCAATACAAGATCTTCCTCATCCATCGAGCCTTTGACCCTATCTCTGTGAAATTCGTATTCAACCACACACAAGGCAGACTTACAGGACCAGACTCCACTGTTCAAACGCTACAGCTTGGTCCGAGCCATTCATCACCTATTCCGATCAAGACAGCTTTACCGTCATACTTGGCCAAACAAAATCCAGCTTTCGCGACACTACACACCTCGCAGTCTCAGCATCTGCTAAACCGACAAGATGACGATCGCAGAAGAGCTCCGGTCGCGTAACTTCAGTGAGTCTCATACGTGAATTACGCTGCCTGTTCGACAGCGCGCTGACTCGCGATAGGTATATACGGCCAATGGTATGAACAACCACGCAAATGAGCTGCAATCACACTTACTGACCCAATGCAACAGGGCCGGTATCATCAGCATGGTGCTGTGCTTCGGTCTCGGCATCGGCAACATCTTCCTCTTCCACTGGGTCATCCTGTTCGCCGTGATATGCCTGTGAGTAGCAGTTGCGTACTGCACGATACATTGCGCTAACCTTATGTCTAGCGTCTGCTCGTTCGTCATCCTCTTTGTCGAAGTTCCTCTCCTCCTACGCATCTGCCCGACATCGTCCACCTTTGACACATTCATCCGCCGATTCGAGACCAATTACATGCGCGCCGCAATCTACCTTGCCATGAGTGTTATCCAATGGGTCTCGCTCGCTGTCAAGACGACCAGTCTGATTGTTGCTGCGATCGTCTTGTTCATCACAGCACTCTTCTATGCATTGGCTGGTGTCAAGGGACAAGGCTTCGTTGGAAGCAAGACATTGGGTGGTCATGGTGTCGCTCAGATGATTGTCTAGTCCGTCTCCTGCGGACAAGCACTCTTTGCGGACACGATAAGAGTCGAGGAATACACAAACAACAAAACAACAAAGAGGATTGGTCACAAAAGCACTGGTGCTGCCGTGCACCTGAACGAGGCGCATCGAGCATGCAGCGAAAGGCAGTCTTGACTATGGGACGAGGTGTATTTTATGCGAATACTGCTCTTAATGAGAATATCTTAGCAACATGAGAAGGCGCATCCAGTTTATGATAGCAGCAAGTCTGCTTGACACTTTGTGTATTTAGATCACTCGGATCATGCGAGTTGCTGATCACATCGAGTGACACGGTTGGTGAGATGCCAAGTGGTAGCGTGAAGAAGGTGCTTACGACAGCATTGCATGGCGCAGGGCAGAAAGGGAAAAAGGTCATGCTTGCACGGTCATACCACCCACGATCGAAGATGGCCGAACGACAGAGTTTGGTTTTTCGAACAGCAAGTTGACCCAGTTGCTGCTGTGACATAGCTGGGTAGATGAAATCAAGTAACAGTATATCAGGTTTCCAATCAAGACTCCAGGAACCTGTTTCTCAAAGTGTACCTGAATATGACGGGCTTCCATGTTCTCGAATGTATCATCACGCGGGGACGGCAGCTGTGGCACACTGTGGCTTGGTTGCTCCGAGGAGGCGCATCATGGGGGACTTGACAGGATGGGATCTGAGCGTTTGAAGGTCGGGCTGCCCACCTGGCAACGTGTTGTCAAGCAGCTGTTTGTATAGCCAGATAGACGACCAGAGATAAGGCGGCATGGGCTTTTTGAGAAGAGACGGTGAGGGATATCTGCGTGTAGAAATATCTCTCTGCTAGAACCGACAGCAACCGAGCGGCCAATGATATGACAGGTGTAGCTAATAGGCCTTCGTCACGGCTCTAGCGTCGATTCCGATCGGGGCAGGCAGTTTGTCTTTCGAGGCTTTCGTCACCAACTTGGACTTGGTTTCTCCCATTGTCCTCGTCTCACGAGTCCCTGTGTCCTCTCCGAGTCATCTCAATCGTTCCTGTCTTGTGACGCCAGCAACACACACGTTCCCCTATACCTCCCTCTCGTGAAATCCAAAGCGACCATACGAGGTCGACTGATTCCAGCGTGGTAAGTTTGCATGCATGCATTGGCTTATCACAGATCTGCATGGAAGATACAGCCTGGCAGAAAGTCTCATTGGTGAGCCTCTGCTGCTGCTGAGAATGGCACTCTGGCGTTGAGCGAGCCAATGAGACATGTTGGCCTTTCTTTAGTACCTATCTATACACCAGCACCACCAACATTCAGGTCGCAAGGCCAGCAGGACTGATCGGTTATTGCAGTTTCTCCTTGTGTCCAAAATTTCCTTATCGTCACACTTCCACCCAACATGAGCGCCGAACAGCCCAGAGTGCCTCCGCGCCCAGCTCGCACCCAGGAGAGAGCTGCAGACCCCACCATGAATGCTCCAATAATTCCTCCTCGTCCCCAGCGACGCAATGAGAGATCCGTCTCTCCCATGAGAGGAGAGTACACCCGTTCTCCCCTGAACGACATGCCGCCCACCACTAGTCCCAGCGCCAATGGCAAAATGTACAGCCAGAGAAACCTCTCGGCCCAGGACCTGCCTCCTCGTCCTCCAAGTGTCAGCCTTCCCTCGATTGGCCAAGAAGGCAGTGAATACGCCAACCTCCAGGAGGAAGAACAAGCAGCTGCTGAACAGCACCGAAACATTTCCCCGGACTTGCCCATGCACGCTCCTACGGCATCTGTGCCCCAGTCGACGGCCAAGTCCAGAATCCAGACTGTGACCCGCACCGACTCCAGTCAAGCTGCCTCTCACGGAATCGGCTCGCCTGGCGAAGCCGTGCACCCACTGAGAGCAAAGGCGAGCTTCAGTCGCTCCAACTTGTCTCTGTCTCATGAGCCTACCGAGGAGGACGAGCACGGCATTCCCGAGATCGGTCTGCAAGTTCCCATGTTGAAATACGCCGGTGATGTCCAGGCCCCTACACCAGCTCCCTCAAAGGCCGGTACGCCGAGTATCAGCTTCAACGATGCTGCGCCTCGCAACCACCACCGCAAGCGTAGTTCGCGTCAGGAGTTCCACGGTCCTCCCGGTAGTTACGGTCTCCACGGCCATCGTCAGGACCCCAAGGATCAGTTTGAGAAGGCATGGTATGCCAAGCACCCGGAAGAGCTTGTCAAGGAACACCGTCCTTATGATCCTGGTCACGCCCCTGGTGACTGGGCTTTGAGCAGTGACGACCTCAACAAGCTGGTTCATCAGAACTCTGGTCGTGGTCTTGGGATGGGTAAGCTATGCAACTCTTGTTTCTTCCGCTTTTGTGATGCTAACATCCATGTCCAGGCATTNTCGCCTGCTGCCATTGGCACACCTGACGAGTCGATCGGTTTCGCAGCTTCCGAAGCTTACACTTCTCGCATGAACTCACCCAAGCCTTTGTCAAGCCTCAGCAAGCGTCCATCAAGCGGCGCTCCGCCCGCAATCGAGTCTCCTCTGAGAAAGGAGTCCTTCACTCAGAAAGAGCTTACACAGAACGACAATGCTCTAGAAAGCGAGGCCGAGGATGAGGTCATTCACATTGANCCCCCAGCCCATCGTCACAGCAAAATTCACGGTGGTGGTTACGACCCTCCCACTGTAGACCTTGGTCCAGAAGGAGGCAACACCAGCGAGCGTGGCGGCTGGGTCATCGAGAATGGCGATGGTATACCCATCTTGGCCTCTGACGAGGTTGCCAAAAACAATCCCGAGGCCGTCTACTGGCAGCCTGCTGTTTCACCTTCAAAGGAAAGANNAAAAGGCAACGACTACTATGATGCATATGCTTCGGATTCTTCAGCGACAGGCGTATCTCGCAGACGCAGTGGTGAGAAGCTTAGAACCAGCAGTGGAGGTAACCTGGCAAGATTCAAGTCTCACGAGGCTCAACCTTCTGGTACTGGTACGCCTCTGGAGGAAATCGAGGAGTACGAGCCTCTTTTCCCCGAGGACGACGACAAGCCTCAGCAGCCCCTTACTGTCGCTGATAAACTCAAGCGTCCCGATCTGGCTCGCCACCATTTCCCTAGTCAAGACATCTGGGAGGACACCCCCGAAAGTCTGCAGTATCAGACCGAGGTATCTGGTCCTCAAGAACCTGAAGATCTCCAAAGCTCTGCTACTTTTGAATCTCCAGAGAAGGAACAGGCACGTAAGATGGGCAACAATCCTGAGGACCGTGCCGACTTTCTTTCTCAGGAAGCTAAGAGCATGGCCAAGACTGGTTTCAAGCCTGGAGTTTCTGATGAGATGAGCCGCCCTAGCTACAAGAATCGTTTCCCAAGTAGGGATGTCTGGGAGGACTCGCCTGACAGTCTTCAGCTGGAGACTACCGTTGATTCTCCTCAAATGGAAGATGAGGACGTGTCAAGTCCAGCTGATATCAAGTCACCTATAGTTCCTCAGCGACCTGTTCGCTCTTCCAAACTTTCCGAGGTGTCGACTCCCGAACCTGAAGAGAGTACTAAGCCTCAGGTTCCTGCAAGGCCAGTTGGTCAACAAGCTCCGTCAATCCCGGAGCGCCCCAAGCCTCAGGTGCCTGCCAGACCTGCAAGAGCTGAAAATACTCAACCTCAAGATGGCGCGTCCACTGACAGATCTGTATCGCCTGAAAAGGCAAAGGCCAAGCCCGCAGTTCCTGCAAGGCCGGCAGGCAACAAGTTCGCCGCACTCAAGGCTGGCTTCCTCGAAAACTTGAACGCACGTCTTGGCTCTGGTCCCCAAGCTCCTCCCAAGCATGAAGAGCCTGCTGAAGCACCCGCTGAGGAGAAGGCTCCTCTTGCCGATGCTCGCAAGGGCCGTGCTAGAGGTCCTGCTAGAAGAAAGCCTGCTGCCGAGTCTGCCGCAGTTCCTGCAGCTGCATCTGGTGCATCAACTCTTTCTATCGGTACCACATTTACCATCTTCCAGATCAACGATCAAGGAAATTTGTCGGTACCCATTGATCAGCTCTCGTCAACTCTAGCCAAGGGTGCTCAGGAGATGGAGAAGTTGGCTGCAGCAAACACCGAGGGTGCTGCCCCTGCCTCTTCATCTTCAGCCGCTGACAACGAGAAGACTGTCCTTTCTGGACTTCCTGCTCAGGCAATCGGCCACATCGGAGACACACCCGACCCTAAGCTGTCACAATCAACAATGGAGCGTGCTTCAGCCATTCAATCTGGTTTCGAGGCAGCGCTCGCCGACTCGGAAAAGCACGGCGAGCAACCTGCTGATGGTGAGACGGATGTCGTTCCTTCGATCCCTGACCGTTCGTCAGAGGTGCCTATCCCAGGTCAGACTGCCACCCAGGACACCAGATCCCCAGCTGGACTCAAGGGCGACATTGAGATATCTGAGACTTCAACTACTGCCAGCAAGTCTGAGAACACAGACACTGCCGACAACTCTGGAGAGAGCCTAGTCTCCAAGATCGGCCAATCTGTCAACAGTGCTGTGAACTACGTGTCTGAATCCGTTTCGGAGACCGTTCAAGGCACTTCGACGTCTGAGAGCACGGAATCTAGCCAACAGACAACCAAGCCTCAGATGACAGACAACAGTGTGCAGACCGGTCAGCAAGATATCACCATCAAGAGCCCCACAGGCGAGCAAGAGAGCATGACCTTGCATCTGGATGGTCGTGCACCTCAACCGGGTAATGTGGTGGTCAAGGACGGGCAGGAGATTGTAGGTGATATGGATGAGAGACATCGTACCGCTACGATCGGTCATGGCATGTAAAGAGTGGTTTTAGAGTATAATAGCAAAGCAAAGAGGAGTTAGACGAAAATCACAAGAGCAGGGTTAGGAGTTTCACTTTTTTGTTCTTGAGCGATGCAGACGCCGTGTAAATGTCTCTCCACGGGCCAATGAACTGGACAGCCGAGACTTGATACCATCAGTCTATTGATGGTGCACAGACGTTATCTTAATGCTGTGTATGGTTGGCTGATGCCTCAACTATGCTACAAGATTGACACTAGACTATCTGTCGAATTGATTCTAGTTCCTGTTGATCCCGACCTACTCTTCTGACGAGTACAGAAGTTCTACCGCCCAATCAGCCGCCGCCGCCGCCTAGACATCAAGCTTGAGCTGCTTGCGTAGAAGAGCGTGCGAGAGCAAAGGGAGATCTTTGACGTTCTGGTTGATCTTGGGCTTGCTCATCAGGTTGGTCGTGTCGTTGTTCACGATCTTGATGACAACTTAGTTCCATTGATGTACCTGTCCTCTCTGCTTTATTCAGGGCTCTCATCATAGAGGAGAAACAACATAGTAACAAAAGATAGTTCTCTATTCGATTCTCGGCGTGTGTCTCAAGCTGGTCAACATATCAAACTAACAAGCTCAGAGATACGAAGTGTTCTTCATAGACGACATGCCCTGCTGCTCGAAACGACTGACCATCCTTCTGTTTCTGGTTCTCTCATATTCAAAGAGGCTTGTATTCTCATGTACGCTGGAGTATGATCCTGGTGGGAGACTGTTTGGTGCACTCTAGGGTAGGGATCACTGAGGCGTTGCTGACTTGCTTGCTTCGTCACATGGTTCTACGACTCCGAGTTCCATGCGCAACAGAGCGTAAGACAAGTCAGGGAACGTTTTGATACACGCATCCACCCCNNCAGATACCTGGATCCAGGACTTCACACCTCCGTGTAAGGTTTTGACGATAACTTTCCGCAGACCTTTGTCTGATTCAAGAGTGCTGGTGAACGCGATTCTGATGGCTTTGGTGATACCGGCGGCACTGTAGTTCAAGACATCCTNCAACTTGTTGCAAGCGAGATCTTTGAGTCCTGGGACAACGTACTTGTCGCCTACGGCATACATCTTGGCGTGGTGGGTTAACACGCCGTTTGTGACATCGTGATCCTTGTAGGCTGTAACAGGTCCATATTTCTCNNCGACTTTGACGGACTCGTTCTCAAGGTAGTCCATATGATAAAAGTAGTGAACCATGAGCTTGATGACCTCAGGATCTTCGGCGTCGGCATCCCAGTCGACCTCATTCTAGCCATTCTTCCTGCTGCGAGCAGGGATTTCTACGATGCCAGTCTTGCCCTCCTTGAAGTTACCATCGCAAGCAAGGCGGAAGAATTCGGACTGGGANNACCAGACAATCGCTTTGTTGACATTGTATGTGTCCGTACCACAGATGATGGTGAGGTCGGAGTATTTACTGCTCCCATGTAGGCTGTATGGACGGTTAGTCTGTGATCTCTCCATCGGGATGTGTTAAATATCTCACCCTGCCATGCCCTCGAGCAGCTTCTTGGTAGGCTCTTGTGACGACATCTTGTTCTTTCACCTTCAGAGCATTTTTTCAGCAGAGCCGAGACGTGGACGATGGACGAAGATATGTGTTGGCGTGCGTTTGTTCTCGCGCGCAGAGCGTGGGTGGAGAAAACCACTCGTTTGTCACTTTGAGGCGGTGTCGCAAAGCTCGCTTGCACCTCCTGTCTCCGACGCGGCTGTCTAATAAGTGAAGCAGAACATGTGAAATCTTTTTGCGCTATCTATCCTGTCGCAACTCAACCCCTGCGAAGTGAATGCCTACTCAAAACTATGCTTGCGGTTCGCCAGCAGGACCAGGCAACACCTCGCCCTCGGCAATCGGCGCGCCGAGGATAGGGAAGCCATCGGCCTCGAAATCAATCTTCTTCGCATTGGAGTATCTATCTCCACAGCTACCAGCAGGGTTGGGAGAAGAGTGATATGCCATCCAAGTCTCTGTACCATCTGGGCTGGTGAAGAAGCTATTGTGGCCAGTACTGTACATACCATTTGCCTGGCTAAAGTGAGGACCAGACTTGACCCAGCTACTTTGTTCCAGTGGGTCACCACCAATGTATTCGAGCAGACCGAGTGAGTATGAGGGATCCCAGCAGAAAGAACCAGAGTAAGATAGAAAAGTGCGGGTTTTGCTGTAGAGAGCGAATGGACCTTCGTTGACGGGCATTTGTCCATTGCGCTCCCAGGCCTCGGTGGGAGAGGCAAGGAGATGTTCTTCTCCGATGGTAAGGATGTCGGAATTTTTGCCGATGCAGAGTGATTGCAGGCTCTCTCCGGTATCGTCCCTGAAACAGGAATAGACAAAGTAGTTTTGGCCGTTGATGGTCAAAGGGGTTCCGTCAATTGACCATGCAGGAGCATTGATAGTGCCGTAGAAGTCGAAGTTGTCCCATGGAGATTCTCCACCACGTAAGACTTGAGATTGCTGGATTGCACCGTCACCACAGCCACCAGCGGAGAAGTAAATGTGCCNATCTTGATACCATGTCAGCCCCGTACTTGGAACATCGTAGGGAGATACTTACTGTCCATCCACGACATGCAGCTCGGGTGCCCAGATATTGCATTGACGTGATGGAAACTCGACGCTGGGTGCCCAAACTGTCTTTGGCAAGGCAGTTTTCAGCCCCTCGAGAGTCGGTGCGCGTCGAACGCTGATATCGCGATAGTTGGTTGCGGTAAAGTACCAGTAACCTTCGTGCCATACAATGGAAGGGTCACCGCCGTCCTTATGCTCTAGGGGGCTCGAGTAGGTGGCACCAAATACAGCAGATGCGCCGCTCAGGACAAGGAGACCTGGTTTTGAGAAGAACATGATGATGGGGAGCGAGTAGAAGGCGAATTGGGTCGAAATATGTGAAGATACTCGTAGACAGTTTGTTGATGGATTAGCTATGGCATGGATCTTATCTGCCTTTATACCTTTTGCATCAAGACCCTTCGCTCTACAACGAGCAGCATCATGCTCGGTTGAACGTTTCTTGGTAGTCGTCCGCAGCAGACCATGAGCTGGGGCTTCTATATGCCAAGTTGAAGATCCCTCTTGTAGACATGACTGCTCGGCGGGAGAAGCACTCTTTGAGCCTCGGTCTGCTCACAATGACTCCACGAAGAATTCACCGCGATGCCCCACGGGGTCATCAGATGGAGAAAAGTTGACCGATGTGATCTGCATGATACTCTGTACTCAAGTGGTATTCGCGTGTTCGCCAAGGCTCACATTAGCCTTGAAGGTGTGGCTCGGCTGATTGCGGCCTGGGGGAGTGGCTGGAAAATAGAGACTGACGACATTGTTCCATTCTCCAAAACGAACATGCATCAATTGTTCGAAGACCTAGCTATGTGGCCTCTTCTTGTTTACAGCAATGTGAGAACATGGAAGAGCTATGAAGCGAGGCAGGATAAATATCAGGTTGAATTGTTCTTGGCACACGTACAGCGCTTGGCATGGTTTCATCTTCATCAACCTCATCTCTTGACTTTGTGAACATCCGTCGCCTGCCATCTCAAGAATTGAACATCTCCAGCTCAACGGGATGCTGGTTTACCACCAAGGGTTACCCCAGCCCCAGCCATGTCCGTAGCCACCGCTGTTGTGGTTACAAGCAGGGAAGCCTTGAGCACCAGGCCCATGACCAGCAGGTCCTGGCACGATGAAATCACCGGCAGTGAACTCGGTCATGTTCGAACCGTACATACCACCGTTGTAAACTTGAATGGTCTTTCCGCCATTTCCTGGCAGCACTCTCAAAGATCTGGTGTATCCGACTCCATGGCCTTGGCTACTGACGTTCTTCCAGGCGCCGGGGTCGCCGTTCTGTGTGTTGAGGAAGAATTGATCGTATGAGGAGTCGCTGACAACAATTGTGCCTGAGGGACCACCAGCGGGGGTCCAAACAGTGTAGGGACCGGCGCTGGAGATGCCTTCAGGGGTCTTGAGGATGCTGTCGCCAACTGATCCGAATTCGAGAGGTGAATCTGCAATCTTGTAGTGGGTGGCGTAAGGTGCGCTGTCGTTGCTGCCGGTGACGGGGTCTGTCCAGAGACCGACTTCGTAAGAGCACATCCATTTTCCGTTGCCGATTTGTGCCATGGTGATCATGCCGGGTCGCTGGGTGTAGTTTGCGTAAGCGACATCATTGACAACGTCACCCCATGACATCAAGTCACCACTAGACTGGTGAGCGAGCTTCTGGCCGTATGCAGGATCGCGCTGGTCAGAGTAAAACACGTTGACCTGGTTGTCGTAGGCGAGAATGAATGGTTCCCAGACGCAGGGGGCTCCGTTGTCCGTGTCTGGAGGACCGCCGTAAGCGACAGTGGAGACATACTCCCATGATACACTAAGACCGTCAGCCTGGACACACAGCGCTTTCGCATGAAAAACTTACCCCTTATCTGTGCTAGCATACAACTGAATGTTGGTGCTCGAAAAGTCGCCAGGAATACGATTACCAGACAGCAGAATGGTACCAGGCTGGTACTTTCCAAACGGCTGAGCTAACTCGGCGAGGTAAGGTTGGAGAATAATACCTCCAGTCACGCTAGCATTGCCATTGAAGTACGCCTTGGAGAGTTCCGACCAGGTGGCTCCGTAGTCGGTGCTTTTGTGGATGATAAAGTATTGACCGTCAGGGGCGTTGTAGGCTGCTGTGGCCAAGATGGTGGGTTCACCTTGCTCGCAGTTCTGATTAAGAAGGACGGAACGAGCATAACTGCCACCCTTGTCTGGCCAGCTGGCTGGTGGGATGAAGACGGTTGTGTTCTGAACGAAGGGGGCTGGAGGTGCGCTTGGCCATGCCACGGCAGTGGATGCCAGCAGTGCTGAGCTGAAGAGAGACAAGAGAGAGAACATGATGGCCAACTGTTCAGCGTGTGCCAAAGACCTTGGATGTCTCTTTCTCAAGGCGAAGAGCTTCTCCTTATATTCTCTCGGCCAGCTCGAGACTTCTTAGTGACCCCTCACCCCTTCTTGACCAGCCTCGTGATATACTGCACGATCTCATTGACCCGGAGTACTTCAATTTTTGCCTGTATGCTGGCTGTCAACACGGTCCGGGTATAGGTCTCGTGCCTTACCTACTCTATACATAAAAGGCAGCATCTTCGGTCCAGTACGGACGAGTATACCGGGGATACCATACTCCCCGCAAGCTCACCCCCGCAACGAGACCTGGATGGACATGATCATCCACGGCCCCACGGCACGATATGCATCATGTCTATCGATCTGATGCCTGTTGCTGCACGCTGCAAGTAAAATAATGTTCATGGCAGGTCCAAATCCTCTCATTTAGCCTAAAGCCTCGTTGTTGACCTCTTCTTCATTGTCGTAGAAACAGCTCACTAGGAAGGTGGAGAACAATAGTACTTACAGAATACCAGCCTCGAAACTTGGTTGGCAAAGGGGTGCTTAAGCCTTAAGCATTGTGGGTGGCTTGGGGGCTTCTGCTATCAAAGTCTTGCACAAGCATTTCGACCAAGACATCCTTGGCGATCACCAGGAACTCCATCCACCATTGCACTCTGGAGCAACTCTACTCTCGGAACGGCAAGCATTCTGCTCACACAGTGCATGTTGAGATCCACTTGTCATTCGTGCCGATGAGGAATAACGCTACAGCTTCTTTCCGCCAGGCATCGAATCAGTGAAGTCACGGTTAAATGTGATTTGCTTGTATCGGAATGATGGCTGGTTCCTGTCGATCATCGGCATTGGCTTATTCAGTCTTCTCCAGACTCGACATCCATGAACTCGTCGTCTTCAGTGTCGGTGTCATCTTGCTCAGACTCATCTTCGAAGTCCTCAAACCCACCGCTATCATCCTGTGCCTCCTCGTCGGGTGGTTCTAGCAGGCGGCGAACATCTGCGGTAGGAGCATCGAGAGGCATATCGGCGTTCCGTATGAAGCTGATAGGTACACTTGGTATCGGGTCGTCGAGCTGCGAGTACCCAATAGCGTCCAGACTGGGAAACTCTCTGTGCCCGGCCACATGAGCACTAGAAGCTTCCTCTCTGTTGACGTTTGAGCTGACAGGTCTCCAGGTGACGGTGGCTACATAGTAGTCCAGTTTGTTTGGACCTGTTTCGTCGCGCACCCACCGGTTATGTCCCCAAGTCGCACTCCCGCTCCACCTCATGATCTCAGGCTCGCAGTCATGGGCCGATAGCTCAACATCATCCTTGCGGCGGAACACCCAACCCTCCATGGCTTGCTTTGCAACGTCGTCAATCTGATCTTTTTTACGCTCGAGACTCTCAAAAGCCACACGGAGCTCTGTCAGGCTATTGGGAAATCTGCAGAAGTCGACCCAAGTGGCGTCAAAGTGAAGGTTGTTGTCACTCTCCCAGAACCACCAATCTGTGTGTCTGATGGTGATGGTTATGACTCTGGGATAGAAGAAACGGAGATTGAGAATGTCCTGGAGTCTCTGTCCGTTCTCTAGAGCATACAGCTGAGGAAAGACGCGTACGTGTTGTATGATAGGCATTGTTTGTGTTTTGGAGATGGCCACTAGGGTTTGCTGCATTTCTCTCGGTGTGGTTGTGCGTGGTGGTCTTCGATCTCTCGAGGTGAGGTAGAAGGTTTGCTCGGCGTTGGTCCATGGCAGGAACCAAGCTTCCTGATAAATGCGCTTGCATGTTCGCAGTAGTACCGTATCGGTCTTTCTGGGTGCAAAGTAATCCGGTCGCTTGTAACATGTCGCATCGTCGTACAGCTGGGTCTCGTCTTGATAATCGGCGAGAGCGTAATTCCATATTGTCATTCGAATCTCACCAGGCAGGACGGAGAAGAGAGCGGACTGTGATTGTTCATGTGCCGCGTGGGAAGCGAAGTCAGCGGCCTTCAGCGTATTGTTTTCTGGAACCGCCATGGTGAACCAGTTAATGATAGCTCTCAGCATGATCGTTGTTCAGAAAGTGAGATTTGGTTCCTCTTTTATAGTTGGTTGACGCGAGCTGCGGGGAGCTGTGTGCTGTTGCCTGATTGGCGAACCACAACATGCAGAAGCCTCATCTAGCTGATGTCCGGGCTCCACGCGACTTTTCCTGACACGAGATAATCCTGGAGAGATGAACGCGAGGCGCGTGTTTCGAGGTTGTAGGAGTCGAATGTTCAAAGAGTCAGAGGAAGGTTGATGATGGAGCGGGGCTGACGAGCTTCGAGACAGAAAATCGCGATTCGCGACCACGAGGTTCAACAGAAGATGAGAATCTTTCGCGTTACGGTAGCACCCTTGATAACATGATTCTTGCTGTTTCGATCATTGAACGGGCATCGATTCGGTTTATGCTTGATGGACGACTCAATGATCTTGAGAACTATGCATCATAGATGGAACTGATGGTCTTAGCTTTGAGAGAAGCAAAAAGCGTTGCTCAAAATTGCACCACACCCTCGAACCACAAGTAAAAGCGCCAAGTACTGTAGCATAAGGACTCGAAAAACTGTCTCTGGCTACATGAGGAAGATCAAGTCAGTACACAAGGAGGTCGGACAAGGAGAGCATACATCGACCTCGAAATGCTTGTTCTGGGGACGACCCTGGCCAGATATTGCCAAGTCCGAAATGCGGGATGAATTGGGAGGCTCTCGGAAGTGTCGAGAAAGATTGTCGCCGACTCGCCGCTCTTGATGTTACCATCTTCCCTATTGTTCAACAGACACAATACACAGTAGCAATGGTTCGTACACTCATTGCGCATACCTCCAATATATACTAATCAAGTTGTATCTCCAGGCGCACCGCATAGTAACCCAAGTCTTCGTAACAGGCGCCCGCGTCTTCGGCCGCGCCGTCAGCGAAGCATACCGCCACGCCTCTGCATCACAAAAATACCAAGCCGCAACCGGAATCAAGGGAGGCACCGGTGGAGCTGGCCTGACACTGGACGAAGCCTGCAAGATCTTGAACGTGGGACCTCCCAAGGGCGGCAAGGCCAACATGGAACAAGTTACGGAGCGCTTCAAGAAACTCTTCGACCAAAACGACCCCAAGAAGNNGGGAGGCAGTTTCTACCTGCAGAGCAAGGTGCTGCGAGCAAGAGAAAGGATCGACATGGAGGTGCGCGAGGCGGCGAGGGCAGCGGAGAGGGAAGCAGAGTTGCAGGAAGGATGGAAGCCAAAGGTTTACAAAGACCGGTAGTCGCGAGGTTGAACCTTTTGCTGAAACCATGGCAGCAATGATAGTGGACTCGCACAATTCCGATCCGCGCATACACTGCAAGCGCCTGTCGCCCATTACAGCCTTGCGCCAGGCTGGTCCATCCTCGCCTTGGATCTCTCACACTTCGACCCTTTCGAGGCCATTGTATTATTTCGGCATATCTTCAAGGAAGCGTGGCGTTCATCTGTTTTCCTCCTTTCGTCCTTTTCAGGACCTTGTACAGTTCTCGATATCTCGCAACCTCTGCGCCGCGCACCGCAGCGCATCAACCCTTTCTCTCCCCTCTGTGGCATATGGAAACTCGGCGTCGGGAAACAAAAAGAGGCAGTTTTGGAAGACGATGAAGTCTATGTACAATATCACGAAAGCACACATTCTGCTTGGAAGAGCGGAGATAGATGTGGAGCAAAATATTTCTGTTCTCTTCATACTCGCAGCTTCTGACACAACGACACGTAATACTCGTGTAGTCTATTGTGACAGGCGTATATGGCACGGATGTGTAGTCAAGACCAACGGACTTCCAAGCCTCTGCATAAGCCAGATGTAACAACTGTGTCTACAAGACCAGCTTGTCAACTTCTGAGAATCTAAGGAGCATTTATTCTGCTGGTCTGGATGAGCTGGGATTCTAATGCTCATGTCTAGTGAAAAAGGTAGTAGGTAGTCATATTTGTGCAAAGCTTTAAATATAGATGTTATGCAATACAGCACATTCTGCTCGCCAGATGATACCAGATGATACTAGATGATACCATCTGTCGGGATCATGTCTGGACCATCGCAGATCATGTTACGGTCTACGTGGACAGTTAGGAGAAGGGCAGTGTATGACTGATATGCTCTTTTAATCTCGGACAACAGCATGTGATGTGCGTACTCTTTTATCTTTTGACGCGATAAGGGCCTTCGTACGTACTCGTGGTCAAACAGTTTAACCGTCTTTGTTAAAACAAAGCGAATGTCGGCAATCCGAGGGCCCAGATTCGACAAACGTGTCATGGTCAAAGTCAAAGGCTTTGGTAAATAAAGCCGACGTTGGACCTCAAGGACTCGGATACGATCCGACGTCTCCATACCATGGTCACGAGACGGTCATGCCAGAAGTTGCAAGCGACGGCGTTTTTCTGCATGGACCCGCAGCAGGCTGCAGAGTGAAGATGCGAAACGCCTTGACAGTCTGACACTCATGTGGGTGTGGATGTGAGGACAGCAGATACGTAGTCGGGCGGTGTGTTCGATGCATCGCGAGACATCGAGGGATGTATGTATACAAGTGGGGCGGTGATGCTTTGTTTGTATTTTTATTCATTTTTTTATCTGGGGAAGAAGATTGAAAAGAAAACTCTGGTTCAGGGAAGGGCGCGCACTGGCTGCTATGTGGTGGTTTGACGAATGACAGCATGGGCATTAAGGTATGCGCTAGCGCAAGTAGTCGGCGATTGGTCGAGCAGGACAGGGCCCGTTTGGGCGGAGGCCCCCGTGCATACCGACGACCGGGACAGGATGACTCTTTCTCCAAGGCAGCAATGGAGGAACGAAGAAGGTGCGTAGAAAAGAAGCCAATGAGTAGAAGGCACATGAAGAAAATGGGAGAGCAGAATCTGCTGTACAGGCCAGATTGTCGGGATAGAAGGGTGCTCGCGTGGAGAGAAGGTGCAAAGTCCAAAGGCGGGCGGCAAGCCTCTAGCGTCTGCGCCAAGCAGGACTGACGGAGGATGGTTGGCTGCTTCTTTACGACCGACGACTGCCTCTAAACATCTTTTCTCTTCTCCCTTCTTTTCTCGTCAACATCTGCTTCCATACAAGACGAAGACGTCGCCCATCACTACCACCCAATCCCACCCACCATTCAACCAACACTCGTCTACCACAATGTCGCCGGCCGCCGCTGCTCACTAAATCCACCGCTAGGGGGCGCCTGTTCGTTCGGCGCCCTCTAGTGACCGGTCCTTCTCAAGAGCTCTTACCGAGATTTATATACACATTCAATCAGACACCACCTACTGCGAGTAGCCCAAGCACAGTCTTGCTGCGACTTCATCAAGACTCAACAACAATCCACCCCGCGACTTTCTTGAAAAACGAAACGGCTACAAGATTAACAGCCGTTGAGACATACAACGACGAGTCCAAACCGAACGAGGCCACTCCACCTGTGTCGCGCTCCAACCCATCATCATTACAACAATTCAAATCCGATATTGATTCAACTCAGCAATATACAATGGCCACTTCAATCAACCTGAATACCATGCAGCCACAGGCCATGCCTCCCCCAACAAATACCACCAACGAGGCTGCTAGCCAGCCCAGCCCTCAAAAAGCAACAAAAAGCTGTCTAAAAACTCAGACGTCGACAGAAGGAGTCGACGAAGAGGCAGATGGCGGGAAGAGCACCGGCAAAGAAGACGCAGACACAAACGCACCTGCCATGGCCACACACATGAACATGTCAGGTGCTCTTCAACGCAAGATGTCGGAGCTTCAAGCTAGTGGCTGGAGACCGCCGGAAGAGTCATTCGATAGTGACGATGACTACGATGGTGTCGACATGATTAGCAACAGCGATGACGAAGAAAAGAGTATGAGAAAGGCCGAGGAGAAGTTGATGGCTCAGGACGAAGACGACGACGACGAGCACAACGCTGCTCTGGCACGAAGACTTAGTTTGTCCAGCCAAAACAGCAACCAAGCCGAGCTGGCCTACCTCGAGTTCAATGACGACTACCTCTTAGGCGATGTCCCTTTCTCGCAGCCTTGGCTCGATGCCGACGAGATTATGGCCGCGCCCGAGCTCTTCCGTGAGGGAAGNCCCCTGACGAGAACCGAGAGCGAACAGACAGTGCCCCCTCCGCGTCGTGTACGCTTTGAGGAGAGAGCAGACATGTCTGACGAAACCGACTCGGACAACGACAGCGACTTCTTCCCCGATCTCTTCATCCAACAAGACCACCTCGACCCGCGCTTCAGACGCTTGATCGAGAAGGATGACGACCACGAGTTGTACCAGGACGACAGTAGTAATGCCGGGTCTGAATGGGACTTTGAGGCCGATGAGATGAGAATGCTACTCATGGACGAGGAAGAGGAGGAATCGGATTCGTCAGCAGGCTCCAGCGGCTACGAATGTATGTCTTGTCGGTTTGTTGACACTCGAGTACCCGTCAGCTAACACTTAGTTCCCCAAAGCCGATGATGGTGACACTACTGACGAAGAGCCCATGCCTCCCCCACCCAAGAGAGCTTCCACCGCACCTACAAGCCCCAGTAGCAACCTCGCCACTCCTCGCCCTTCCAATGCAAGCTCGTCCCGCATCAGATTGCCCCTCCGCAAGAACAAGAACAANNGCGCACCCCTACACAGCCCAAGATGGGGACATTCATCATCGACCCTCACCGCCCTGTTCTCACCATTGATGGTGTTGGTGTTTCGCAAAAGAGTACTTTGTGGCCTGCGAAGATTCAATCTGCTGCTGACAAGCAATTGTGGGAGCGCATGCACATGCTGAGCAACACCAACAGCCGTGCTACTAGTCGTACCACCAGCCCTCGCCAGTCGGTTCAACTGACTCCTTCTGGCGAGAGCGACGCCATGAGCATCGGCGAGGAGAACGACTTCTTCGACTCTTTCGGTGCCCTTCGTACCGATCAAGTCATTGGTCCACCAGAAGCTTTTACTCCTTTTGTTGATGTCACTGCTTCTGGTGCTGTCATCCACGACTTTGGTGCTGCGCTTCCTGGTGCCGAAGCAGAAGAGGAACAAGACCCTATGTGCTTCTTGAACTTTGACGACGACGAGGACGAGGATCAAGACATGCCTGACGAGTCTGACCACGCCGCCTCACCTACCACCCAGTCTTTCTCTTCTCAAGTCACCAACACTACGTCATCTCAACCTGGCGGCTTTGATCTGCTCGCCCATCTCGATCGTCACGGCGTCGTCGGCTCTTTCCGCCGCAACCAACACTTCGCCAAAGCCGTTGGTTCTCTGCCCTCGCATCCTGCTCTCAGAGCTTCCATGTCCGAGACAAACGCCATGCAGACAGGTCGTCGTGCTGCAGCCAACACACCCATCACACCTTTGAGANNAAAAAAGAAGGCAAAGGGTGTCGGAGCTCGCAACTCTCCCATGACTACCACAAGCCCTCTAACCAAGAGCCCTCCTTTCAAGAAGAAGGGACCCATCAGAGGCGGCTTCAGCCGTCGCTGATCACAATACAAGCAACATGACTCACACACGTCAACACGACTTATGAAAAAAACAGCAGGTATTATACCTTGGAGTACTGGAGTCTTTTTCGCGCGTCATGCGCCTCAAAAGCAACAACTCAAGCCCCAAAGCAACAAACCAATCGTCTTATACATCCTGCTTCTTCAAGACGCGATAGACTTATGGCAGGCGTTTGCATGCTTTGCAGTGTTTTGAGTATATTGTTCGAGTTTCGTCTTATCGCTCAGCCGTTTCTGTTCTTCTTCCTTGCTTTTTATCGTTCTTCTTATTGCTTCGGCGCCAGGTTTGGCTTTTTTGCAACTCACAGATACCTCAAACAGCAATTTGTTTTATGTCGACACATTCAGTGCTCGACCTGTTTTCTTCGCTTTTTGCGTTCGCCCATCAATCTTTAGCATCTTGTTGCTTCTTTTCCCTTTGGTCTTCCAGACGGAATCTTGCACAGATAGCTATTTTGTTCTCTTTTTCTTTTCGCTCAAAAAAATTCTCTGTCTAGATGGACTATTGCGATCAGAATGGAAGAATTTCAAAATCAAGTTGCCAGTCTATCATACTGTGATGTACGTTATTGCTTCAAGTTCATGCAAGAGTCTCTTTTACGAAACTCTTCGTGTAGTCGGTTGCGGTCTGGTTGCGCCAGTCAGACCAGTCGTGGTTCAATAGTCCCCAGGTCTCGTCCTTGTCTTGACCACCCTCACGGATGTAGTAGCTTCCAGACAAGACCCACTGCATCCAGCCACCGGGACCACCAGGCAAAGCAGTCAGGTACTCCTTCAGGCACTGCGCATAAACACTTTGCGTGCCAGAATTCTGATCGAAGCCGAATTCTGTCAGCACCACTGGAGCCGTATTGACAGCAGCAGTATCGCCTTCCATAGCATTGTACCCCTGATTCCTCAGACTACCCTCGATATCGCCGCAGTTTGTCGCGCTGTTGGCATAATTGTGCAGTTCCCAGACGATTTTATCTGCGTATGCGTGATTGTACAGCGAAAACGAAGTTCCATTGCCAATGTCTTGGCCATTGACTATGGTGCCCAACTGCGTATCATAATTCAACCCCGAGAAGAAAATCAATGGCAATGTGTTGGCAGCGTAAATCCCATCGGCAGCCGGAATCATGTTTTCATACCAACTGACCCAATCATCGCCCGTGCCGTTTTCGGTGGTGCGGAGTTCGTTGCGTAGAGACATGGAGGTAAACGCTGGCCAGGAAGAGGCGTGGGAAGCCATAAAGGCGAGCCCGCGTTTCCAGTTTGCGACATTGAAGTAGGTGTCGCCGAACCAGGCGTTGCCGTCGGTGTGGCTGCAGCACCATTCGCCCTTTGAGACGTGGTTGTCGAGGTGGATGTAGATTTGTTGGGTGTTTGCTTCGGCGGCGATGGCGTCGAAGACNNCTGTTTGGTTGAAGGTAGAGTTAGAGATGGAGGTATATGGTATATAGTCTTGGATACTACTTACCTCCAGGCGAGTGGTAGTCTCAGAAAAGCTTGGGTTACTGGACAGTACTTGGTCCAAGACTTTGGTTCCATTTGTTTCTCCTAGTGCTTGGATGAATGCTGCTTTGAGACTGCTGTCTACGCCTTCATAGATGTCGTCGACCATTTCGATTGCATAGGTGAGTCTGATTACGTTCATGCCGAGGTCCTTGATCTTTGACACGATTGTGCTGATGGATTGGTATTGTAAACCCTCAGGGATCATGACGTCTGCAGCACCTGGCCAGTTGACACCAGCATAGACGACTGTTTCACCAAGGCTGTTCTTCATGTCGCGGCCGGAAGTGGTAAAGGGTGCGTTTGGCCATGATGATGCTCGTGAAATGATGGGGCTGGCTTGGGCAAGAGCACCCAAGATAGGTAGTAGAAGAGTAGGGAAATGCATTGCGGAGATAACACCGATGAGCTGTGAGAGTATAGCAGAGGGGCTCGTGATATTTATACATGGACAAGAAAGGTCCGTAAGACCTACCCATTACTTCATCGTACTCACGCTCGTGTATGTGTATGCATCACGCATACCCTCGACGATCTCTCTCGTTAGAAACACTAGGCGACAAAGGCATAGACGAGTAGTCGCCTTCTGTAAGTGGATGGCAATAGGAAGTTACCCCTCTTGATAGACATATGCCCCCGGTGTGCATTCTTCCGTCAGAGAAAGCAAGGCAAATAGGCATGATGGACACGGATAAATTGATCGTTCGTTGTAGGGTGCCAATGCCAATGTAGAAGATCGTCGTTCCTGCTGTTGCTGCATACGAGGAGAAATGCAACCTCGTCAAGTGCGGGGGAGACGTGAAGTCAGTTTTGCACTTTCGACCCTCACGCAGCCAAATCTTGACAGAACACATGTGTGTACCCATAGTTACATCGATCAAAAGAATACCTACCGTAGCAGTTTATTTGTCGTATTGATGTTGTTGGCAAACAGCAAAAATAAAGCTCTCCCGGACAGGCTTGAACTGTCAACCTCTCGATAGCCGATTTGATCAGATCAAATCTAACAGTCGAACGCGCTAGCCAATTGCGCCACGGAAGATGTGAAAGCTGAGCTTTCTGTGGCTGTTGGATGCGAACTTGCCAGACACTTGACAATATTACACCTTAGCATCACGGCACAATCTCGGTAAAAGTAGACTTCCGCTTGTTGAGACACTCCATGAGAGATTCCCCTTTGCTCTCCTTGCTACCATCCTGATCGAAAGATAGCTATAAAAATGCACAATACTTTACGGAGACCGAGTGATGTCCATCGAAAGTTCTTCGCATCATCAGCTCTCTCTGGACACGATTAGAGGATAAACGGCTATCAAAATGCACAGTACTTTACTGAGGAACAGTAGCGTCCACTGAGAGCTGACGATTTTCAGAGCTCTCTCTGGGCACGGTCAGAGGAACATCAGCTATGGAGATGCACAGTATATTTCAGACACCGATAATGCCCACCAAAGTGCTCATTGAGAACATCGACCCGTTTGACGAAGGTCATATTCTCTTGGGGCCTCCTCACACACAAGCTACTCATCGTGCAGTATATCATGGTATCACAAGCACACAAGTTACCACTGGAGACTCGGATTTTAATTGCCGGGTTCTATCTCGTGGCTGGCCTCCTCCCCTGCGGCCCTCTCCTCCGCTATTCCTGGCTTCTCCAAACTTCCTCATGACCATTGTCAGAATCGTGGTCATCATCATCGTCGTTGTCCTCGGAGTCGCCATTCTCTCTCTTCCTCCTCGGTGTCTTGCTCCTCCTCCTCCTCGACCTGCTCTCTCGAAGCTCTAATGTCGTCGGGCATGGTGTTGTCTAGCTCGACAACGAGCTGGTCGAGGAGGAGACGGTTTCTGTACAAGGCTGCGTCTACGCCCTCATCACATCCTGGTGGGAATATGATGCGAGTGGACTTGTACAGCATCTCGGCTGCCTGTTGGTAAGTCTACGATAGTCAGCACTACGCTGCCTGGACTCGACGAGAAGATCTTACCTCAGCCTCATTCCAGTCTTCGACTGCATTTGCAAGGAGAGCTAGTACTTGGATGCGCCAGAAACGAGGAAGTCTCGAATCGCGGCGGAGCGTGTGCAATGCTGAGATGGCGCCTTGATGGTTGCCGCTGCTGAGCATATCGAATGCTTCATAGACCTGATCTGACCAGCAGGGGTTTGATGAAGATGATGATGCCATTTTTGAGGAGGTGAATGACTTTTTCTTGTGTTCTGATGTACGGCGCAGCGGTGTTATTGCTCGGCGTCAAATTGTCTGTGCGTCTGTATAGCAAACTGACACAAACTCAACTCTTGGAAGCTCAACACACGCCGACCAACAGGAACCTGCCGAAGTTGTGCCATGGGATTAAGGGATCAAGTCATGCTACATTGAGCTTTGTAGACCTTGACGATTGTTGGTTCTTCAGTCTCCTGCATATGACAGTCCTATGCTACATATGCCTCGACATGGAAAACTGCCCCCTGGATATGAGATGACCGCGAACGACAGGGCACTTTGAAGGGCATGTGGGCTATCACAGACTTCTCCTAGATCCAACCCATGCTAGGACGGGCTGCTGCATCGTGACACTGGAGACTGTGCGCCACGGGGTGATGCTAACAGAGTCTCGTTAATCATGTTCATCAACAAGACAAACACACAAAGCAAAAGAGCAGACAAAAAGGGGTCATGCCAAGAGTCGAACCCACCACCTTTCAAGAAGCAAAAGTAGATTCTCCGACGCTACTACTCCCGGCGTATACAATCATTGCAATTAGCGGTAAATTACTTCCTGTACAGAGGATCGGGGATCTCCCTTCAGCCAGACTACCGTCTGGACTTATAGAAGCGATGTGAGGTGAGCAACTTTTTACACTATATAGTCCCTTTGTTTTCACTTTCAAAATGTCTTTGTTATTGATATGTCATGCTTGTTGACTACAGACCTTGGTGTGTTTCTGTAGCATTCAGGAGACGGTGAGTTCCATTCTTCTTTCCATGTGTTCTTACTGCGTGTAGCAAACACTGTCTCTTATATACTACATATGCGCCTCTCCTCCGTAAACGATATTTCTCCAATTCCTACCGGTTGCTGGCCCTGCTCCGACCCCCCTGATCGTATTTCCCAACATGGTCAACGAAGTGATGACGTCTAGCAGCCTACCCAGTAAGCTTCCGTCACAGTACACATATGAAGCTATACATGAGTACATCGACTAAGGCAAGCCCCTATATGACGATCTATCCTCACCAAGAGCTCACTTCAGGCAGACTAAGGTCACTTGAATCTCCTCTCATCACCTTACCTCTCTTCCTATAGCTTCTCCAGTCCTTGCAATCTATATAGAGATGCCACTCCGGATGAAAAGTCACTGTTTGTCTGGTTGCCTGCTCGCCCGGTTCTGCCGAGGACGAATTTTCCGTCATCGTCGTAGATATCAACAAAGCCGGACGCGTCTCCTGGATTCTTTTGTTTTCTAATCCTACACATCACAACATTGATCCACGTGCTCGCAGTATCAAGGTATCGGCCCACGACCCAGCCGACCTTATTCTGTATTCTATCACCAACGCCATCAAGAGTGATTGTGTTACAGATCATCTCGTACATCGCTGCGGTGCAATTTTCTCTGTCGCCCCATCCTCGGAGCAACCAGCGTCAACCATGGCGCATCTGTCGTCAGCCAAGAGTGTAAGAAACATTCACACACACCACGGCCCTATTCAAACACTGACTGCTCCAAGCGCATCCCCATCAGGGCAACTAGCTGTCCTGAATCACCAAGACCGCGTCACATTAGTCTGACGCATTCCGCCCTGATCACCATCCACGAAAGTCCTGGACACAAAAGCACATCACCAGGACTCACCAGAATGCCGCGTGTCAGATCCTGCGACACACTATATCAGCGCAGCACAGAGAAGACCTTGCCTCACCTCCCTCAGGCGGAGGATCAAGTCCAGTGTCTCGACTCCGACAACTCTTGCAAGTTTGGAGTAACCGCCAGCGCATCCGAATCAAGCCAGTCTCTCTTGGGAACCGCAGAAGTCGAAAGCAAGCAACAGAACGAAATCCAGACACACTGCACAATCTCCGCCGCAGAAGCCGCATGGCAAGCCCACCTCCTCGCAGACCAGCAAGCCCGCAGATGGAAATTGTGCAGCTCCCTCCAGATTGCGATTGACCAAACCAACACTTTACTCGCCGATGTCAAGATTGCCAATGCCAAAGCAGAATGCCTTGCCTCACTCCTCAATGACGTGGCAGGAAGTAACCAACGCCTCCGCTATCTGCACCAGAGAGCGACCGAGCAGCTTCGTACTCTCGATCAACAAAGTGATCAGCTAGCCAGTGCGAGCAAATTTGTCCTTGGCTCCAACAACAACGTGATAACAAAATCTGTGTGTTTCCTCAAGGAAAGCGCATACTCCAACGACTTCCTCCTTGCAGAAAGGGAGCTCAGTCTCAAGCATGCTATGGACGTCCAAGGCTGCGACAAAGACGTCTACGTCTCTCAAACCGATGGTCTGGACAAAGAGAAGTCAGAGCTTGCCCTGTTTGTCACCTCGCTCACCACCCTTCTCGACACACTTGAGAATATCAACATCCTGTTGGCCAAGCATAAAAACGCCATTGACGCTCAAATCCTCGAGTTCGAAACGACAATGGTCGAGCTGGTCCAGAAGAAAGAATCTAGCAGCATGAGTCTGCTGTTCAGATTCTCTTGCTTCCGTTAGACAATTACCACTGTGGATCTAATTGGCCTTGGGGCGCGTCGGGAAGGGCCATCCCGAGGTCTTCGACCCTTTTCTTCATCGTTTGGGAAATTTGTACTTTTCGAAAAGGAAGGTACTGTGCTCTCTTTGGTAGGGTCGAATAATTGGGTTATTGTGGTGCAAGAATGCAAGATAAGCTCAGCCCACTGCCGTGCTTGCCCAAACCGCAACGAATAAGTGGAAAGAAGTCGCGACTGCCCCTTTATTTCCTTTCCTCTTTCTTGCGTTTCTTGATTTCTCCTCGGTCAGGTTGGCAAAGTTGCGAGTGCCTTTTTTTTCCTTTTTTTCTTTTCTTTTCGTTTCGAACTGTTCTCTTGATCCTTCTTCGCTTCATCTTGATTAAGGTGCCTCTTACTTCTGTTCGCTTTCTTGCTCATGTGTTACTAGAAAAAGTAGCATATGTACTTGTTACCTCGAGGAAAGTCACAAGAGGATTGCTCTTGCCGTGTTTTCACAGAAGTCGCCTTTCCGTACATGGATGGATTCCATGACATTGCTGACAGTAAGCCATAGCTCCTCTCTCCAGATCGTTCAGACCTACACATGGAGAACCAAGGGACAATGCAAGACACAGGAACAGAAGCCTCGCAATTTCCTAGGTCTGGCAAAGAGAGAGTGCAGCTACGCTATCCTATCGTACATTCCTCCACGCTCAGTACATCTCGCCTCTTGCATCCTGGAAAACCACGCATGTCCTAACCGTCTTCTCCCTTCCCTAGTCTTACACATCTCCAACTTGGCATTACTCAACCCCCTGAATCTCAAATCTCAAATCTCATACTCGGCATTGAAAAGATTCCATAACCCCTTTTTATTCTTTTTACCACTGCCCTCGCCTCCTTGGTCGCCGGTATCGTCGGCTGATTTCTTTCTGGGCGATATTTCGGTTCTACTTTTAGACGGCGAGCCTTTGGTCGGCGATACAGACATGGTGGGACCTTGTAAATGCTGGGCTAGCGAGCGTATGCTTTTCGACGGACTGAGTGAACGAGGTAGAGACGCCGATGGTCGGGCGGATGGTGGAGGTGGTATGGCTATGCGGTTGGATGGGGAGATGAAGAAGGACTTTGTCACACATGATTGTCAGCACGTAGATCACGAGACTGAGAGACGGAGAGACGAGTGATGAGAGAAGGAGGAAGAGAGAAAAACAATAGTGTAGTGAATTGTGCATGAAGTATAGTGATAGTGTAGTGCGTATGCAAAAAAGTCTCACGGGCCCCAGAGAAGATCTTTGCGCACCTGAGATTGCTGCTGCTGTTGCGACGACGACAAGTCCTGTGGCGAAGTAGCGGCGGTGGCGGCCGAGGAGTCAATGCCCAAGCCTCTCTCACTTGCCTTCCTCCTCAAAGACTCGTCCACAACGCCATTTCCACTTTCTCCCCTTCTCACAGATTCACCCAAGAAGCCTGCTGTAAGTCCTTTTTTAGAGTTCGAGCTGCTGCGTCGGCTGTCTAGACTCTTGTTGAGTGTCTTTGCTGCTTCGCTGAGGTCGCTCTGCTTTTTCATGCGTATACTGCCTCTAGCGTCTACGGATGAGCTGGCGACGGTGCTCTTGCCTAGGCCTGGAGTGGTAGGAGCGCCAGGCTTGTCTTCGGATGCATGCACCAGATACCATGTTAATCCATCAGACAGATCGAAAGGGTTGTCATTCATCTCGTCTAGAGAAGCAGCGTCCACGCTCGTTGAACCAATGCTGCGACCATCAAACGATGCAGCTGGTTTCGACAAGTCGACAACGCGCTCCTCAATCTTCGAGATGCGAGCGACAAGCCACTCACGGCGGTTCAGAACCATACCTTCACGCTCCCGCAAGAAGTGGTGTGGTGCGTTGATGTTAAAGGCGGCCCATGCGCCGGTTCGCTGGCCTTTAGTTGGCAAGAACAAGGCGAGGTCGCCTTCTCTAAAGTCTCTAACCGCGATCTTGGCTGAAGACTCGGCTTGTAAACGCATATTCTTCTCTTTGTATCCACGCGCTTCCTTCTGCCACTTCCGAGCCGTGTATTCGAAGTCACGGAGGCGTTTGCTGATAGCTTCGCTGAAGATGTCGGTGCTGAACAAGGAAATATGATTCAGATAGTCGGCATATTGCGATTCTTCTTCAGCCACATCGGTGGCTTCGGACCAGTGCAGGAAAGCAAGAGATGAAGAATCATCGGATACGGTAGACGTTTTGCGCGTCGGAGGGGGTGAAGACATCGATATCGCACGAGTAAGACTTGATGTGGGGTCGAAGGTAGTACTAGCGGTGACCTTGGAGGCCCGCTCGATGATCATGTTGCCATCCTTATGAGCAACGACAAAGCCCAAGGCTTCGAGCAGACGTAAGAGACGTGCGTTCTGAGAATAAAGACNGTTGTGCAATCTCCCTGGCACGAGTGCCGCGCTGCCTGAGTTGTTCCTCAACAGAAGCAGCTGTAGATTTTGCATCGTTGAGCTGTTTCTGTACTCGCATGATCTCAACGTCGAGACTAGCAGCATGAGTCTGTGCATCAGAGAGCTGTTCTGAGAGTTGGATGACTCTATCCTCCTCCTCCGTGACACGCTGGCGAAGCACATCCGCACCTGTTTCTCCGTCGGCGAACTTTGAGCGAAGCTTGCGCAACTGCTCGCGTTCGTCTTCGAGACATGCCGCCAGCGATTCAGCGTGCGCCTTCTCTGCCTCCATCTCATCTTGCAAGCGAATGAGCTCAGTCTCGTTGACAGCCTGCTTCGCCTTGACTGCTTTGAGCTCAGTCCTCTGAGTGCTACTCTGTGATCGTAGAGACTNNCGGTCTCGGATCTCGCAAGTGCAATGGCATCATTCAACTCTCTGACATGATCCGCAGACTTCTGTGCAAGACCCTCTAAGGCAGGGACCAGATCCATGAACTTCTCTGGAGGTGAGCTGGTGGGCGACAAATGCTTGTGAGTCTCTTTAAGAACTCGGAAGTTATCCGATTCGTACTGTTGCTGTTCTTCTTGACTCTTTCTAAGGACTTGCAGTTGCTCCTTCAGGCGTTGGTTCTCTTCCTGCTGTTTCCGCAGCGAAGACCGAGTTTCTTCGAAATCAGTATGGTGCTTCAGCCGTGCTTCCTCCGCAGACTGCTTCATCTTTGCAATCTCAGCTTCGAGTGTTTTGGCTCTAGCATCAATACCAGAAACTTCCTGATCGCGACTACCCAACAGCCTGTCGATCTCGTCTTCGAGCTCCTCAATCCTGTGTCGTGCCTGGTCCAAGTCTTGCTCCAAGACCCTGCGCTCATCTGCGAACTCTCTCTGCTGTGCTTCCATGTTCTGCATTATATCCTTTTTCGTGGAAACAGCTTCTTCAATCTCGCGTCGATCATCAACATCCTTCTGCTTTCTGTTCTCGGCATCCTTTTCAAGATGTGAAGAATGCTCTTTGGCAGCGTGAAGTTCGGCTTCGAGCGATACTATGCGTTTTGCGAGTTTACCCTCTTCTACAGCTAGGCTTGAAGAGGGACGTCTAGAGCCGACAGTCTGCCTGACTAGTTCCTCTGAAGGCCTTGGTGATGGCGGCGTCGGGCTGACCATGTCAGAAACCAGTTCGATCGAGGGCCTGAAACTATCGCCCGTCGTAACGCGGTTCATGTGAGCATGACGGTGGAGGATATCTTCCAGTCTCCGAACTCGACTCTTCTGTCCTTTCAACTCTTCCTCGAGCTTAATGTTTGCTTCTCTGAGAACCTTGTACTCGTCCTCGCCACGAAGCATAAGGGAAGTGGTTCCAAAAGCAGCTTCGTGCATACTGCCATTCTTGAACGTCTTGGCATGCTTGATCTGCTTCTTGGTAGGACGGTCCAAATCCTTGAGAGCAGTTGATAGAGTTTGCGTGACAGACTTAGGCAGTTCCAGTTCGGTTAAGATCTGGATGTACTCGTGCAAATGCTGTCTCTGCACGATAGGCCATTCGAGATCGTCTGCTTGAAGGTTCACTTCGACGCTCAAAGGCTTCCCTTCAAAGACTTCAGTCTTGACGACATCATCGACAGACTTGAGCCATTTGGTCCGACGGCGCTCTTCCTCTTCCTGATAGGTAGCCATTTCTTCGGCGAGAGTGGCAGAGTCAGATTTCATCTTGTCAGCCCACTCACGACGACGCACAGCCTCAATCATGAGAGAGCCATAGACGAATGGGAGCTTAGACAAGATGTTGAGCGTGTCAAAGACTTGTTCGTCGCTTTGCGACATGTTCAAATTCTTCAGACTTGAGTGTACCTGGGCCAGACGAGACTCGATGCTAGACAGAGTCTGCATGTGGTGTAAAAAGTTTTGAGCGGCATTGTTACGTTGTTGGACCGTTTGACGAACCAGTGAGTTGAGCTCAAGACACAAACCGTCGAGATTAGGAAGATAGTTCCGAGTATGTAGGAGAGCCATTTTAGAAGCTCTCGCGGCATTCTGGGCGTTATTTGTCAAAGACCCCACGTGTTCCAAGTCGTTGGACATTTTGTTTACGATGATATCGACCTCTTCGAGGAGCTTTGCTGGCTCGTCCGTGTTGTCGACTCGACTAAGACTAACAGTCTGGACGGCGTCAAGGAGAGCCTCGCTATCTTTCGCGGTTGTGTCTAGTGACTGTTGAATGTTGTGAACCCTTTGTGCGAAATTGGTCATGATGTTCTGAGCAGATGATGCGGCCTGTTTGACGTGGTCGACCTGAACGAATTGCTGTAACGTGACACCAGAGTCATGTCCAGATTGCTGCAAAGACACAGCAGTCTGGGACTGGATGTAGCGAGCAAAGTCTGGGTTGGCGGGAATGTGGTGGAGGATATCAAGGTCTCTTTCCCAGCTGTCGACATGTGCCTCCTGCTGCTTAAGCAGTTTGTCCACCCACTCTTCCTCGTTGTGATATCTCTGCTCGGTCGAGCGAATGTGAAGGTGCAGGCTCATGACGGCGACGTTGACGCTCTGTTCGATGATGGCCTGCTCTTGATGATATCGCTGTGTGCTGTCAACCCAGTCGGCGTACTGATCGCGCAGAGCTCTTGCCCAGTCCAGGCGACGGCGAAACAAGTCGTTCCATGATGGAAGCTGGTCATGATTGGCGATAGAGTCGGGCGGAGTGTCAGGGCTCAGAGGAGACGGATCCGGGATGAGCGAGAGACTGGTGTTGGTCGGCGAGAACGAGGACGAGTCAAAGACGTAGATTTCGGGCTCGGTGAGCAGCGTCTGCGGGCGTACGGCCTTGCCCTTGTTTGTCAGGAAGACCTGTTTATTGACGGGGATGTGGGCGGTGCGGTGGACCCATGCTCGGAGGCTTTCCAGGCTGTTGACCTTTGCCGGCTCGGCGACGACTTTGTTGCCCGAGTGCGCGACATAGATTATTAATGACATGCCCGCCAAAGACTCCTCCCAGACCGGCTACCAGGCATGCGATAGAAATGTTTGGTGGCCGCCGAGCGAGAGAAGGGAAGACGCGACTGACGTCCTCGTGCCTGATCAAAAAGTCCGGGGTCGCGCCATCCATGTCCCGTGCTGTCATCACAAGCCAACTCGTTCAGAATCTTATGCATTCAAGCCAACACGTTCGCGAGATGACGTTCCCTATACCATGTCTATTGAACCAATCCATTAGAGTTATTCCTCCCAGATGCAAAACCCCTTTACCCAATCTATGCGTGAATTTTTGTATCCTACACTGCTCAATTGAGCCCTCTCCCCCTTCGGAAATAATCATAACTCGTGTTCTCTTCCTGGTCGCTTTCGACAGGCGTGTGAATCTCTCCCAGACGGAGAGGCCCGTAACCTCCAGGAGTCGGTGCTGGCACTCCGCCCCTTCCCATGCCTGCTGCTCCCGACAAGAGGTGTTCGTTATCGTAACGGCGATCGGCATTACCGATATCCATCGAGCGTACACTACTGGCAGGACTGTTATCGCGCAGTGCCGTCGGTGTCTTGTGGTATCCCTGAGGATAAGTCGTGCCCATCTCATCACCCGTCCTTGTGGCTGCAGAATCACTCGACCCTCTGCGGCTGTCGTAATCCGTCATGACAGTGCCGTCTTGTGTCATCAGAGTGCCATGCGATCCCCTACGGACCTGGTCTTGAGGTCTCCCGTAAAGTTCTCCCTCACCACCTGCCACGTCTCTGAACTCGGGTCGGTTCTTATAGAACTCGAAGTCCATCTGGTTCTCGGACACAAACTCGAAGGGTGCCGGTGCCTCACCCTTAGCCGTCTTACCAGGCTCGTCGTGCGCCATGGCATCCATGTATACATCCGAGTACCCTGCCATTGGGACGTCTACCTCTGCAGTACGACCAGAGTAAATAGTCGGCAGCAGATGCCTCGATTTCGCCGAGACCATGGGTGTGATGAGGGGCTTGTAAAGCACAGGATGACCAAAGCGGACGCCAACACGGTCTGTGCGCTTGGCCTTCAACTCTGCTGCATTCTCCGTGTCCGCTGCTGTAACTCCTGTTGTGTAGAAGGTCAACTTGTTGTCGAAGTGCGAAGCGCACCACCACTTAAAGGCCAACATGAGAATCGGCAAGGGAGCCAGAGCGCAGACCTTGGGCAACCATTCAGTATAGCCAAAGGTGGTGTTACCTACGCAGACCAAAGCCACCAAAGCGTCGGAGAGAATGGTGAGGAACACGTATCGGTTGAACAAGACCTTCCAGAACTGACCTCCGGATTCTGTCTTGGTGATGAAGACGTACATGAGCAGATACTTCTTCAGATACGAATCAACCCAGAAGTAGAAAGCCGTGACAGGCAGTACTAGTGGCTGGATGTATGAGAAACACAAGGCAACAGTCGAGTAGAATAAGAAGTAGTTGTAGTATCCAGCATAATCAAATGTTGGTGGCGCGCTCAACTCGATTAGCTCGCGGGGTGTGGGATGTAGGAAGTGACGAGAGAACGAGCCCCAGGCTAGGTTGACAAACTGAGCAAGATCAACAGCGGCACCGAGATTACGTTGAAGAAGCCAGGTGATCCAGTAGGTCGAGACCGAGTTGAGAGCTGTAATACCCTTCTGCAGCAATTGGCCATCCTTGATGGCGGACCAAGCGTCTTCTTGCTCACTGCTGTCGATGACGGCACGGACATAGCCCGAGATGGCAGCGAAAAGCGAGAACAGGAAAAGGTTATTGAAAACGAAGAAAGTGTAGAGCTTGTGCATGACATGGCGTTCTCTGCTGGTCTTTGACAGATCACCCGCGTTGTTGCTCAATCTTCGGAAGATGGCGGGCAGGAAGTAGTAGAAGAGAGACGTGAGAGCAGGTGCTGCCACACCTTGAACGACAGCCCATGTCTTCGGGTTGTTCTGAAGGTTGGTGTTAAAAGCAGGCCACAGTTTTGCCAAATTGCCCAAATTGGAAAGGAAAACGGCAATGAGAGCGTTCGGGACAATCCAAACAACAGTCAAAACAGCGACCCAGATGTTGTTGATAAAGGTCTGCCAGTTTCGCTGCTTGTTTGTCATGGGCAAGTTCTTCCAAATGAGATCGTGCGGCCTAGGTGCCAGACGGATCGATGTCTTCTGTGGGCCCTTCTTGCGTGTCTTGTATGCAACAGTATGAGCATCGGCGATTGATTCATAACTGGCGAATCCATATGACATGGCATTTCTCTTGTCAATGGATTCCCTAACCTCCTTGATCTGAATCTCGAGCTCCTTGATACGCGCAGTCAAGTATTCGATAGCATCGACTTTCTGACCCTTGCGGTAGGTCTGATCGGATTTGTTCACTGAACATGTTGGTCGCTTTGCCGGCAGCTTGTTAGGATTTGCGAGGTACTTGGCGAGCACCTGCTCGAGGTTTCTGACCGTCTCGTTGTGCTCATCGATGAGTTCTGGTAGATCTTTGACGTTGCGAGCAATAGCAGTACGCGGATTCGAGCCGGTGTCTTTGGCTTCGGTGACGATCTTGACGAGTCCTTCGTCGGTTCGAAGACCTCTCGGGATCTCGGTGACAAGCAAAGTTCGAGAATGCAGACTCTTCTGATATTCTGGGCTGTCGAAATAAGCTCTGCGCAGTCTGGCAACGCTCTTGTAGTTGCGCCAGAGGAAGAAGGCGATAGTCAAGTTTGCGAACCAGGCGAGCAGGACGTAGCCCCACAGGTATTTACCCTGAACGCCCTGAGACGTCAACTGGGTGAAGAAGTTGTCTGTGTGGACGCTGCCGAGAGAGCTACGATGCTCGTACAGGTTGATGGGGACGAAAATGGCCAGGCCCACAACGGTGATGCAGAGAAAAATGTTTCGGCACATGTTTGCGAAGCGTAGGAAGATAGTGGCATCGAGTCCAACCTTCTCGACCAGTTCCAGCTCTTTTGTCCTGAGGACGGGTGCGACCCAATCGAGTACACCCTTGCCGACCGGCGGTGGGGCGTGTTTGGAGTCGGCATGTCGTGAGCGAGGAGCGTAGACGACGCTGTTGTATGGGCGGACGAAGCAGAAAAGACAGGCGATTAAGAGAGAACCACCGATTGAAGTGCCCAAGGCAGACCAGAAGGCGTTCTTCTCGATCTGCACGTAAACGTGTTAGCTATACACAAGACTGGAGCCGATGATCCTGGAGGNACTTGCCGATTGTGCGAAAGGATTTGAGATTAGCGAAGCAAAGACATCGACGGGCTTCGTTTGTGACCCTTGCCGAGCAAGCAGGTTGAGAGTCCTCGTCGGCACGTCCATGGCGGCCGGGTGGGATGGTGATAGATGCTCAGGAAAGGATGTGCGCCGGTGACCAAACGCAGGTGGCTTGCAGCATCAAAACAATAGCTAGTGTATGCAAGCGCAGGAGAAAATAGAGCGATGGTCGAGGGGCGGATGTATCGAAGCTTAAGGCCGCGGCGAGTCTGAAACGATTGAAGACAGCGCTCGGTCGAGTAGGACAAAGAGATACAGACACGACAATTTGACTGTGATTGTGCGTGTGTAAGGTCGGAAGGTTTGAATCAAAAACCAGGAACAGGAACAAAAGCACCTGCCCAAGGCTCCAGGGCCGCCAGCGAGGTCATCATCCGTTCCAGATCTCCAAGACCCTTCTCTCCACGACCATGACGAACCTTGAGCCATCCATCATTTTCGCTGACGCGCGGTTTCTTAGCGGCTGCTGATACACGTATCAGCCGCATTCCGCTTTGTTATCCAACGCATGCCGTCTATCTGCTTTTGACTTTTGTGTGAGAAGCATGCTTCTGCGACAACGTGTCCTGAAGGCAGCTGTTGTTTGATACAACCATCAGTCAGGTCTCATACTCTTCCACGCATCAAAGACCATGCAAATCAGATAGCTAGACATTTTTCATCCTCACTGTAAACACAATTCTGCTCGATAACAAAACCACACGCGTCTCGTATCAACTCTCGGCGGTAGGCGCCCCAACTCCTCCCATCAATCTATAAAAAGCAACCCTCCCCAACATCCCACAACCGTAAAACGAACACCAAACCCTCCACCCCGTTCAGGTGTCTCTAGCCGCGCTGAACTCCATGAGACCACCGCATGGCTTGAAGTCTGAAAGATCCCAAGGGATCCTCCTTCCATCTTTGTCTATTTCTTTTCGCAAGTGTCTGCTTTTTCAGCGCTTGGCTTGCATATCAGGCGTTTTCGTGCTTGCCGATTGGTTCGGAGTAAAAAGGTATTTACTTTTCGTCCATGCAAGGGCAAAAAAAAAGTCTCCAGTGCTAAACGACGACGACGACTGCACGCGACACGCGACACTTGAGATATCTACTGCACACCCGTTTGCTTTCGTGCAAGGTACCAGGGGAATTTGCTGTGTCTTCTTCTGCACGGTAGTTGTCTCTTGCTTGAATCATTGTTGAGAATTCCCGCGACAAGCGCTGTATTTTGTTTGCTGTGCACGAGCGATTTGAGCAAAAAGATGCCCCAGCAGTGGATGCATGTCATCGTGCATCTTTTACCGAAACGGTTGTGTTGTGGCTGTGTAAGGAGGACCCGACGTGCAGTCATCGTCAGGAACCGACGGAACGATCACCATCCGTGCTTGTTGATCTTCTCAGGCTGGCCATGACAGCATCATAGAGAAGCTATCAACATGCATGATGGACTGTTGTCTACTTGTGATGTACAGTGGGAGCTCATATTCTTGCTCAATGCTGGTTGACTGTAGGAAAATTATCTATAAAAATGCACAGCACAATCGGAAGCAGGACACTGTCCAGTGAGAGCCCAGTGATTCTTTGAAGATTGCTTGAATTTGCCAAGTCAATTATCCTCATTATCTGATTATCATCTGTCCTTGTTATCCACGACCCGGTCTCCTCGTTGTTCGAGATCCGGGTATCGACGCGGCCTGCCTCATGCTCTCTTCCTCCAATGCAATAATACCTTTTGAATCCTCGTGCTATCATTCATCGTCATCATCCTCAGCATCATCCTCGTCACTCTCTGGAACGTGCTCAGCAGATGCCTCGTAAGGATGCTCGAGTTGATATGTATAGATGAAGTTGGCCAGCTCAACATTTGACTTGATCAAACGATTAAGAATCATATTCTCTTCGTCAATGAGCTCATGCCAGCGAGCGGCGATTTCCCGTTGCAGCATCCGGCGCATCTTGTCATCGATTTCAGCGTCGGTAGGTGAATTCCAGAATATCATGCGAGTGAACATGAGCAGTGACTTTGGGGCCAAAGGCGTCTGGACCTCGATCTTGCGGTAGATGAGCTCTTGCAGATCGGTGAGCTCAAGTTTGTGAGCGACTTCCCAGAGGACGCTTGCCTCTTCAGCAGTATCTTCGAATTGTCTGACGCTCTTGACGCTTTCGAGGTGGGGGTGTTTGCCTTCGATCAAGCGAGGAGCGTAGTCGGCAGTTCTGAGCCAAGACACCAGAGACTCGAATGCTGCAAGTTTGAACTTCTTGAAGGTTGCATTGCGGATTTCGAAGCCGTCCTTGTTATCTCCAGTAATGTGCTTTTTGAATGAAGGGTACTTTTGGATGAGAGCTCGGTCTAGAACAAAGAGCTTGTTCTCGTCGCTGACGTAGATGTTGACCTTGAGGGGACTGCGTGCAGGTCAGTACATAGTCTCCGAAAGGAAGAATTCGGGGGCATACTCTTTGACCGGCTCAAGAGCTTTGGCCTTCTCAGGCGTGGCAGACTTGCCGTCTCCCTTCTTCATCATGAGCAACTCGAGCTGCTTTCTTGTGACATAGTCATCTCGGGCGACCTTGGGCAGCTTGCCGCTTGGCTTCCACTTAGGTGGGGCCAGCTTAAGGTCTTGTCTTCTGGTGGGTGTAAAGGTTGATGGGTCGGGGAGATCGATTTCGTCGTCTTCTTCTTCGAATGGAAGTGCGGGAGTGGCTTTAGGTGATGGTTTGCCTTTCTTTCTGGGAGTCGGGTCAGGAGATGGTAGACCAGGGCGTTTGAAGACTGCTGAATAGGGTCGTTTCTTCTTGGTCACCGAAATGATGCTGACGTCTTCGTCACTGTCCAGAACGATGGCCATGTCCTTTGCGGCTTGCTTCTGCCAGGCCACTTCGTGATAGTGTTTCATGCTGTAGAACTGCATAGCCTCTTCAAAGGCCTGCTCGCGGTCTTTGTCGGCACGAGAGGCGACAAATTCTCTCGTCTGGCAAGGGTCGAAATCATGAGTCGCATCGGGGCTGCGCCATTCGAAGTGGTGTCTCTGGAGAACGAGTACTGGTAGAGCATGCTGATTGGGCTTGGGCTCGATTGCGCCAGGAGGCACAGAGTGATCAGGGAAGACGAAGCAAGGCCACTCTTCGCCCTCAAAGTCAGTCACGCGTATGCTTTCGATAACGTCTGTGTTATCCATGATGCTATGGAGTAAAAGCGGAATGTAGCAGTAGAAGACAGGGTCTGGAGTGGTATGCAGAAGAGAGAGAGGAAGTGGATCACAAGAAGGCTTATATACTACCTGTCTGGATGAGTGAAGGCCAGATTCGAGGAAGGTAGACTTGTTGTCAAGAAGGGAATATGGGGTGGAGAGGAGAGCGGAAGATGGGTGGATTTAGTCTTTGAATGAGGTCGTCGACGTCTCCTTCAGTGAAGCGTGCTCAGAAACAAGGCGCTTGGAGTGAAAGGGGAGTAACTAGATTCCATAGATACTGCGTTGAAATGATCGTACTTGTGAAGTTCGATGTGAGAACTCGACAGGAAGAGCCAGGTGAGGTTATCAACAACAAAGCGGACGGTTACTCGCCCACACGAGCGACAGTGCGAGTGAAGCCCAGGAGTAGAAGTGAGCTGAAGTCGGTAGGTTGACCATGCTCTCGATGGAACCTGCAACTTTCTGGATTCAACTGTGCATTTTGATAGACACATGCAGCTACCACCGTCGACTGGAGATGCGACCGTGTTTCAGAGGTGCCTACGTCAACACGGTCAGAAGATCTCTGGGTAGCTGTCGGATAGTACAAGTAGCCATGGAGATTCACAGTGCAAACTTGGAAGACATGATCCAGACGTGTCAAATGGAGGCCTTGAGAAGTCAAGCTGTTGCTCACCGACTCGAGGAAGGAGCGGTGCGCCTCACCAAGACGGGGAAACCGCGGCTCGTCGGCCAGCAGCTCCGGCGAGCAACAACTCAAGCAGCGGTGACGATAAGGTGGCATACATAGCAACAAACAACTCTTTTGGACACTTTTCGCTGCGTCTCCCTCCTCTGCGACCTCTCGACCAGCTCCCACAGATTCGACTCACACCAAAGACGCAATCATGGCACACAACTTCGCACCCTACCAGAGCAGCCCTCCCGAATCAACACGCGCCTTGTCACCACCACTCCGCACATCGACCTCGTCACCTCGCCCTGCTGTAGTCACTCGCGCACAATCAAGCATTGAAGACCCATGGGCCGCAACTCGCGTCTCCCAGCTCCCCTCTCCCTCGGCCTACGACGATCTCGAAGCGAACACAACACAGACCTCGCGGTTAAGAGGAGATGGCTACTATGTCTTTGAAACGAGCTTGGGAATACGCATGGACATTGAGGCCTGCCTGCCTTACCTACTGCTCCCACCTGCAGGAGGTGTCGCCCTGTTGATTTTCGAGAGGAAGAGCGACTACGTGCGGTATGGACATTGGTCTTGACAACAACAAGAAAGAGCTTGATGCTGATATAACCACGACAGATTCCACGCCTGGCAGTCGAGTCTTGTCTTTGCTGCCTTGTTTGTGCTACACATGCTGCTTTCATGGTCTCGCTTCTTGTCCTGGCTGCTGTTCATCGGCGACCTTGGCTTGATTGTCCTATTGGTATTCAGAGCATATCGGGATGGTAAGAATGCTTACGCTCTTGGCTCGTATCTGACTTGTACTGACCTCTCTTCAGCCGAGACACTCGACCGCTTCGAGCTTCCTTTCTTCGGACGTCTGGCTAGCACCTACGTCGACCGCGAATAACCTGCTGCAACCCAGCTCGACCTTTCCATGAACATATCATCCTCGACTGCTTGTTTTGAACGATACCCCCGACTTTTGCATACGCCACATCTTCTTCTTGTCCATCCTCCAATCTTGTACAAACAAGCCCTGTTGCCTTTTAATGCTATATCTTCTTTCTTCTCTTGTACCCTCTAGTCACATCTTCTCACGTTCGGTCAGACTCACCTTTCAGCCTTTGCTCGAGACAGACTGGTTCAAACTGGTCCAAAGAGGCTGCGTGTCTCGACTTCGGAACATCTCCTCGAGCTGTTCGCCCGACGCCGGCCTCCGTTATATATTGATCATACCCATCCATGAACAGCTACTCTTGGACTGTTCATCGATACAGCAGTCTTTGGCGACCGGAACTTCGACGTCGCGATTGGCTGCATGCTTGACGGCGGTTCTGTTGCGCTATCAAGTGTATTTTGCCAAGATCAGCCGACCATCAAGACTCCCTCACGCGACCTCCAACCTCCCGCAACGACCCACTCTGTCTTCCAACCCTTATATTCAAGATATCTTGGGTCCGTTTTAATCAGAAAAGCCGTGGTAGTGTAGTGGTATCACGCCCGATCCGGTAACCTAAGTCCCTAAACTCGCTTACACAAGTCCCTAATACTCTCTCTCTCAAGGATCGGGAGGTCGCAGGTTCAACCCCTGCTCACGGTGCTCATTTTTGCCCATCGCTCGTCCGTTGATTGGTTGTATCGCAACTGGCAACTGGTAGGACTGTTCTGCTTGTTCCTTACTCTCGCTGTGGTTTCTTGCTTGGTTTTTTCCTTTCACCTTTCAACGTATCTCTTGCTCCTTTTCTTCTCTGTTGTCATCATTTCGCGTTTTGGTTGCCCTTTCCTACCCTACTCGCATCTTCTTCTGTCCATTCTCTCGACATACCATGGTCATTTTTTCCTAGTAGACGTAATCTCTGACCTTGGCAGCCTTTATCTCCATTCGAACCTGATGGAAGAGCGAAATTACCCACTCGCAAAGCTACTAGTAACCACCACTCTCTTAACATTGGGGGTGCAAACTTCTTGACTGCACTTAAACACCCTTTGGTACCTCGAATAGCAAGAAGCAAGAATTCTTTCTCATTGTCTTCGACGTCAAAGGCAAAGGGAGAGGCATTGTGGATTAAACGTTGAGATGTGGCCAAATCATCAAATGCTTGCCGCGAGTAGAACCACTGATGAGTCGCGGTCTGGCAATTCGGTAGGATGATGTACTGACATTGTGACCACCTAGAAACTAACCCTTCTTGAACCCTACGCTTCTCCCCTCTCGCCTGCTACTGCCAAATTCTTCATTTGGCGTTGTGACACTCAGTCCGCTCTTCTTTCTGCCACCCGCTAACGTGGCAGCTGTCTGCGCAGCCCTCGACTCCGCCACAACCCAGTCATCTTCACGCACACTTTTCTGCCTCTCCCTTCGCTCGACAGTGTCCAACAACTCGTTTCGTTGGGGTCCCGGTGTGCACGCGCAGAGACAGCCTGGAGTAGGACAAGCGCCCTCGGAGGTTGACACAGAGGTTGGAGAAACATCAACGTAGGATGGAGGTGGTGAGTGCCAGGTACGCAGACACGCCGCATGAGCTGAATGGTTGCAAAGCAAGCAAGTGGAGTACAAGGCATTTTTCTGTACCTGCACAGCTTCAATGTTGGTTTGCTGAATCTCGTCATCGTCTCCAACGCTTGCCGGCCGAATGAGGGGCTCGACTACAGAAGTTCGACTACCTCCTGTTCGTGTTTTGATTTTGGCAGGGCCTTCGAATGGACTTGTGTCACTCCAGCAGATTGGACATGGATCTTGACGCTGAGTGCAAGTTTCACAGCGCATCTTGTTCGGAGTGTTGATAGGTTTCTTGCAGGCGCCGCACATGAAGCTGACTTGAGTGTCTTTCAAGCCGGCCTCGTAGACTGATGGATACATGGGATAGCTGACGCGGCGCAGATATGCGGCATTGCTGAACAGTCCAAGATGCTGCAGTTGGCTGTGATAGGTGCTGATGATGCTTTCTGCTCGTAGAGGTTGCAGCCCAGCCTTGATGAGATGTTCAAATGAAGTCGAAAACAAGCTGTAGATTTCCATATCGCTGTATCCTATGGCCGTGAAGTATTCGCTGTATACAGTAATGGTCGCATCGATGTCTGCTTGTGAGAGTGCATGGGTTGCTGGAAGCAGGGGTGCCAACATGAAGATAAAGTTGGTCGCTGCTTGTGCGTCAGGCACTTTCATAGTATGATAGTCGAGTAGGTGATTGAGCATGTCTACCACGCGGAATGGTTTGTCCTTTTCGCTGTCGACATTATAGTCAGACGTCAGGAAATCGGCTGTGATGAACGGCGTTTTTGTCGAGTCAACAGCAGCATTCTTGGAGGGCATCACGGCTGGTGCACTCTCTGTGGTATGCGCGAGTGTCGTTGGCTTAGTTATAGATCCTTCTCTCGATCGTCCTAGCTGCCTTGAATGCCGCTGCGGAATGATAGTGCCACTAGCTTCCATATCCTCGGCTTCATCAGAAAGATTCCGGTGATTGGGAAAAGAGTCTATTTCGGATGTGAAGCTCTGCTGATTGTTCAAGGCTAGAGTTTGCATGTCTCGAGGTATGTCTCTTGCTGGAGCTTCTTTATTCTCCGAGTGTGCAGCGACCTTCACAGATCCTCCACGGTTGCTTTCGGATGAAGATACAACGACATCTCCCTGGCTTTGATCTTCAGGAATGCCCTGTCTGGTCTGATAGCTTCGACTCAAGATAGGCTCAGAAGATGAACTACTTCCCAGATTCATCGAGCCGTATGACCCCTCTGATCGGAGATTTTCTTGCACGGCTTCCATGAGATCTGATCTGCTAGCAACCGAAGAAGCAGGTCCCGAAGCATCTCGAGAAGACAAAGATGGGAACATGCCAAAACTCTCATCCGAGTTGTATCTTGTAGGTTTAGGCCGTTCGCTAGGCCCATCCTCCAAATTGAGCGGCTCCTTGAGAGGTTGTCTCCAATTGCTGATCGACTCTCGCTTCTCTTGATAGTTTTGTACAGAGCCATACCAAGAGTTACGATGCTCGATACCTCGGTGATCGACTACCTGCAATGTAGCTCGGCTCTGTTCCTCGATGTTTTGTTGAATCTCTGAAGGAGTCAGGAGCGAAGGTGGCAGCGTAAGACTTTCGTCCTTATCAATCTCTTTCAGCGAAGCTCGCTCTGATTCATGCTTGTCTTTTACAGGTCTTGCGATCGGTGTGGGAACATTTGAGGTACTGTCAGGTTGAACAGTCGAGAGCGACTCCATCGTTCTGAGTGGTCGGCTCAAGGGCGTGCCAGGCTTTGAGCTCAGCCTGCGCTCTGTTGACCCGAGCCATTTTCTTGTCCTTCTCGCAAAGGGCGACTCGTCTAACAAGCTTTTGCGAGGCCCGGATTCGTTCTTTACTCTTAGTCTGCGGTGGTGGTTCGCTCTGTTCAGCAGCTCTGTCATAACTGCCCGACCCATCATCCTCCATGACTGAGCCAAGCGATACAGTGATGCCTTCTGAGCGTGAATTGCGTTGTGTTCAAAGACCTCGTGTACTTTCAGGAAAGCATCGACCGAAGGAGGTTCGGGAAGAGCTCGTGTTGTGTATTGCTTGGCGAAATACTGAAGGAGCAACAGGTTTGCGCTACCGGGCAGACGGCCGCGAGCGGCACTTTGCCCTGGCTTGTATGCTCGTCCCGCTTTCAGGACGTCTTCGAGACTGACTGTTCGAGTAGAGTTCACATCATATGCTGGTGGTGATCCATTAGACGACTTACCAATCCTGGCACTGGGAGACCTTGTGTGGCGCTTGCCATAAGAGCTGCTGAGAAAAGTGTCGTCTATGGTATCGTCGTGAGATCCTCGACTAGATGTGTTGCCTTGTCCAATCGTCTCGGAAGGTGACAGACCAGATCGCCGTTGACGGATGAATGCTTCGCTATCGTCACGATTGAGACCTGGTCTGAGACGAGTCGCTCTCTTCTGAGTTACCAAACTGAATTCTCCAAGCGGAGATATAGCAAAGGCTTGCATATTGCGTTTGTCCATGACTTTGCGAGCATATTTGATGTCATGCTGAAGAAACATACCCTCTCTGTTGACTGTCCACAGCAAGTCTTGAGAATGCCACAAAAGATCTGTTGGGGCGGTCTGGTAGCCTTCCATTTCTCGAAAGGGTAGCCAAGGTCTTCGGAAATCCCAAATATGCACAATAGGATGGTCACGCTCGTAGGATGTGACAATCTGGGTACACTGCCTAGAGCCCCGACCCGTTGGCCACGATGACTGACAAGATGGCCTCCACCTAGCATGACGCAAAGGATGTGGTGTCTTGATCTCGTAAACAGCCTTGTGTCTTCTACCCTCAGCAGAGATATTCCAGACTTTTACAGTCTTGTCCGAACTGGCGCTGAGTAGATGTTTACCATCAGGATGCCAGTCGATCGTCGCGCAGGGACCAGTATGAGCGGCGATACGGGTCAATGGACTTTTGAGCTTGCGAGTATCCCATCTCTGAACAAAGCCACCATCCGTACACATGGCTAGTTCGAAGATGTCTGTTGGAGACCACTTGACGTCCCGAACTCCCTCGTTCTGGCCGCTGGTAGTAAATCTGCTTGGAAAAGTGTTGGCATCTCGTCTCACATCGCGGAGGTCCCACAGTCGGACAGTTCCATCTTGACTGGCAGAAAGGAAATGCTGGCCAGCATGAGGATTGAACGTGACTCTGTGAATTTGTCGGCGGTGTTCTTTGAGCTGCGCGACTTCGATACCAGGGTGATTGAGGTCATATAGCGTGATGGGTCCGTTGGCGTTTGCAGCAGCGATGTAGTTGCCGAAATTGCCCTTTCCCCAAGCAACATCGGAGATATTGATATTGTCCTTTGACCTCCCAGAGGTGTGGGCACTGTAATTACGAATAGCAGCTCGAATGTTGATGTCTTCCGTACAGCTTCCCTCATCAACGCGAATTGTTTTGAGGATGTCCCGTCCAGCAAGAATCGCATGACTTCCCTCATCGTTGATGGATAAGGAGTTAATTTCTAGCCCGGTTTTATGGCTAGCGCTGGCATTATACGCTGATAGGCTAGGAAGTCTCTGCACATCCTTCAGGCCTGGACCGGTGCCATCACGCCCATCGCCATCTGAATCAGCGGCCCTGGCAGGGAACCCTAAGAATCTGTTCAGGGCATTGCGGGCTCGCTGTTGTGGGGGCAGAGGAGGAGCTGGTGGCGGATTCTGATGGTTTTGAGGAACGGGCAGAGGCACAGTTGCCGCTCTTCGCGGCTGTTCAAGATTCATCGGGGCAGATGACCAATCTGTGACATCCTGGAGGGGTTCAATGTAGTAGTCATCTGATCCGCGAGAGACGCGACGATTGAATGTGTTGTTGAGAACGCGTGAGTTGCCGATATGTGCTTTATTTAAAGCACGATACCTGTACGTAGAGGATGTTGCACACAATGTGAGATACTGTCAGATAAGACAGACACAGGTGGAAGTCGCGAATGCCAGAAGGTCGGCGTTTCTCGTTGGAGCTGGTTGCCAGAGAATGCATAATCCGCTTCCGGGATTATGCAAGTCGATCGTTCCCAACCTTCAGGTTGGATGGTAACCATTGTTTGGAATATACACTGTTTTCTTTATCCTCTCAACAGCAGTGAGACGAAGGGAGGACATTGGAAATATGAGAAATGTAACATTAACATCAAGTGGGTATTCTATGCTTAACAACTTCGCCGCCGTTGCAAACCGCAACCATGACTCTTCTCAAACTCATAGAAAGAAAACGCCATATGGGAGGAGTCTTAAATTCGTCTTGCTCACCCTGTTTGTGTGCCATAAGAATTTCCAGGGAGTCGTATTATATAAACAGAGGAGGGCGACTTGACGTCTTTGTAGCAAAGGAGTAAAAATTGAGAAAAAGGAAACACGAAAAGGTCATATCGACGTTATGATGGTCCACGAGGGGGTCGCGTTCCATTCTCTACTCTTCACGGTAGAACTTCTTGAAGACCAGATGCAAGAAGAGGTTGACGTTCAGCTTTAGACCACCTTCACCACCAGTGCCACGGAACAGGTTCATGAATTGATGGTTGTCGAATTGTGCCTGGAGGAGGTCGTCGAGCGGCACAGAAGCGCTGGCGCCAGGGATCATAAGACTGCCCATGCTACCCTCAATGTGGAACACACCAACTTCATCTGAAGAAATTGTGACGTTGATGCGATTCCACTGAGTCGCATCGTATCCTTCCCAGCTGACAAGTACGCCCTTCTCCGCAAGAGAACGTGCCGAGTACTTGTAGGAGCCGAACTTGGGTGTGCGGCCAGATCGAGCCAATTCACGCTCGTGGTTGTATTGCTTAGTGAAAGGCAGCAAGAATCTCTTCTTGCCCTTCTTGTTTTGCAGCGTAACCATGGCCTGCTCGATATAGTCGTTGTAGCTCTGGAGTTGCTCGTCCAAGTAAGATGCCTTCGAGTCGAGTTGCGTAAGCGTGGCACGGACGCCGTCCAACTCACGAGTTCTTTGTACACGACGACGATGCTTCGTCCTGATGTCGATAGCGATAGCATTGAGCAGATCTTGGTATTGATTGTGTCTGTTGACCTTGCCTTCTTGCTCAAGCATCAGAATGTTCTCCAGAGCCGCACTCTTGACTTCAGCGTATGACATCGAAGTGAAGTCCAGGAGAGTTGAAGCTGGTTCTTCTTCCATCATGCCAGAGTATGCCGAAGGTGCTCTCGGATTATGCTTCTGGTGCAGAGCTTCTTCATCTAGGAGTGAGAACCACTTGTCGTCGTCCTCCGGTGTGATAGGGCGAACGAGAATTTCAAGCAAGTTGGCTCCAGCTTGTATCCTGATGATGAACAATACAAGGCGCTTGGTTTCCATGAACAGTTGCTTGAGGTCCGCCTCTGGATCTTGCTTGTCGTGGAATTTGGGGGTCAATTGCAAGCTGATCTCGTTCGAGCCGACACCCATCATCTCGTTCTCGTTACTCTGAGCACTGCCGAGCTCGTGAATGATCTCACGTAGAACATCGTCTGGGTCGGACAGATGCGAAAGCTCGTTTGTCACAAGATGATGAATAGCAAAGATGTCTGCCATCTTGATGTACAGTGTGGGCTTGACGCGAGCGAAGAGATCGTTAAACTCGTCAATATCGAATTGTTGCTCAGGCTCGGGGATATCGANTAACTAGGAAGTGTTAGCAGTGCATAATCAACGACCAATGGAAAACTTACGAGAAACGAGAAGTTCCTCCATTCTCTCAATAGCCTCACCAACCCAGGTGTTCAGAGGTTGCAGATAGATGTGGTCACCGCCGAACAGTCTGCCAGCATATACCTGACCGAGAACTTTACTGACTTCTCCCAAGTTTCGTTTGTGTATGGGGCTTAGACCTCTATCGATGATACCCCACATCTCTGGTTGAGTCAATGCAGGAGCAAGGTAGGCCTTCCATAGCCAGTGCCCGACCACTTGGAGGAGATGCTGCTGACTTTCTCCAGGGAAGGTGGTCACAAGCGTGTTGAAAGTTTGCTGGGCAATGAACCTCAGACCGTAAGGCATACGAGGTAGAGTCTCTTCAAGCAGGATGAAGAAGTGGTCGCAAATATCGCGGAGATCTTGCAAATGTGATACAAAGAGATCTCTGGTCTCAGGATCGCGAATAGCTTCTTCACGTGAGATGTCTGGGTTCCTGCGACTGCGCTGTCCAGTAGAGAGCTCTTCGTTGTTGATCGAAGCACGGTAGATCTGCATTGGATCGCTCTCAAGGTCCAAATCTGCGTTTTCGAAGATGCTTTCCCTGACCAGTGGTCCGAACAGATCGCGCATGTACTTGCGATCGCGGGGACTTCTCACATAAGCAGATAGCAATCTGCTCCAGAAGAAACTGCCACGGAGATAATCCTGTAGAGAAGCACTGTGCTCTGCTTCTTCTTGAACAGAGCGTGTCACTAGCTTCAAGAGGTAGTACTCCTCCCTACGCTTCTGCGCAAAGCCAAAGAGTCCCATCATGAGCAGCTCGATCCTCTTACCTTCTTGCTCTGGCATACCTTGTTCTTTCAGCTTGTGGAAGAGACGTGCAAGATATTGTGGTTGGGTTTGCAAGAGGAAAAACAGCTCCTGATAGTGCTCAAGCTTCCTCCTCGAATTCTTGTTCAAGGCTTTGAGGTCGAAAGGATCTTTGGAAGAGATCTCCGTGTTATTCAGGAGACTGCCAATGTGACCACCAAAGTGTCGTTGATGCTTGACAACTTCGTCGAGGGTGATTTTGTTCTTGACAAGCAGCGCAATCTTGATATCAAGTTGATCGATGTATTGCTCAGCCATCTCATTCTGTCGTACGCGCTGAACCACAGTCTTTCGCAATCTCTCGAACTCAAGTTCCTCGTCAAAGTCGAAGTCGCTATCATTAAGGAGATGAACAAAGTTCTTCACTGTACCAACAGGTGGGTTCTTTCCACTGGTCAAGCTTTTGTAGGCTTGGCCTTGTTGACGGGCGCGGATTATGCTCTGGACCTTGATGACTTTCTCCATGTTCTCCTTGTAGAAGCGTTGCTTCTCGGCAAAGTCTCGCCTCACAAGTGATCCTCTAATCGCAGATTGCAATTCCATGACTGCGTCCTCTTCGTCCTCAAGTTGACCAAGAAGAGTACCAATGTCGCGGCGGCCGAGAAGGGCGCGAGCAATGCTCTGCAACTCGACAATCTGGTCCTCTTGCTCGTTAAGCTGACACAAAACATCAAATACTCTTTGACGCTCGAGATAGGCTCTCGACAGAGATTGGAGATCTCTGATCGCTAACTTCTGGGTATACAGAGCGTTGACATCGGCATGATGCTTCTTGCGGAACATATGGCCACGAGCAGAGCTCTGGAAATCAAGAGTTGAGTTTTCGCGGTAACTGAGTGCATCCCTGATGGCGTTTACATCCTTGCGACTACATCCAGCTCTGAAAGCGGACTGCAATGCGACGATCGAAGACGATTGCTTTTGGAGGTCCGATTTGAGTTTTCTGAACGTACGTCTTGCTTTCTGACCACGCGCTGCAGATTGAAGTGCAAGCCAGGCAGGGGCCTCTGTTTTTAGGGATATGCGGGTGTGTTCGAGCTTTCGACGCTGAATAAAGCCAGCCATGGCATGTTGGAGTGTTGCGACAGATCTCGAATGCTTCCTAAGCAGATCGGCATTCGCGGCATGCCCCTTTCTCTCGAGCATACCTCTGATTGCGGCTTGCAGGGCGACAACATCTTGCTCAGACGCCCGGCTATCCTCGAGTTGACGCTCGACCTGAGTTCTTCGGAGAGCTCCTCGGATGGCGGCTTGTAGAGAAACGATGTGCTCCTCAGAGGCGTGACCTTCTTCAATCTGGCGCTCAATCTGCTTTCGCTTGATGGCTCCTCTGATTGCTGCTTGAAGCCAGCGAACTGGTTCTTCGGCTTCGCGTGTCGCTTCGTATTGGTCACTGACATTCCATCTACCCAGCGCTCCACGGATAGCGGCTTGAAGGTTGCGGATGCCCATTTCTTGCTCCTGCATGTGAGTACGCATTCGCTTGACTTCGGTTCTTGCTTTACGAGCCCTGAAGAGCGATTGAAGAGTGACGACTTGCTTCTCTTGACTTTTCCAAGTCTGCTCACGGTTGCTGCGACGCTTGCGAATGAGGAAGCCTCTAGCAGCACTCTGAAGCTGAACAGCGAACCTCTTCATATCCATGCGATAATTTGAAACTTGGCGAGCGAAGTCTCCACGGATCCTTGATTGAAGGTCAACGATGGCTTCTTCGGCGTCCCATAGCTGATTCATGGTGTCACCGAGTTTTAATCTGACCATAGCTCCGCGAACCTGAGATTGCAAGTCTTCGATCATGGCTTCGTGCTCGGAGAGTTCTCTCTGGATTCGTTCTTCGTCTGTCTCAACGGGTTCCGGTTCTGGTTCTGGTTCACCGAAATTGGCTCCCATGCCTGAGAAGTTGGGCATACTAATGCCAGCCTTGTCAAGACCTTTTTGCATGGCTTCGAGCTCGTGGTCCTCAAACTGCAATTGACCGACAAGGTTACCGATGCGGAAGTCTACGACTCCTTTGCGGAAAAGAAGCCACGACAGAGCATGGATGCAGTAGATGACCTTGGGAATGTTCTTTTTCTCGTACAAGTCGACCAGTTCAAAACGGAAGAGCTCGGGCAGTTCCATCTCGGCAAGAAAGCGGAAGAATAGAGCAATGTTGTCGGAATGGCGAAATTGTAGGCGGTCGTGTTTGAAGATGCGGATAGGTCGGTCGGGATGGATGGCTTGCACTACTTCAGCCAATGTGACACCGTCTCTGAGTGCCTCTTCAAGCTGAACAATTTCAGGGATCTGCTTGTGAATAATGTCTTCGATCCACTCTTTAGCTTCACCAATATGACACAGATATTCATAGGCCTGCAAGAATTGACGCTGACGGTCCATCCACTTGCTGGCCTCCCAACTGCTTGTGAACTTGCTTGTATTCTCTGTGCCTTTCTTCTCTTTTGCTGTCATGGTACGCTGTAACCTCCTGCGGCCATGCAGACCCACGACCTCTTGCTCTGGAGATTTGATCGAGAAGTCGTCATCGTCGGTGGTCTGGGCAAATTTGCTAAGTGTGCGCAGGTGTTTTGTAGCTGATCTTTGCAAGCCTTGCAGTTCCGACTTCTCGATGTGGCTCGGCGAAGCGAAGTGGACGTGAGCAGAATTGCGGTTGCCACGGTCGTGGATAGGGGCTCGTACGGAGTCGGAGCGGGAGATTGCAAGCGAATGCGGTCGAGACTTCATCGGTGGTGATGTGGGCATGGGCGAGGCAGACAGGGAATTGGGGGTGCTGTCATTGAAGGGGTCCATCCTAGAGTCATGCAGACTCTTGGAGCGCGAGTGTGATTGGGTATGCGATAGCGAATGCGGCGAGGGCTGAGCAGGCGATGTTCCCGGGGCCTGTTGTAAAGGCCTTAGAGCGGTGCGGAACTGTTCAGGTGTAACAGGCGCGACATTGGCTTCTTTGGCCTCCCAGAACCCCTTTGCCTTGGGCGAGCCGGTGGCCTCGCTGAGTCCCCGTTTGTGGTGCAGGTGATTCGTTGATACGCTGGTCGTATGGCGGAGTGGGCTGCCAGGCACTGAAGGAGACCCTGGCGCTTGCCCGCGTGATTGATGTAGATATGCCATGCTGTCTTAGGGAAGGAGCGACCCTGGATGGATGGGGAAGGAGTGCGATTTCCGACTTGTCAGTGTCCCGGCGGCACTCACACAAGCAGCGGGACGGCGAGCTGTTTGTCGAAAGAGAGCGGCGACGTCGCCCGCAGCACTGCTATTAGCAATGACAGTACAAGCAGCAGACAAGGGAAAAGTCGTCGACTGGACCAGACGGCATAGCAGGGCAGAAATCGATTGCTTTGCAACGCTCAGTCCCCGTAAACACGCCCGTTGCAACACCCGTTCTTGATTTCGCTTGCGGAACAGAGTCAGAGGCTTTTGAAACGACCGTTCTGTCCTAGCAGACAAGATACTTGTGGCCTCGAAAAATAGTTGGCGCTGGACAGAGCAGCAGGCCGGCGTGATGTATGCAGGAAAGTGGTGGGCCGAAAAGCTCGACTTTGTTGTTTTGCTTGGTGTCAACAAACCCACCCGCACCCCGAAACCAAAGTTACCCAAACACTAAACTGACCGATCAAGGGTCCCTTCTATCTGTTATACCTTGCATCAATTACGGTCAGACTTGACAAGAGAGAATCGCTTCAACAAAATTCGTAGCGATGAGCACCCTGGATGATCAAGTGCACTTCTGCATTCCCAAGGACTGATTTGCATGCTTTGTTTTCCCTCTCGGGCTGGCTGATGCTCTCATCGAGGCATCCCACTTCCTCTCAAATTGTCCGGAGAAAGACAAAATGACCGACAAGAACTGAGACATGGGTTGATGGTACAGCTGCCTGATAAGGTACTTGGCTATTGCGACTACGTAGCGCCTCGATCTGAAGTGTCTACTATTGAGTGCAGGCTGCTGGACTCGGTGAACGACAACCTGGAAAGCTGATGATGGCGGCGGTAACCAGAAAGGGTCCTGTTAAGACCGAGAGTCAAACATTGCAAACTTGAGTGCACAGATCGCTTGCAGACCCTGACCGGAGCCTGCGCGTCGAGGATGCGCAGAAAATCTCGAACAACTCTCTTTTCTCTCTTCTTTTCTTGGGGAAAGCATTCACACTTGAACCCGTCGACCTCTTCGTCGTACTATTTTCAATTGAGATACCCATTTGCGTCATTTGTCCTTTCTTCTTATCTGTTTTTCTACTCTAATCACACGACACACGACACTCCGCCAACATGACCACCCAGGTTCCTGTTCTTCACAAGGAGAAGATCCTTGACTACCAGAACGCCCTCGACATTGCCAAGAGCGAGTACTCCGAGCGTGATGGCATCAATGTCCAGACCCTCCTCGACTCCAAGAACAACGGTGGTCTGACCTACAACGATTTCCTGGTCCTCCCTGGTTACATTGGTATGAGCCGCTGAATGCGCACGCGCACGATTATCAGCGTGCTTACTTCTCAATTCNNAGGCTTCTCCGCCAACGAGGTCACCCTCGACTCGCCCGTCACCAAGCGCATCTCCCTCAAGACTCCCCTCCTCTCCTCGCCCATGGACACCGTCACCGAGCACAACATGGCCATCCACATGGCTCTGCTCGGTGGTCTTGGTGTCATCCACCACAACTGCTCTGCCGAAGACCAGGCTGAGATGGTCCGCAAGGTCAAGCGCTACGAGAACGGTTTCATCCTCGACCCCGTCGTCATCTCGCCCGAGACCACCGTCGGCGAGGCCATTGCCCTCAAGGAGAAGCTTGGTTTCGGTGGTTTCCCCGTCACTGGTAAGCCAATATTTCTTTCTTTGCTCTTCGCGTTTGAGGATGACTCAACAAATATAATAACTTTCGTTCAACCGCATTCAAGTCAATCTGTTGTGGAGAAATATTTTGGAATCTGAAAAATCGCACAATCCTGTTTTCTGCTTGGGTTTTCTCTTGGAAACAGCACGGCTAATATGGTTCTGCANGAGTCCGGCAAGCTTCGCTCTAAGCTCCTCGGTATCATCACTCCTCGTGATATCCAGTTCCACGACAACCTGAGAGACTCCGTCAGCAAGGTCATGTCGACCGAGCTCGTCACTGCTAAGAGCGGCATTGAGCTCACTGAGGCCAACGCCATCCTGCAAAAGTCCAANAAGGGCAAGCTTCCCATCGTTGACGACAACGGCAACCTGATCTCGCTCGTTTCCCGCTCCGATTTGATGAAGAACTTGAACTATCCTCTCGCCTCCAAGCTCTCAGACTCCAAGCAGCTGATCGCCGCTGCCGCCATCGGTACCCGTCCCGACGACAAGGCTCGTCTCCAGAAGCTCGTTGACGCTGGTCTCGACATTGTCATCCTCGACTCTTCTCAGGGTAACTCCATGTACCAGATTGAGATGATCAAGTACATCAAGAAGACCCACCCCGGTCTTGATGTCATTGGTGGCAACGTTGTCACTCGCGAGCAGGCCGCCGGTCTTATCGCTGCTGGTGTTGACGGTCTCAGAATTGGTATGGGCTCCGGCTCTGCCTGCATCACCCAAGAGGTCATGGCCGTTGGTCGTCCTCAGGCTGCTTCCGTCCACAGCGTCACCTCTTTCGCTGCCCGCTTCGGTGTTCCTTGCATTGCTGACGGTGGTATCCAAAACATTGGCCACATCGTCAAGGGTCTTGCTCTCGGTGCCAGCACTGTCATGATGGGAGGTCTCCTTGCCGGCACCACCGAGTCGCCCGGTGAGTCCTACGTCTCTCGTGAGGGTCAGCTCGTCAAGGCCTACAGAGGTATGGGTTCCATCGACGCCATGGAGGACAAGAAGGCCGGTGTTGGTTCTACCAACCCCAACGACCCCAAGGCTTCCAACGCCGGTACCGCCCGCTACTTCTCCGAGGGTGACAGACTCCTCGTCGCCCAGGGTGTCTCTGGTTCCGTTCTCGACCGTGGATCCGTCACCAAGTTCGTTCCTTACCTCATCTCGGGTGTCCAGCACTCCCTCCAGGACATTGGTGTCACCAGCTTGACCGCTCTTCGCCAAGGTGTCATTGACGGCGAGGTGAGATTCGAGCTCCGTACCGTCTCTGCTCAGGCTGAGGGTAACGTCCACGGTCTTCACAGCTTCGACAAGAAGCTCTACGCTTAGAGGGACTAGACCATCAATGGGAAAAGTTGGGACGGTTATGATAAAAAGATGGGAGTCACTGCGGAGTTCAACTGAAAGCATTTACATTGGGCGTTATGAACCGGGAAGGGAAGAATTTGAATATGAATTCACGCTGCGCATATTTTGCACATACACCTCATCTGTTCTGCTTGTCCTTTGCCCTTGTGTATGTGATGTATGCTTTGTACTAGCGTGGCCTTCAGGCTTGAAGTCTGGCTGTGTTTTGATCGTCTCTGTTCGGTCTACGGGTATCCTGCCTATAGAGAGGTCGCTACCACCATTCACTCCTCGTCGTGAGGATACCAAGCTCATTGCTGCGAACATGGCTTGGATGGGCATTGTTTCTGGGATGTGTTCCATGAACTATGAGAGCTTCACGGAAGCACCATTACGACCCGCCGAGTGTCGTTGAGGAAGACTCTGGCGTGGGTAACGGGGCACGAGCATGAGCAATCGTGACACAGCAGGACCGGGAAGCTGCTTCTGCTCCTGCCTCAAGTCTGCGGCTTGATTGCACGCGGGATTGCGTAAGGCGCGTTTGTTCAGACGTCGTTTGTTGACTTTCATGCCTCTTGCAGGCACCTTGATGAAGCTGAACAATGCAGCAGGTGTCTCCACGCCGGTTGTTTGATCCGAGGCCTGGTCTATCGATCGGTTTAGCTATCTCCAAAGCAGCCAGCAAAAGTGCTGGAGCTCTCGCGTCCATAGTTGTCTGGATGAACAAGACGCAAGCGATACGACATCCAGAGCTTGATGAGCATGTCGCTGGAGTGCTCGTCGTCAGCGGCTCGTCGCACATTCAACCTGGCGGGCGCAATTTGCTGAAGCTCGCAGCGATCGTCGGGTTGACTCGGGAAGGCACGGGCGCCACGACTTTTGACCTCACGACATTCAACCTCGACCGACCGGCCACATGGATCTTGAACTGCGTCTGAGGCCTTTCTGTTTGCTTCGTCTTTCGACATTCGAGTCTGGTAAAATCCAATGCTCTTGAAGAAGTGGGCAGCTGGCTACCTTTATCCCTGCCAACGATAGCTAGTCATGCTCGATGGCTGGCGCCCATGCTCCATGCATCCTGGGCACACTTTGCTTGTTTGAGCAATGGAACGGCTCGCTTGTCTCTGCTACCCGCATGCCTTGAACGGTTAGTCTGCATGCTTCTTGCTGGAATTGGCTCTCACAGGCAAGTCGTCTCAAGATGTATTCATCTCGACCCATTTTTGCATCCCATTCAAAAGAGTACAAGTCCCCTCATTTATTTTCTGTCTCAAATGTGACGCTCAATTCGTACCTGGTCATCACAACTCCTGCACTCCTGGAGGGCTCAACCCATTCGCTATCCTCAAGCGGCCATGCCTACCTATGTGTCCATCTCTCGAGCAACTTGGGCTTGGATATTGTACGGATCACAATCATAACCGCCTACACCGCACCGGCGATGAAAAGCGTGCTCTTCCACAAACACGTTGTCACAAAGACATCTTTCGCATCAATTCCACATTCCGTCAACGAGACTCAATATCAAACCGAGTAGAGGACTTTGGCTCAGCTCACTCCCGGTAAAGTACACCCCAGCCTAAACAGTTGGCTGGGGGAGCTCCAGTTCGATCACTGACGCGGATGCGGGCGCTATTGATTTAGACTATGTTTGGCCATTACTTCTGTCATTTGTTCATGATATCACTCTATATACTATGCTTTGAGCTCAGAATGAGCTCAAATTCGTTGGGCTCTGAAACTGCATTGCACGAAGTTGAACGACATTGTTCTGTTTTCCTTCGCAGTCATTGCTGTGGTGAGTGCAATTGACACTCCTAACATCGGCCAGGATTCGGAGGCGGATGGTCTGTGTGTTGGGAGAAACTGGCCAATTGTTGAGCTCCCTGGAGTGAAATAGACCCACATGGACTCGGTTAAGCTACGCCGCCTGGCCCCGAGTGAAGCAAACAAGGCCAAATCACACGGCCACCGGACCGGCAGTACAAGAAAATTCTGCGTGGGCTCCCACGGCTTTCCCCCTTGACCTCTTCTCACTCGTCGTCCATCAAGGGAAAGCTTCCGCCCCGATCTCTCAACCCTTATCTTCCATCCTTCATCAACAACTCTCCTCTCCATCCCCTTTCACACATCCAAATCGTCGAAATGGCCTCCAGAATCGCCCCCAAGTTCGCCCAGATGGCTGCCCGCCCTGCTGCCTTCCGCGCTGTCCAGCCCAAGGTCGCCCAGCGCGCCTTCTCTGGTAATTCATCACCACCTCAACGTCACCTCATCACACCTCCATCGAAACATCGAACCATCCTCCACCTCCATCAGCCTTCCATCCATCAATGGCAAGCCCAATTGAATTGAAGCAACAATGTTCTGACGCTCTCTCAAGGTCTCCGCCAGGCCACTTTCGTCCGCCCCCAGGCCGTCTCCATGGCCCAGAAGGTCGCCCCTGCCGCCCGCCGCGCCTACTCCTCCGAGATGGCCAACGCCCTCGTCCAGGTCTCCCAGAACATTGGTATGGGTAACGCTNNGCCATCGGTCTCGGTGGTGCCGGTGTAAGTACCCATTCGCATATCATGTCGGGGTGTTTTGGAACTCAACCTTTATCTTCCATCTCACTTCGCATGAAGTCCCGTCCCTACAAGTCATCTTTCTGAGCTAACCCTTCCTCTGTAGATCGGTATCGGTCTCGTTTTCGCTGCCCTCCTCCAGGGTGTTGCCCGCAACCCCTCTCTCCGTGGTCAGCTCTTCTCTTACGCCATTCTTGGTTTCGCCTTCGTCGAGGCCATCGGTCTTTTCGACCTGATGGTTGCCATGATGTGCAAGTACGTGTAAACGTCTTCACCTCTGCAATGAGCGATGTCTTTTGGGGAGTTCAAAGTCAACCCCGGTCATGGAAACCAAAACATCGACGTGTACATTATTTTCTATTGACGCCCGGAGGGATGAATTGTGGAAGGACGATGACATGGCCAGGATACGACGGGGCTCTTTCAAGACTTTCTTAAAAACAAACAAGAAAATCCTCTACTCATACATTGGGGAGGCTTTTGAATAGAAACGCCTGTCCTGACCAACACCAACTGACGTTTGCCTCTTTTCTCCCGACGTGACACGACAGCTCTTCAACCACGGCTCGCTACTGATCAATCAATGTAACACTACTGCAAGAATCTTCTCGAATGCGACATCGCGAGCACCGCGTCGCTGCGACTGATCTTCGACCTATAGTCCGATTAAATGCACTCCTTAGTGTCTGATTGCCATTTACATGACTTTTGACCATCTAGAATAGCTGTTCGAACGAGCTGTAGCTGTTTGGAGCTTGAGCTCTTGGTGGTCTGGAGCTCAGGACAGCTTGCTTCAGCTTTGCGGCTCAGCTTCCAAGTCAACGTCGCTTGGTAACCACGACCACTCAGAATGCTTTCAGCACCAGCATCTCCGCAATTTAGCTCTCTCAAATCTTGTCTCGATATCTGTAATTATTCCAGAGTATTTTTATCAGCTTTCTTGTCCCTATTCGGCTTCTACAAGTCGACTCGTCTCGCTCACCTCCAAAACGGGCGCTAGACGTGCCTCGGCTGTCCGCATCCATACCTCCACAAGTCTACACCCGAGAGATCGAGGAGTATCCTTCTAACCGTCCCCTTCGAACTTGTTGATACATTGTTGCAATCTTCTATCGCTCGTTGTTTGCGCAATCTATATGCATCTTGCTCGTCTCTTTGCGCCAACCGTACTGGCTCCACCCGTCGTCGACGTCATTGCTCTTCGTGTATCAAGACCATTTTATATTTCCGGACCAAGGAGAACATCGGTTCGCAGCATGTCGAGTACTACAGCTTTAGGAAAAGGGTACGAGGGAAACGGCGAGAAGGGCAAGAAGGCGCCTGCCATTCCGAGACCAAGTTCTAGGTGAGTTGTGACTGTTGTTCGTATCTTGCGGTCTGCGATTTTTCACATTAGAAATTACGATGTCTTCTGGCGCAACCTACTCGCCCGCGCCTTATTTTTCCCTTATCCTATGGCTCTACGATCTCCGGTTTCACCGTGAATATCCTTCAAGCACTTCCCTTCGTTTTCGTCCCATCAGACTAGAGATGGCATCCCAAAAACATGCTGTCGGCGCGACCCTGGCCTTCCAATCACAAGCAAAACACAAATCCATGTTGGCACCTTCTACATATCGCTCGGCTAACGATGTTCATAGTGTCATCTTGATATCGCCAGAAAACCAGATTCTCCTCTTGCGTCGAGTACAAACTTCATCGTCGTTTGCTTCTGCACACGTCTTCCCAGGCGGCAACATATCTCCATTCCACGACGGCAACCCACCTGCTCCTGAGGATAATACCCGTCACCATGATAGCGACGTCTACCGGATGGCTGCTGTCCGTGAGACTTTCGAGGAGAGTGGCATCCTTCTAGCAAGAACCAAAGACGGAAAACTGCTGGAAGTAGACGAGGAAGAGAGGGTGAAAATCAGAAAGCTTGTGCACGGAGACAAGATCAAGTTCGAAGACTGGCTTGAGGAAAAGAGTGCAAAAGCTGATCTTGGTAAGTTCTTGTGGCTGTTCTCGCACAAACTTATTTGAGCCGAAGCTGACGTCCAAGCAGACAACCTCATTCCATTCACCCGCTGGATAACCCCCACGAATTTGCCCAAACGTTTCACAACTCAGATGTACATCTATCTACTCCCTCTCAGCAACACGCCGAAAAACTTGCCGTCGTCATCTTCCAATGCCGAAGAAGACGAGCCTGAGACCATGATCCCGGTGCCTACGCACGATGGCGGTCTCGAGCACACCGCTGCTCGCTTTCTCCCAGCAGCGACATGGCTACGTCTAGCTCGCGCCTCCCGCATAGTTCTGTTCCCTCCTCAGTTCTTCCTCATGTATTTGCTTNNTTCTCCCTTCCTCTGCCCGTCAGGCGACGTCGGCAAAGAAGCTCCAGTACCAGACTCTGCTACACTACAAAAGCAACGAGACCAAGTACTTAGCTTTGTCAAGGAGGGCAACTGGGGTGATAAGTGCATCTCGCCTACAGTGTTGGGAGGCAAGAAGAGAGAAGACGGCAGAGTGGTCCTAGGTCTCGACAAGCCTGGTGCCGAGGCCGAGGCTGAGGGAAGGAAGGGCGATAATGAAAGAGTTGTGCTGGTGGAGTTCAAGAAGGAGGGACCGAGGAGGGTGGAAGTTGGTTGGAGGAAGGAGGTGCTGGCTGAAAGTCGCGGGACCAAGTTGTGAGACCGTGATTTTGGGCATGGTTTGTTGCCGTCGTCATGGTTCTTTGATCAAGCGAAATCTCAAATGACATCCCATGATTCAGATACTTTGCTGACTTTTGTATATATCCGTTATGATATCGAGTCCATAATTCTGTCGCTATATACAGATGCAGAGCTCAGTTGTACCCCTTGTTGATGGTAGTACACTGAATACCTTGCAACAGACTCTCATCCACATCGCCACAAGAAAACTCATTGACTGTACCATTCGGGCTGCTAACATTGATATCCGACAATTTGATGTTGGTGCAAACACTCGGGCTGCTACAAACAACATATCCCGAGATAGGGTTGTACTTTGAGCTAGTAGTGCCATGAATATTCTTCATGACGATATTCGAAATGGTCAACTTGGACGGGAACTCATTGCAAGCTGTCAAATTCTTCTGACCGTAGCATTGAGTGACTTCGATGGCGTAATCGACATTGTTGATGCTCATGGTGTCGTAGGTGATGTTGTTGACGCGACCTTTGCCGCCACCGCCTTGGAGATCGCCGGAGAGGGCGGCGGGGGAGCCGGGCCAGACTTTGATGCGAGCGCCGTCGCTGGCGTTGGACATTGAGATGTTGTAGACGAGGACGTTTTCCACAATGTCGGTTTCGGTGGGGTATTGTCCGAGAGAGCCGACACTGATGCCGTGGCTGCCGTTGCATTGCAGGTTTTGAACAAGGATGTTTGTGCTGTTGGGTTTGAACGAGACACAGTCGTCACCGTTGTTGATTACTGAGTTCTGGATGACGATGTTGTCGCTGCGGTAGGTATCCCATCCATCCTGAATCGGTCAGTATAACCATCGTCCCAAAGAGCTTAGAGGTAATTTGCTTACAGTGTTTTTGGCCACGTTCTTGCTCTGACTGGATCCCGAAATAGAAATGTTCGAGAACAAGACATTGGTGCTGTTGGCGACCCAATTGTAGTACTGAGGACTGTAGCGCAGATTCAAGTTTTGGATGGTCGAGTTGTGCAGACCAACAACACCAAAGAGAATGGGTCTCAAGATGTAGATGTTCTGAGCATACAAGTCATACCAGGCTTGACCGTTGCCATTAAGGAAACCTCCACCATAGACATTCACATCATTTCCACCAAGCTGGAAGAATGTCGTGGCGTTTTGGAAGACCTGCTTGAAGGCGTTTGCTTGCCAGTAGTCGGTATCATTGGTGAACTGAACGTATCCTTGGATATCGAGATCGATGTGATTGAGGTTGGTCAGGTTCAATGCTGTACCAATCACGTACTTCTGACCTTGCGAGAAGATGACATGACCACCGTTGTTGCACTTGTTGATAGCAGAAAGAATGTAGTCGGAGTCATCTGTAACGCCGTCATTGTGAGAGCTGACGTAGCAGACTCTGTTCCTGGAAGGCGAAGAAGGGAAGGGCTTGAAAGGCTTCTTAGGAGAGATGTCGGTCTTTGGACGTGTCCCTTGGTGCTTGGAGACGCTCTTTGGTAGAGACTTGGTGAATTCTTGCTGAGCAGACCATGTCGGTGAAGCAACAGCTGTGATGGCGCTCAGAAGAGTCGCAGCAATGAGAGGGTGGAACAACATCTTGCAGATGTGTATAAGGAAGACAAAGATGACAATGAATACAGATCCATCTTGTAACGCGGCCAACCATAGCTTTATATGAAAGACACATCCTTCAGAGAACCCTCATACAAGATGACGCCTCCTGTGAAGGTTGTCTGTTTCTCCGCAAGTGTCCCGCCCACGGGGTAACTCGAAAATATGGGGAACGTGTACGGCAGCTAACCGGTTAAAGTAACCTGCCATACACATCCTCAGATCATTTTGATAGACGGGATTGGAGGAGGATAGACCATTGGCGGAAAAAGTCTGTCCGACGCGAGAATCGAGGTGGATGTGGAGATTTCAGGCAGGGAGGGCAAGCATGGGAAGTTCGGCACGCAGGCGTCGGCGTCGCGGTCACGAAGCCCCGACCAATCGACCGCACCTTCGACGAGAAACTTTCAAACTTTCAGCCAGGCTTCACACGGCTATAGCATGACATTCTATGATCCAAAAACGAGGCGAACTGTGACAAAAGAGATGATTCCGCCCGGGTTCGAACCGGGGACCGCCTGTGTGTTAGACAGAAGTGATAACCAACTACACCACAGAACCAATTGTTGGAGACGAGATCGAAAACACCGTATAACAATCTCCAATCACACCCGCATGGCTTCGACTACGACAAAGCTTTCATGCTTATTCCAACTCCACCTGAGCCCTGGCTGTTATCGTCGATCACTCGTTATTGGTAAGAGCACAAATGACGGTCAGCCCTCACGAACAGCTGTATCGACCACACCTAGTATGGTCTTCCTGGATTGTACGTCAGCATGAATAGAGAATGGACGAGACACTATTTGCTCCTTGGACCAAAATATATGCCGCTAAGCCCGTCTTTGTCTCACAAAGCATGCGGTACATGTATACCACGTCCTTTCCACCCCTATCAGAACATCATGCGTTTCTTTGACCTACTACTCTTGATGCTGTTTGTTGTTCCAGGCAGCCATTGTGAGTTCTCATATGACTTGATACAGGTGAAAGTAACACGTAGGGAGAACGTTCCACGGGCTCGGCTGAGGGCCCAACAACACCATGCAAGTCCTATTAATCATGGTTGAAGTTCGACCATTCTCCTGATTCTATCCCACCAAACTACCAATCTTACATGAATTCAAGTCTTCCCCAAAATACCATGGCCGACTGCCAGGAGCTATCGACCACACTCAGAGAGATCTACCAGAGCGTCAGCGAGCTGTATGGTCTGATCAAAGATCACGAGCAAGATTTGGTCGTTGTCGAAAAGGCAGGATCTCTGATGGAGAAGACTGAAATCAATCTCTCGTATCTCAATGACTGCGTTCAGAAGTACGGCAACAACACTCAGCACACAGATCAGGGTTCTGATTTCTCGCGTAGCAGAGTTTCCCAATCTCCAAATGTCCCATCATCGCTCAACAATACACCAAACGATGTTGCCACAAGATCTTATGGAAATCTGGAAGAAGTTGAGATGAAGCGTCAGGTCCAGGACACTATGAGACAACTGATAACCGAGATGGTTGGATTGTTGGCAAGGAAAGGTTGTTGCTCGACTGATTACCGCGCGGACTGTGGTATGAATCACTTTCATCAACAGAGTGGCGAGCAGCAGCTCTCGGTCGACGACTCTGATGACTTCGAAATACTCTGAGATCCATAGGTGCGCACAAGGCACTGCAGAGGGGAATGGATGACATGGAAGCGCAGCGAGCTTCCAGAATCTTGATGTAGTTACCATGTAGACAGAAAGAGTTGAGAGCTATGCCAACACAAAGAACAGCATTGGAAACACTGGAAAATGACGCGCCTAGAATGCGGCATAACAGAACGCGCATCTTCTTCCAACACGCGGCGGCTGGAAAATGGAGCAAAACTTCACATCTTAATCACTTACACATCTCTTCTCAACTTCAACAACCACCTCGAAACACAACATGACTGTCCTCACCGAGTCTGAGAACCAGGAACTCCAACGAAAGATTGAGCGACTGGCCAACGCGCTCATCACATCCGATCAGCCAGACGAGTGGAAGCAGCACTTCCGCACCGATACCGACCTCCAAGGAATTAAGTCACTGCTTGCCCAGAAGCGTGCTCGTCTGAGCTACGCCCCCCTCCGCGAATGGCAACAGAACGAAGCCACTTCCGCACTCGCCCAGGTTGAGACGTGCATCCAAAAGATGGAAGTGAACCATACCAGGTAAGTCGTGAACAACGGCCAAGAGGCAATCATGTCTGATNNCATAATAAGTTCTTCCTACGTCTGCTCTGTTGTCAAGGACTCCGTCACCACAGTTCTGAACACCACCCTCGAAGAGGTCAGGAGAGGCGAGATCTTCACTGGCCCATCTGGGTCTGCTCTGCAAGCCGCTGTCGTGATGATCAACAAGCAGGACATCCTCGACGCCGTCTTTCAGAGAGCCAACCTTGATGCACTCGACTCTGAAATCACCATCAAGAAGCATGTCGTTGCCGCCCTCGCAGGCTTGGTGCAGAGAGAGATGGTGAGATCTGTCGACAGCCTGTCCGGATACTGAGTTTGGTGAGAGGAAAGGGCGTGTCGGTTCATGGTGTTGCACATCTTGGTTTTGATGAGATGTGTTCGACCCGAGAAAAACAAAACCTAGGTGGTTGAGGTTTGGATGCAACCTCGAATGGTAATTTGGCAAGGAAGGGGGACATAATAGAGTTGGTACGTGATACTCCCCAAATGGCAGCCGCGACTCGATGCAAATGTGTTTTTGCTGTTTCTCAAAACGTGCCTGCTTTGTACTTGCTGCCATCCCTTATCATCCCCATCTGACCAACAAGCACTCCTGCCTACACAAATCTAACGCCTCGTCATCGACATCACAAGTCGAAATGGAGCACACCAAACCAGAGCCCGACTTGTCAAAGATCCACAAAGCAGTCGAAGATGCCCTCACAAAGATCCAGGACGCGCAAATCGACAACCATGACCCCAGCAAAACCAAAGAGGACACGAACCGCGACTTGATCGAAGCATCAAACATCCTGGCTCAAGCCAAGGAAGACATTGCCGCGTATGTTGGACCGCCGCTCACATGAGACTCATCGAACTATGACTAATCAGCTGTATCAGTNCAATCCATCGACACTAAAGTCGGCCATGCTGTCGACTTCGTCATAGGCAGGATCGACAGCCTCCCCAGAGATCATGCCATCAAAGGGGCTTCCGACGTTCACGCCCCAAACTGGCCCGAGCTACGTGAAGGCCTCATCAAACAAGTCAAGATCCGACTCGAGGCCTTCTACTTTCAGCTCGAGAAAGGGATGTTGGTCACAATTGACCCCAAAATCTTCGAAGGCCAGGCCAGGAGAGAAGCGTCAGAGGTTATCATAGGAAAAGTGCAGGAGATGCCAGAGATACTGTCCAAGGACCTGTGAAGGATGACACGTAGACTGAGCAACACCACTAGGCCAATCCTCAAGAGTGAGCCTATGAAAAGTCCAGTTACGCTGCACACGACTGACCAAGTAGTAAAACCCATGTCTTCTCACAACCACGTCATGCCAGTCAACATCCATCGAGTACCAACGTCAACATATTATCGCTATCATTTGGAGAAACAACATTCCTCTCGAATCAACTATACCTCCAGATTGGACATGCATGAGTACAAGGAAGAAGACTATATCCAGATTGCTGTCTTTCCACAGAGTAAAGTACTAGAGCAACAAGCAAACTGTCACTCTCCTCCGGGTCATAAGGTGGTAGACTTGCTTGTTGGTACCTCTGACATCTACAACGCTGAACACGCTTTGCACAGTCCCAGTGATTACAACCTGTGCTGCGCTGTACACGACACGTTTGTAGGCAGTCCTGCTGGACTTCAATGCTGAGGCAGCCAGCGGACGCATCTGTTGCACGTGTCAGCGGGTAAACCACGAGTCATTATTACACCGTGACTGTTCCTACAATCTGATCGTAACATGCGCCAACTACGTGGCAGCCGTATCTTGTGATAAAACGGAGCACGCGACAATGATCTATATAAGAAAACCGTAGATGTTCTTCATCACTGATCCGACCACCTCGATCCACAAACATGTTGTCATTCGAACTCTCAAATCATGTCGAGGCTGGCCAAGAAGAAGCCAGAAGCCTTGTCGCAAGTCTCAAAGTCATCCAGCAGACCTTGAGAGATGCAGGCACAGACGTCAACATCCTCCGAGACCTCAACGTCTGTGTGTTCAAAGCTCAAGAACTGTCCTCTGAGTCGTTCCTCTTCATCGAGAAGGAAGCAAAGAAGTTCCCGAGTCCCCCTTATCCATCTTTTCCGAGTGAAACAGCTGACAATGTCAAATCNAACAGCGCCAGAAAGATGGCAGACTTCCTCACCAACCGAGCAATTTCAGAGATTGTGGATGGATTGGTCAAGCAGGTTCACTTGTACTCGCACCACAACAAACTCGCCGTTCTTGTCCTACGACACTACTTCGATGGACCCTCTGGCGACGCCAATCGCAAGATGCTGGAAGACAAACTGAGAGCAACCAGAGATGTGGGTAGTCTTGGTGACTATCCCTGGACATGTGAGTTCGAGGACGTGCTGGTAAAGTACAGACTCGAGGTTGAGAAGCTTGCCGTGGAGTATGTGGTCGAAGATGCGAAGGAAATGTTTGAGCGTGAGGCTCAGGCTTGCTTTGCCATGGAAGATGATTGAGAGCTGGGATTGCTACAGTTCCATGATGGAGAGGGTACTGAGAAGGTCCGTTTCGAAAGGTCAGGTTAAGGGGTTCAGTTTGGGCCACATAATGAAGTGGCGATGTAAGCAATAGGGTTGAAAGCATTATCATGTCAATTAAATGTCTTTTTGGCAATCCAAGTACCTTACTCCTCGTGCATGATACTCTCACCTCCCATATCTTGTGATTGACGATGAACATCTTGTCCTCAAACAAGTCTCCGTCGTGTTTCTGGTATCTAGACTGGGTATTCAAGCAGACTTGTGAATTGATTTTCTGGAAGAACTTCGCTGACCAAGTTTCACTGACTCTTCTGATCAAGTACGGACATCAGCAAACACGACAAGATTGAACATCTACTACCTCGTTCACTCTGGATGTCAGTTTCAATGGTACTCAGACATTTGGAGCCTTTGGCCAAGAACATAAATATTTGACTCGACTCTTCTGTTGCTCCCTACTGATTAGCCAACACGACAATAGTATCACTACAACTCTTTTCACACCGTTACCAAACTTACGCGCTCTTATCAGCCAACCATAATGGATCTCGAAGCTGTAGTGCCTCCATTCCTTCGACGAGCTGTAATAGAAGGCAGCGAGCTCAACATCACTCTACATGACAACATGCAGCAGCTGAGGGCTGCCGGCGTCGAGTATCACTTGGTCCAAAACAGTAAAGATACCCAGGAATCTGCCAATCAGAGGTAAGTGATACTGAAAACCGAGAACAATCAAATGCTAATTGATCCGAAACAGTGTCAAGGATTTGATCTGGCACGTTCACGACAGAATCATCAAAGATGCGGTCACTCGTCTCATTGAAAAGGTCCGCTCGCCATCAGTCCAGCCTCAACTCGATTCGGTCAGACTTGATCTTTTCTTTGAAGGTCCAGATGGTGACAAGAGACGCGAAGGCCTGGTATCCAGCTTGAAGACTGCGAAGGGTTATGCCGGTGTCTTTCCTCTTGATGGTATTGATTACGGAGTGCTTCTCCAGAGATTTGCGCAAGAGGTCGATGAGAAGGCTCTGAGCTTCGCAAAACAAGACGCGAAGAAGATGGTTGAAACTTACTTCAACGGACTGTCTAGATGAGACGTGATGAATACTCCATGGAGTTACCAACACAAGACCACACCACGCATGACCAGATGTACAACAGCTCTTGGAAAAATCGGCCTCAGAGGAGTTTAGAAACCAGCAAGAGTAAGAAGCAAATACAAAACCATATGAACCATGCCACTGTTATTCCTATACAAGTGCAAGAGATATATTTTCGAACCTTTGTCAGAATCACTCCTCTCAATCACTCCACCAAAATGACCCATTTTCAACTCTCACTGTCACTAACCCTCAAGGCACTCAGCACTTCTGGAGCATTGATAGAAAGCCTGCCGTTGCTCTCTTGTCGTCTTCCATCCATCCGTCCACCACCAACACATTCGCAACTGCTCTATTTGCAACTCCATCCAAAACTTCTCACACTACTCAGCAATCATCAGACACGATGGTCCTCACTTTATGTGATCTCCTCGCCATGACGACAATGCAACTTTACACGATCGGCCAGATCGCGGTGGACAACCCCACCATTCAAGACCCAATCAAGCACTCTCTCGCCAACATCGAAGAAGTCGAACGCAGAGTAGTATGCCAGGAAGCAAAAGTAAGGAAAGCCTTGAGAATCGAAATACGAGCATCCAATGCCGACGAACTTGGGGGGAAGAGTTTGCACAACGAACGAGTACATCCCAACCAAAGTCGTCAACCACGCAGTCGATCGTTTGGTCGCCAAACCACGTGCAGAGTCAGCTCAGCCTTACTCCGACACTATCAAACGCCTCTTCGAAGGTCAAGGAGGTGATGCTGGACGCAAAGCCCTGGAAACCAAAGTCAAGAAAGCTACCAACTGGGTCGATCTCGATGACTTCGAAAACAGCTCATCGAGAGAGAACCTGGAGGCATACGAGGAGGGGGTTGAGGAGTTGGCTTTGAAGTACGCTGTTGAAGAGGCAAAGGAGTTTGCCGCAATGATTGAAGCCCAACAACTACTGATGGTGCAGATTGAGGACACAAAAGGACAATCACTACCTACAAACTGAAGAAGGGCTTGGTAAGATGTACAACAGCTCTCGCAAGTCTTGGAAGGTCATAGTCTCAGACTGCTGGTCAAGAAGTGACAATGCCCAAACAGCACAACAGCACAATCTAGACGACGACGACGAGCGACGAACACGGTCCAACATCCAACCAAATTCCTAGACAAACCAGTCACGAAGAGCCTTCAAGCAAATACACCACCCACAATACCAAATCCATAAACCCTCCACCATCACATACCACAAACCCTTCATAAGATATATGTACCTCCCGTATCTGTATCAACGACCTGTGCTCTCAAGTGGCCGCAAACTTACAAAGGAGTTGTGTAATTCACATTAATCTAGCGACGACGCGGAAGGAAAAGAGAAAAAAAAAAAAGCAAGGGTGAGGATATAATACCAGACCCATAAACTAGTTTTTTCTTTTCCTGAGGTTGCCCACTTGAACTTGGCCTCGTTGATCATGGGAAGGGAAGAAGAGGCCGGTGGGGTTATGTCGCTGGTTGGAAGAAGAGATAGAAGAGGTGAGGGGCGAGTTTGGGAAAAGAAGATGGAAGTGATGATGAGGTAGGAGCGACTAGATGGAAGAGACATGGAAGCGTGAATGACCTACAAGGGAAGCTACCAGGCAGTAATGATAAGAAATATACGAAAGCTTTTGAACCGTTCACAAACACAGACGTGGAGCAAAGCAGTAAATCAGCAAACGCGACTCTGGTTGGCGCATACGGACAAGTCGAGAAGAAAGTTGGAACAACGAAATACGAGAAAAGCAGACACGCTGGGTTGTGTTTTTTTGGGGAGGGAAATATCATTTTCTTTTCGTTGACAAGCACAGTCGAAAGGGGTATTGCGTGGTCTTGTAGATATGCTTTTGTTGCGCGTGTGTGTGTTTGCAATCTCTCCTCCAGCCAGGGAATCTTCTGTCGGAAAAGGGATGGCGCGCGCGCGCAAAAAATCAGCCAGCTAGAAATAGTAGCAGACAGTTTCCAGCAAGGTTAAAAAAAACCCCAAACTCCGAGTCCCCCTTTGTCATTGTGGAAAAAGCCTTAGGGGGTCCTCCGTGATGCCATGGTGTTTTTGTTTTTCATGTCCTTTTGATCGGCTCTATCAGCACTTGTCGTTGCAATGCTTGTGTATCCAGAGAGTCGCTCACCTCACACACAAAAAAGCCCCCGGTTCCTCTGAGCGAGACGCTTATCGGCTGGCGCTCCAGACGTTCTTGAGGAAGCCGTCACGCTGAGCAAGGCGGTTCATGCAGTCGTCGGACTCGCCCATGGCGCGAACGAAGCCGCAGAGGGCGTAGGCCTGGGTCTCGCCATTGAATCTGCCGTTGTCGTCGACCTTGGCGATGCTGATCTGAACAGAGCCGTGGTCCTTGGCCTTGATGATGCGGTTGGTGGCGCTGCACTTGCGGGGGACGTAACTGCGCGTGCGAGAAAATGTCAGCACTGGTGTTCTTCTGGTCTCTTGTGCTCTGCTCTGTCCGTGTCTCTTTCTGTCGCTCGAGGGCGCGCTCTTTGCTCGGTGGGGGAGGGCGGATGTCTCAGGAAATGATGGGGGATCGTACAGGTCGACAAGCTCTCCGCGTTCGTTCTCCATGGTGACGGTGTTGTGAGGTTGGGGGTTGTCGGAAAGAAAATGGGACTGAAGACGACGACGTTCGGCGGTGCGAGAACGGGAGAAATTCGACTTCGTCAAAGCCCACGCAGCGTCCCCCCAGCCCGCAGCCATTTCGACGCCAAGCCTGCCTTTTCGCCATGATCGAGGTCTGTGCGTCTTCGGTCGCTTTGTTTTTCCGTTCCGAAGTTTGCAGCGCATATCAACTTCACTCATCAGAACATCGAGTGCAGCATTTATCTGCAGTCACTTTTGATCCAGTATCGTTTTGCTATTCATTGTCAGGTAGGAGACCATAATGTCAAGTTTGGTATCAGAAAAATACTGTCGATTGAACGATCGAAACCATCGCTCTATGCACCTCGAACCCCCCAAGGTATTAGGTCGTGTATGAATATAAAGGAAACGCAAAAGTAGCATCAAGTGCAAGCAGTATTGACAAGAAAAGAGCCTTAAAAATCAAAATATCCCCCATCCTTTTGTTTACAGCATCATTGCAGCAGCAAAGAAGGCCACAAGCGCGACAAGGCTGCCTGCAACGACTCTGTTGCCATCGTTGGTACCACTACCCGTCTCAAGGCCTTGAGAGAATCCGGTAGATCCACCTCCTGAAGAAGAGCTCGAGTCCGAAGAGCCCGATGACCCAGAAGAGCCTGACGAACCGCTGCTGCCAGAAGATGAATCACCGCTAGCGACATCACTACCAGACTCGCGCGAACCACCACCAGAAACACCAGGAATGGTCTCGGGTTGAGCGGTCGCAGAGGATGAGGCCGAGGACTTGTTGCCACTCTTGGTAGCAGTAGAAGTCGAGCTAGAGCTGGCACCCTTCTTGGGCTCCTCACCAGTAGCAAGGAATGAGGACAAAATGGTACCGTTGTTGCCAACGACGACGGTGTCGTTGGTTGCGTACTTGTTCTCGTACCAGTAGGCCTTGTTACCTTGGTTGTTGTAACCCGAGGGAGGGTTGTAGCAGTCGACGGTCTGTTAAACTTGATTAGTCTCGTACACATGACGACCACGGAAGGAGTTTGAACTTACGACATCCTTGACCATGGCATAGTAGTAGCCATTCTGCATGTACGGGCTGCTCCAGTCAATCTCACCACCAGCCCACTCAATAGTACCTTGAGCGTTGCCAGCCTTTCCAGCAGGCCACAAACTGAATTGGACTCTGGAGGGGGTCTGAGGGTAGTGGTACTGGCCAGCAGTCTCGTTATAGGTATCGTTGCGGTTAAGCGTACGAAGAACTTGGCCGTCAACCTCCCAGCTGAGGGAGTCAGGGGTCCAATCGATCGTATAAGTGTGCCATTGTGAGTCAGTGTTGGCTGCGGAAAGGTTCTTCTCGTTGCCGTCTGGAGTTGTGTTAGTCGCGGTGTGCGAGTACAGCATTTTGACAGGACTTACNNAATCAGTGATTCCTTGGAAGTAGTAATTGCTCTGAGCATTCGCAACATCTGTACCAATGAACTCAAAGTCGATTTCGTCCTTGACGTCACTCATCATGATGAAAGCAGTAACGACACCAGCGCCTCGACTTGTCTTCATGGTAGCGCTCATCTTGCCGTACCAGACATAGCGTGTGCTACTCAAGAGAGTGCCCGATGAATCCTCGGTCATGGTGAGCAACACAGCCTCGTTGTTGTACATCAACGGATCTCCAGAAAAGACCCAGTTGCCGCTAGATGGGTCTCCAAGGTATTCCGTGTTCTCAATAAAGCCATTCATGTTGTTGAAGTCGTAGTCGGAAGACTTGCAGATAGGTGCAGGCATGCAAGAATCCATGCTGAAAGAGTCCTTGGGATAACATCCTCCCAGACAGTATGCGCCAACGCCGCAGAATCCGTAGGACGAACAGCATGGTGCGCTGGAAGGGCAGGGGTTGTTTGAGTCGCAGCTGATCATGGCCTGAACGGCCGAGGCCGCTGCCACCGTCAGGGCAGCCACAGCGCGTATCGTCTTCATTTTTTATGTATTTCCGCGTCACGGATGTGCGTCACGTATGGCGATGTGAACAGTCGAGCGAGTGGTGCGTTCGTAGGCTGAGGCAGCGTCGTGGACAAGGTCGAAGGGGGAGGCGTCGTAATCACGCGGCCCGCAGAAAGTCGTTGGTTCGTGTAGAGACGGGCTTGTGGCGACAACAAACGAATGATGCTGCCGAATAGTATAACAATATCCAGCAGGCGAGGTGGTGTTAAGAATAGGTCAGAGAGCGAGGGCGCAAGAAGGAAAAGAATGCAAGATCGATTCTGTGTTGCCTTATTGCTGGCGTCAGAGACAAAAATAAGTCAGAGTTCAGGGCCAATGCGAGATGCGGATGGCGGATGCGCCTGCCCGCACACCGCAGGGCCAAGCAAAGGGGCGACGGCGTGTTTGCATGTCGATCATTTGTCTAATCCCGCTCGTATCAAACCGCCTCTTCCTCGACTGTTTCGCCATTCGATTCATGCCAGCGAGGTCACCAGACCACACTCCTCATAGACGGAGCGCCCCCAGTGGCATCTGATACATCCATCTTCTTCGCAGAACCACTTCTCCTGCGCATGCGCAATGTGCTCGGCGATCCTCCATGTTCGAGGTCGAGACTACCTCGAGATCCTCTCCACATTTTTCGGCAAATCATCTCCGCGAAACTTCATAACCGTCATTAATCTGCATAACAACCACTCCATGTTGTTGACAACAGACCATCTAGTTGGTTGTATACACGTTTTTACTGTGAAGAAAGAACTTGAAAAATCATGAACGTAATACCATCGAGAATCTATCTCAAGGAACAATGTATAAAACGGCAAAAAGGAGAATCGAAACCCAATCGATCTACAATCTGCAGTAACTGAGAGCATCTCCATGATTCAACCTCATCCTACTCTTCAATTCCAGTGATAACAATCCCAGAGAATAATACACATAGGAGGATCAGAGCGATATCCTTCGCTCATTCGCAACAACCCGATATCAGTAGCCACCACTTCACATGTGTGCAGGCAAGCAACCGTGGCACCATGCGTCAGAGAAGTTTGGCAGATGCTCAGTCGCCTGAATGACCTCAAAGTCGCCGCAAGGAATTGAAGGATAGTGCGCGTTTCTAGCCCATTCTCGGACACGGCTGTTGGGCGAGCTTCCGTTCTTCTTAGACCAGGGACGCCCGCCATACTTTTGGCCCTTCTTAGTAGGCTTGCCGTAAAAGCCATTGTCGTACTCGTTGAAGTTGACTGGTGCGTTGGGGTTTCTTTCGGCAACTGGTCCGTCACCCTTGAACGAAATCTCAAGACCATCGCCACCACGCCAACCATAGCGCCATCCGGGAGCGGCGGATTTGACATCCCAGCCTCTGCGGTGAAGACCATCGTCTCGAAGGTCAGGCATAGTCGGAAGAGGTGCCCTGCCAAATCTGACTCCACTCTGACCAGGATTCATCCAATCCCATTGCGGTTTGTAGACATTCATGCCTGGATCGACAACGGGTCCAAGCGAGGACAAAGATGGGCTGGTTGTGAAATTTGAGAAAATCGCTGAGGAGATTCCAGGAGACGACGCAGAGCTGGATCTACGCTCTTTTCGCTCTCTGAGGATGGCCGTCTTGGTCTCGAAAGGAAGATCGTACCACTCATCGTCGGGGATCCAGCTTGGACAGTCATCAAGAGCCGAAGGGCACTGATTTGTGAGCTGCTGGAGAACTGCCATAGGAAGAACAGGTGGACAAACAGGGAAAACTGTAGGGCCAATCAGTGGCGCCAACCCAAGCGTGGGCGCGACACGAGTGGAAGGTGCAGGTGGCAGAGGAAGTCTGAAAGCAGGCTCCGGGGCACTCAACGGTCCAAACTCTTCTTCTGAAGTAGGTGTAGGAACGAAGTGAGCAGCAGTAGCACGCAGGCTAGATCTAGCAGGGCCAGAGGTGGATCTCGGCTGGCTCTTCGAGGTTTGAGCCTTGACTGGACCGCATCGCACCACTGCGGGATCCTTGTGCGGAGATGAAGTGCAGGAGATGTGTTGAGAACGGCAGGCTGCCTGGAACTCACGCAGCTTTTCTGCTTGATGTGCTTCGTCCATGCTTGAGGATGGTGCAACAGATGTCTTGACTAGACTGCTGCTTTGTTGGAGAGCATGAGCTTCGGCGGTCTGTTTGATGGTGTCGAGCAGCAGAGCAGAAGCGGGCTCGAGCTTGGTTATCAATGAAGAAAGAACAGTGTTGGATGACTGTTGCGTCTTCTTGTGAGCACCGGTCTCAGTAATCGTCACCTCGGACTCGTTGAACATGTCGGGCTCCTTCGTGGCTGTGAAATTGTCCCTGACGCAAGCCGTCTCTTTGGACTGCGTAGCTCCAGAGTCTCTGCGTGGTTGTCCAGCCGAAGAAGCGCTTGATCGTCGCTGGCTGGTAGAAGATGAAGAAGCACTAGACAGACATCTTCTGATGGGATCAAGTATGGAGGCTCTGTCGATCGGCTTGGAAGTAGCCATGCCAGCTATGGTAAGTTCGACCATCTGTGCAGTCGGGTGGTTGGGAGTTACAGGCCCAAGATCAGTAGCTGATGTGTTTGACGAAACAGCGATAGGAATTCGAGAAGGGCTGGCTGGGCGAGGCAAACTACTGGAAGGATCTGGGATGTTGATCCTCAGATCAAGCTTTGTTTTCTTTGAGGGACGTACAGAGTTGCCAGAGAAAGACTGCAACATGCTAGTTTGATCGAACTCGAACGTTCCATCCAGACCGAATGGGAACGAGGTTGGTGTGTATCTGCCATGCGCAGGAAAAATCTTGCGTCTGGAAGCGTCGAAGACAGCAGATGCCACAGATCGAGTAGGAGATTGTTGTTCTGATGGAGAAATGGCTGCACTAGACATCATGTCGGCACGCACGGACTTCGGCTTGCAGGGAGAAGGAGATCTAGCGGCCTCGGATGTTCCAGCAGTGCGATGCTTCGAGGCCTTTGTGGGCGAGGCATAGCCTGGTGTCTTCGATGCTGTAGCCTTGGTCAAAGTGGGCTTGCTCGGCTTGGACTTGAGTGAGTTGGCTTGGGCTTGAGCCAGCTGAGTATGAGTGCCTTTGACGCGAGCGGTGCGTTGCAGAGACTTGTTGGGACTCGAGTGGGGTGCCATCGGTATGTTCTCAGGCGTCAAACGTGCAGTGTGAACATCGTCGTCCATCTGCATCCATGCCTTTGGGAGTGACTTGCGTGCATGGCGTTCGGTGATAGTAGCGTGCTGCTTCTGGGAACGAGTGCCACGACCTGAGCGGTCGACGAGATGCCAATCGCCGTCTTCATCCTGGTCGGAGATACGAGAGACGGTCTGGGGCTCGGACAGAATATGGGGCTCGCGTGTCTGGGCGACAACAGGCGGTGGTTGTGGAAGAGAGTTCTTAACCGCCTTTGCATAAGTTTGGGTCAGAGCATCGTTACGAGGGCGAGTCGTGAGAGAAAGCGCAGGAAAATTCTCAAGAGGCATGGAATCAGGAGTCGAAGGACTGGCCGAGACTGTCTGGCCTGACGACTGGCTGTTGTGTTCATGGAGTTCTTGAAGTCTTACAGCTGCCGAAGCGCTTGGGTTGCCGAGTTGGCGGACTCTGTCAAGGACTTGCTGTAGTTGAATCTCGATGGCCTTGTAATATGCAGGAGGTCTTCCGCCGCTGATGATATCGTTGTAACGGCATTCGGCTTCCTGTGCAAACTCATGCTCGTGGTCGCTGTTGAGAGTCAGCAAGTCTTGCACGAAGTCGAAGGGCATCGATGATGATATTAACCTCATCTCGTGGGTATCAGGAGCCATAGCGCTGGATCTTGTCAGAATGAGCATATCAAAAGCGTGGTTGCATGGGATGACGAACCTCACTATGATGTGTAAGGTGTTACTCGATGGATAGATAGATTGATCAACTTCTCGTGTCAAAACAATGGATGGTTCTGTGTTGGAGAGATCAGATTCGACTGCACACAAAGACGCAGCTGTTGTGTCGGCGGGAGGCGCTTTGACACTCGCGCCTTCTGTGTTGTGTTTTTGCTGGTGTTTGTCAAAGTGAGCCAGAGGGACGGCGCCTTCACAAAGCTTGACAAGAATGAATTCTTGATGTCGGCAATGACCATAATAATGGTATCGATATTGGCACATGGCCTTGGACATTCAGCCAATAATGGCTGTGAAGTCAATGGTGATGTATGTCTATATCAATCAGCTTGTGTGGTGGGTGACCGCGTATGATAAACAGGCAAACACAAACAGATCGTTCGAACTTCCTAGTCTGTAATCGCCACCGAGAGATTCTATTTCGGTATTCGAGTCGCTGCGGTGATTAAATATCGCAATGCACGCTCATCTGACCACCAAAATCGGGTCTGATGAACATAGATCTACTGACCTTCAAGCGACACCTTCATCAATCCGTGGTTTTTCTACAGCCATACACTTTGTAGAGTCAAACACCAGCACCTTGCAATGAGGAGAGCTCGTCACAACATTTGTTCGTCACAGTGATATATGATTACTTAGCTTAGAACCGCCTCTTCTTCTTCACGGACGCTTTCGACTTNNTTCGTTTTGTTTCAACTCTTGCCTCTTCCTGTTGGCTCTCTCCGCCGATGTTTCTTCTGGGATCGGTTGCTCCTCGCTGGCTTTNGCGCTTTGCTCGAGTCTGCCGAACCTCAGCCGTGTCCTCACGACTCTCGCGAGCTGTAGACGTGAGTCCCAACTCAGAATCAGCATTGTCCTGTTGGTCTTCTTCCAGTATAGGCGGAGCTTGTGACGACCATCTGCTGAGTGATGGCTGGATTTGTGAGCTGCCACGTCCGACCCCACCAAGCCTACGTCTTCGAGAGGGAGACACTTGGCTCTGAGGAGGCAACATCGAGGATGGAGTTGGTGACAGCATGGTTCTTGAGCGCAGGTTGTGACCAAGTTCGACATCTGTGGGCGGCTTAGGTGGCGAGGAAGGCGGTAGAGCTTGAGAGCTTGATCTGCCACCTATTGCTCCTATCCGTCTTGCCTGTGTGTTGGAGCTTTTGCTCGGGCTGTCAGGTGCAGGGGTTTCCGTCTGTCCGAGACGGAAGTTGCGAAGAGCAGGAGGGGGAGGGGGAGACGATGCGACTCGGCCATCGTCGGTGCTATCGTCATTAGCAGAAATGTGTCTCTGGATACGTCTGGACGAGCGGACCGGAGAAGATATATTAGCAGGCATCTGCCGTTGCAGTTGCTCTGGTATCGTCTGTGTCTNGCTCGCCGTTAGTCAGGACCTTGATGGTGCTGATTGTCTTACTTGAAAGTCCAGATCGTCGTCTGTTTCGTCATCATCCAGGACCGAAGGCATTGGTACGCTGACTTCTATGTTTTCCTGTTGCGTGGGCATATCCTGCCACCATGTATTGGAAGTGTTAGTCAAGCTGGGAGCCATATCACCAGGCACATCACGAAGGACGGCATACAGCGCCTCATTAGAGGGTGAGCCCCCACTGTGTTGCAGCTCCGAGCCAGGTTGGAAGGGCGCAAGGCCTGGGACCCGACTGGCTACATGGTTCCTTTTCAAAGATCTTTGAGAGTTCCTGCCAGCCGAGACTCCTGGAAAGACAGAGCCAAGATCCGTGTTTGTAGCTTCCATCTTGTCAAGCAATCTCGACATGGCATGATCCTTGTCCTTTAGTTGAGCGAGCAGGAAGCTAAGCTGCTGTTGCTGTCGATGAGCAAGGAGAAGCAGGGGTGAAATGACCTCAGAAACCACCTCAATCTGAATGGCTTTGCTGAGTAGCATGATCCATTCGAAGGGAGGCAAAGGAGGTGGCAAGGGAGCTCTCAGTGTAAGCTTCAGAAGGTCAGGAGGCTGAAGGGCAAGGTGAACAGTAGTGCCAATCTCGTGATGAAGAACATCGCGTATCTGTTCGAGTAACAGGCGTAACTGGCCGGCATCATCGCCTGGATTGATGCTGCAAGCTTGATCCTCTGCATTTCGTACGACATCTCGATTGGCTAGAGTCTCAATCCATATGTTTGCAAGGTCGGTGATAGATACAGAGTAGCCAGCGTCGCCAATAACATACTTGACGAGAAGCTTGGGCAAGCCCTCAAGGTTGAGATTGAGGAGCTCCCAACGCCCTTCTGTACCCATGTTGAAGTTGCTGGATCATATCACGAGAGGATGCTAGAGACGAGATGCTCCGAGAGTGAAAGTTGGTGTGGCTGGAAAAAGGGAGGGCTGGCAGAAACAGCTTCACTGCTCTTGGCGCGCGTCAGAAGGGAAGCCGCGTTTTGAGATGCGACAAGAATAGATCGAGACTTGTTTGCTCTCGAATCAGCATTTGTCCAGTGTCGAGGAAACCACCAGATCGCCGACCAGAGGTGAAACGATCAGAGAGACTACGACGATGGATCACGGGGCTATGCGACGCGGCGGCCCACCCAGGTCCAGCATTCCAGCCAAACGAAGCGCCGCCGATGCCCAAGAGGAAGCGTGGGTTGCCAACGAAGACCGCTTTGTGCTCAAGCAGGCCAAGAAGAAGGCCATTATTCGAGCACGCGCCGGNAGAGCCGACCCCATCGATCTGCTTGCCGTCACACTACGCGCCCTGGATGCCACGCGCGACGGCTACGACAGCGACGATGACGATGGAGAACTTCCCGCTGTGGACCCCGAGGGTATCTTTGAAGGCCTCGACGACATTGAACTCGACGAACTGGACAAGGGAATCGACACCTACTTGACCCTCGAGCACAGCAGGAGTAACCGCGACTTCTGGAACGTACGTCCTGCAACCGCTCTTGTGACTCTACCATCCAGCTAACCTCCCTGCTAGACAATGAAGGTCATCTGCAAAGACCGACGCCGTGCCACCCCTGGCAAGCTCCAAACTGCTCGAGGAATGTCGTCGGTGACTCCTGAGATCGATCGCCTTCTTGCGCCCAAGACACACGAACAACTCGAGGCTTTGGAGAAGCAGGTCAAGGCAAAGCTGAGATCCAACGACGATATTGATGTCGATTACTGGGAGAATCTTCTGAAGAGCCTGTCCATCTACAAGGCCAAGGCCAGGCTGCGACAAGTCTCCAAATCTGTCTTGGGTGCTCGTCTGGTGTCCTTGCGACAGCAACAAGAACAAGACGCTCTAGCCCTACGCAACAAGGTCAGAGAAAGTCTGAAGTCCTCTTCGCTTGCCGCTCCAGCAGAGCAGACGCCACTCACACCATCATCTGCTGTCTTGGACCCGGAACCCTTGTTACGCTTGAACCCAGAAGACAAAACATTGCTTTCGTTCGAAGAGGAAGACTTCAAGCAGAAATTGGTAAGCGCCGCTGCATAGATCGACAAAGCGTTATGCTGACTCAAGTGCAGNGTTCAAGATAGGCGCAGAGTCCTCAAGCTCGGCTATATTCCAGCTCGTCATGGCACCAAAATCTCCAACGCCGAGGTCGCCTTGTCTTCTGAACCAAAACGGGACGACACGTCTAGGATTACAAGTGCATTGTATGACCGAGAGGCCGCGAGAGGCTTCAACGACAACGAGGAAGCATTCAACGCCGAGGAGGATGTCTCAACCGGAAGACCCAAGTGGGCCGAGACATACCGTCCACGAAAACCACGCTACTTCAACCGCGTTCAAATGGGCTACGAGTGGAACAAGTACAACCAGACTCATTACGACCACGAAAACCTTCCACCCAAGGTCGTTCAGGGCTACAAGTTCAACATTTTCTACCCCGATCTCGTCGACACAACCAAAGCACCCACCTTCCGCATTGAACGCGAGAACGGTCGCAAGCGGGGTGAATCATTTGCCCCTGCTGGAGCCGAGGATACTTGTCTCATTCGTTTCATCGCTGGACCACCATATGAGGACATTGCCTTCCGTATCGTCGACAAAGAATGGGACTACAGCGCAAAGCGTGAGCGTGGCTTCAGAAGCAGCTTTGACAAGGTATGTCAGAACCTCCTTCTTCTTTCCTGTCAATTCGCGGGGTTTCATGGTACATCTCCCTGGTTGCAGCTATTGTTTGACTTTAGCAACCATCTCCCAGCAACGGACGGTGCCTTGCCGGCGGCAGACACAATGCACTGCATGCTGGGAGTACGGGTTGACGAAGACTGGAGAGCACACTGTTTTCCTGCACACACATGCTGCTGCGACTAGCTTGACATCATGCAGATCACTATGCATTAGCCTGAGCTTTTCTGACATGTCATCATAGGGAATTCTCCAACTACACTTCCAGTTCAAGAAAATCTATTACAGAAAATAAGCATCGAACCTGGATTGCTGCGCGACAGCTTTTCGACAGATCAGCGTTTTCAACCCATCATTCACTGCTATGGATGAGCATGACACGCAACTACGACTTCACGTTTCGTTGCATGTCAATTCCAAATCATGCACGCTCAGAAACACCTGTTGGTCCGAAACATGTGTATCATCAACGCCTTTGCTGCAGGGCCCGGCTTCGTGCATGTCTGTACCCGGGATTTCAGCATGCTTTTGTTGTAGATCCAATGCCGCTCTGACAACATCCAGTCCGTGCTCATGAAGCCAATTATTGAGCAAAAGCTGCACTTGGCATTATTGTGCCTGATCGAAGTAATAAACTCTTCTGAGACCATGCCTGGTAGTGTAGAGTTTGCTTCCCGTTCAAATCGTTGTCTGACATCAAACAGATATCTTCTCCACAAAGACGATATTGATCGTATGCTTTGTAGGCAAGTAGAGGTGATCGTGCACAATTGCGATGCAATAACGCCCCTCAAGCAGATGTTCCTGCCTCAGAATCATACTTGCTATGCTGTAGAATTAGGTCAAACTTCGTGCTGATGAACAGTGCGTGTGTGTGTGTGTGTGTGTGCTTGCAGCCGCTCACCTGCATTTCAAGCGTCACACAGCCCGCAACGGATATGCCTTCCGGAAGGTTCGGGCGTTACCCTCTCCACGTCTTGGTGATTGAGCTTCGCCAGGACCATCAGGTGTGCCATGGGGCTGCGCTCTCACGGGATGCTCCAGCTCCATCATGTCCAAGCCTTCTTTGTGTCCCTGCTGAGATATATCCGCTGTTCATTGTGGAACTCCAACATGGAGGCTCTGATGCTTTTTGTCATGCAACTGACCACTCTCTGCTGATTCTTTCAGGCCAGCTCAGGACAGCGTATTGGAAATAGACATACATTGTGCTAAACGCTCGACGGGATCTTTCTTTCATGTTCGGTCTGATCACTGGATGCAGGAACATCAGCCCTTGACTGGTCACATCTTCTGAAGCTCATGGGCTTCCGATCCTTTGTCACGTTGCATATAAGGTGCTTCCAACCCTTGCCCATACGTGTCTTAGATTGTTTTATATTCATTCCACATCCTCATCCAGATCAAAGCTCTTGATTGACTCACCTCGTTGCGACATCTGTCGCATCTTTCACTCCGCGCTTGCAGTATCAATCTATACCTAGCAGCATTAAACTATGACCTACGCGATGACCTACAACTCCCAGCTGGATTGGTGGAACCAACCTGTGGACAACATTCACCGCCTGTCAATCACTCCTCACTGTCGCTCCGACAGCATTCACGCGTCAGAATACCCTTTGCAACAGCAGAATTCAGAGCGTGACTCCGGATTCTTCGCACCAGCTCACGTCAATGATGTATACCAAAGCACTCAGGCTATGCCCAACTACTGGGTCGGTGATCTGCCTCAATTCACCGAGACCTCTATGCCTTTCGCTTTGCTTCCTGCTCAAACCACGCCTGGAAACTATGCGAGCCAATGTATACCATCAGCATCACTGCCTCCAGCTGCTTTTAGCAAGGAACCTCTGCTCATCGACCAATTCTCCAACAACGATCTGACGGTGTTTGATAACACCAGTCCAACCTCATTCTTTCACAACCAGATTCTCCCTCTATCGGATGTGCCGGCCTTGGATTATGACAACGTGTCAGATGAGAATGCGTATGGCCGTAGGCAATGGACCGATTCTCCCATGCCAGATGAAATCGGCAGTCTGGCAGGTTCTGGTGAGACTGATGACAGCTTGGAGAACTCGGATCCATGCTATGCGGAACTGCTCAGGCAGGCCTTGATGGAGAAGAAAGACGATCACACCATGCTTCTCAAGGACCTCTACGAGTGGGTTCGCACCCACAGTTCGAAGGCTCAGGATCCTAGCAACAAAGGCTGGCAGAACAGCGTACGCCACAATCTTTCCATGAATGCGGTTGGTGTTTCTGGCATGTCCTCAACTCGGCTCTTGCTAATATTATGCCAGGCATTCGAAAGAGTCCCTCCACCCAACCAAGAGGCCGGCACCAAGAAGACAAGCTACTGGCGACTTACCAAGCATGCTGTCGAGCACGGCATTAGCTCAACTACTCGCTATCGCAAAGATAGCAAGCGCAAGACGCAACGCAATCCCAATCCCGCACCCATCCGCGTTCAGGCAGGTGCCAAGGGTGGGCAGGCAACACGCAGATCTGTCCGCCGCCAGCAGATGGCTGCCTCTCCACTGAGCAACCACTCATCCTCTTCCGAGGCGGCACGTCAACGCAATCTTCGCCGACCACATCAGCTTCGCCAGCATCCCATTACTCAGGTCGACGCATCCCCGTTGCAGCAAAGACTTCCACAGACTTTGCCCATCAACACACCATCCTACTTTGGAAACACAACAGAGATGTTCAACGTTCCCAACCCCTATCCGGCCGACAACAACATCGACGACAATCGCGATCTTCTTGGACCATATTGCAGCACTCAGCCATACCCAGACTGGTCTACCTCGCCTTCACCCATGAGCCAGCACGCCAGCGAGACTAGCGGTTGGCGGATGGATCGCAAGCCCTTCGGTATCTGATCATCTCTGGAGATAGTGTCATGCAGTCAAGCTTACGAACACGGCATATGCATGGGAACTGAGCGCAATATAGAGCGACTACACGTCTAGCTTGGCAGTTTCTGGACTATGAATTGGATTGGAGGCTAAGCATGTTGTATGTTAGATTGGGGCTGCATTCAGGGCTCACTCGCTCCAATGATCTGGGCCAATATTCAGTTTCTTCATGCCTGCTTGAGTACACGTCAAATTTTCAAGTGCGTTACAGGACCGACTTCCTTGCTTTGATGTTACATTAGTGTTGGTCATCCTGGGTGTTTTGTGGATTGACATGGTGAGTCGTCACTCGATGGAGGTTTTTGAGAAAAGGCCATAGATTGGCGCATCTCCTTATAGCTGAGCACAAGGCAGACCGATACAGACGTGGCACTGTTGAGCGTTTTTGNNACAGAGCGACTCGAAGTTGCAACTCACGCCTACTGTGCCGTTGTACAAGGTAGCTGTCATGGAGTGCAGTGACATATGCGGGAAGGCTTTGCAAGTCAAGATGGTTGTACGAGGAGCGNNCACTGCATATCCTTGACAGTAGTGGCTTCTTCTATCATCCAGCTGGGGAATTTCCTTGTCAAATAACACGTACGATCACCGGGCAAAAGCTGTCACAGTGCCTGGCATCAAGGGGGCTAGTCCATCGTGCGACGACTCTAACCCCCAGCACCTGCGTCCATGTCTCGGTTGTCTATTTTATCTTCCGATACTTGGTACTTGGTCTTCGCAAGCTGTCAGATATCTATTTTCATGAGCAAGTCAGAGCACCATGGACTCTCTGCCATAAACACAGTCGCGTGCAGCAGAGGATTAGGGCACGATCCGACAGCCCCAGTGCTGAAAGCGTTTTGCACGAGGCTGCTCTTCCCTTCGAGGTAGGTAGTCGGTGATCTATTCTTTTGCGCCACAATCGTTGCGTCTCCATACTTTGCAGGAGCTCTCGACTGCAAGCTGTTGTGAGCGTGCCTGCTGCGACACCTTGATGCTCGAGTAACCTGGTCCTCGACACTATCGAAATCTCACCGCAACCTGGGCAGCGGGCCAGACGTATCTCGATACTCATGCAAGATACATCTCGCGACCATCGCCAGTCCTGACACTGCCTGCATGGCGTACGCGCGGAAATATCATGCCAGCGAGGGTCAGCTGAAGTCATTTGCATGCTGCAGCGCGCGCCAAAGTAGGCTGTGTCCGCAAGCTTGCTCGCATCACCACCCTAATGGTTGCCTCAGGACTCAGGGCTCTATCCACTCTTACGATCAAAGATCAACAGTAACACAACATCGGTCAAAGAGACGTGCAGATTTTCTTTGCAGCCGCCTCGCTGACGTTCTTGGCAAATCATGTCAGCAAGTCAACACTTCGCAGGCTTCGAGAAGCAAACTCTATGTCAACGACACAGTATACATATTTTCCATCAGACGCTGAGCGGACCTCAAACCTGGGCTAGAATCCATCAAACATGCACCTGGCTTCAATGAATCTATGTTCAACTTCGACGGCGGTAACTGCACTGTTTACGCGCAACGCGCTTACCTACTCTTCCGCCGATGTGACCATCGCGTCTATCCAACCATTCGCAACTCGTCGTCACAAATTTGTTTACCGAGGAAACACCACCAGGCTGGCAATGAAACGGTCCGAATATATTGCGACCGTACCTCGTATGATAATGGATTCTACTATCGGATACTTACAGCAATACATATGCACAACACGAATGTCACTCACCGAAGTTCAGCAGATCTATTCATTTCCTGGTATGGCTGACGTTTCCGATGCCAACACCCGAAAAAATGTCGGTCAACCTTGAGGCTCTGGTGCTGATACCCAGCCATCGATTACTCGTGCCCTTCGCTGGATCGACAAAACAAGTACCATACGACCAGAGGCCAAATGATGATACGAGGTCAGCTCCAGGAGTCCCGTGGTTGCGTCTCCGGTGGAGTAAAAGTATTATTATACTCTCAAGAGCGACCCAACAAGAAGTACAGCCAGCCATCACATCATATCGGCTCGCCGAAATCATTGTCAAATTCCAACATCAAGCTAGGACTCACAACTCCCGAAACCGTTTGCAGCCCCAAGAATATTTGCCGGCATCCCATTCGCGCTCCCCTCTGCGTGTGACCGAGTCTACTGATGCAACACAAACCACAGATTGTCTCCACACGAAGAACGAGCCGCCAACTAATTCGTCTCACAGAGTATCTTTCAAGCGGCACGGCTCGAGAATGCATGCAACTCGTGCAGCTCTTGAAAGGTATGTGTACGTGTCAACCGAGACCCTTCTCGGTCCACTAGGAGGTGTCGTTCTTGCACCAACCGAACCTATATCACTTACGCTGGCCTCCTTGCATGCGACTTCAATGGTTCAACAGAACTATGAGTCGGTGTGTGGGAGAGTTCGTAGGTCTGACCACGATCAGGCCATATCGAGCTTCGAGTTGAAATAACCGCACTCGAGCGAGTGTGATATGCATCTGCAGCAGGACTTTCAACGTACAATCCGGTGTACAGGTAACTACCGAGAAATTCTTGCGGGCTGGTGGATTATGGTCTTCTGTGCATGCTACTATCCGTGATCGGTCTGCATATGCTTATTTCCGCTGTGAAAGAGGTATTGACAGGCAATAGCCTCTCCTTCTCCTCGCTACACCTTGCTGTCTTTGCCTCATTGATAATTTGTACTACGATATTTGCATGGCACAGGGGAAGAACGTTGTTGAGTCCTTTTTGTGAGTCTAGATCATTTATGTAGGTAACATCATAGCAAATTCATAGTACTTCAGTTCTCTGATACTACTTGTTTCTTGTACAAGATGACTGCGTCGTTTCTGGTCAGAGGTGTTTATGTGGACAGGGTCGTACTCTCGGCAAGCTGATTTTGGAGTATCGACGGCATCGTGGGTCACTTAGAGCTCTGGATGGTATAGAATCTTGTCTGAAGGTACTTCAATGTATCATACACGGTGTGTATGAGTTAGCGAGATGTAGGTACTGTCAGTACCGAATTAATCCATGTTTTCGTTTTTCGAAATCGACCATTAGTAATATGAGTATGCGTTGCATTGGTGGCTGACCATCTTCGCTTGACAAAATGTATCTCGCACGAATCTTTTACCGGACAGTCTACTAGCTTGATACAGCCATGCTACAGGTCAACAGATACCGTCTGGCAGAGAAGTCCATCCATCAGAAACCGGATGTCTGAAGACGGGCACCAGACTCGTTGCTTTCAGAAAAAAAAAAAGAGACAGCTTCGGCAGCTGCTCCATCGAGACCCACGCTCAACAACGCACCAAAACAGCAAGCTCTTCGATTCGCGAACTGGAAAGATAAAGACAAGAATGGCGATTGACAAAGGGTTCCAACAGAAAAAATGCAAAACGTATAGCAGCAGGGATTCCCACGTGGTCACCCACCGTAGTACTAATCTGCCGTTCAACTGCTTATGTATGGCAGAGCGGACGGGATGCCCAGTTTTCAGCTGACTGTGGCCGTACGTGGAAGAATGATTGAATTTAGAAATTATAATCAGAAGCTCGTTGCTCAGCTCATTGATTGAGATGTGAACACTACCGATGGAAAAGGTCATATCACATCGAGTCGGAAGGAGGTCACAATAAGCAAAAGAGACAAGAAGCGGGTAAGATGGTCGCTGATTACTCTTATGTTACACTCCATCCTCAAAGGTACGTTCTAGTTGCAGCTGCTCACGCACGTCAAAGCTCGCCACGCATCGCCTCTAATCCAAGCCCCAGAAGTGACATTCGGGAGGGTAACGCTAATTAGAGACTCGTCTGGTTGAGTCGAGGAAGTCAACGAAAACAAACAAGACGACATGATCAGACACTGGAAAAAAGTACATGCGGAGACTGCATGCCTCGACCTACACGTGGTGTAGGACGAGATCTGTCAAGCCGGCTACCACTCAGGTGCGGCTTTCCTCTATCATCTGCTGCCAGGCGAGGATCGCGAAGGTCTAAATATTCGAAGGCCTAACGCGCACCTCACGAATGTCCTGGTCCAGCTCGATGTCAAGAGCCTTGTCATTCTACTGAACCCAGCCACATACGATCCTGTAAAGTGTACGCCAACAGTATCACAACTGCCTCCCACTTCCTCCACACTCAGTCGACAGGAAATAAAATGGAGATACCACATTAGCAGATTCCAGGCCGGTAACTACCACGACGGACTCGGCCCCAATATGATGTTCACTAGCCACAGTGTTTTTGTCAGCTCAATTACACATGTCCGCAGCGCTCAAAGAAATGCGGCATCCTCTGAGCCCTACAATGCTGCATTGTTCGTGGACGGCATGCCCACAGAGAAGGCCCTTCTCAGAAAGCAAGGTGGAAGGAGGCGAGGCAAGCACTACATCTCTGTCTATAGAGACAGCTCGGGGAACAAAAGAAGTGATATGACTGGTCTGGAGCGCCATACACTGAGCTCGATTCGGTTCATGAGAATCTCTGGCAGGACGACTCCAGGTGAAGACATATCCTTTATCGCCATCCATGCCGCGGACACAAGGTCACAATGCATGCCAAGTTTCTTTGGTGATGTCGAGCTCGAGGCCCAGATGGCAGACTCAAAGATTTCACGCCTTGCCAGCGAGATCAACAGAGTCTACACTCACTACCACACCTAACTCATCTCCCTCTCTGAGTAGCACCATGGTTCCTACTGCTCCAGCCGTTCCCATTGTAGTTCCAGCCTACTCCAATGCTGTTCCAGCAGGTCCTACTGCAATTCTGGCCCTTTCTCCCATCGTTACAGCCAGCATAGCTCTGACTGCAGTCTCGACCTTTTCCAACATCGTTTCTACGAGCTCAGCTCCTACCTAGTACTCTCCGTCTTCTGGTAAAGCCATATCGCCTTATTGCCCAGACTTTGTCTTAATCCTGCGCGCACTTTCCAATGCGCATGCTCTCGAGCTCTGCCGACGGGTTTCTATGAGGACATGCCGACTGGTTCTTCCAATCCCCAGGGGTAACCTGGACCTGTGGATAATTCACTGGCTCAGGGCATCACTAACCTGCAGAATCCATCCTTACGTTATCGATACGCAACAGATGGGGATATGCTTCTAAAGCACACCGAGCAGATACATCCACGCCTTAACTCTTAGAACAAGTAGAGGCGATGCACGACTGACTGGTGGGCGTCTTACGACTTTCCAGAAGACCGCATGAATAGATATTTCCGCATGTTCTCCTGTAACATTAGATACCAGTCGGTTATACAAGCCAAAGCACAACTCCAAGCAAAACAGACGGAATCAACTTCTTCCAATCCAATGACCATCTTCCAGCATCGTTGGTCGTTTGTTGAGCTGGTGGAGAACTTCCAGTGAATGTCGCATTACCTGCAGCGACGCCTCCGAATGGAATCTTGAACACCCAGCTGTACTCGTCGCTAGCCATGACAGCATCACTGATGGTCAACTCTAGACTTCCATTACTCAGCAGCCTCGAAGGAACAACACTGCCACTCATATTACCACCCACAACAGTGACTTGATCGCCGCTAACATATGGAACAGGGCTATCAAGAACCAGTGTAGCGTTGGGCGGATACAAAGTCAAGATGTAAAAAGCATCAGGCGTCTGAGTAAAGCGAATGGTATCCCCCTCCTCAGGGGTAATGAACCAATAAGTAGTGTTGAAGATAGCCTCACCGTGAGACTTGATCCATTTGCCCGCAGCTCTAAGATTTTGCTTTTCGATATCGACGATTGTGCCATTGGCTTGCGGTCCAATGTCCAAGAGGAAGTTGCCGTTTTTACTTGTAATGTCGATTAGAGAGGTGACAATGTCGACTGGTGTGATGTATGCGGAAATGGGGGTTGCTCTGTTGTAGCCGTACGAGAAGGGATCCATGCCCAGATTGCTCTCCCATTTTCGCATCTGGACGGCTTCGTAGCGAGCATATTCAGGTGTGTCGAAGTCGCCAGGGAGACCACAGCGGTTGTTGATCAACACCTGCTTGCCTTGGGCGGCCATGTTGTTGAAGTACTCGGCTGAGAATTCGGCTGTGAGGTTGGGACCTCCAATGTCGCNACTGTGATGGCTGTCAGAACGATTGGTTGAGTACATGTCGGATATGGGAAGTCTACTCACCCACATGATTTCTGTGCCCATCTGTGCCAGGATCTGCATCTCGGGGAGGATGAGGTCCGAGACAAAGTCATCCACTGGCACATAGCCTGTGTAAGGGAGTGTTTCGTTGGTGTATGGGTTGAGCGCCAGACCACCTGGCCAAGCAGCCCCCTTGGAATCGCCAAATCCGTACTTCTTGTAGTCAGGATGGAACCACTCGGGCAGCGAGAAGTAGGTAGCCTTGTGCAAGTGCGGCTGGTACTGATCCGCAGCGTCAAACAGCATCTGCAGCAGATTTTTATGTGGCACCTGGGCTACACTCGTTCGATTGGTGATGTTGGCAGGGATGTCGAAGAGAGCGTAGCCTTCGTGGTGCTTCGAAACTTGGACAAAGTACTGAGCACCTGCATCGGCGAAGAGATCAACCCATTGTTTGGGATCGTAGTACTCCGTGGTGAAGTTCTGAATGAAGTCGTCGTATGCATGGTCCGGTCCGTAAGTCTCGAGATTGTACTCGTAGAATCCTGCAGAGTTCGAGCTGTCAATACCTTGGTTCATGTACCACCAATACCACTCTGCGTATTGTTCNNTGGTTCTTGTTAGCCGCTACCGTCTTTGACAAGACTATGTTCAGGACGTACCCTTTTTGCCAGAGTTGCCCCAGCCGGGAACAGCGTAGACTCCCCAATGGATGAAGATACCATACTTTCCGCCAGTGTACCAGGCAGGACTCTCATGAGTATAAATGCTCTCATATGTGGCTTCATAAGCTCCGATACCCAAGGTAGCGTTGAACGTAGAGCTCGCTTGCACCCCGGCTCCCGCAACACGTAGAGTGGCCTCGCCTGTAGTACCAGACTTAGTTCCATTGGCATTGACGACTCCAACGCGCACAGTAGCTCTGTCTCCAGGACGAAGCCTGTTGATGATGCCTGGCTGTACGGTTGATATGCCTGGAGCTTCGACAGTGACTTTGACGCTGTTGTTTGCCAGAATCCACTGGTCTCCTGTGTTCACAATAACAGCTTCAAATATTTGAGTCTTGTTGGTGCCTTCCATCCAGAGTTGTGTTGAACGCGCTTGCTGGATTTCAAGGCTGATGCCCGAACCAGTTGCCGAGACGAGTGAGACTGCAAAGATATGCAACCGAGTATTCTGTGCAGCACCGCCAGGTCCAGTTGCAGCGCCAGAAGTGACATTTGGGAGGGTAATGCTAGAGACTTCTCTGGTTGAGTCGAGCCAGTTAATGGAGTTGTAAATCATTGACCTGTTAAAGTCGATCGTACGGTTAGTCAGGTAGTAGGGAAACACGATATCACCACCATAGGGGTACGGCCTAGGCAAAGGTTAGATAGGGCGATGTGCGGATATCGTTCGCACTCACCAAGACCAGAAAGGGTCTACAAGGATAGGCCCAGAAGAGGTAGTGTTGTCTGTGTAGGTGACATTGACGTAGCCAGTAGCAACGGCAGACTCGGCAGCCACGAGCATGGAGATACTAGAGTAACGTCCCGGAGGAGGGGTGACGACCTGGCCTTGGGCAAGCACATTGTCATTACCTGATTGTTTGTACTCAGGAAACATGAAGTTGACGCCTGCGTAGGTGAAATTGCTGTCTGGCAGGTACTGAGCAGGGTAGCCTGAGTGTATGCCGTCAAAATCGGCATCGCCAGGTGACATGGCAAAGGCACGGTTGTTGACCATGCTCGAGAGATCAATTGGGACAGATGAGGCATGGTCGCCAACTTGTAGACCGGCATTCTTTGGATTGACAACAAGGTCTCCCTGACCAAATGCCAGAGGGACGAGGCCAAGCACGGCGAGCTTCGAGGAAGCCGAAACATGCATGATGAGTGGTGTATCACGAATTGACAGAGAAGAGCATAGCAGCAATGCATGTTATATGTGATCTTCGACGAAGCGAAGTATGGCTAAATGTATCGGGTATCATGCCTGCATCAGTTGGCCGCCGGGCAAGAAGCATGGTTGATGTACGATAGATGATCGTCGGAGGCGGGGTAAAGATGAACATGAGAATGGAACCTGATGTCGAGGTAGCATGGCGGAAGATAGAATGCCGAGCTGCACGAGTTGACTGCTACTGCTCGTATCGGCAGTGGAGTTGTATCTCGTCAAGTCAGTTGCAGTAGATAGGCATGATAAATCTGATTGTCATGGGCTCGGATTGGGACGTTAGTGTGAGTTGCAGCCGTGTTGGTATAGAGACAAGCAGATACTGGGAGATGTCGATCTGGTTTGTTTGTCAATGACGGCAGCCCTTTGATTCCGAGTCTGATGAGAAGTATACAATCTGATCATGTGTGGTGCAAGGAATTGTGTTCAGGTCAGTCCATCAACGGGTCAAGTGCGGCAGAACCGAGTCGACACGTCCCGACGCGTCGACTCTCTCGAGCGTGTCGCCAGTCCACTTTCTCGCCATACATCACCGCCCGTTCACTCCTACATGCCGGGCATTGCATGAGCTACGATAATGCATATCAAACAGATCATCATCCAGGGCTTCAAAAGGTGTGTCTGCTCACAGTCCTCCACTTACCAAGTCGTGCTCTGACCCGATGCGCCTCTNAGCTACAAGGACCAAACCGTCATTGAGCCCTTCTCGCCGAAACACAATGTCATTGTCGGTCGCAATGGTTCTGGCAAGAGCAACTTCTTCGCCGCCATCAGATTCGTCCTGAGCGATGCCTACACCCAGATGGGTCGCGAGGAGCGACAAGCTCTTCTACACGTATGTTTGCGCCGCTAGCATCTATGTCTCGCCCTGACACACGCACAGGAAGGTTCAGGCTCCGCAGTCATGTCGGCCTACGTAGAGGTCATCTTCGACAACACCGACGGCCGTTTCCCCACCGGCAGAGAGGAACTGGTCCTGCGCAGAACTATCGGTCAGAAAAAGGACGAATACTCGCTCGATCGCAAGAATGCTACCAAGGCCGATGTCATGAACCTCCTCGAATCCGCCGGGTTCTCACGCTCAAACCCCTACTACATCGTCCCCCAAGGACGTGTCACAACCCTCACCAACATGAAGGATGGGGAGCGTTTGAACCTCCTCAAAGAAGTCGCCGGAACCCAGGTCTACGAGTCACGCAGAACAGAGTCTCTGAAAATCGTCACCGACACGGACAACAAGCGCGCAAAGATCGACGACCTCCTGGCCTACATCCGCGAGCGATTAGGCGAGCTGGAAGAGGAAAAGGAGGAGCTTAGAGCATACCAAGAAAAGGATCGCGAACGACGTTGTCTCGAATACGCCATCTACCGAAACGAGCAGGAGGAGGTCGCAGACTGGTTGGCGAGAATTGACGAAGAACGCCAAAACGACGTGGTAGGAGCAGACGAACACAGCCAGGACTTCCTCCAAGGAGAGGAAGACTTGAAAGAGATGGACAGCCAAATCAGCCGACTCAAGCAGCAAATCGGCTTCCTGGTGCTCGACAGACAACAACTAGAAGACGAGCGTAAAGAAGCTTCTCGCGAAAAGGCAAAGGTCGAACTGGACGTCAAGACTCTCACAGATGGCCAATCTGCCGCACAGTCTGCCAGAACCCGTCACGCCAACGACCTGCAACAAGTTCGCGGTCAGATCGAGCAGCGTGAGGCTGAGTTGGCCCAGATTCTCCCTCGGTACAATGCACAAAAAGAGCAGGAGGCCACCCTCAAGAACCAGCTGGTCGAAGCAGAAGGCCAACGCCAGAGATTATACGCCAAGCAAGGACGTCAGACTCAGTTCCAGACCAAGCGTGACAGGGACGCTTGGTTGCGTAAAGAAATTGCAGAAATCAATGTTGCTCTGGCTACGAGAAAGGTAATTGCTATGCAAGCATCCGACGATGTTGCAGAACTTGAGGAGGAGATCTCAACTCTCGAATCCGAGATTGCAGAGCTGAGAAGCCGCATCGACAACCGCGGCGACGAGACACAAACTATGTCTGCCGATGTACAAAAAGCCAAGGACGAGCGAGACCGTCTGATGGACCAGCGCAAGGAGCTGTGGCGTGAAGAAGCCAAGCTTGATTCGGTCATCACTAATGCACAGCAAGAGCTCGAGAAGGCTGAACGTTTCCTTTCCCACATGACAGACCACAACACAAGTCGAGGCATTGCTGCTGTTCGCCGTATCGCTCGCCAACACAACATCCCTGGTGTATACGGCACGCTTGCTGAGTTGTTCGAACCTTCATCAGAACGATACAAGACTGCTATTGAGGTTACTGCCGGCAACAGTCTCTTCCACTATGTGGTCGACACCGACGACACCGCCACAAGAGTTCTGGAGCTTCTTCAACGAGAGAAGTCGGGACGTGTAACATTTATGCCACTCAACCGCCTCCGACCAAGACCTGTCAACATTCCCAACGCTGCTGATGCGGTACACCTTCTCACCAAGATCACATACGACCAAAAGTACGAAAAAGCGTTTGAGCAGGTATTCGGCAAGACTATTGTCTGCCCCAACCTTGCAACTGCTTCACAATACGCTCGCAGTCACGGTGTCTCTGCCATCACGCCAGAGGGTGATCGAGCAGACAAGAAGGGTGCTCTTACTGGTGGTTTCCACGACCCTAGATCATCACGTCTTGACGGTGTGCGAAACGTTCAGACATGGCGTGTCGAGTATGAGAAGCACCGTAACCGTGGTGACGAGATCCGCCGTGAGCTCGAAGCGCTGGACCAGCAGGTCACAAGAGCTGTCAGCAATCTACAGAAAATCGACCAGAAGCGCCTACAAGCGGAGAACAGCTACGGTCCGCTCCGCCAAGAACTCAGGAACAAGACAAATGCTTTGCAGTCCAAGCACGAAGAGCTTGAGAAGAAGCAGCGCTCTCGTGATAATGTTGAGCTGGCGGCAAGACAACTTGGAGAGCAAGGCAGTGCTTACGAGACAGAACTGAGCACCGAGTTCAGAAAAGCACTTTCCGCAGACGAGGAACGTCAACTCGAGACATTGAGCACAACTGTGCAGAACCTGCGGAAACAATTCTCCGACTTGAGCTCTACTCGTTCAGAGCTCGAAGGTCGTAAGGCTAGTCTGGAGGTGGAACTTCGTGAGAACCTTCGTCTCAGACTCGACCAGCTACAAGCTCAAGACGCCGAGCTTGGTGCTGGCGGTGTTGCAGGTGGCAATGCACGCCTCGGCGAGAAACAGAGAGAGCTCGAACGCGCGGACGAAGCTTTGTCGAACGTCATGAACAAGCTCGAAGAAGCAGAGGCATCACTCGAACAAGCACAATCTCAACTCTCAGAGGCAAACACATCACGCGAAGAAAAGCAACGCCAACAAGAAGAGCTCGCTCGCTTCATCTCCAAGAAGAAGAGATCAATGGAGAAGAACACTGCCAAGCGTGCCACTCTCAAGGAAAAGGAAGAAGCCGTAGGCATCAGCATCCGCAACCTTGGTGTGTTGCCTGAGTCTGCCTTTCAAGAACCATACACAAGCATGAACTGGGACAAGGCAGCCAAGAAGCTAAACAAGGTCAAAAACGCTCTCAAGGGCTATGGCCATGTCAACAAGAAGGCTTTTGAACAGTACAATTCCTTCACACGCCAACGTGAAAGCCTGGAAACCCGACGCAAGGAACTCGAAAACTCGCTGTCGAGTATTCAGGAACTCATTGATGTATTGGATCAACGCAAAGATGAAGCCATCGAGCGTACTTTCCGTCAAGTCAGCAAAGAATTTGCACGCATCTTTGAAAAACTGGTTCCTGCTGGTAAAGGTCGCTTGGTGATTCAACGCCGTACCGACCGCATTGCACGCGGCGAGAATGACGAAGAAGACAGTGAGGATGGTGAAGGCAGAAAAGACGGCGTGGAAAACTACACTGGTGTGGGCATCAGTGTGAGTTTCAACAGCAAGCACGACGAACAACAACGTATCCAACAACTCTCCGGTGGCCAAAAGAGTAAGTTTCGAGAATCCCATTGTCTCCCCCATTACCATCTACTAACCCACCCATCCACAGGTTTGTGCGCACTCGCCCTCGTCTTTGCAATCCAAGCCTCAGACCCAGCACCCTTTTACCTCTTTGACGAAATCGACGCAAACCTCGATGCACAATACCGTACCGCCGTTGCCCAAATGCTGTCCGAGAGCTCGGAAAAGGGACAGTTTATCTGCACGACGTTCAGGCCCGAGATGTTGCTCGTGGCGGAAAAGTGCTATGGTGTCAGTTATATCAACAAGACGAGTAGTATTGATGTCGTGTCCAAGGAACAAGCGCTGGACTTTGTCGAGGGACAGATTAGTGGCAAGTAAGAGGTGGAGGGAGATGGAAATGAGCGTGGCGTTTTTATTTTTATTTTTCTTATCCACATTTGCTTTGTTTTGGGTGGGTTCTGTAGTTTGTGGAAGGAACATGATGGCTTTGTTTTTCGCTGTTGCTGTAAATGAAGAGTGTACCAACCAAATGTCATGTGCAGAATGCAAGTGTGTGAAGAAGGTGACAAGGACATGCTGTATTGCAGCAAGAAAAGGGGTATCATAAAGTCGTCGAAGAAAGGGAAAAAGTCAAAAGCAAGAGTGCGAGAATCAGGCAATCTCCTGCAACCTCTTGCGCCTATCCTCGGCCCTCTGTTTTTCCTTGTCAATCTCGGCATCCATGTCCTTTTGCGCCGTGGACAGCATGTCGAGCATCTTCTTCTCCAGCTCTCTGCTCCAAGGTAAAGCGTCCGACCCTCTGTCGGGCAAGTTTGCAGTCGGCTCCCTGCCACCTTCGTACTCAATCCTCGCACCTCTTCCTTTGGCACCTCTACCTCCCTTTGCACCACCGCCCTTTTTCTGCAAATGAGCGAATTGGTCTTCGGCCGTCATCTTTGCGAAAAAGTCGTGAGAAGGCTCGTTGAACTCGACAATCTCACACGTCTCGCTGGTCACCATATTCGCCTCCTTTTGCATCTTTTGCTGCTCTTCACTGCCATACGGCTCCAACCTCAACCTATGACTTCTGTATTGCGCCTTTTCCCNCGAACTCGAGTCAAAGTATAAGCGCATCTCAATGTCGAATTCTCCATAGCCGGTTTCTTGGATTTGGAAGGGAGGGGCTTCGACGGTGCGGGAGGGGTCAGCGTAGGTCATGTGCAGTTTGAATTGGACTTNTTTGAGCCAGGTGCTGAGGTCGGGGCCGCTGTCGAGGGCTTTTACGTAGACGCGCCAGCCTTTTGTGTGGCCTTCGGGGATTGGGCCGGTTTGGGTGGTGGGGTCGAGGTTCCAGGCTTGAGAGCCGATTACTGGTTGTCTTTGGGTTAGCTGTGGAATTGAGGGATGGTGACGAGAGAGGAGGGAGCNTTTACTGAAGGGGCGTGAGATGCGCGTGTTTTTGACGCGTTTGTTGCTTGCTGCAGCTGGCATGGTGGGTGGCTAGTACGGTGTGATAAGACCAGAGGGTGTTTTGTTGATGAGAGGTTGCTGATGGTGAATTGTCCAGAGATGCAAGAGACAGGGTCAGAGGGTCGGAGGACAAGGCAGATGCGTGGCCAATCGGGGCGGTTCCTGCCCGCAAGGTCGAGCCGGCGATGGCGCTAAGACGCGGTGCACGTCATGCATCGTGCCATCTCTTTGCATGTGAACAGCAGACGAGAGCTTCTACCGCTTGCACTCTTTTGCATCTCTGGCCTTTGGTTTCACACACATACACAATCAATCATGTCGACAAAAGCAGCCACCAAGAAAATCGTCGTCGCCGGCGGCAATGGCTTCCTCGGTATTCATCACCATACCCAGTCGACCACCTTCAAGCTAACATTTCCACCCAANGGAAGTCGCATCTGCAAAGCAGCAGCCGCACGAGGCTGGCAAGTAACCTCCATCTCGCGCTCCGGCGAACCCACCTGGTCCTCCGTCACCTCCTCCCCCGTGGCACCGACCTGGTCTTCCGACATCAATTGGGTCAGCGCCAACATCCTCCAACCCTCGACCTACAAGCAACACCTCGAAAACGCAGATTCCGTCGTCCACAGCATGGGCATCTTGCTGGAAGCTGACTACAAAGGCGTCTTGACCGGCAAAGAACCCATCATTGGCGGCTTGCAAAAGGCTTTCAGCAGCACAAAGCAAGGAACCCAGAACCCGTTGGAGAGAAAAGAGGGCAGTGATGTCGAGCCCCAGCATGAGGGCGGTCAGATCACGTACGAGGTTATGAACAGAGACTCTGCCATCTTGTTGGCCAAGGAGGCTTCAGCCGCTGGCGCTTCGTCCATGGCGTATATCTCTGCTGCCGGCGGTGCGCCCATCTTGCCGGCGAGGTACATCAAGACCAAGCGCGAAGCTGAGGAGTCCATCACCTCAAATTTCCCGTCCATGAGGAGTGTCTTTATTCGTCCTGGCTTCTTGTACGATTCGTCACGGACATTCACCGTCCCTCTGGCTGGATTGACATTCATGGGCGCCATGGCCAACTCACTGGTTGGTGGTCGTTTGACTGGTCTGATGGGTGCTGGTGGTGTCGAGCCTCTGAAGGCAGATCTGGTCGCTGAAGCTGTCGTCGAGGCTTTGGCCGACGAGGAGCTCAGGGGCCCCGTCGAAGTCAAGACCATCAAGGAACTTGCGACTCGTGCATGGAGAAGAGGCATGCTCTAAGCTTATCGAAGTGTATAATCTTCAGTAGATATCATACTCTTGGGAGAAGAGCAAAACTATCCTATATACCACTTTATGAACCTCATAACCTGTACGCATGATGCATTCTTGCATTACACATTACGCGTCAAGCCTTGCATAAATCATCGGAATGATAGCCGTCAGTCAAGCATGCCCACCGACCGACCTCTCGTGCTGCCCACTCTTCCTTCTTTCTTCAGACTCTGCTATCACCTGATCGGCTGCATTGCCTGCAGGATGTTCCTCATCATGCTTAGATGTCATCTCTGAGCCACCATCTACAAGACTCTCGGATCCACCAGCGTCCTCCAAGTTTTTCGTATCAGGCTCCTCGGGTCCCTGCAGCGGTTGTTGTACCAGTTTCCCCTTGTCGACATTCTCCGTCTCAGGTCCCTTTAGCGGCCCCAGCGTTTCCGGATCGCCGTTCGAGTTTTCGAGGCTTCCGTTTGGCGTTGGCTCCTTTTGGAGATCCTCAGCTGTGTTTACATGCTGGGATTGTCCCGCTGCACTCTCACCTGTCTGTGCTCCGGCAGCAGCGGCACTCGTCTTCTTTGCCTTTTCCAATTCTTCGCCGTAGAGTAAGCGGAATGTTGTCGCTACAAACACATTTCCAGTCTTGCGGCTCTTGAGCACGAATCTTGTTGTGTGTGTTCTGTCGTTGATGTATTTCAAGACTCCGAAGGAGAAACCTGGGAGCTTCAGGGCGTAGTTTTTCCAGTCGATGTAGCCGTTGTGAAAGTCAAAGGCATAGCAACGTCCCTTTTCAAACACAAAGTCCTTGCGTTTCTGCTCGTCCAGAAAGTGTTTGCGGCGTTGTGAGTCGGACGTGGGGATACTGTGACTTTGGCGTATGGCAGAGTCATCAGCAAGGCCGCCTTCTGCTAGTATGGCTGGCAGCTCGCAGGTGCCTTTGGGACCAATGCTGAAGGTTATGGCTGTAGAGCATAGCGCGGGTCCATTCAACCAGGGTCGGTCTGCATTGGGATCGCATCTCAAACTCGAGTCCACAAAGCCTTTGACAATGTTGAAAGCGGTGGTGATGAAGCGTCCAGGTATACGGTCGCGGATTGGATTGATGAGTTCAATACCCCAGACCAAGTCATCAGCGTCAATGTCTTCTTCGGGGATCCAGGAGACGGCTATACTGTATGTATCCTGTAAATGTGCGTGATCCTCGAAGTATGAAGAAGTTGCCGGAGAGCCCACAGGTAAACCTTGATATTCCTTGATCCGGACAGCGACTTTTGCGTTCTTGCTCAATTGTGTGGGAGCACCATTGATGATGACTTGTTTGGCCTTGGAGTCATCGTAGGAAGTTGCTGCGGCCACTTGGATATAGTACTTGTCAGCGTTACCACTGTCGACGTCGGATTGAGCTCCAGTGATTTTNNTTTCTTTGAGGAAGGAAGCCATGTTTATTTAGTCTATCGGAGTAAGTAGAAGGATCAGCACATTGTTTATAAAGGAGTCCCGAGTACACAAGGTTCCAAGGCGTTGGTTGCTGTCGTGGCAGGTGGAAGGTGATGACGTGGGTGAGTGAACGTGGGGAAACTGCGATGGGAAAACGTGCAGGTGGCGTCTGCTTGTCCTTGCTCAACTTCCTTACCAGCCTATTAGAGCACCGCATTTCCCACTGCTTATGAGTAACAATCTATAAGAAGGATCACTCCAAAAACATTTCAAAGGATATCATTGGAAGAAGACTAGGAGCTCGGATACTGGAAGGAATCTGGAAGCCATACATATTCTGACCGGACGCTGGAGGCATCCACGGGCAGCTCTTTCCTTCTCTTTACTCTGTAATGCCCAAAAAGCACAGACAGACATACCAACCCAAACCAGGCTCGAACTATGTTCACCCCTCCCTCGGAGGTGCTTCTCGTACCGGCGAGAATGCTCAAGCAAAACCTGTGTTATCCGTCAACGAACGTCTCACCAACCTGAGACTCGCCCAGTCATCCCCAGCTTCCGTCGAAAGAAAGCGTCAGCTCGCTGAACTTTCAAACCAAAGGTCATTACCTCCAAGCCTTGGACAGGGTATCTTGGGTCAGACTGCTGTAGCTGCGCCCGCTCCGAGAAATAGTGCTTCTCAGAGATCAAGAGTGCGGCTGAGGACGCCCGGCCCTGCCCCTCCGCCTAGTTGGGTGTCGAGACTAACAAGTCATAGACAAGCACTCGAGAGCCGCTACTATCCAGCGAAACGACAGCCAAGGATCTTAGGCCAGAACGGAGGTCCGGCGAGGAATCTACCGGATGGACTGGCCCGCTTCTTGAATATGGCAAATGACAATCCTGTCATTCCTGGCAGCTTGTTGGACATGTCGCTCAAGGTGGCAGCCCGAAACTGGTCAGACATCGTAGAAGACTGTGGCGAATGGCTCGATGTGATCCCACCACATTTACGTGTTGTCCTACTCAGCTATTTGACCACTTTAGGACCTCCAGAAGGTGTTGACATGGCTGGCCTCCAAGCTCTCTTTCCCAATCCATCCGAAGCCACCTCTCTGGACCTATCAGGGCTAGTGGGGTGGAGCTTCACGCTCAAAGAACTCAGAAGATGGTTGCACAGGTCGGCAGAGGAATCTAAAAACCTGGCCGCAAAGTCCAAGAAAGAAAGAAGTGACATTGCGGATTCGTGGGACCAAGACACCTCCTCAGACGACAGCGACTTCTTTATTCCAACATCTCTCAGCAACAATCTCCAATACCTGACCAAACTCTCCCTAGCCCATCCTCCTCCTACAGCCTCCTGGACAGACCTCCTACTTCTCTCCAAGGACCTACACACCATAACCCACCTCAGCCTAGCACACTGGCCACTACCAACACGAACCCCAAACTCAACCTCNCCCTACGCCTCTCTCGACCGCGACTTTGAAGAACCAGCTCTAGTTCTCCGCATGCTAGCCGAAAACACCTACTGCCTCCGCTGGCTCGATCTCCAAGGCTGCCACTCCTGGCTCCCAGCCCTAACCCACCGCTCCCACGCCCTGCCCCAACCCACAGACTCGGACGACAGCGACAACGACTGGTCACTCCAATCCCAACGTCTCAAAGGTCCAGATTGGAACGGAGCCTGGCGCCATCTCACCTACCTAAATCTGTCCCAAGACTCTTCTGCATGGTTCCCCACCAACACCGCATTTCTCAAAACCTCTGGCTTCCGCCAGAAAATGGCAAAGACTTATTTCCGCATTGGCGTCAAACATCAACAGATTATCGATGACTTGCGCGATTACATTTCTGTTCACCCGGAAAAGAGAGAATATCAAGTTCAGCATTGTGGTGATTGTCACGCTACTGCAGATTCGGGGGACTGTTGGCAAGAATGTGGGAATTGTAACACTTATCAAGATATGTTTGTGGGTCTGATGGCCAGATGGTTGGAAAGAGAAGCAGAGGCGAGAACGGTGGCTCGAGGTATCATTGCCGCTAGACAGGGCACGGGTCTCAGGTGTACGTTTGACCACGGGTGGCAGAGCAGAGAAAGTTATCCCATCTTGAACTGGCCATAGAAGATTTCTAGAGGAGGCGATCCAGATCTTTGCGATACCAATAAACACCATCACGTCAGATAATAAATTCGCTTCACAGGTCGGTTGGAAAACAACAAAATGCAAAACTCCGTTCCTGGGGTACTTTTTCTGTGCCAAAAAGACGTGATAGCCCAACTTCCTCATCGTTTTTTGCCAATGAAATCAATAAGCCCACCAATGCTCATTGCTCGCACCCCATCTTTATGCTTCTATCTCATCGCCAGCCGCCAAAAGAACCAGCTCCATGTCTCTGCACACAATTCCACTCATANNCTATAAAGCCAAAAAAAGTCAGCGACTGAGCAAAGTGGGTTGTCAGACATGCGTTCAAACTTACAATTTTGCCATCTTCATCACCAGTATATACAGCTTGAGACATGGGAAGAACACAAGTGATGGTGGGGACTTGGATGTTCGGCTCTCCGCGCGTTGGCTCGACATGCATCAACCGCTTGATGAGTTGCAAATGCCATGCTCCATCGCGGAGTGTGACCAGTGACCNAGATCTGTTGCGATGCATTAGCTTGACATTCCTCCGATGATGGTCTTTTATGATACTTACGTTTACGATACCACGCTTGTGGCCGGTAAAGAGCAGTACTCGTTCTACCCACTCGTTGGCAGCACCTTCGTAGAAAGCACAGCAGGTAATCTCATCGTCTTCTGCATCGCAGACCTTTTGTTCTACGAGTAGATGTCCGTTCAATGTGAGTACTCTGACGAACGCTCCACTGCAGAGGACAATGTGTCCGGTTAGATTGTTGACCTTAGCACACTGGATTGTGCGGCTGCCGTTGTTTGCTTCTTGCAGGACGCGAACACAGTCGAAACGGTTGAGATCCCAAAGGAATACTTGACCATCAACTGATGCAGAGACCAGGGTACTGAAAGCGCGTGAGGCGGCGAGAACGCTGATCGGTGTGCGATGACCGAAGAGATAGGTTCTTGACTGAATGTCTGCAGAGTCTGAGCTGAAGCCAATGGTCCACACGCCAATCGTGCTGTCTGCACCTCCGGTAATGAGCGTCTTGGAATCTGCAAAAAGAGCAGTGCTGATTTGTCCAATATGCAGATTCTCATATAAGCCGAGCATTCTTCTGTTGTCGGCAGTAAAGAAGCGAAGACTATTGTCTGCGAAGCCCCAGTGCAGATAACTCTTGCAAGCTGGTGGGACATTGAGCTTGCAAGGAGGAGAGCACAACAAGCGCTCCTGGCTAGGTGAGTATGTCAATGCTGTGACTCGCTCATGGCTCTCATGCAAGGGGAATGGTAGCTTGATTAAGGACTCTGCAATGGTGTCAAGTCTTTCCACTCTATGCTTCTCTTCCTCTCTTCTGGGATGCGCGCGCTGGAAGACCTGGTGAGGTGTTTGTCCAAAATTGTGAATGATACCGATGGTTGCGAGCTTTTCGACTTCGTCTTGCATGGTGTCCAGGTCCTTGGCACCTTGGTACGAAAGATGATGGAACACATTAGTGGCTTCGAGTGCTGCTTCGCCGCGTTGTTTGTATCCAAAGATGAGATCAATCCACTCTTGAAGATGCTGACTGACAAATGGGCTTTCGAGAGCTTCTCTGTGCTTTGCAATGAAGATGTGTGGGTCTCCCTTAGCCCAAGGTGGCAGAACAACATCATTGATTGTTTGGCCACTGCCTTGCTTCTGGCCGAAGTCGTAGCCGTTGATGTTCTGCAAGAACTCGGGTAGGCAGAAGAACTCCGGTGTCAATTCACGAACATCAGTCATGTTCTCCTTTGACGCAGACAACCATGCCTTCTCGATTGAGTCAAACAATCTGTCTGCGTGGTCAAAATTGCCACCTTGAAGCAGCAAGTAAGACTGCACGAACGGCGGCAGTCGAATGAGGTATGAAGAGACGATCATGGCTGAAGAGTAATGAGTACCATAATGGAAAGGTGGAGAATGTTCATCACCCATCTCGGCAAACGCTCGGTAACGTTCGCGGAACTCGGACTCGCGCGCAGGATGTTGACAGCCCATCGGCTTGGAGAGATCACGGAAACTTCGAGGGTCGGTCAGATCTAGTTCTTCGCTAGTATAGTCTGCGAGAATCCAAGGGAATACAGGATACTGCGTGAGGTCGTTGAAAGTTCTGCCGGCCATATTATTGACAAGCATGAGATACTGGAAGTTCGATATCTCGCCACGGGTCCATCGTCGAGTTGCTGCGTTGGATGATGTTGAGTTGAAGACATTTGCGAATTTATAGCCAAAGCTTTGTGGTGTTTCCTCTGGATTCCTCAACGAGTCGAGTCTCCAAGCGTCCTCGGCAGGTAAGGACGACAGTGAACCATAGACCAACGGTGATTTCCCTGCGAGATTTGCATAAACATCGTTGCGTGCTGTTGGCGTCATGAACGTCAGAAGGTAGCTACGACCGTCGGTGAAGAAAACTTCTAGTGCGACGTCTCGGAACAGGAAGCGGCGTTTTGAGATATGCAATAGCTCCTGCCAAGTCCAATGTCTTGCAGGCTCTCTTTCCGCACGTTGCTTTCGCTTGGTCTTAACCTCTTTGCCTGAGATTAGCTGAACGTAAGGGTCGCGTTCTTCGTCGGGAGCATGAACAACGCTGACAATTTCGCCATCAGATCTTTGGAACATTTCGTCCTGAAGATACAAGCATTTCTTGCCAATGATCAGCAGACCTTCAAAAGCTTCCAAGCCCACAACACGAGAAACATTGCAGATGTTCTGTACACGATCGCCGCGCTGCAGACTTTTCAACACTTTACGGTTCTTGTCTTCAAATCCTTCCTCGCCGTCTTTGGGGTCATCCACCATCTCAAATTCGCCGTCAAGAAGCGCAGAGCCTGAGATAGAGTCGTCTCTTGATGTTGATGTAGTGTCTTCGAACTGACGTATACCGAGGTTAGCAGGAGTCCTCGGTGTAGGTTCCGCCGAGACTATGTTGTCTGACAAGCCTGGACGAGATTGCGTGTCGATTCTAAGCTTTGTATGCGACGCACGCTCAGAGGCCTTGCGCTTCGGCTGGAACGCCTCTTGATCTCGTCGTGAATCTGGTACTATTCGTATACGCATTCTGTTGCGCGATTCTGTCTGATCGAGTTGCCATTTAAATGGTTCTTTCTCAGGGAAGAGGCCTGAAGGTTGCTTGAGCAGAGTTTCCAGCCTGGCGATGACAGTTTGTATATGATTCAGATTCTCTTGCTGGTCCTGTAGCGCGCCTTGGTATTTCAGTCGCTCTTGGGAATGAATATTCGACCGCCAGTGCCTAGTGGATACCTCAAAACGATGTGCAACATTATCAAGCTCGGTCTCGGTCGTTTTCCATTGTTTCAGCTTCTCCTTGCGCTTAGCAAGACGGTTTCTGGCCGATTCTTCGGTCTTCTGGTTCTCGGAGCCGACAAATTCATCCCAGAATCTCGACATGGTTTCATGGAAGAACTCATCCAGTGGTTTTCGATTCTGATCAATCCATTGTAGAAGCTCGTCATCATCGTGCGCAGCAAGCTTGATCAGGCCAGTAGAGATGTGGCGCTGATTTGGATCAGCGTTCTGTATGAGGATGGTAGCTGCTTCTGTTGGCTTCTGTACAAGCAACATCCTCCACAATGAGGCGGCAGCATGCCGCACTGGAGATGATGGCGAGGTCATCTTGATGTATAGAAGATAGCAGATCAACCTTATGAAGGGAAGCTCTTGATTTTGGGGTGAGAACAGGATGGTTTGCCAGTAGGTCATCTTCCTTAGGAAGTCCAGTGCTTCTGTATCATCTTCGACTTCGTCAAGTTCTGACAAGCGAAGGAGAGTGACACGAAGGAACACCGAGCGTAGTGTGGACACGGCTTGTGAACATAGTCGTACGCCCTTTGTCGCAGACACGGCTGGTTGTTGAAGGTATTCCAGTGCCTTGCCAGTAAAATCGAGTAGTGGCTGGGCTCCATCAATAAACCAGCCTTCGAACACAGCCTCAGCCATATGTAAGCTGTATCGAGCCAGGTTCGTTAAAGTTCTGGGCTCTATCATCAACTCCTGGTTCAGCTGAAGATGGTTCCATAGCTGATGCATGGTATGAAGCAGAACGTATGACTCAAAATATGCCTGATGTTCCTGGAAGCCAGGCGGAACTTTGAGAAATAGACCAAAGCCTGCAAAGTCTTTGCGTTGAGAGACTTGTTCAAGGTATACCATGACTACAAGTTCAAGTAGGGACTCGACGACCGCATTGCCGACATTGATTTTGACCGGTCTGCTTGTGTTTGGAGACATTATGGCGTTGAACCGTGTTGATACAGTAGACTGTTTGACCTCGGATGCGGTGGGATTGACAAAAACGAAAGAAGATGTCCTGCGAGGGATCTGAAGTTGGTTCGGGCGGCTTTGAGTAGGCAACGTTCTGCTGGAACCACTTCTAAGTACAGCCGGTCGTTCGCCCAGCGAATTGGAATGAGGTCGCAGAACAACTTCGCGGCCCTGGAAATTCAGCGGGCTTTCGGATGCTAATTCGGCAGATGCGCTAAGTCGATCGGCACTCGTGATGAGCGGGAACAACACGAAAAGCAGTTCCTGCACATAGTGGGAGTCCACCGCAAAGTCTCGGAACGACCTACTCCGAGCATGAACATCCGTAAGAAATTGAATGATCGTCTTTGGGATTTTGTTCAACTCGGCCACGTCCTCGTTGTCCTTCTGATGCGAAGAATCTTTGACGACAGTTCTGAGCCCTGCTTCTAACATGCTCGATATTGCTGGGAAGATTTCGGGATGTCGTATCTCAGACTCTCCTTGCTGCATAAATGCTTCCATAAGGTGGAAAATGGTAAGCTCGTCAGCATCCTCTTGACAAACGAATGGACGACCAAAAAGGATGGCAAAGCAACCAATCCACACTCTTGGACACGTCCAGTGGCTTCGCAGTCTAGCTTGCAGTGTGGTGAAGCCATTGTTCTTCTCCGTGAACTTTGATTTGAAACTCGGTATCTCGACGATTGCTCTTGATATGATCGAGAGTGCAGAACCAACGACACGTGAATCAGGCTCCGCCAACAAATGAAGAATCCATCGCGTAGGTACCTGCTGATCGAAGCGCTTGATATGCGTGTTGGGTTCGAAACCACAAAGGACCTCTGAGTATGTCTCAACGATGCTGACACCAAGATTTGATTGACTGAGTCTGGCTGGACTCAGTGACGCTGAAGTTGATGATGGGCTGGACGTCTCGGGTGCGATTAATCTAGGAGATGGCAGCTTGATTGATGCGGATCTGTTCCGAGGTGTTCTCAGGAGCGGATTGGTCGACTGCAAAGCTCTGTCGTCATGTAGCGCATATGTAATGAATGTAGCAATATCTCGATGATTGAGGTGTGCTGTTTTGCACAAGCTGAGAGCTCTCAAAGCATGCAAAATCTCTGGCAAGACTTCAGGGCTGATGGGATCAACTTTCAGAGCATCAAGAAATCTACGAACAACCCTCATCTTGTTGTAACGTTTCATGTTGAAAGTCTGGTTGTTGTTTTTCCAAACAAACCCAGCGATCTGCTGATAATAGAGTCTCTGAGTTTCGGTACTTATAGTACGCCAAGTGTCAAAATCTACGAGTAGAACTCTGTAAGCCATAGGATTGATGAGCAAAGAGTTCTCGGGGCTCTTGGTATCGTAGCCAACAAATGCCAATACAACTTTGAGAAGTCTCAATGCTAGCTCTTCCCTCTGCTGCATGGTCTTTGCTACTGGGGCAGTTCTATTGCCACCAGGGCCGCTGGTATATATTCCGAGTTTTTCTCGTAGCAGGACTGCGAGAATGCCAAACCCGTTGTCCTTCTCCATGACTTCGCTGGTTCGCCAATTGTCCAGTATGCATTGGAAAAGAAGCTCGACTGAAGTGACAAGAGAATCGGCCGTTGATGCGCTCTGGATTATCTTCATGCTGATGGGTAAGCTGCCTCCAATCTGCCAACTACCATCATCCAATCCACGAGTGAGAGTCAATACAGGATCACCGGTGATCACAGCTGCTCCATAGGATCTCGTGATAGCTTCGTTGATTGAAGGTCGAGCCGCATTCAATAACAGTGGATTTCCGTTACGCGTGAGAGATTGAAGATGTGCCGCAGCTTTTTCATTCAGCATGCCTGCAACGTTGACACCATTTGCTAGAACACCGTTCATGTTGACAATCGTCGAAGCTGACATGCTGATCAAGAGCTTGCCTTCTGGGAGGAGCTCACTGCCCTGAGACTGTGTAGCCTTGACGATTTCGGATTTGTCGTCTTTGTCCGCGTGCAGCATCTCGTTGTATCGGTTGAGCTCGGCAGAAGCGCGATATGTCAGAAAAGGTCCCACACAGTCTTGAAAGTTGCCACAATAACGTGGACCGAGCTTCTGGTGAACCGCGACTAACTCTGGAGAAAGAGATGCGTCAATCAAATAGGCGCTTGCAAGAGACCACTTCAACCTCAAGACACGATCGGCTGCTTGGGAAGCAAGATCCTGAGGGGTGCCGAAGAAAGCCTGGACTGGTCGTCGAGTGGTGTTAACAACTTGAGAAGGAACGGGAGCACGGAGTTCTGGGATAAGTGGCGGCGTCTCTGGATACGGGCAGTGCTGCTCTTCGATGCAGCGTCCGTTGACATAGAGTATGGCTGGACTCGAACCGCTTGTTCTAGAAGGGCGATGCACTAAAGCAATATGATACCACTCTCCAGCTCCACATCTGAACTTCTTGAATCGTACACTGGGTCTCTTCGCGGTGACTGACGTCTGCAGAATGAGTTGATGAGTGTCCTTTTCGATGTACACAAGAACAAAACATGTTTGGCTGGCGTCAAATGCTCCGAATATCGTGGTATGGCAGTCTGAATCAAACTGATCGATCTTGATCCAAGACGAGAAAGTGTAGCCAGTAGGTGGCGGAAAGGGCCGTGGCAAGGACGCAAGCTCAATAGAGCAATGCCCGGAGTGTGACAAGTCGAACTGAATAGCAGGAGGCTGTTTGGACTTCTGCAAAGCCTCCAACAATATTTCTTTGGCGGAATCGTCTTCGCAGGCCAGTTTGAATATTTGAGCTGTCTCTTCTAATCGACGTGTCCCAAGTGGAAGCAACGATTTGCAGAGCTTTTGTAATAGCGTGGCCTCACATTCGTCCATGAGCTTGTCGGCCAAGCGAGGCAACAAAATTGACAGTGTGCCAGCGTCATGAACTGCAATTCTGTTGCTTGCTGATGTATCAACAAGGCAATCAAGTACGGTCAAGATTGCGGTTGGCAGAACAGCCATATGATCACCAGCGGTCTCTCTGGCGTACCCGAACGACGTGTAGAAATCTGACATGATAGTCACAGCCTCCGAGTTGAGGATCCTCTCATCTCGGCCGAAACACTCACGAACCAACATCTGCATCTTTTCAGCAGTTGATGTCTCTGTCGCAGTTTTATGATCAGAATTTGCCTCTGAAGAAGCATCTCCGTTGACTGCGCTCTGCGAACTGTCTGGACCTTCGAACCAGAGAGGCTTGAGAGCGTTGCTGAACGAGTTGTCCCCAAGTGACAATGCTAAAGTGGCGCAGAAAAGTCTCAATAGATTGTTGAACCGAGCCCCACTAGAGGGTGAGCTCGCAATGATGCAAGAAGCGTGTTGGATGAGGTGACGGAGAGCTTGCCATCCTCCGCCAGAGATTCGCTTGGTAAAGTAACGCGAGTTTCCATGGTGCCGACGCAATGCTTTGGTCAAAATGTTTAGCACATCGATTGCGATCTGAATGAAGTTTTCTTCGAAATAGCTATCCGTCAGTTCTCCTTGTGCTTCCGCAAATCGAATTGTTGCTTCCAGAGCATGGATGATTGCTTGAAAACCTCGGCTTTGGCGGAATTGGTCTTGTATGTCGTCCTGGCCATTGTCATCAAAGAAGATGGATAGTCTGATGAGGTCGTCATGGATACTCCGTAATGATTCAGGAGTGGTGATTGTAAAATTTGATAGTCGCTGAACGAGTGAACCAAGTGCACTTGTCCTTACTTGCAATGGTGGACTTGAGTTGCTGGTAGACGACCTGTACCGACGGGGGTCGGGTTGTCCATTTTGGCATCAACGGCGCTGGTCGATATATACAGATTGAACAGCTAACGATGTCATTGCTCCGGAAGTGACTGTGATTGCGCAAGGGGGCAGATGATCCGCAACCCGAGGGCGTTCTCTCCGGGCTCAGTCAAGCAGTCAAGTGACAACCCCGCAAAGTAGAATGCCTGCTTGATTGCGACTTCGAAGACGAAGCATGCACCAGCCAAGGAGGGACCAAAGGGGATGGGCCGAAGACCTAAGCTGCAAAGGCTCTGAAGATAGCAGCAGTAGGGTTGCAAGGTGCAACGGACACAATGGAGGCGCACGTGAGCGTTTCGATGTTTCGCAGCACCGGGTGCCTTAAACAGTGATTCGAGAAAGAGGGCACGCGAATGAACGTAGTCGGCGTTTGTGAACCGCTAGCGCCATAGCTCCACATTTCCAAGGCGACAGACGTGTGATAACAACGCCCCCCGAGTCGCCGAGAGCACATCTCGAGTCGTCTTTACGCGGTTGTTTGCCCATTCGAGCCTTTGTTCTATGATATGGTAAGATGTATATAGTCTAGAAACATCACGACGTCCACAGTTAACTCTTGATGCATTCCTGAACGGTCGAATGAGCCTGGTCTGCGAAAGCAGGGCGTGGTTAACGTGACCGGCCGAAAACGTCATTTGACCTGATCGAGCACGGGCCGCTGATAACGACCTACCCCAGATTGGCAAGCTTCCACTTGGGTGAAGTCCTTCATCAACTCGACTCATCCTCGACTCCATCCCTCCTTCATCCACCTCCTCTTTGCCATCCTCTCTTCTGCATCCACTTCCCAACCACATACACATATACATACACATAGCACTTCACCATGAAGGGCATCGCAGGTCTTACTCTCCTGCCGCTGCTGGCAGCTGCAAAGCCTGTCATCAAGGCAGACACCTTGAGCCACCAGAGCATCGACAACGATGCCGCTCCCCTCATCTCGTCCGTCGATGCTGAGACCATCCCTGACTCTTACTTGATCGCTTTCAAGGATCACGTCGACCACCATGATGCCGCCGCTCACCACAACTGGGTGCAGGACATCCACGAGCAGACACTCGGCACCAAGCTCGAGCTCCGCAAGAGATCGCAGGCTCCTTTCCTCGAGACTGTCTTTGACGGTCTCAAGCACACATACAACATGGCAGGCCTCAAGGGCTACTCAGGCCACTTCGACGAGTCCGTCATTGACGCCATTCGCAAGCACCCCGACGTAAGTACACACGATCTCACGATCTCTCCCTCGTTCTGCCCCATCTCCGCACGAAGCGGCTCGGAAACACGCCCAAAACTCGTTTCTGGCTGTTTGCCTCTGTTCTGTGGCGATCTTTAAACTGCTGCCTACGAAGCCCCAATCCATTCAGCCTATGAGACCTTTACTGACTTGCTCTCACCCAGNGTCGCCTTCGTCGAGAAGGACCAGGTCATGCACACCCTCGCCAAGTCCGAGGACCCCGCCGTCGAGAAGGGCGCTCCTTGGGGTCTCGCTCGTATCTCGCACCGCGACAGCTTGACCTTCGGCACATTCAACAAGTACCTCTACTCATCCGACGGTGGTGAGGGTGTTGATGTCTACGTTATCGACACTGGCACCAACGTTGACCACGTCGACTTTGAGGGCCGTGCCTCCTGGGGCAAGACCATCCCTCAGGGTGATGAGGACAAGGACGGCAACGGCCACGGCACTCACTGCTCTGGTACCGTCGCTGGTAAGAAGTACGGTGTTGCCAAGAAGGCCCACGTCAAGGCCGTCAAGGTTCTCCGCTCCAACGGCTCAGGTTCCATGTCCGACGTCGTCAAGGGTGTTGAGTACGCTGCCGAGTCCCACATCGAGCAGGTCGAGAAGGCCAAGAAGGGCAAGAGAAAGGGCTTCAAGGGCAGCGCTGCCAACATGAGTCTGGGTGGTGGCAAGTCTGCCCTCCTCGACCAGGCTGTCAACGCCGCCGTCGACGCCGGCATCCACTTCGCTGTTGCCGCCGGTAACGACAACGCCGACTCTTGCAGATACTCCCCCGCCGCTGCTGAGAAGGCCGTCACCGTCGGCGCCTCCACTCTTGCTGACGAGCGTGCTTACTTCTCCAACTTCGGCAAGTGCAACGACATCTTCGCTCCTGGCCTCAACATCCTTTCCACCTGGATCGGCAGCGAGACTGCCACCAACGTCATCTCCGGTACCTCGATGGCCTCTCCCCACATCGCTGGTCTCCTCGCCTACCTCCTCTCCCTCCAGCCCTCCAAGAACTCTGCCTACGCTGTCGCTGAGATTACCCCCAAGAAGCTCAAGGCTGACCTCCTCTCCATCGCCACTGTTGGTGCTCTTGAGGACGTTCCCTCAGACACCGCCAACGTAAGTAACTGTATACTTCTGTGTTTATGCTCTTTACTAACGTCAGTCAGNATCCTTGCCTGGAACGGTGGCGGTTCTGCCAACTACACCGAGGTCATTGCCGCTGGCGGTTACAAGGTCAAGAACTCGCAGCGCGAGTACGGTCTTGAGGAGCTCAAGGCCATCACCAAGACCGACTCTGCCCACAAGGCTTACAAGAAGGTTCAGGAGATGGATGCATCGGTCATCCGCGAGGACATGAGAGAGTCGTTCGAGGCTGCTCGCAAGGAGATTGCCAGACTTACTGCCAAGCTCGAGTCCGAGATTGACGAGTTCCTCGCATCTTCGGAGTAAGTGTTCAACGCATGATCGGATTGAGCTTGTATGGCGTCCACGGTGGAGCCACATTGCATTGGAGTAGGCCTTGACATATCGATTCTGATGTCTTGCATACTCTCATTTCTTTTGTTGCGGTTTACGGAGGATAATCAGATGCATATCCCTTATTATTTCATTATGTATACATTTAAGTGGGAGATCCCATACAGAATGGATGGTTTTCCCATACAACAACTTGCTGAGTCTTGCGCTTCCCTGCTGCCGTGACACGCCGTGGTTGCAAAGTGTCACGCGCGTCACGAAACCAGCCACCTTCCATTTCGAGCCACTTTCGCATGCCTCGGCTCGAAATGTCGTGATGGCTGGCCTGTGCTTTGCGTCATTTTCGGTCATCTCGGTCAAAACCTCTCCGTCCTTGGATGTCACCAACGCATCTTGGCANATGAACTCTGAGAGCCTGACGTCCTGTGATGTTCCTGAGCTCATGTTATCGAATCGTTGGNNCCTCCAGGAGTATATCATCGCAGTCGTTGCGGCTTTTGATATGGCAGATGAGTCTGCCTCGACCTTGGTTCGGAGACGACATCAGGGCCCTCACTTTACACAGTCTTTCACGTCTCTAAAGTGCAAGATGTTCTTCGCGTCGCGACACGTATCTTGAGAATATCACAATCCACGGAGAGTATCTTAGCTACAATAGTGGACAGACTTATCAGGTATCACTGGTCAAGTGTGCGTTCGTATCGGTGAATTGAATGTGAGCTAGGATGTCTAAAATTCACCATTGGATGGGAAAGAGCATCCCGTAGACTTCTTGCTTNNCTTGCAAGATGCAGGCATCCAACAAACACATGTGGGTTCTGCCTTCTTCATGTTCGACCAATTTACACAAATGCATCTCATACCAAAGCATTGGTATCGCCGCATACGTCTTCCTAGCTTTCTCGTAATCATCAACAATTCTCAGCGAACAACCCCGAAGGAAGCTTCAATGCTGTCCCGTGCCAACAGCGACGCTGCTCTACGCCTACGCCGAGCCAAGTCGTCATCCTCGAGCAGCCACAGGCCCTTCGAGCCATCGATATTGAACGAGCCCAAGTATGCAGAGGCTGCCGCTGTGGAGGCCTACACGCGTGCATACCGTTACTCCCAAGGAGACCGCCCTCAACGACGTCGCTCTCGACGCTCCGAGGGCAGCCATTTCGATGACAACCGACGCAAGTCCACGCAGAAGCCTGAGCGCTTTGAACGTCCTGCACTGGTGCCTGGACCTGCAACTGCTCCCGCAACTATACCAGTGCGACCACTAACTCGGCAGTCGCTGTTGCCAGATACACCCTATCGATTTGCTCTCGAAGCCTCCAATGACCCTATAGTCACCATGACGGATATGTCAGAGTCACGACTCAGCACAGCCTCCAGACGACAAACTCGTGATCTGCAGACGGATGATGAGATCAAGACAGCTGCTTGGGATGCCTACCTTCAGGGTTTCCACAAGAAGGAGGTCCGCGAGAGAAAATCTTTCGCTGCTCCTCTGAGGAAACGTTTCTCAAAGTCACCGACTCCGGCACCCTCCATCCACTATGACACGTCAGTACCACCCTACAATTGTGTCGAAGAATCCAATGATGTCTTCTCCACTACTCCGCCTATCGAGATCAAGCCCGAAGGCCAGCCCGAAGCTCCTGCCAAATTGAAGAAACAGTGGACTGTCTCCGAGTCACTCAAAGGCAGATTCAAAAGGCTTTTGTCAAGGCCGAAGAGAGTGCAATCACACTTCCCTGCCCAACACGTAGAAGCGAGGAACCTCCACTTCGATGTTTACAAGACGAACGACGACAGCTTTTCGGGTGGTCCAGACTTTGGTGTGTCTCTTCCTAGGTCACCTTTCTCTTCTCTGGGTGCTTCTTCGGGTGCACAATCACGAATCACGAGTTGGTCCAACTCGACAAATTCACGCGGCAAACGCCTGCCCTCGATAGACGAGACTTCAGCACCCCCAGCTCTTGCTTCTACTCCAGAGGAAGCACCCACCGGTTCGTTTCTCGGTCGAGCTTTGCGACTTCCACTCTGCCGCCCCAGCCAGACCAACCTTCAACGCAAGTCAGAAGATAGCAAGCGCTTGTATGATGCACTACAGAGACGCATCAATGGTCCTGAAGTGCCGACCATCGTCGTAGAGGAGGTTGCATCTCAACCACCTGCTGTCGTGTTCAATAACTCTCCCCCGATATCACCAGCCTCTGAGACGATTCGGATGGTCACCCCAGAACCTACCATTCCGGAATCTCCTACGCGTCCGGCTCCCAGCCCACCACATCAAGTGGCCCGAAAGTCGTCATGGTGGAGTATTGCGCCAAGCATACGTTCGAAGAAACGCCGTCCAGCAGAGCCAGTTGCGCCATCAAACGAGCAGATTGCTGCTCGTGTGGAGAGATCGGAGAATCGTTGGCAGGCCGCCTTAGAGGACGGCTCACCCGTTGTTTCACGCGCTCTCAACTATTGTATGAAAGGTGATAATCCATATGAATTGCGACCGTTGGAGAACGTCAACGACTCCAGCTTGCCTGCTGCTGTCCGTCACGAATCCCACGACGCTGCTGCACCAACGTTTGACAACGGCGCAGATCTTCATGACCTTCGACAGCAGGTCATTTCGCCCAGTATATACTCGAGGTCCGTCTCTCCTGATGCTGTTGGCACGTTCATCACAATCACCGGGCGCGAGGTGAAGCGTTATCCTCTCGACTCGCCCCCACGGCCTGTAAATGGACCTGCCACCTACACACCAAAACCAAGTAATGAGTGGAGAGCCTGGTTCAGCAAAGAGATTGAAGACTTTAGCATGACACCTGCACCTATCAGAGACACTGTTCTGGCTGGACCTGACTACTCTCTGAGTAACGACAACCCTTACAGTTCAAAGGAGAGCCTGCAGGAGGATCCACCAGTGCTTCAAGCCTCAAAGAGTCGACCCCAGTTACGTTCTCGTTCATCCAGCATTATGAACGAGCGATATCCNTTGATCGATACTGGGAGACCATCGAGCAGGGCATCGGGTCGTCGTACCAATCCCTCTAGCACATCTTCTGGACAGAGGTCTGCTTCAGGATCCGGAACATCTGTCGCTGAACGGGCGTCCAGTAAAGCGAGTCAACGAGGCGACGCAGATCAGTCGATGATGTCTTCATCAGTCGTCCGAGAACGACAGTCGACAAGCGCACTTGTCCGCAAAAAGTCAAGCCTAGCCACTCGTGCTGCGCGTCATGGATACGGTCCCTCAACCAACGAGATCGAATCTGCAGGCAGAGATAGTCCTGTCAAGGCTCCAAAGTCATCACTGGACCTCCGTGTCATGTATCGCAACAACCGCAACCTGGAAGCTTCGAGTATCAACATTCGCCGTAGAGCCGTGGCACCAACGGCGTTCGACGATACGTTACGTCGAATCTCAGAGGGTCCCTACGCAGCTGACAGCAAAGAGAACACCGCACCACCAAGACCTTCTGGTATGATTGATGGCATAACAATCCCTCCATTCTACACACCAACCAAGGACTCATCAAAGAGCAAAGGATCTTCGCCCGGACAGCGGATGGTGGACGAGTTTTTGAACTCGAGAAAAACACAGATGGTTAAAAATTCACCTCCAGCCTTTATTTGATCAGCACATTGATTGTGCATTTCTCATTTGTACTCACGTTGCGGCATGGTCGGTGCTCTGGGAGGGCTTTCTAGTCACATTGCAGAATAATCAACATATTGTTACATTCGTGTGTGAGTCCGCTCTTATTGCCGCATATGTCTAGCATCGGAACATGCAGAGTGCACATAGACAGTCAGTACATGCACATGAACGCAGATTGATCTGAAGCACAACAAAATCGACGCACTAACTAAATCTACCATACCTCTAAAAGTCTATAGCAGGCTCAAGCACAAACGTAAACTCCCTTTCTCTACACTCCACCTGATCTTCCTTCTTGACACCAGGTCCACAAGCTGCAGTGCCAACACCAGCATTATCAGCATCCAACCTCCAAAGCGGACTTACTCTTTCCACCAAATCGCAAGGATGTCTGGCTTTCTCCAGCACCTCTGCATCATGCAAGCAACACGCCCACTGGAAGAACTCTTTCTCTTGTGGTCCAGGGATATACGTGGCTTTAATGCCCAGGCCCTGTTCATTTAAAACTTTTACCCAGCGTGTAGAGATGCGATTGCCGTTCTCTTGGGGTACCTCGTAGGGAGTTTGCAGGTTACGAATTGTAGAGTTCCAGATGCCGATTTGTTGCGAGGTTGCCTTGTCGCTGTAGGATTCGCCGGGCCCTTTGCCGTACCAGGTTGCTTGCTTGAAGGAGGAGTCGAGTTGGAGGTTTAGACCTACTCTGGGGAGTGTGCTGGGGGCATTGCCTCGGGGTGTCAAGTGAATTTTGACGGACAACTGACCTGCAGAGGAGATTTCATAGGTCACTTTGGCGGTAAAGCCCCAGGCAAGAACTGGTGGGCTGTAGTAGTATACAGCGGTCAGGCGAGCTTTTTCGGGGCCATCGTCTTCGAGATCGAAGCTGCGGAGCTGGGGTGTCATGGAGTCGAGACCGTAACGCTTCCACTCCTTGCTCATGGAGGCGGCATCATTGTCGGTTGGCGCACGCCAGAAGTCCAGAGCGAGCAGTGGGTCATCAGGAATCTCGCGCTTCTTGAGAACAGATCTGCCTCCATACACCCACTCGACCAGTGTTCCTCTGGCTCGAGAAAAGTTGAAGTGAAAGTCACAACCAATGAATCGGTAGTGCAGCTGCGTTTCGTGGGCAGTGATGGCGCTTGACATGATGGGTCTTTCGATGCCGTAGGTGTGATCGTCGTCTTTGGCAGAAAGCCGAGTCTGATACCATGTGATGCTGTGACCAGCCTCTGCCCATGGGGTCGCAACACCAAGACGGAAGTCAACGGTCAACCACAACTCTGTACCATTGGGTCGATGCAGGTCGAAAATCTCGCCGGGCAAATCAATCTTGGCTTCAGTACCAGGATCAATGTGAGGAAGCTGGATCGGACCAGACAGGACACGGTCAGGTCTATATGGTGTTAGCCAAGATTCATATGCAAATCAGCATCGAGAGAAGTCTTACCGGATACCAAGGACCTCGACCTTGTAGTCAGCGATTAGATGGCCCAAAGTGATGAACTCGAACTCGTTTTTGATCACCAACTTTTTACCCTCAATCCAAGCTCGAACAGGAGCGATGACCTTCTTCAGCTCAGTCAGACCTGGACTTGGTGTATGGTCGCTGAACAGAAGCCCGTCCATGACAAAAGTGTCGTCGTTGGGCACGTCTCCGAAATCACCACCATAGGCGTAAAACTGCTTGTCACCTTCAGTCTTGAGGAGACCGTGGTTCGCCCACTCCCAGATGTAGCCACCTTGAAGTCTGCGATATTTGCGGAAAGCCTCTTGATAGTCCTCAAGTAAACCTGGGCCATTGCCCATGGCATGACCATATTCGCAGAGTACGATAGGCTTCTTGAAGTCGTCGCCTTCTTCTGTCGCGTGACCAATCAGTTTTTCGATTGGCGGGTACATGTAGGAAAACATGTCGGCAGATGCTGCATTCACATCTCCTTCATAGTGAATCGGACGTTCTGGGTCCCTGGACTTGGCCCATTCATACATGGTGACATGATTCTGACCATAGAAGGCTTCGTTGCCAAGAGACCACATGATGATAGATGGATGGTTCTTGTCTCTCTCCACCAACTGCACCATGCGGTCGACATAAGCAGTTTTCCAATCTTCGTTGTCACTCGTGAACTTGGCTGCCTTGGCAAAGGTGTGCTCTTTGCGTTCCTCGTAGCCCATATCCGGAGGTAAGTTGAGAGGTCGTTCAACAGCGTCATAGAACCCGTGACATTCGAGGTCCGCTTCATCCATAACCCAGAGACCGAGTTCGTCGCACAGCTCGTACAACTTCGGGTTTGCGGGATAATGAGAGGTACGTAGAGCATTGACATTATGTTGCTTCATGATCATCAGATCTCTTCTCATATAGGCCAATGGTACGGCTCGACCGAACAACGCGTGATGGTCATGACGATTGACGCCTCTCAGGAGAAGTGGCTTGCCATTGACGCTGATGTTGCCTTTGATGATTTCAACATTTCTGAATCCAACTCGTTGCTTGACAGTTTGAGTGGGAGCGTCAGAGTTGTGCTCTAGCAGATTTATCTCCAGACTGTAGAGATGCGGTGCCTCTGCCGTCCACTTGACAGGGTTCGATACAGTAAACACGTGTGGGCTGTGAGAAGCATCAGCGGAGAGCTGGATCTTCTCATTGATGATGGAAGAGCCGTTGGGGCTTCGCAGAGAGAGCATTGCTTCTGTTGTCTCGTGTATTGTGAGGTCCAACTCAACGTGCAACTTCGCGTCTCGGTATCCTCCATCGAGCTCTGTCTTGATGAAAACGTCCTCAATGCGGGTCTTGCTTGGGAAGCATATCAGATGCACATCGCGGAAGATTCCTGAAAGCCACCATTGATCTTGGTNCCTAAAGTGTATGTTAGCTTAGATCTTCTTGAAGAAAGTATGCACGTTTGGCAGTACCTCGATATAAGAACCGTCACACCATTGATAGACATTGACAATTAGACGATTCACATCTTCTCCACGGTTCACGAAGTTGGTAATGTCAAATTCTGCAGGGTTCCTTGAGCCTTGAGAATAGCCGACCTTCTGCCCGTTGAGATAGACATGATAAGCACTGTCAACGCCATCAAATCGGAGCCGAATCTGAGAGTCCTCGGACCAAGAAGATGGAACAAAGAAGTTGCGACGATAGGTTCCCGTGGGATTCTCCGTGGGTACATATGGTGGGCATACTGGGAATGGATAGACTGTGTTGGTGTAATGGGGTTTGCCATAACCCTAAGAAGATCAATTTGCTGCTCGCATTTATTTAATATATCCCAGAAGTCTTACCTGCAACTGCCAATGTCCTGGAACAGTGATTGAGGACCATTTGATGTCTGCAGTCTGGCCCTCATTTCCGTCAACCGTGAGAGCATCCACAAGGCTGCTGAGACCGTCGGAGTACAAGCTGGGATGCGGCGCATGCTTAGGTGTCGGGGAGTATACGAAACCCCATGTACCATTCAGAAGGAGGGACTTCTCTGGGATCCAGTAGGAACGAGCTGGAAGACGATTACGGTGAACAATCTTGGGATTGCAGATGTCGAGATCAGACGACTGTCCTGAGTGATGGTCTGCAGCCGCCGTCAAGCTTTCAGGCAGGGCCATACTGATTGATTGTTCACGGTTTTCTTCTTCTCGACGGACCTCAGGTAGAGAAGACCTTGATAATAATTGTCGTGAAGCTTCACGAGGAGTATGGCAGGTCAGATGATCTGGCATTCACACGTTCTGCGGCCGTCCATCAGTCCACGATCGTCAAACCCCTCTCGGTAGATTGAGCCCTCTTCGGCGCGACACCCAGGCAATGCGCGACAACCTCGGTCATGATGATAGGCAAGCCCATCTCCCAGAACTCTTGCCGCCAATGAAAGGATTCCGTACGGACAAGCCACCCAAGAAAGTCAGGTCGAATTCCGCGAAGGAAGCAGCCAAGGCGAGGGGAAGGAAGGCGCAATGCTGCCAATGCTCGCGGGTAAATCGACACCCGGTATCATCTTCCAGCACTCGAACAAGGTGCTTTCCTTCATACAAGCAGACGCCCGCTCGCGAAACAAATGTGCCATTACAAAATGGGTTGTCTTCTTCTATTGTCCTCGTACTTCCAACAAGGGTTGTCCTTACCCACCTGTATAATCACTCCGACACATTGGCCAATCGGAAAAGCCACGGTTAGATGAAGGATACATCGCGGGGTACAACAACCAATTCAGCGAGGAAGACCAATGGAACTTCGGTCTATCAACTCGCGACCTCTCCAATCTCCTACCAACTGATAACCTCGCCGGCGGGGGCACATGCTACCGTCTCGTATCGTATCAATATAGCGATGCAACCATACCCCAAACTTGCCCCAGGAATGCAGATCACCTATCTCCAGGTTTCTCTCCCCACGATATCCTGCAGAAGGATCACTTGAGGATCAGCAGGTCTCAGACAGTTAACGGATGAGGGTCCTAAGGTGAGAGAATATGGTAGTATACTGAGTACTTTGTACTCGCCATGGCAACGTATTTAAGGTAGGTGGGCGCCTGTATGGCAGTCAGACTGTCATCTCATCTTTGTCTGCTCAATTATCTCAATTTCTCCCTTCAATTCAATATGGACATCAAAAAGGATGGTGTCACGCACGTTGACGACGTGGACAATGAGTTTCATCAAGCGAAAGTTGCTGTTCAGCTGTCAGAAGAGGCTGTCCACGTCAAACAAAGTCCTTGGACATCGAGCATGCTGAAGCTATATGGTTGTTTAGCTATTGCATATCTCTGTGGCTGCTTGAATGGATATGATGGAAGCTTGATGGGAGGCTTGAACGCCATGGACACATATCTTGCCTACTTCCACATGNNTGAGCATGCTTCTTGGGAAGTGAATGACGAAGTTCTCGACGCTGATGTCTGTAGGAAATCTGCTGGCAGTAGTACTGGTATCACATTTGCGATGTAAGTCGTGATCGTAGTCGACCAAAGTATCTCACCTTTACTTATCTCCCTCACAGANTACAACATTGGATCGATCCCAGCGGTCTTCTTAACCGGACCTGTGAACGATTACTATGGGAGACGTGAGAATTTTGCCCTCGTAATTCTTCTTTCTTTTGGTAGCTGACTGAATCTTCTAGGCGCTGGCATGTTCACAGGCGCTATCATCGTTGTCATTGGCACATGTGTCCAAGCCCCGGCTGTCAATAGAGAAATGTTCCTCGCTGGTCGATTTATCCTTGGATTTGGTGTATCCTTCGCATGCGTTAGTGCGCCATGCTATGTCTCAGAGGTCTGTTATGCTCCTTTCGATAGTCCATCACCGCTGTGTTGCTGACAAACTGGCAGNATGGCTCATCCTGCTTGGCGAGGCACGTTGACTGGACTGTATAACTGCACGTGGTGTAAGTTCGGTGTATTTGGACAATGTAGTTCGCTTTACTAACATATTCCATTAGATATCGGATCCATTGTGGCTTCGTGGGTTATATACGCATGCGCAGAACGCGTGAAATCTGATGTCAGCTGGCGCATCCCGCTGTGGTGCCAGCTGGTTTCTTCAGTCGTCGTCGCTATCGGTGTCTGGTTCCTACCAGAAAGCCCAAGGTCCGCTTTGTCTATCCGGATTCTGTTGCAGATACTAATTCTGGTTGCTTACAGATGGCTTTGCGCTCAAGACCGTATGGAAGAAGCCACCAAGGTTCTAGGTCGTTACCACGGAGAAGGTGATGAATCGCACCCAATCGTGCTTCTCCAGATCAAGGAGATGCAAAACCAAATTCGTCAAGACGCGTCCGACAAGAAGGGATGGGACTACTCTGAGCTAGTAAACACCCATTCTGCTCGTCGAAGACTTATTTGCGTTCTAGGAATGGCCTGTTTCGGCCAGTTGAGTGGTAACAGCGTAACGTCCTATTACCTTCCGGTCATGCTCGAAAACGCCGGAATCACATCCCAGGGAACGAAACTTATGCTGAATGGCATTTACCCTGTGATCTGCTTCTTCGCGGCAATCCTTGGAGCCCGTATGACCGATGTCGTTGGTCGCAGGCCATTGTTGCTGTATTCCATAGTCTTCTGTTCAGGCTGTTTTGCTGTCATCTGTGGCACAAGCAAGCTTGCACAACAGGAACTCGACAACAAGTCAGCAGCCAACACGACCATTGCTTTCATCTACCTCTTCGGAATCATCTTCTCCTTCGGCTGGACGTAAGTAATCTATATTGTTGTTAGCCTCTGTTTTCAGGACGTGCTAACCCTCTCCGCCAGACCTCTGCAAAGCATGTATATCGCCGAGACGCTGGCCACCTCCACACGAGCAAAGGGTACTGCCGTTGGCAATCTCGCCTCCAATATCAGCTCGGCCGTTATCCAATACGGTTCTGGTCCTGCATTTGCCAACATCGGTGCTTACTTCTATCTCGTGTTTGTGTTTTGGGATCTGATCGAGTTTGGTGTCATCTACTTCTTTTGGCCTGAGACAAAGGAGCGTACCTTGGAAGAACTCTCGGAAGTGTTCGAGGCCAAGAACCCTGTCAAGAAGAGTCTAGAAAAGAGAGGAGCTGCTACGGTGCTCAACACACTCGATGTAGACGCTTCTATGATCGAGAAGATGGAGCATTGATTTCTCGTCACTTTCTGGTAATGATCCATGTTAATGATTGGATGGTGTTGAGAGAGGAGATCTAATCTCAGTGTAGTTAACTGTTGATATCTTAAGCTTGAATGGGATCATAATGTATGGAAATCTTGGAGAGCCACACAGAGTCCATTGTCCTATGAGTAGTGGAGTGTCACCAGATGTCGAGCCCTTAGACAGAAAGAGCTTTTTGCTTCACTCTTTGTATGCTTGTTTGCATTCTTATCTCGTTGTTTTCTTCGCCATTCATGATACTGCAATGACATCCTCGCCCATTTGAGCTTCTTTGCTCTTTCCAAATATGACATGGCTCCTTTTCCTGGTACATTTCTCTTCGTCTGCATGTAGTTTTATACTCAATCCCTTGGTCACTTCCGTTGCCAGTGCTAGTGATTCTACATTGCAAAGGTTTTTTTCTGTCACATGGCTTTTTGCAGCTTGCTCTGGCTTGCGTACGACAGAGCCAAGATCCAAAGCAAAACAAAAAGAAGAAAGGAGTTTTAACAGAATGTTATTGGTTCACCTGAGCGCCCTGCACGTCAGATGGGAATCGATCCAAACCGAGTACGCAGCAGATGATCTGTGTTGGTCTTCGAAGCCATCGGCATGGCTTGCCAATGCTTACTGTCAACATAACAACATGTGCATGATGATGAAGATGCTTGGCTGATAGTGGACAAGATAGACGCGCACCCGCGGTTGAATGTCACCTTTCTGTGGCTTGAAGTCGGCAAAACATGTGTTTCAAAGTCATGGTCCGTACAGCGAGGCTGAGCATGTGCTATAACGAAAACTATGACTAAAATGTACGATTGCTCAAGTCTTTGCGACACAACTACCGCAGCACTGACGACTTCTAGAAACTGTTGAGGAGACAGGCGGGATGGATATCGATCAATGGACAGGTGTCGTCTGCACTCTGCCGCCTGATGAAAACAAGAAGGGGTAAGAGGCTATGGTAGACCTTGATGACTCGCGGACCTTGAGTAGCGACAAGTCGTCCCAGCGACAACCGTGCGAGTCGAACGCGACGACCTCAGCCCATGCCGAGCAGAGACGGACTCCACACAGCACTCTCGGCATCTTCGGCTGCTTAGATATCCGCATCTGATAGAACACCTCATGTATGCTTACGGGTCGCCCAGAGGTGCATATACCGCTGTTGTGTTCGTATCGTGCAGGAAAATGTTGGTAAATGGAGGGGCAGTGTTGGGTGGTATCGAGCTTTCTCGCGTAGCAAGCAGACAAGCCATGCCCAGGCAGTGCAAGAACATGCCTTATCTCGCATCGTCTCTAACAGATCCTGTTGTTGCTGCATATACCGTTATATTATCACGTGGGAGTGCTCTATAGAGCTTGGCAAGCAAGAGGGTGTGATTATTTGAACGCGACGAATCAACAACATCTCTTCCTCGATGGAAAGTCATGGGCAAAGGGCATGCATGCTGGCGGGGTGAACAGCTGAACAGCCACTTCGCTCCATGTTACTACGCCACACGATAATCAAGTAGCATTATGCGAGATCTACAGCATCGCATGTACAGATATGCATGGCTGTTCAACTACTACTGCAGAAAGATATGCAGTCAGCTTGACACTGCCCATGATCCATGGTCCAGGTTGGTGCTGTGGACGTTACGTGCGTTGTTGATTCACCGAACATCCTAGCCACCTCCGAGCCGACCGGGATGGCCTGGATGGAGCTTGCGTTGACAGGCTCTCTTCATCATGCGTTCCTAGGGTTGCAAGCCCTTGGAGGGCAACCAACCTTCAGACGGTTGCTTGGGTGAGACAGAGCACGCCAAAAAGCCAACTTCCACCTCAGTTCTTTTCCTGCATCTTGTTACTCATGGATGTGTGCCTGCATGCGAGCATGCCGCGGGCGGCAGGGCTGCTTTGGAGACACCACTGCAACAAAAATTCTCGCAGATCTTCACGACGCAATCGGAAGGAAGCACAGCAGAATTTTTATCGGTCCCGTCCCAACAATCCAAGTCGCAGAATCATGGCAAAAATAAAGAGGCAAGTAAGAGTGATGTAAATGTACACTTTTGAGGTTGTCCATACAAAATGAGAAGTAAAAAGAGATAAAGACCACACGGCTATGTACAGATAGAATAATTGTCATGTGTTTGCATACATGCTTGCGAGAGGGATACCATATCCAAACTCCGAAAAATTCCCTCTCCTTCTAGACAGCATTATGTAGTAAAGGCCGTTCCTTAAGAGAAAAAAAACCCCCAAAAACTTCGAAGGTTATCAAAGATATGCAAAAAGATGCGAAGCGCTCCAGAAAGAAGTGAGTCAAGAAAAGCAAAATCGAGTGCAAATGCGTGAGGTTGTAGGAAATGCGTTTACTCCTCGAGTTGGGAGTCCTTGATGATGAAGGTGATGACGAAAATGAAAATGGCGTAGGCGACGAGGAAGAGGACCTCGAACTCGTGCCAGAAGTGGCTCTTGCCCCAGCGCTGGCTCTTCCAGTACTCCTTGGGGTGAGCGACACCAGTCTTCGGGTCTCTATCGAGGAGCTCCTCGCGATCGGGCATGGTGGGAGGGTGGAGAGCGTAGCGGAGCGGGATGGCGAAAGCAGTGCAGCAAATCAGCCAGAGCATGGGAGGGAACATGGCGTGAGTCAACAGGTAGATGAGCTTGTCCTGAGCGGTGTCGTTGTCCATGAAAGCGCGGACAGTGCTGAGAGTAACGGCAGCGATGACGAACAGGATGTACAAAAGATGCTGGTAAGCGGAGCAGTCCCAGAGAATTACCTTCAGGCGACGGAAAACGTGGGCACGGTGTGCGCCGTCGCGCTCCATAATGTCGCCCTTGATGGAACCGGAAGTGGTGAAAGCCATGGGCTTACCACCGAGCCAGCTGGGAAGGAGGAACGAGACAAGGACGGTCTTTGCGTGGTAGGGGGCCATCCAAAGCATGGAGCCACCGTCACGAAGAGCCAGTCTGTATCCAGAGGGCAAGAAGTTGACGTATTCCTGGAGGCGCATCAAGAAGAAAGAGATGAAGGCAAGGCGAACCTGCCAACGGAGCTGATCGTTGTTCGAGTAGGCGACCAATCTGCCACCAGAAACCAAAACGATCGGGATGGCGAGAATGGAGATGATGAGGAAAATCTTGAAGAAAGCGTCGACAGTGAAGACGAAACCGGAGAGACGTTGGTAGAAGGTCATGTCTCTGCAGATATCACCGTAGAGACAGAAACGCTGTTGGAAAGCAGATTGAAGCGTACCAAGAGTCCAGCGAGTACGTTGCTTCAAGTGACCAGTGTAGGAATCAGGAACAGTACCGAATTGAAGACCCTCGTGAACGTAGGCAGTGCGGAAACCTCTACCGAGAAGCTTGGAACTGGTGAAAGTGTCCTCAGCGAGAGTACCGGTAGGCCAGCCACCAATGAATTCGAGAGCAGAACGACGAATGACGTAACCAGAACCAGTGCACCAGGCAACACCCAGAGAGTCCTTGATGGGCTCCATGACGTGGACGAAAGGATCGAGCGATTGAACGAGCATGTCGTTGTCGGGAACGTTGTAGAAAAGCTGGGGAGGGCAGGCAAGAGCAGTCTTGGGATCGCGGATACAGTGGGGGAGAAGGGCACGAAGCCACTCCCTCTCGGGAATCATGTCAGCATCGAGAGCAGCAATGTATTCGCCAGGGCCACCGGGAAGCTTGGTAACGAAATCAGTACCACCGATCAGGTTACCGGCCTTGGCGTGATGAGGCTGGCCCTTGACCTTGACACGAGCGAAGTAGTATGCGTTGGGGTATTGGTAGCTCAAATCTTCCATGGCCTTCTTCAGCTCCGGGTCAGCACCGTCGTCGAGGACGACAACGCGGAAACGGTCTTGAGGGTAGTCGACGTCGCAGGCAGCGCGGGCAGTGTCAATAACAACATCAACGTCTTCCTTGCAGCAAGTGATGAAAGCATCAACGGTGGGGACGGCCTCTCCGACAAGTCTGAGTTGGGGTCGCTTGCGGCCCTTGAACGCGAGCATGGAGTACATTTGATGGAAGAACGAGGGAANCTGAATTTTTGTGAGAATTGGAAAAAGTTGGTTTTCAAGCAGATTGGACTTACGAGCGACCAAGAATTCGGCAGCGATGAAGAACCAGGCCATGGCGTAGACAGTGCCGTTTGTCCTTTGTGCGTCGACAGTGTAGTAGATACGGAAAGCGTAGTATGTGAAGTAACCACCCATTGCAGCAATGGTGAAAAGAGGAGCCAGGTAGTGCAACTTTCTCTTCCAAGGCTTCATCAAGGCGATATCATCGTGCTTTGCAATTTCGCGAACAACGTAATCGGCATCGGTGTATTCGCGACTGAAAGAACTTGTGGTCGAGAATCTGTTGTCGAATCCAGACTTTGTCTCAGGGGTCGAGCCGGTAACGGTCGAAGCGTCCTCCTCGTCCACGTTGTAGGGTGACTTGTCATCTTCATAAGAGTCTCTTTCAGGAATCATATAGTCGTTCTCAGATGCCAGGTTTGTTGACGAGCCATTGAAGTATGTAGAGTGGTTCTTGTCCAGTGTTGGTCGTAGGCGTTGGAGTCCTCCAGCGGTCTGGCTGTCAGGACGACCTCCAACCAGGCGAGTAGTACTAGCAGCAGGAGAGGGTTGGTAGTCGTATGATGGCCTCCTGCTCATCGACGGTGTGGTGCCGTCGAATGGCGTGCCGTATGGGCTTGTGGGATTGACGGACTCATAGTCGTAGCTACCTTGCTGGTGAGCCATGGTGATGAATGCTGGGAGCGTATGCCCAGGCCCCTTGATGTGTTGTAGGGAAGATCAGGTTGCTCGAGTTGCTGGGATGACTGGGGTAACGACTGAATACTTCGAGACGAGAGCAGGAGCCGGATGAGGCGTCAGGGGTAGGTTGTAGAAAAATGCAGGAGAAGATGTCTAGGGGAACACGAGACGAATAAGAACAACGGGCAAAATCGATGCTGTTATTGGAAACAAGAAGAAATCCCGTGATACGCAGCGAAGAGGCTCCACAACCTACGTCGATTCCATTGGGGGAAAAAGCACAAACTATCTTTGGGTACATATCGACCGGTCTCGTTATCTGCAGGCTTGCAGTAGCGGCCAGTTTAGATTTGACAGCCAGGCGATGGGACATGGGGCGGACCGGGCACGGTCAAGCGTGATAAGGTAGAACAAGTTGGAAATTGATTGGGACTGTCTTGGCCTGAACCGTGTAAGGTCGTGTAAATGTTATGGCCGGGGGTTCGATACGACGGCATTGGTCCCTGCTGCAGACACGCGCCTCGATTGGAGAAGGCTACACACATGGCAGGGGCCCGTTTGTTCGATTCACGAAGACTGAATAGGAGTTCGACAGCCTCCTGCTCAACTGCCAACGAAGTACTTGTTCACGCGTTGCTAACGTTCCGGAGAAAACTGACCGCAGGGGAAAGGGCATGGTTTGAAAGGCTTTCGCAAGCGTGAAGGGCCGATGATGGAAGAAAGAGTGGAGCCCCTGCAGGAACAAAAGCTTAGGGAGGCGGTGCGCACAACAGCGAGCGCCAACCAACGACCGGCGACCAATGGTGAGGGGGTCAGTGCAAGAGTTCGCGACAGCAGGCAGATTGCTGCCGAGAGCATCAGTCAATCTCTGGGCGATCAGGCGTGCTTCGCCTTCGAATAGAAGAAAGTGTTTCTATTTCGAGACGGAAGCCCTCATGGCGGTTGGCTTTGGTGCCTGGATTTGCAGATGGGCGGTGGTCTCAAAGCCATGGATCAAAATAATACAAGCTCTCGTGTAGACCAAAGTTTTTTCCTCAGCGAAGTCAGCGGCCCGCTGCTCCTCTTTCATCATCGCCCAAAGTTCGGAAAAACGGCCACGGTGCGAGTCGTGATGGCTCGGCAGCTTTTCTACCGTCGCTGCACGCGTTTCGAACCACGCACCAGGCCAAAAGGAGCTACGGCTCCGACTAGCTCTGCCAACTGGGTGTTAGCACGAGGGGCAAGTCTCAGTGTCGCATGCAAAACACGCCGCACGGTAAGTTGACGTTGCTGTTTCGCCCACAGACACAACAAACCCGTGAACCGGCCTGACCCGGCCCGGGAGCGCACACCCACGCACACAGCATAGAGTGTTGAAATACAAGGTTGGCCGATGTGATTCGGGCGATGTGATCTTTCGGATCAGGGGTCCCGGCGCCAAGGAGCACTGCATCATGCAGCAGCGCCGTGCACGGTGGCCTTGGTTGAGGAAAAAGAAGGGCTGGTTGTGCGGCGCTGGGAAGTGGGAGCTGGGATGATTTGAGGGCCGATCTCCCTTTGATTTTCCTGGCCCTCGTCCGTGTTGTTTTTGGTCTGTTTTGCTGACTGCCTGCCCGCCTGCTGCACTGGCTTGCGCGAGCCCCGCCGTCTACCCGGGCGGCCTCGAGATCCGCGGGCCAAGGGCCAAGGCACTCCCAGGACGACAGTTTCATCCTGACGAGATGCCGAGATGGACGCCCATCGTCCCTAATAAGAAATACGGTTGGCCAGGAGTGTCTTAGGAGGTCTTGCAATGAAAGGTTCGTATTGGTGCAATCTTAAGAGCTGAGCCAAAAGGCGATTTTGTTGATGGACGTTGGACTCTGGCCCCTACTCGCCCCTGTCAACCAATTGGCAATTGCGTGGCGGCAAATGCGGCTATGCTGCAATTTGGCTTTGGGATTCATGTTAGATACAGTGCCTCACCTTTCCATTTCTCCTTCGCGCCCTTCGGCATACTTGTGACATACATGCGACAATAGCTCTCTTGCCGTCCCCTCGTTCAACAAAAACAAAATCAAGGAACAGACAACTATTCTCCACTCGTTTACTCCAGATGTCTTCCTGCAGGGCCCTCCGTATTCTGGGGCAAGGTTTATCTTTGCTCGCCGTCCTCTCTCCTCTGTCAGTCGCCGCCGCCTCGTCCAAGAATGAGTACAAGACCATGTGCGCCGCCTACGGCGCCTCTACTGCAGACCAGTTCGCCGGCGCAGTGTCCGACTCTGGCAAATACCTCTACGGCTCTAACCAGTGGGGCTGGGATGACAGTGGTGCCCAGTGTATGACCGTAAGTCGATGGCATGATCTGCTCGTGTGACACCAGAGTCGAAACTGACCACGATTGTGTGACAGGCTNGGACTGGACGACTCGGATGATGCTGCTTCGTTCAACGTAACGTGGTCCTGGACGGAGCGCGATGTCTGGGTATGCGCATCTCCCACTGCCTCTTGTTTACATCCAGCTTGCTGACTCGCGACCAGNGTGCACTCGTATCCCAATGTCGGTCTCCAATCTGTGCAGCTGCCTAGCAGACTGGACAACGTCAAGTCTTTCAACGTCAGCGCCGCATGGGACATGTTCCCCTCGGCTCAGCCCAATGCTGCCAACAAGACCCAAGCCCTCATCGACATCGGCTGCAAGGCCGACATTGCGCTCGACATGTTCATCGACAGCAACAACGTGACCTCGACGAACGCCTCGGCCGCCGCCTTTGAAGTCATGGTGTGGTCGTCTGTCTGGGGCGGTGTCGCTCCCATCGGATACCAGACCTTCAACGCCGAGTCGCCCAAGTACACTCTCAACGGAGTCGAATACTCGCTGTACTCTGGCTTCAACCAGCAGGGTCAGAAGCAAGCCGTCTTCTCCTGGGTCCCCGCCGAGAACCAGAATGGTATCGAGGCCGATCTCTGGGAGCTTGTCACCTACCTTGTCAACGCTGGCAACCTCACCTCCGACATGTACATCGGCCTGATCCAGTTCGGTACCGAGACCGTCCACGCCACTCAAAACGTCACCTTCGAGATGCAGAAGGCTCAGATGGACTTCTCTGTTGTCAAGCAAAAGCCTACAACCACCAAGGGATCTCCTCCCGCCACCGCTGGTGCTTCCAAGGGTGCTGCATTCCACGTCGCACCGACCGGATTCGCTCTTCCCGCAGCTGCCATGGGTCTCGCCGCTGCTGTCCTCCTCTAATTTCCTAATACTCGTCATTTCGCTCGCTTTACTTCGCTTCTCTTCACTTCTTGGCACATTTTTTCCAGCTTCTTTGCACTCGTTCACGGCCCTTTTACCATATCTTTTTTACATCTTGACGTTCACGATCACTCCCTTTCTTTGTGCATATCTAGGTTCACGGCTTGTATGACGGAAAACTAGGACAATTTGGCCACGGCTTCAGCTCGAATAGCGGGCGTCTGGAAGAGGGGCAATGTTTAATAGATTGCCAACAGAATTACCACAACCTGTATCAGCACTTGTCTTTCGTGTGTCTTTTCCTTAGCATGTCTTGTGTACAGTACGCGAGTAGTGGACACCTCATTTGCCTATACAATCGTCTCGTATACTTCATCAAAACAATGCGGAGTCGGCGTAGCCCCTCAACGGCTAGGCCGATCTGAAATTGATTGGCGGCCAGCCAATCGCAGGATCTTGCTTGAGCTCTCAACTCTCGTGCATAAAGACCAAATCAATGATCTGCTTTGAAGACTGTGAAAATTCTTTTAATCATGACATAGCACACCAATATATCCTTCACTCAATCCGGTCAATCTAGACTGCGTAGGACAACCCAACTCTCTTCACCTCGATGATGATCCACCAATTTGGAATGGATGGCAGAAGAGGCAAATAATCGGAAAATGGCCCCGCGGGACTAGAAGGCTTCGAAGATGGTGGATGATCCTCGGGATCGACGGTCGCGTGCACCGCTTTGACCATGCTGAGTCGTATCTCGAGACCTTGACCGCCTCTGGAAATAGCCCGGCATCACCTATTCCATCCCAACTCGTGACCGTCAAATACCACCCAGCTCGGCTTGAAACACACTGAAATTGTTACCAAGGAACTCTCTTCGTAAAGGGCAACAGGTCTCCTAATCCCTAGAAACGCCCCAAGACAGTCTAGCAAACGACGACATTGCGATGGACGCAGAGGCACTTGTTGAATCATCACCAGTAACGTTAGTGGATCTCTTGAACAACACCCTCATCTGGCGCGAGACGGCTCCTTACCTTCCGGCCGGAAGTGTTTTGGCATTGTCTGCCACAGCACGGGCTCTTCGACATACCATTTGCGAGTCGCCAGAGACGTTCCGACATCTAAATCTCACCTTGGTCAAATCCGCTACTCTTCTTGACACCAGCCCTATTGATAGTGGTGGTAAGTCGATAGTAATTTTTCTATTCATAATCATTCGCTGGTGGCATGTCTTGAACAAATCTCATTGAGAACCCGAGATATCACTTTCCCGTTGCACTCCTATTCCCTCTTGTCTAACGATGTTTCACTTGAAGAAATGAACCACTGCAACGCACGAAACTCTTTCAAGCACAGGAGTATCCATTGATGCCCATGCCGTTCTACTCATCAGACGAGCTGTCAATAGACCAAATACCTGCTTGGCTCAGATTTGTGCAGTGCTACGGTTGTCACCTTGATTCGTGTCGGAGAACGAACAAGATAGCGTCATCGGGCGACCACTTGCCCACATGGTTTGCTACACCATAAGCTGACACGTCGCAAGGCAAATCATGGCGTGCTGAGCGCATGGACGAATCCCTAACAGAAGATGAATTCTTCTCCGGCCCGTTGCGAGGTGTCTTCTCGAAGCTCGAGCGTCAACACTTGCTTCAGAATGTCAAAACACTGATCCTGGACGGCCTCAGCGTACCAGCGGAGCTCGTCCGGGAGATTGTTCTGGAAGACCGCTTCAATGTCAAGATTCTCAGCATCCGAGACGTCACCAACATGAATCAAAGAGGCTTGCAGTCAGTAATCCGTTACATTGTAAGGCCCTCCGCTTCAAGGTCACCTAAATTGAAGGGCCTTTATCTGTTTGGTCGTAAGGACGCCCCGGAAGCACTCTCACATAGAGCTCAAACCGTACCTTCAAGCCGTGTATCTACGGGTGTCATGTCATCGGAGGGTGCTCAGATCGGTGCTGCGTGGAACTCAAGATCTGAGGTGGCGCTCTCTGCGTCACTCAATCACAATCAGCCCTTAGACGACTGGTGGAAGACCAGAGGTAACGTTTGGGACACCGAAGGCAGCACCAAACATACTCCTGCACCAGATTGGGCCGATATATTGCTCGCATGTCAAGGCATCATAGCCTTTGATGCAGTGCTCTGTCGCGGTCCGAGGCATGATCCCTCTAGAACAACATCGGACCGGCTACTACGGCCTGCCATCGCGAACATCGCACTCGGTTCAAGAGGTTGCGAATCATGCGGTTCCTGCCCCGAACAGCCCGCGGTCTTCGACCGAGACGCGGATTTCAACTTCCCGTTGCTGGCTCCTCCTCCGCTGCATGCCAGCACGGTGAGATCTGCACAGAGACCCATTGTACAGGACGCCGACGTGCCGCCATTGATTCTACGATGCTTAGAGTGTCTTCGCGAGCGGTGGTGCGAAAGATGCAACAAGTGGTGGTGCGAGGACTGTTACCGAGAGCCTGTCTCACGAGCAAAGAGACAGCATCCTAATTCGCCTGAGGATGGCTTACAGAACGATGGTGGTTGGGCTCTGGAAGCTTTGAGCGCAAATGCTGCAGTAAAGGTATATTCCAATCTTTGCGTCGAGACCTGCCTCGTAGGCGAGATGTTGCCTGTAGCCGATGGCATGTGGGGATGATACACAGTGTGTACGCTTCTCGAAAGACATCCCACCGAGACCGGGTTACCCAGAGGATAGAATTGTGTTGCGCAGTGTTTACATGAGGCAGAGCTTTGTCTACTAGAAATGCTTGTTGCAACTTCTGGTGAGAGATCTCCAGAGTGTAAGCATCGTGCTGTTTGATGGCTTTGTCCACATCTTCGACAGAGTTGGGAGCTCGGTCTTGGTGGAGTCCTGCATACTCTCGCGTCGCGTCATGTTTAAAGCAAGCACTCGACTACCACAGATCTGACATGTTATAGGGCGTACACCAAGACTGCATCGCCTGCAAACGCACATGCGAAGAATGCAAAGCAAAGTATATTCGCCGATGCAGAGATTGCGGAAACGAATACTGTTTGCAGCATAACGAACCAAATTCAGCCACGACGGTCTCTCATTCCGATGTCCCAGTCATCAGAAGCTTTACTGACATGGATCTGTAGTGCGACTGGTGCCTTTATAGTGGACGACGCACTCGTGAGCTCTTCTAGGAATAGAGATTGTTAATTCAGGACCTCATGTACCGCAGCTGTTCCTCCACTCTATGTGTTCGATACCCCGGATGGAGAACAACTATTCTTATCATTATGGCTTGATGACAAGAGATCAAGGCATACGAGCAGGCAAAGATGGTGTCTCAATCTGGCTTGAGGACAGTCGAGTCCGACCACACCCTATCGTCATCATTGTCTGTTCAATACCATGATTTTCAAGATCTTCGACTGTCTAGAGCCTTTGGCTTGTGTCTTGNTGACTTACACTGTGAGGCGTTGCAGTCTTCTGCAGTCGTTCGATACCCTGCTTCAGGAGGCAGATGTAGAAGAAACGGCTGATGCATAACGCGATCTAGACATTGTTCAGCCTGTAGTGGCTGGCAGCTCATGCCCCCTAACCCCCTACGTCGATTTGTATNGCCATGGCTGCGTGTCGTTGTTGCCAGCCAAAAACAGGGGTAACGNNGTCCACGCCCGCCACAACTGGAAAGCGCGGGTTTATTCTTGTCGATCTGTCGCGGGAGCGCGTTTTCGCTCCCAANCGTCTCTCGAAAAAGCCGTTGGCAACGTGCTGCGCCCTCCGAGACAGAAACGGCCGTCTTNNTTCGTATTTCTGACCTATGAGACTTTTTGCAACTTTCACCTCGCTTCACGGATGTNNGCAAGGATTTGATGTGATCTGGAAGCTCGTTGCGCTTACAGTACACCAAGTTCCGCAACGAAAAGTCTCGCATGAACATGGTGTGTCGCGCAAGCTTGGCAGAAAAACCATCTCTCCAGAATGGCAAAAAGAGCACAGAATTCAACAGTATACACGGACCATGCCTAATATCAAGATCGATTTCCGATGCGCTGGATCGGTACAAGTTTGGNNGATTGCGAATGCATCTCATCATTGCGTTGCCATGTCCAAGATCTTGACCATGCTCGGCATCTCCATCTCTCAACGAACACGCAAGCGCGGCATCTGTNNGTACGACTCCTGTGCAATGCGATGCACTTGAGAGGCAAGACATGACTTGTGCCTCCTTCTTGTTCTAGGGCAGTCACTTGCACTGCATCTTGACTTCCAGATCCATGAAAAACAATAGTCTTCAATCACATATAATCGAGTACTGCCATGTAATAATATGCTGCTTTGTCAACGCATGCGAGTCTCCATATGGCTCCACAGTCCACACCTGCACATCCGCTTTGACAGCCACTCATGCTGACCAAACAATCAACAAGTACCGCTTCCCCAGATATCTTCTAGAGTGGAGATATAGCGGAGCAACGAGAGAGAAAACCTGGCACAAAAACATGTCACCATCCGTTCGCTTCCGGTAACCACGCACTGCAGAGCAATCGAGATATTTCATCCGCTATTATTTTACTCAACATCCAAGAAGTGTCCAGCCACCTACGACTGATCTTGTCAACAGCTGGTAATGGTTAGCTCAATATTGGATTGACTGAAGTCTGAGAGCAAATATTTTTTCCGGATCATTATTGTCTTCTGCCCGCGGGTCTCGGTCATAACGCTTTCGTGGCCGGCTCGCAAGATGCCGTGTCTGGGACCGAAAAGAAGTTTGACGGGCCGGCTGGTTTGACACTTTTGACTCAAGTTTGGTAATGTATCAGACGACCAGCCGTGGTTCTGTTGGGTCTTCTATTGGGAGCCTAGACGGTGTAAGGCACACAAGTTGCGAGTTGTGGTATCTTATGGGTAGGGCTCGAAATACTCGATCACATTGATCTGTTGACTTTTGTCAGACTGTCGAGGCAACATGCATAGAATCGCAGACCAGGACGGACTTGCTCACAGTGCCACTGTATAGGGTAGTCCTCAGTCTTCCCTCTCAAGTTCGAAATCGAACAGACACTCGCTTGAAGCCAGACGATTACACCATCTTCCAGCAATACATATTCCTTTACAGTGTCACCTTCTTCTCATTGCCATGTGTGTGCTGCTCTGATCTCTCTCACATTGTTGCGTCGATGTCTTCTCTCTAACTAGCACATGCTGGCTCCTCCCTTCTTTGTATCTTCATCGCTCTTATCTTCTTCGTACCTCCATCGCTCCTTCCTTCTCTGTACCGTTATCGCTACTTCTTCTTCACATACTTCTATCACTACTTCCTTTCTTATACCTTCATTGCTCTCTCCATTTCTACACGTTCTCCGCTCTTTCCTTTTGCCTCCAATCACTTACTGATCGTTCTTTCCTCTTCATATCTCACTTCTTTCCCTTCTCATTTCTTGATTGCCCCTTCCACTTTTAGATCTTTGATTAATCTTTCCTTTCCCTGTCTCTTCTTGGAAGTAGCCATGTCGTTATTCTTTTCTATACTAGTCAATCAATCTTGTTGATTGTGCGACACGATTATCTCATGTTTGATGACTTGTCTTGACCTTCTTTTCCTGGTCGGATTGCACGATCGCCCTTTCTTCTGATGAACTTTTGCAGTATCTCCTTATTTACTTGCTCGCTACATGGCTTCCTTGCTCAGTCTATTTGGGTTGTTGCTTCTTTCCTTGCTATTTGACTTGTTGTTTTCTTTCTTGTTCTGTTTTTTGGCTTGTTTTTTTTTGTACTGGTCTGCTTTTTGTGACTGGTCACATGGTGAGCGTTATCTATACTCGTTTCTTTTTGTCTTTTTGTGGATATCACTAAATCAGTTGACCCGCCGTTCTTCTTATCTGTTGGCCGGTTCAGTCTGTGTTTATACGATAACTTGACATTGTTCAAGTAGTGGTTTTCAACATCGATGTTGACAGGGTTGTGCTCATTACATGCAATTTTTGAGTAGCTGCATACGCAAGTAACGACAATATCCCTTATTTACTTGATCTCTCTGCTCTGGTAACACTGACTGTTACTTCAAAGACGACTTTCCCTTGACATGGACTGGTGTTTGAGTTATATTGAGTATACCAATATCCACTGTGACTGACAAAGAAGCACACACACTTAGGCAAGAGAAGAGAAAGTGGAAAGCAAACAAAGTACAAACCTTAGCTAAAAGCAACGGCAACAACAACAGCAAAGTGAAGATAATGAATCTGCCATGACGAAATCCATAGCAAGGAGTATCACAATACTTCTAATATCTCGTCTGCCCTCGAAACTCTGCGCCGATCCAGCTTGAGAGGATTTCTGACCAATGTATATTTGCTGAACAGGGTGGTAACCGTCCAAGTCACATCAATGGACAGTAGAATACTGGAATGTACGCAAAGAAAGAAGAGAATGGGAATGGACGATCCTCAAGCGTCAAAACGTGGTCATTTACTCGTTGCTTTCCGTTCAAGGCTGTGAATTATTGGCAGTACATGCAGAAGGAACGACGAGAATATACGCCTCGACAGGACCATCTCTTGTGGTATGAACAAAAAGTGTATGATATGGTACAATGTTGAAAGCCCGCTATGCAATGTATGAACAACCCTCCAGTATTTACAATCCCTTGCAATAAACACCTTTTATACGCCATCATCCAAGAACCTGCTGTGGGTATCGGTATGTACAAGTCTATGTTCCTCGTCGTAAAACCTTTAGTATTCGTCTTCCATTTCCTGTGCCATTTCCTGTGCCTTGTTTTTCAGAGCATTGTTGAGAACATCGTCAGGAGAATCCTCGAGATCGGTCTCAACCTCTGTACGCCGAGATTCCTTGTCGAGATGGGTGAGCTCAGGGTAGTCTGCAAACTCAGGCACATCTCTAAGCTCGTCCCGGACGTGTCGATTGGGCAATCCAAACTTCTTCATTGTTCTCCATGCCCACTCGGCTTCCTGACGTACAAGTGTGTATTGACCACCAGCCTCGGTCAAAGCCTGCTTCAGAATGATATGAATCGTCGCAAGGTTCATACCAGGTTGATCAGGGACGTTGATCGATGCCTTCTTCTTATCAGGCCCAGCAATATGAATCCGGTGCTCGGGTCGCTGGGTGTAAGGAGAGGTCAAGATCTTTGTTTCCTGACGGTATGCAGCCATTCGGGGTACACCACCTGGAATGTCATCGTTTCTCGAGGCCTGCGGAGGCTCATCCTCGAGCGATTCCGGCCAGAATTTGCCAAGATACTGCTTGCCTGCAGTAGAGCCGTAAGTGTCGACAACACCACTGAGAATCCTATTGAATGCTCTAGGCGTAAAATTAACATAATTGTAACCAGCCATGTTTGGGTAAACCTTCCAAGCATACTGTCTCCAGTCATCGTTGATGAGCGCAAGCAAGCGCCAAACACGGCTGCCAAGTTCCAGAGTATCTTGTCTCTTGGAACCGCGTTTGGCACGTCGAGTTTCGCCTTTCGCTCGGAAGCTTAACATTTTCTGGAAGGCCTTTGCAGACACAGAAGTCTCGAGGCGCGAAAGATCGCCAAGGCAAGATTTTGCCTCGCGTAAGATCACCCGAACCATACTCGCAGCAGTGTTTGTACTGATACTGTAGCCGTGAATTGGACCCTTGGCAAAACTCTCCAGAGCTTTGTCAACGAAAGGCCAGTTTCCTGCTTCTATTTGCTGATCCAAGAGCTCGTTCAACACTTCTTCAGGAGGTTTTGTTCCCGATGAATCCTTTTGAAATTGCAGAACTTTGCGCATGAGAACCTCGTCATCAAGGCTGGCGGCAAGTCTAATCAGAGGTGGACCCATGATGCGATCACTGTACAGATCCTTGTGAATAATTGGACCATCCAGGTCCTCGGAATATAGCAGCCATGAACCTAGCTCGAGAGCTTGAGAGTCGACAACCAGGGTGACAAGATCAGCCAGAATAGGAACAGGTATTTGAGGGAAGAAACTGGGATAATGGATACCACCATAGCGGCCCTGGAATCCGAACTCCGATGTGTCTTCTTCTTCATCCTGCATCGTGGCATCTTGTTGCTTTGTAAAGAACTCCTGTATCGATCTCTGCTTGTTGATATCTGTAAGGTGTTGCAGACTCCGAACCACGTCCATAGCACCAGACAAACTGCCAAGTTTGATGTGAGCTCTGAGAAGACGGTGGTGGTAACCAATACTAGCTGCAGAGCCATCCAAGACATATGCTGGTGTAGGTTGCCATAGCTGGTCACGGGTAGGAGTATTGACAGCAGAAATATCATCGCCGAACAAGGAGGCTACTGAGCTGATCTGGCCGGCTAACTGCGGGTCCTTCTCGAAATCGACACCTCTTGACTCGAAGAAGCGTAGGACTATGGCGTCCCACGAGGTGTACCCCAAACTCATGTTGTTGGCGCTGAAGAAGCCCCTCATTGCTTTCAGAAATCGAGCTGGATCCTCAGGAGACATACCTCGCGAGCCGACACCGGCGCTGACGTGCGATACGGCGGCGTCGATGAAAGAAGCAATAACTTCTGCACTTATAGTTCTGCGAACCTTCTTCTTGTTGATGGTCTGATCGGTGTCCGAGATGCCGGTGTTGAATATATACTTGACCTCGTCCCAATTGATAGATTTTTCTTGTCCAGACTGAACGATGGGATTGGCCAGCTCTCTCCAGGACAAAACAGACCAGGCTTTGTCACCTTCCAACCTTGCGTGCATATGTCTGAGGATTTTGACACCTTGTTTGTAATAGCGACCGTATAACATTGCCCATAGAACCAACTCGAGCCAGATTTCGTGGCCGAGTCCAGTAACATGAACTTTGTACATGGAACCGGGTATCTCAGGCCTCAAGGATTTATAAACACCGCCTCTTTCTTTGGCCTCTTCAACAACGTTGGTCTCGTGGGCCCTCCAGGCGGCGTCAGTCAGGGAGGTAATAATTTGGTTGGATAGTAGATGCAAAGTAGGAGGCTGACACAATGACATGGGATCGGTAGGTGGCTGGTATGAGTAGATGGAAGAGGGCATAGCACCGGAGTGGTGCAACGTTGCGATAATCTCGAGGATTTCGGGCTTGATGGCTTGATTGGCTTTGTCCTTGTTGGCGCGACCTGCGTCTACAATGATCATTCTCGCCAGACTGTACCAGATTTGACCGAGAGTCTCATGGCGCAAAATGGAAGGAAGCGGTTCCTCGAGAGGATGCAATTCTGCGGTGAGGCGGTCCAGCGAATGAGGCGGGTGTAAGTCCTTGGTAGGGTTGTGCGCAGGCAGATTCAATAAGTCGGCATCCCCATTGCGAGTGTGGCGAGTATATTCAGATAAGGAAAAATGGGGTGGCAGACAGGTGTTCCAGACATTGGTGTCCTTTGGGGGCGTCGGGTCAGGTTTGAAATCGTGCGAGATGACCATTGAAGCCAACCAGACAGCAGCCTTGGGACGATTCTGCTTGACAGCCAAGAAGGACAATAGATCCAACTCGTACGTGTAAGACGAGATGTGGATGATTCGACTAATGTCTTGAGCCGAGAATGGGTCGTCTGTGATTTTGAAAGCGCCGGGAGTGCGCAAACGAGGAGGCAGAGCAGCTTCGATGGTGGGCATCCACGCCTCGGCGGTACGGGAAGCATCGCGGGCAGGAAGTTTGGACAGGTCGATGTAAGCAAAGCCACCTTTGTGCAATGCCCGGCGGTGTCGGATGGCAGCACGCCGCGACGAGCCTTTCAGCCCGCTGGCGAGTTTTTCGAACGTGTCATTGTCGGCGCCGACGAGACTTTCGTAGTCCTGGTCTTGGACGGTGGACGAGGCAGGGGCGGCGCTGTGTTGGGTATCTCGTGAGGAAGGAGCGACAGAAAGGGCGGCGCTGTAAGTGTCTTGAATAATAGGGAAGGCGCTATGTTGTGCGTATCGTTGGTGTGTCAAGTGCAGTCGTGGNNTCGGGTTTTTGCTGCGGCAGGCAAATGTCCTCAGACCTGCTATCCGGGCGCAGCATCTTTGCATTGGTTTGCTCCGAGCATTCTATGCTGACGGGAGAAATCAGGGCCTGTGTCTGAACACTTAACAATGTCTTTGCCTCTTGCCGTATCGAGTCTTGATGTCGTACATTTTTGAGGGTCAATCCTAAATCCACAAGCTCCGACTCGCCGACGCTGCATTGCGGCCGCCGTCTGGGCGCACGTCACCAGCGAGCTCAACGCGTCTCTCGCGTTTCGACGCTGCGCCAGCGTCTCTGCCTGAACAAAGACATTTGTTTTTTCAGCTGTCTGCGACACGACAAGTCTATCTCACGCACTCTGCTCATTCTCTTCGACTTGTTGATAAATTGCCTGCCATTCTCGGTCTCCTGGCTTTTTGATTTGCGCAAACACAATCCTTTTCCCTCACTCTCCTTCTGATCACATCAACCACCATCACAATGCCTTATCGTCTTGGTATGTTTTCTCACGTCATACGTAGAAACACATGCAATACTAACACATCCACAGAGCTCAGTCCCAACAACCGCGCCGCCTGCAAGGCCACAACTTGCAAGGACAAGGGCGTCAAGATCATGAAGGGCGAGTTTCGCCAAGCTACTCAAGTCACAATCCACGAGCATCAGAGCTGGGCCTACCGCCACTGGTAAGTCAGTGCCTGTTTTCTGCTGATTTCCTCGCTTACACCCTCCAGGGGCTGCGTCACCCCGAAGCAACTCGAAAACATGAAGGCCGAGTGCGGCATGGACATGGACTACGTCGATGGCTACGAAGAGCTACCCCATGAACTCCAGGAAAAGGTCTACCGCGCTCTGGACCAAGGTCACGTCGACATGGAAGACTGGAAGGGTGATCCCGAGTACAATGTCCCTGGAAAGAGCGGTACTGGTCCCAGAAAGACCAAGAAGAAGAAGGAAGAAGAGGTAATATCATCAGTCCTCCAATCTCTTTCCGTCTCCCTGCTGACCACCCACTCAGGCTGCTGCCGCTGCCGAAGCTGCAGGCGAAAACCCTCCTAGTTCCTCTGCCCCCGAGCCGGCTCCCAAGAAGCGCGGTCGCAAGAAGGCCGATGCCGACGATGAAGAAGCTGAGGCTCCCCCACCTAAGAAGGCCAGAGGAAAGAAGGCAGTCAAGGCCGAGGTTGCCGACGATCATGTCGATAACGAAGAGGCCGACGTCAAGCCTGCTCCTCAGAAAAAGACTGCCAAAAGCAAGAAGGCAGTCAAGGCAGAGGAGACTTCCGACGTCGACGACACCATGGCACCCAGAAGACTGACCGCAAAGGGCAGAAAGGTCAAGGTCGAGCAATTGTCTGATGTCGACGAGCCCGAAGCACCCGCACCTGCTCTAAAGAAGGCTGCCAAGGGCAAGAAGGCAGTCAAGTCCGAGGAGGCTGACGTCCTCAAGGAGCCCACCAGAAAATCTTCCAGAGCAAAGAAGCCAGTCCCAGTCGCCAACCCCGACGCCGATTCGTCGTCCGATACCGAGCCTGCTCCTCAAAAGAAGAAGACTGCCGCCAAACCTCGCAAGACGGCCAAGTCCAAGGATGTCGTCAAGTCCGAGGACGAGGCAGATGATGCTCAGGAGCCTGCTGAGCCCGCCTCTGAGCCTGTTGAGGAAGCCGCTGAAGAACCCGAAGCAGCTGTTGAGGAGGAGGTCAAGCCTGCTCCCAAGAAGAAGCGCGTTTCAAGAAGAAGGCATAGGCCCGTTGATCTCGAGTCCACTTGACGCTTCTCTTCATTCGAACTCTTCTCCACAACACGCCGTCGGCACACGCATTGCAGTCGTTCACATGTTTTATACTGGCACGTTCTATACCCTTCCCTTTTTAAGTCTTGTCATGATGTTTCTTCGGGTCTCGGTTTAGCGATGCAAAGGAGGGCGTTATAGGTTACTGTTGATTAGCGTCGCGACATGAACGATTTTCTTTTCCATATCGCTTGCAATTTCTCTTATCATCAATGCAGTGTATTAGAGCATGTCCTAATGCCGTTAGAGCGACGCAGATACGCTGACGTCAAGAGGTTCAGCTATCGACTTTGCTTTTGCAACATCACCACAACAACCACAACCAAAACTCCACCGTAATTTTGAACAAAGCGATGTCGTTTGCGCGTGTAGCTGGAGGAACAACATCATCTGTGGAGAAGATCTGGTAGATCTGCCCGATGCAAGGTGCACCAGATCTGACGCTTTACCCGATCGGGGACAAGTATTGGAAAATGACGATGAGATCTCAGCTTGACGTCTTCTTTGCATGCACTTCCAGCCTCTTTCACGCTTCCAGCACGAAGCGATCGCGTGTCCATCACGATGGTTGCTGTCGGCGACAGAAACATGGGTGAAAGTCAATTGCCCTTCGATCGAATCTGCATGGAACGATCCAAAGAGCCAAAGATCCAATCTGCCCTTGTCGTCACCGAGGGTCCATTCTCCAACATACACTTGCCCGTTTTGGATACTTCATTGATGTCAGTATCTTTGATGGCCCTGGACACGTCTTGCCAAACGCGAAGATGACGGGTGTGACGTGCCTGTTGTGTCGTTGATCGTTAATTGACTGTCATAACAAACGACGATGAGGTAGTGTCTGTCATTGCTTGTATGCATGGTGGGTGCTTTTGACAGGACATCAAGAAGTGGGTATAAGTATCCTGTTCTGCTTGCTGCTTTTCTCTTCTCATCATTCCAATTTCCATCTCATATCATAAACACTACAACAACAAACCCTCTTCCCTTTTACCCAAACACATTATCAACATGTCTGCCGAGTACACCCCCGAGACCTCCACTGGCGTTGCCGCCGACAATGACTACGCCAGCCGTACTGGCCAGAGCGAGATTCCCGTCCAGAAGGACGAGGCTGGCATTGAGGACCCCATTGACCCTGACACTGCCGACTCCGACAAGGTTCTTGGTATGCGCTCTTCCCTCTCATTCTCTTTATACAACACAAAGTTAACATCCCTCCANGAGCAAGACGAGAAGGCTGCCATGAACGAGGATAACATCATCGATGACCGCACTCGTGGTGCCGCTAAGCCCAAGGGCTCTTACCAGGAGCCTGGCGATGAGGAGGTGAGTTTTCTTGATGTTCATCAGCATGAAGATCTGGTCACTGACAATTATGACAGNGGTCTTCCCGGCCCGGACAACGGTACCTCTGCCATTGCCCAGTAAACAATTCAAAGTCACTATACCCTTGCCTCGACTTTGATGTGTACGAGTAGAGATGGAGTAGTCATGTATTATTAGATAATTTCCCTTTATGAATTGATGTATTATTATCAACCATATCTTCTTTGACCTGATCTGATCGTGATTGTGAAATATCCATGGACATCCATTACTTGTGACTCAAGTGTATCCGATTGCATTGTTTGGCCAATCTCTCATATATACGACTTCGATATTCTCACACCTGCGTCTTCGGGTGCTGTTAATCCTCGCTTCGACTTGTGGTTTTCTGATGTCAACTCGCCCATCGTATCTTCTGAGAAGCGGCATAGTCTTCTTATCCAATTCAGATCATATTGTAAATTTTTGCCTAGTGCAAGGAGTTTCGGACACACTGTTGACGAGACCTGAATTGTACGGACAAGTTCGCAGGATTGAGGGTGAAGCTCGCCTTTGAAACCGACCATTTGTAAGCATCCAAGCAAGACAACCACAGATGGACTTTTTCAGCCAACAGGACATTTAGAAGTTCTATCTGGACGTAAGAAGAAGAAAGCCAGTATATGATGTAAAATCGGAGAAGATATGGAGGAATTAACATCACGACAAGACAAGGCCAGGGTCGTGCTCCAGTCAAGAAAGACATAAACACTCGGACACGACCCCGCAGTTTCCCCGAATCGCAGTCGAAGCTTTGGACAGCTTGACTTTCAAAATGATTTAAACAACCGCAATTGCATTCTTGACACATCGCGACGCGGAACACGCAAGAGGAAGAGGCAGATACCCAGCCTTGACAAGACAACCCCTCATCCATCAACTCTACGCCCCTCAACACCCCGACTGCGACAACTCGACTCTACGCTTCCATCAACACCCAGCACCCCCCCCAAATCTCCAGAACCAAACCCTCTCTCTACGCTCCCAAAACCCAACCCCCAACAAACCGTCAAAATGCTCGGCTCCCTCTCCAACATGCAACCCCGCCAACTAGCGACCCAAGTCCTAAACTTTGCCCTCGTCCTCAGCACAGCATTCATGCTCTGGAAGGGCCTCTCGGTCGCAACGGACTCGTCCTCTCCCATCGTCGTTGTACTCTCCGGATCCATGGAACCCGCTTTCCAACGCGGAGACCTGCTGTTCTTGTGGAACAGAGGGCTGGATACCAAAGTGGGAGAGGTCGTGGTGTATAATGTGAGGGGCAAGGATATCCCCATCGTGCATAGGGTTGTCAGGAGGTTTGGTGGTGGTGTTNNGGGTAAGTTCTTTTTCCCTCTTCCTTCTCTACCTTTGGGTATGGTGGAGCAGATGCTAATCAAGATGTGTGAAAACAGACTCAACGCACCTCCCCTCCAACTCCTCACAAAGGGCGACAACAACGCAGCCGATGACACCGAACTCTACGCCAGAGGCCAGGACTTTTTGACCCGCAAGACAGACGTTATCGGCAGTGTGGTTGGCTACGTTCCTTTCGTGGGCTACGTTACCATTCTCCTGGCCGAGTACCCTTGGCTCAAGACTGTGATGCTGGCCTTTATGGGCTTGACGGTCGTCTTCCAGAGGGAATGAGACGAGAGTAAAAGCAAGAAGCGAGCGTGTTGTGCATTTGTCAAAGGAGTTTTGGGGTTCAAGGGATCTGTGTTAAGAGCAGTGGAATAGTGGAAAGTGCCTTTCCAAGCAGGCAAAGAGCTGCTGCATCGTATGTTAATACCCATTCCACTTATACACCATGTGTGTAACGCCTACTTCTCGGTTGCACAAGTGACTCGTGGCATGGATACACAACGAACGGCCAGATCACCAGCCTCTGAAGGCGAGCAGGACAGGGACAAGGATGATTGATCGCGAGGGCAGGGTGTTGAGTAGGTTTAACAATTGTCACAATACGAGCAAGAGAAATGACATGTCAATCATGAAAACATCGAGCTTCGGATTGCCGCGGCCTCGTGGTCTGTCTGATGAGTGCGAGGCATATTGCAGTAGCTAACATGATGAACGTTGGGTATAAGCCACAGAGAAAACACACCACAATCCCCATTCCGGATTAGCCAGTGAAATCGCTCATTGTTTGCTCCGCTCCTCCCCAACCCTTTGCCCCTCCGATTCGTATCCGTGTGTAGAAGACATGCGATAGAAAAAAATAGTAAAAACTCGAGAAGCAATTCCATGTGATAAACAGTAAGACAAGGCCATGAATGAGAAGATTAGGCGTGACGGTTGATGACTTTGATCATGTCGTTGGATGGTGGGAAGGGAGTGATTTACTCCTCCTCCTCCTCCTCGTCAGCATCGCCGCCCTGTTGTCAAGTCAGTTTGATTGTCAAAGATGGATGAAATGCTTGGGAGAAACTTACAGCAGTGTAGGCAGCCTTCTCCTCTTCGTAACGCTTCTTGTCGGCGGCAGCCTTGGCCTCGTAGGGAGTCTTTTGCTTCTCGTTGAGGCTCTTCCACTTCTCACCGAGGATCTTGCCAACATCACCTATTAATCTTGTTAGTGTTTGAAGTTGAACGTGAGAAAGTGATGACTTACCGAACTTGATGCCGGGGTTGTCCTCGCGAACCTTGTCGCGCTGCTCGTTGGCGAAGAACATGTAGGCGGAAAGACCACGCTTGGGGGCGTTGGGGTCTGGCGACAAAGTCAGTCATGATGCGCAATGAAGTCGTCAAGTGAGTGGAATAGAACATACCCTTCTTCTTCTTACCGCCGTCCTTCTTGGCGGCCTTGCGGGTAGTGGCTCTTTCCTTAGGCATGTTGATTTGATTTAATCTGAGTCGCGGAGTCGAGGTTAGCAGATTGGCCTTTGAATTGAAGCAACGCGACAAGTGTGAGGTGATGCGATGGTTGATGTAGTGATGAAGGGACGCGCTTGGTGAGCAGCTGGATGGAAACACCGCAACCTCAAAGACGCGTCTTACGGGCGCAATTGAGGATAGCGACGCGTCGATTGATAGGATGATTGACATACCGAAGTGATTAAAAGAGGTAGATGTGTTGTAGTTGTGTAGAAACAACTAAAGCGATTGTGTTAGTCTTTGGTGTGATAGAAGACGGCGCGATGGATGAAGTCGAGAGCGCGTGAAGGAAAGAATAGAACGAAACGAGTGACGGAAGGTGCCATCGGATCGCTCTTTCTTGTTTTGTCAAAGAAGTGAAGGTGGTTGTTGAATGTGTTGGTAAAGCTGTTGTGAAGCTATACAGCTCGAATCCCGGGAAGACGCGACGGACGACACTTACAATTTGTATGGACGATTTTTGTATGAGAAAGCAGAAGAGACAGAGCGAGAGACTCTTAGGTGGGCATGAGAAGAGACTCCCACCCCTCAGACGGCAAGGGTCCAAGCTCGGGGCGCTTTTACAGCCGATCGTGAATAATGAAACTCTGATACAACGAATTGACACGCCTTTTCCATGACAAACACATTTCTACAAGACGACGATATCTGAATTTGAGACATTGCAACATGTACTTGCACGTATCAATCGAATCACAATAGTATTTGTGACCTTGTATGGCCATCGAAGAGCAGAATGAGCATGGTCTTGGCAGCGAGAGCCCCTCTCAGAAGCACCCGTTGGCAGGGCGAAGGGTGGCTGTGGCTGCGAACTCGAAGGTGACGTATCTTCAGCTATGCATTCCTCAAACTGCCAGCCCCTTTCAACTTGCGTGTTTTTGTTCTGCTTGTGCCTGTTTCACATACGGCTGTACATGCTGTATCACCCAGGAGACCATATTAGCCGGATGTCTTATGTTGAACTTATGCAAGTTATGCTTGCTATCTGATCCGAATTGACTTCGCCGTTCGGTCAAGCTATTGGAATCACAGCCGCACGCCAACAACAACCCTTATCAAGCAGTGTTCTGGGCTCTGGGCTCTTTCTTCTCATCTCACGTCCCTTGTGGCTTGGTCTACGTGTTGCCGACAGTACCAGCTCATCTTGTGAAGCTGCTGAGGAGCGAGGTGCTTCTGACTAGGACCAGATAGTATTTGACAACCTCTGGCACACGGACAACACGTGCCACTCAATGCCTTCTTCTTGCCGATTGTAGATACTCGTAGGGTAATGCATAGATAACCCCTGGATCTAATGGCACTTCCAATGACTTCTCTCTATTCAGGATCACTGGCCCGGCTTGGAACGGCTGGTGTGACAGTCGCCGACATACCACGATATATCCTGTCTCGTGGCTGGCCAGAAGAACTGTGATCGTACGGCTCGAGAGGTGCCCGCAGCTCCTGAATGCTCAGACAAAGGTAGGTCATGGAAGAAGTGGTAGATCAGCATAGTTCTCAACAAAGGAAGCGGCCACCAGGATCTTCTCTGTGCGATCATAGTCTGAACCGGTCCTGTTCTCTCTCGTCTCATTCATCTTGAAGAAAGTCAGCAGACATTCACCGCTCTCACTTCCCATGTGCTAGTGAGGTGGTATAGCCGGAGAACTGCACAATGCATCCTAGAGAAGGCGAAAATACGGAGAGACCCTGATTGTAGGGCTCCTGACCAAAGTGACGGCGAAGGGTAGCTCTTGTTTCACCTGGTGAGCTGCTTTCTCTGATCTCAACTTCACTGGGAAGGTTCTATTCTCTAGTTCCAGCACACTTATCTACCTCTTTTTTGTTCTACTTGGGGACTGAAATCAAACATGAAGCGCTCTCATAGCTCCTCACCTAGCACTTCAGCCAAGCGATTGGCTATCTTCAACCTCTTCGGCCGTTCAGACCTTGTACTACCTTGGCCTGCAGAGAGTCCTCCTGCAAAGACAGATTCCCAAGGCAATGACAGCTCAGACGACAGTAGTATCGATTAGGACAACTATCAATACCCATCTCCACGCAATCTTGTACCGCCCGACTCACCCACTCTACCAGCCACCAAGTCTCCAAATGGTCATAGCCTTATCGACGACAGCTCAAATGACGCTTCGATCGAGTTTCCCAGCGATTACTCCTCTGACACAGGATTCTCGATCTACATCTACGGCTCTAGCCATGATCCTCAAAAACTTGCCAGCTTGAATGCATATCTTCCCAAGCTCGCTGAATTCCTGGCCCTGTCACCTGCTGTGGGAATCAGCAGAGGTGACAACCGTCACCCAGCATGGTCGTCAACTCTGCCCACCAACGGATGCAGTATGCAGCAAACGACTCGGCAAGCCAACGAAATCGATTCTGGTCCTATCATGGTCGACACAATTGTTCGATTGATGCGAGGCGAACACGTACCCGACATGAGTGTATCTGCTGGCCTGTTCGGTCGTCAATTGCGCCATTCTTACGAAGCAGTCGCTTATCACGAGATAATGGGCGAAGAGATGGCAGGGACTTTTACCGAAGAACCCTCATTTGTACTAAGAACCAGAAACGATCGAGAATAAAGCACGAATTAAATGAGGAAGGATACTAAGCGCTATGGTTGGAGTCACAGGAACTTTGCAGAAGGGGAGACATCAGAGATTGGACTACCTTGGACGTGCCTTCCCTGGTAGTGGAGGTGGGGTGGGACAAGAGAGATATGCGGTCGTTATTCGAGACATTCTAAACACGATACGATTTCTTCTGCACTTGCTTGGTTGATTGAATATGACTTGTCAACGAAACGTGATTCTGAGCGTGTTCTTGAGTTCGTATTCTTCAGCAAATCTACCAGAATACCGAGCCTAGATACTCGCACGTCTGGGCGCCATGGTCCTTCTCAAGTTCTTCCTCTCCTCTGTCTCCTCCATTACAGGCAACACACCCTCGTCTCTCAACTTGGCCAAGAACTCTTGACCATACCTGTAGCCAACTTGGTAGATCTCGTCGAACTTCGCAAACTCGAGTGTACCATATCCGTCAATTGGTGGACGAAGATACAGACATCCAGGAGTGGTCTTAGCACGCTCGAGAGCATCGATACTAGACACATATGCCAGACGGCCCTGGATCTCAGAGAGTGTTGGTGGATTGGGGAATGCAGAGAAGGGGTTCCAGCGATTGAAGGAGGCCCAAAATCCGGACAGTGAATCTCCGTAGGCTTGCGGATTATCGTCGTCGATAGAACCGACATCAACAGCAAATATGACATCTGCACCAAGCGACTTCATGTGGGCGACGGTCAAGTTGTCAACGTAGCCACCATCAAGAAGCATGTTGCCTTCGTCGCAAAGTGGAGGTAAGAGACCAGCGAGCGACATGGACGCACGAACATAGCGCCAAGCGTAGCCACTCGTATGAATTTCAGATCGCGACTTGCTGATGTTTGTGGTGTTGCAGTAGTACTCGAGCCAGAAGTCCTCGATTTGGGAGTCGCCGAAGGTCTTGAAGATACCGCGGTTGAACTCATGGCCAGTTGTGTAAGACGCNNCCTGTGGCCAATCAGTCAGAATTCTTCACTATCTCGGAGGTAGGTAGACTTACGAGGGGTAGGTCAGGTCCAGAGCAAATCGCCACATACTGCCCATTCTTCCTGAGAACTTCTTGGCTCGACCATACATAGGGACCACATCGGCGTCCCATGCATAGAGTGCACCAATAAAGGAGCCGATCGATGTGCCTCCAACAATATCGATAGGGATGCCAGCCTCTTCCATGGCTTTGATGATACCCACGTGAGCAATACCTCGAGCGCCACCTCCACCAAGCACAAGGCCAACAGACTTGCCGAGGAGACGGCGAGCCAGGCGATGGAAGTCACCCTTGAAAGGAGTCTCGGCTGAATACAACGGCGTCTGTCGCACCTTTCTGGAAGTATATTTCTGAATCTCGGCCTGAATGACTTGGACACGCTGCTTGATGGCTGTACTAAACCTTCTGCTGATCTGGGGATGAACAGGCTCAACGTTGTCGCGGAAAGACATGTGGATATGGTGATGGCTTCCATTGATCCAAGAACGGTCTCTAAGCCACTTGCGCGTGAGTCCAGGATGGCAATATCTCTCGGCGTGTAGCAAGACGAGTTCCTTTCTCGCCGTGGTCTTTGTCGTGAGAAGGAAGCGCTCATACTCGCCAATGGCAGGCGAGCCCTCTGCTAGACCCACAAGCAGAATGCAATCTGCCTGGTTGATGCAAGTCTGCGTCCATGGTGACTTGACGTTTGTGTCAGCGACATATAAAACCAGCGCAAACTTCTCTTCAAGATCAGCCAAGTACTGAGATAGCTTGAGCTTGCCCATCTTGGTGAATGCGTGTCTGCCAAGGTGGTTCAGAATGGCTGCTTGGTTGAGCGAAGTGGTTCTTTGTGGTGTAGCACCAATCTGATTCAGAGCATTGAGCAAGCGATGACCAAACTCAACTACAGGAACGCCTGCTGTGACAGGCAGAATCGCGACAGTGCGCAGATTAGTAGTTGAAGAAGCTTTGCTACGAGTTGCAATCCTGCTTGTGTCTTTGCCGTGTTCGGAAGTGGGATCCTCAATCAGTGCGCGCATGCGAGAGGCAATGATTTTGGAGATCTTCATCGTGATGCCAGGGTGTTCGTGAGCAAGACTGTTGAAAAGCGACTTGGGGAATTTTGCCAGCTCTGTGTCACGAATGGCCAGCAGCGTACCCGGTCGGGTGGACTCGGTTAGAACTTCAAGTTCTCCGACACTGTCGCCTTGACCGTACTCGCCAATAACTCTCATCTTGTCGTCTGGTCCTTCTTGGATTGCTCTCAATCTACCGTTGAGCACGATATATATTGCATCGCTCTCCTCACTCTGGTTGTAGATAACTTGACCAGCATTGACCTGTACCCACTCAAGGGCGAAGTCAATGTGCAGGATGAGTTTTGGGAGCAGAGTGGTAAGACGCTTGGCTATGGTAAGTAGCACGATTGGGAACCTCTCCACGATTTTCTCTACAGCTGCTCGTGGTAGGAAACCTACGTAGACATCAGTCTTGGCGGTGACATCGATGAAAGAACGATACGAAGAGACTGTTCCAAGATAACCAGCCAATCCACCAGGCTTGGTCAAAAAGAGGCTCTTTTGTCTCCTGTTGCGTGGCTTGTTTGGGAGCTTTGGGTTGAGCGAGAGTGAGCTGGGTCTTCGAACACTGCCCATGTTTCTGCCTCCAGATGATCTGATCGTCTGGGGCGTGTCATCCAAATCGACACCAGCCGAGGTACCAAAGATGTTCGATTCTGCTGCCTCAGATTCCTCGAGAGGCACACTGACATCAAGGAAGCCATCAATGACATAGTAGAGTCCAGGGTTACGCTCTCCTTGTTCGACAAGGACAGAGCCCTTTGGGAAGAAGACAATTTCAACTTCCTCCTTCATGTCTTCCAAGACGTTCATGTTGCCAGTCGCGCTGAAAGCTGTCGAGGCAATGGACTCGGTCTCGCCGTCATTAGGATCGAAAGGGTCGATGAAGCCAAATGCATTGTTGAAGACAGCTTTTTGCCGTTTTGAATCATAAGAGACAAGTTTGGGCGACTGTGGTAGGGAGTCCGTCCTTGATAGTCCGTCTTTCGTGTTGGTCAGTCCAATAGCCTTGAACATGCAATCTAGGATGGATTCTCTGAAGATCATGTCCTCGTCTACCGAGTCCTGACGGCGCAGAGTCTTGATGGAGGCATCGAAAGGATTGAAATTCTTGCTGGCTAAGGGGCTCATGCCGTCCCTTGTGAGAGGCCTGGGAGTCTGGAAGGGCAACGAATATGGTGCCAGGTTCTTACGACCACCTTGTCTTGCTACGTTGTTGTTGTTGGTCAGTAAATCTCCAGCACTGACACCAGATCTGTCTTTCTCAGGGTCAGGCGATAGGGGACCTCGCTCTTGACTAAGCCTGCTGTTACGGATTGGCGTGTGAATGGACTCGCTCCTTCCTCCTCCACCACGACGACTGCTGGGCGTAGCTTGTGCATGAAGAACGGCTTCTTTCCGTAAACCAGTTGCTGTCTTCTTCCTTTGGCCAGCACGTGGATTGTGAAGAGCAATGCCCTTAGCAATCTCCTCTGGGCCAGTGCGCTCCTTTTCCTTCGTGAATTTGCCCTTCAGTCTCTCCATGGCGTCTCCTTTCAGGAAGTCAGGAAGGTCGTATGCGGTGTAACCATCCATAAGTCTTTCGGTACGCAGGACCTCCCCAGTGAGGCCGAGATACTGGTGGCCTGTCGCCATCGTCACACGCTGGAGCCGAGTGAGGATGACTTGGACGATGTGTGAAGTTGCTTTGGGATAGACACGGGTAAGTCGTCGGAAAGCAGTTGCTGGAATGATGGCGATTGTGGTGTCGACAGAAGCCCTTGCAACGATATCCGGATGGGCGGAGATGTGCTTGGTAGATTGTCTGCGAGCATCATGCCTGCTACCTTGTCTCGACCTGGGGTCAGGGCCTGCCTCATTCGGATCGTTTAGAGAGAATGCAGGTACTGCGCTTTGGGCAAAGGACGCAGCATCGAGACCATGTAGGACGGTATGAGACTCTGCTCCAGTAGCAGTAAGGTTGGGGCTCACGATAGGCGATAAAGGAGTGGCAGCACCGCTGCGAGGAAAACGACTTGAGAGTGGTGTTTGGGGCTGGGCGCTATCTCGGACGGTCGAGCCTGGATCGACATCCTTCTCATCGTGACGCAGCTTGACATCCTCCGTGAAGAGAGACAGAATGGAGAATAAAGAAGACATGGGAGCACCATTCTTTACTTCNNCAGTCAACAACTGATATCCTTGGTTGCCATGTATGCGTCCTTCATCGTCAACTCCAGTCTCGTCGGGAGTGGTCCTGCCAGTCGATGGATCCTCTTCTCTGTCCTTGTTCGACTTGACAAAAATCTGGACCAAGCCATCCACCACCAGACAAAAGCCTTTCTCCTCTTCCAGTAAGATGGTCTCACCAGCAATGAGCTTCCTTGTTTGCATAGTCCGGGTGAGCTCGTGGAAGACGGGACGTTCGAGATAACCAAAAACCTTGATGGCACTCAAAAACTCATCAAGATAGTTTGCCAGACCCTGCTTGGAGTCCGTCTCTTGAGTATCTGGGAAGACTTCGACCTGAGGCTCTTTGCGTTGGGGCTCCGGAGGTAGACGTGAGTACATGTTCAGAAAGCGATAGCGGACCACCCAACTGGCAGTTGAGACGAAGAATATAAGGATCAGCACAACGGTAGTCATGTTGACCGTCAACGTCAGACTCGTCGACAAAAGGTNGAACAACCATGTCGGTAAAGTAATGGTTAAGAAAGCGATGAACCACAGGAGAAGGCTAGGCAACATGGTGAAGATGGCCAAGACCAAGCCTGCTGCCGAACCAATAGAGGATGGCTCGGTACCGGGAGATAAAGATGGTACGACAGGTACAGTGGTATTCTGTATGACCTCCCGCAAGGTACTCGAGGCATTCGAGGCCATTTCAGAAGCCATTTGGTCTAATTGTTGATAATGAGAGGCTTGCTGTGATTAATGTACGGTCAGAGCAGGTTGTTGCTCTCAATACTCGTGACAGCGACACTCAAGGCATGACGGGTTGCACTTCGAAAGAACAAACGGAAACTTTTCAGAATGGTGGTTGTAGAGAAACAGGAGTTGGCCCAGGTTGCTCAGTACTAAACACGTTGTCTTGGCGCCTGCGCGATTGGCAGACGGATTTTGCAAGGGTCGGTTACCTTTTGCACGTCTTATGCAAAGATGATCTGCCGTATAGCACAGTACTGAAGAAGTCTTGTGATCCTATCAAGAAGCACATTGGCAACTGCATGGCTCTTATAGGATGATGGAATTGAGTTGATACTGTGCATCTTTATACATGACTTTAAATATGCTGGCGTCGGATAAGTTCTGGTCTACGTTCAATAGTGACTACTCCTTCAGACGCCGGCGCATCGCGAGTTTATGACAGTCGCAACGAAGTGAAGTTGATTGCGACATTGCTTGAGAGACGTCGACATCCACCTCGAACATCCACCACTCCAAGCGCAAAGCAAGGCCACAACAGTCAAGATGGCCTCTGGACGCTCAGAACGCGTCTACCACCAAGACTACATCGCGCGCATCAGATACTCCAACACATTACCACCTCCTCCAAACCCGCCAAAGCTTCTCGACATCCCTGGAACCGGCATCGCCTCGAACAACTACACATCAGCTTCATATGCCCTCAAGCTTGCACGAGAGCAGCCTCTCAACATTGAGGCCGATGCTGAGCTCGGCATGCCCATCGACCTGGTCGGTCTGCCAGGTGTCTTTGACGGAGACGAGAGCGGTATGTCCATCATCACTCTCTCTAGCACTGCCTTCATACTAACAAACGACNNAGCCATCATGGCCCAGGACCCTCCACCGCCGCTCCATCCCAAAGACCGAGCACTGCTCAAGCCGCTATCAGCGCTGGGCAAGCCGACAGCAATGAACTCTGGTGTCAGTTTCCTCCGCAGAACAGAATACATCTCGTCCAACGCCGCCGCCGTCCAACGCTTCGAGTCGAGTACCTCAAAAGATCTGTTGCGTGTGCGCAATGACCCCAAGCGCCGCAAGCCTCCACCAACAGTCAACCGCGATGACCCCATCAACATCATCAGATCCCTCGTCAAGGGCTTTGACCTTGCCTATCCTGAAGATGCCTACACTGGCCCCGATTCTGAGACAAACATCCGCGGCGCTCCTATCACTGAAGCCGACAGAAATGCTTGGAAGAAGCCGAAACACCCTACCAACCCCAACCTGACCCTTTTGGACTCGTACCCTCTTCTTCCTGACCTGGACGCCATACCGTTGATTGGCGACTATCAGATCGTCAAATTCAGTACCAACCCCGTCGCCCAATCAGACTCCTACGACCATCGCCTCGATACAGCACTACTGCGACCACTCGGCGCAGACCTCAACTTAATGGAAGAGCGTATGGCCGCCCATAAAGCCGACCCTACCATTCCTAAGCCACTGCCTGAATGGGACTACGATTTGTTCCTGGCCGAGCACGAAAGCTCTGTTCGTGGTATCAAGCGCAAGTTTGATCCGAACGACGCTCAGAACGACGACCCGTCACTCTACGACACTGAGGCAGACGGCGAGAGCTTCTTCCAGTTCCAGCGTATTCGCGAGTACGAGACATATCAACAGGCCGGCGATGCCGACAATTCGTATGGCGACACCGTCGCTCTTGCGCTGCATGACTCTGGCGACCGTCTCGAAAAGGGTGCCTACTTCTACCCTGTAAAACAACGAACCAACCTTCGCCCCAAGCGTAAGATACCCGGACTTATCGAGGAAGGCCGCGTTGAGCACGTCGACGTCCTACACGTCAACGTCAGAGACCCCAACTCGGATGAAATCACCATGCGTACAGATCACCAAACTGCGCTTGATCCTACCACCGAGAGTTTATAGAGTGATAGTCCTTTGTAACACCTAGAACCAAAAAGATGTCATTAGCTGCGCCCATTCTCTCTTTCCGTTATTTCCACCACTTAGCGAAACAATAATACATTTATAGTTTTTCGATTCAAGCCGTCTTGCGAACAATCGGTCTGATGAACAGTCGTGCTCTGGTTTGCAACGGACGGCAGGTCTGCCTGTCACATGTCAGCCACACTAGTTGTGACTTCCTTCAGCAGCCCTCACTTCCAGAAAACACTTTATAACCATCTCAAATTCTAATAATTCAGAATTAGCAGCGATGGTCTAGTGGTCAAGACGCTACACAAATATGTCTTGCAAACACAAGCATAGGTGCGCCCCCCTATTCCTCTGGCGATCATTCGCTGAGGATCTAGCACTGGACTTGTAGGGGCGTGAGTTCGAATCTCACTCGCTGCGTTTGTTTTTGTCCCTTTTAGAGCTCACATTTATAACACCCTCTATTTTGGTGGCATGTTCGTGTTTCACAGTCATACATCTACATAACGAAGTCAGCCTTCCCACATGCGGCTTGGTGCCGAGGACTCCCTGCGTGATACTAATCCGAGCCTGGTCAAGGGCGAGATCGTTGAGCAAAGTTGTGAAAGCTTTTAACTGGATGTCGAGAGTGATGCCTTGATTCGAGTTCATTAGTAGTAGTAGTCGTTACTCGCCGATGATGAGACAGCAATGGCTGTCTTGATGTGCCGTGATCAATTTGGTCTGAAGGAAACACACACGGTGAACGAATACAAAGACCGCACCGGTAAACCGCTGTGAGAACAGCTTGTAATTCCAGTACACTCAAAATGAGTAATCACGAATCGCTAGACATCGACCAGATGCTGAATCAAAGACCTTTCCAAACCCAACGCCAACGCTAATGCAAGCAGACCAAGCCTTTTGCTTATCATCAGTAAATCAGAGTGAACGCTGCACGGCTCGTCGCTGTTTCCAGGCTTGGTTGAGCTTCTCTTTGCGGGTCTGTTCAGCCGAGTTCTTTTGCTTCTTCCAATCATCTGATTGCATAAAGTCCTCCCAATCTTGGTCAATGTCAATCTCATCCGGGTACTGTTCTTCATCGGCATGCCATTCGTCGTCTGCGATGCCCATCTCATCCAGTATGTCCTCGTCATCATCAAAGTATGCCCTTCTCTTGTCGGCGTCAGTCATGCTGGCGAAGTATGTTTGTGTAGCGCTGGGGTTTGNCTGCTGCCACTCAGCAGGCAGGGCTGACGGATCCAGTATAGATGATAGTTGTGTGAGGTCATCCCATCTGAGTGGCCTCTCAACCTCGGCTTGCTCTTTGACGGGCGCCTCTTTCATGACAACATCGGGCACAGCTGCTGTTGCTGTTGGGCGTACGTCCTGACTTGCGTCGCGCCCGATGTCCTTGAAACCTCTCTTGACACCCTCCGTCTTGCCTTTGTTCAGATTCAGACTGATCATCTCCGAGTTCTCCGTTCTCTTCTTTTCGGTGCGTGAGTTGCGGACGGCAGCTGTGGGGTTTCTGGTGATTTGCTTCATCTCCTTCATGCGCTTGCGGTGCTGGTGGTCATAGCTGTTCTCGTGGGCTTCGAGTTCTGTGATTCGGGCATAGCCTTTACTGCATAGCTCGCAGTAGAAGTTGCGGCGCAATTCGCGAGCGCTTTCGGTCTGAGAAATGGGTCAGGGTGGGTGGACACAAGATGGACGAGATCGTGTACCTGTGCGCTGGGGAGGGCGGTTGATCGCTGCGAGTGTGTCAGCTTCTTCGTGCAGTATGCGACGGACATGCAACTTACTGGGCCCATGACGGATGGTCGGTGTGTCTTGTCGAGTGGAAAGATGAGAGCGGAGGATTGTCCAGCAAGAGCCAAAGCTCGACACAAAAGCCGAGGTCTGGGTAGATCCGCCGATGCAGGCAGAGATAAGATGTAGACTTGGTAAGCAATCACATGTGCGACGCTGATTCGTGGACCATGTTGTTTCTTGCTCGGCACTAGGCGATTACACACTGATGAACACCCACGCCAACGACCTCGAGCGGGAGCTCTCCCTGCAAGAACTCGAGCCTTCGCCTATCGAAGAAGAGTTTCCCTCGGACTCGTACTTTCCTGCAGCCTCGGACAAGGCTCCCTACGATGATGAAGCGATCAAGCCTGTCCAACGGACCTCTACCCTAGGTCTGGATGCACACTCGCCTGTCTGGTACCTCACTCGTATCCACAAATACTCGAGTTACGCCTTCTCCGTCTTCACTGCCTTCCACGTCGCCAATACCGCTCTCATCCCGCTTGCCACGCGCTCCGTGTCCAGTTCGGAACCCTACCTCCTGCTTACTCGCCCATACTACCAATCGCCAATTGCCGAGCCCTTCGTTGTCGTCTTGCCTCTGATTGCCCACATTGGCAGTGGTGTCGCTCTCCGTCTTTACCGTCGCAAGCAGAACCTCAAGAGATATGGTGCAGAGAACAGGACAGACAGACGTATGGTCGCATGGCCAAAGTTGTCAGGCACAAGCGCACTGGGTTACGCATTGGTACCACTGGTCTTTGGCCACGCCTTTGTCAACAGGATTATCCCGCTTTGGTACGAGGGTGGTTCTAGCAGCATCAATCTGGGCTACGTCTCGCACGGCTTTGCCAAGCACCCTGCTGTATCTTTCGTTGGCTTCAGCGCTCTCATCACTGTTGGAGTGTGGCACTCGGTTTGGGGCTGGGCCAAATGGCTCAACTTTACCCCATCCCAGGTCACGCAGGGAGGACCAGAGGGTCAGCTCCTTAGGAAAAGAAGGTGGTATGTGGTCAACGCCATCAGTGCTGTCGTCAGTGCTCTCTGGCTTGCCGGCGGTATGGGCATCGTCGGCCGCGGCGGAGCAGTTGGCGGATGGGTCGGCAGAGAGTACGACCAGCTGTACAGCCATATCCCTTTAATTGGCAACTACATGGCTTCTTCGTAGATATTGGATTCTGTTTGTTCTCTGTACTCCTCAAATACCCATCTCAGCGCAATTCGATCAATTCATTTTTTATTCACATGCTCGCGCCGAGCTTCCTTCTAAGGGTAAAACGATCGAGTAAATGCTCCCCGGACCCCTCCTTATCGCGACGGCTAACCGCGGGCGTGGGGCGGGAAACCCTTCTTTCGGGCCGTATGCCGGCGAACGCCCTACACATCCAGCCATTAAAGTTCTTATCTGAAGGAGCACCAAGAAAGTAAGGTGGCTCAATTGGCTGCATGTGGTGCCGTTTGGCGAAAGTCGTAAAAAAAGTTGGCTTGTCGAGATCAGTGACTCCTTGTTCTGTTTCTTCTGCATCACTTTCGCTGTTATTGTTCAGTTCATCTGTTGCGGGCAAAACCACTCGGGTGAAGCAAGCTTAAGCCGAGAGCTCGCGTCATACAGTCGTTCCTTTGAACACGATTGCGTGTTTGTTTCTTCTGTCGCAGAGGTGAGAGACGCAGTAACCTCTGTACGTTCCTCCAACAGGAACATCAGCCTGACTGAGTCTAGTCCTCATCATGCAACAATCACTGGTTGCAGCCGCGAGGCTTCGTTCTGCTTCACTATGCCGAGGCCCTGTCTCCTCCNNCCTAACGAGCAGGCGATGCCTCAACTTGTCTGCTAGAAGACAATTACTCCAGCCCAGCAAGCATGTACGCCCTGCACAGTTCAGACCCTTCTATTCGAGCACTGCAGCCGAGACTCGACTCGACAGCGAGGGCAATGCTCAGTCCTCTCTCTTCGCGCCTCTAGACACATTTGCCCGTAGGCACATCGGTCCCTCGCCTGACGACACTATCGAGATGCTCAAAGTCTTGGATCCTCCAGTAAAGTCCCTCGACGAGTTTGTCACCCAAGTCCTGCCTGGAGATATTCTGTCATCTCGCGACCTCAAGATTGAAGGGCCCACCAAATATACCAAGGGCCAACCTCAAGAGACGAGTACCGAAGGATTCTCGGAGAGTCAGTTGATTGACAGACTGAGAGAGATTGCCGAGAGAAACAAGGTTGTCAAAAGTTACATTGGATGCGGCTACGCAGGCACCCGTGTGCCAGAGGTCATCAAGAGAAATGTCCTCGAGAACCCTGCCTGGTACACGAGTTACACTCCATACCAACCCGAGATCAGTCAGGGAAGACTGGAGTCCCTGCTCAACTTCCAGACCATGGTCTCTGATCTCACTGGTCTGCCAATCTCCAACGCATCCGTCCTTGATGAGCCGACAGCCGCTGCTGAAGCCATGACTCTTTCTATCAACGCCCTTCCATCCGCACGCCAGAAGCGCTCCAACAAGGTCTTTCTTGTCTCGCACCTGTGTCATCCTCAGACCATCGCTGTCCTGGCCTCTCGCGCAGAGGGCTTCGGTGTCAAGATCGAGGTGGATGACATCCTCAAGGACGGAAGCAAGAGAGTGGAAGAGATAGGCGAAGATCTGGTTGGTGTTCTAGGACAATACCCCGACACTCTTGGTGGTGTCCAGGACTTTAAGAACCTCTCCGAGAAGGTGCACAAGCTCAAGGCAACTTTCAGCGTGGCAACTGACCTCCTGGCCCTGACTGTTCTTACCCCACCAGGAGAGTTCGGTGCAGATGTGGCTTTCGGAAATGCTCAGAGATTTGGTGTACCATTCGGCTTTGGTGGTCCTCACGCGGCCTTCTTTGCTTGCAGCGAACAGCATAAGCGCAAGATCCCTGGTCGTCTGATTGGTCTCTCCAAAGACAGACTGGGGGACAAGGCAGCTCGTTTGGCTCTCCAGACCCGTGAACAGCACATCCGTCGCGAGAAGGCTACCAGCAACATCTGCACAGCCCAAGCCTTGTTGGCTAACATGAGTGCCATGTACGCTGTCTATCACGGACCCGAGGGCTTGAAGGCCATTGCTCACAGAGTTATCAACTCTACTCGTGTGGTTGCCGAGGCTGCTTCGAAGTCCGGCTACACGATCGAAACCACTGGCCCTCTGTTTGACACCGTCGTCCTCTCTGGAGGTCCTATCTCCGGAAAGGCTGGTGACTTCGCCAAGCTTGCTGAGCAAGAGTACAAGACAAACTTGAGAGTCGTCGATGAGAACCGCATTGGTATCACCTTGGACGAGACTGTGGAGAAGGAAGACCTCCAAGCTATCATCGACTTGCTCGTTGGTGCCGCAAAATCATCATCCAAGCTTACCGTAGACAGCCTTGTCAAGGACATTGGCCTCTCAGCAGACGGTGCCGTGTCCCATGTTCCTGCCGAGCTCCGCAGAAAGAGCGCATTCTTGACACACCCCGTCTTCAACACACATCACTCCGAGACCAACATCCTCCGCTATATCCACCATTTGCAGTCAAAGGATCTCTCTCTTGTCCACTCTATGATCCCTCTCGGATCTTGTACCATGAAGCTCAACGCCACAACCGAGATGATCCCCATCACTTGGCCCGAGTTCTCGAACATCCACCCCTTTGCTCCTCCTGAGCAAGCCAAGGGCTACGAAACTCTGATCAACGAGCTCGAAGCCGATCTTGCGGAGATCACTGGGTTCCACTCAGTGTCCTTACAACCCAACTCAGGTGCTCAGGGCGAGTTCACCGGTCTGCGTGTTATTCGCAAATATCTCGAGCAACAGCCTGGAAAGAAGCGCGACATCTGTCTGATTCCGGTCTCTGCTCATGGTACCAACCCTGCTAGTGCGGCTATGGCTGGTATGCGTGTTGTCACCATCAAATGTGAGAGCGGCACTGGCAATCTTGACATGGCAGACCTGAAGGCCAAGTGCGAGAAGCACAAAGAAGAACTTGGTGCCATCATGATCACATACCCCAGCACTTTTGGTGTCTTCGAGCCCAAGGTCAAGGAAGCCTGCGATCTGGTTCACCAGCACGGTGGTCAAGTTTACATGGACGGTGCAAACATGAACGCACAGATCGGCCTCTGCTCACCTGGAGAGATTGGCGCCGATGTCTGCCACTTGAACCTTCACAAGACGTTCTGCATTCCTCACGGTGGTGGTGGCCCTGGAGTCGGTCCTATCGGTGTTGCAGAGCATCTCGCTCCCTTCTTGCCTGGCCATCCGCTGGTGAAGACCGGTGGCTCTCAAGCCATTGCACCCATCAGTGGTGCACCTTGGGGTAGCGCCAGTATCTTGCCCATCAGTTGGGCCTACGTTAAGATGATGGGTGCTCGCGGACTTACACACGCCACAAAGATCACACTGCTCAACGCCAACTACATTCTGTCTCGCCTACGCCCTCACTATCCTATTCTTTACACCAATGACAATGGCCGCTGCGCTCACGAGTTCATCTTGGACATTCGCAAATTCAAGGAGTCTGCTGGTATTGAAGCAATTGATGTCGCCAAGCGTCTTCAAGATTATGGCTTCCACGCACCGACGATGAGCTGGCCTGTTGCAAACACTCTGATGATCGAGCCTACTGAGTCTGAGAGCAAGGAAGAGCTTGACCGTTTCTGTGACGCACTGATCTCTATCCGGAAGGAAATCACATTGGTGGAAGAGGGCAAGCAGCCTAAGGATGGCAACGTGCTGAAGATGGCGCCTCACACTGTCAAGGATATCATCACATCAGACTGGGAGTCGAGACCATACACTCGTGAGACGGCAGCTTATCCTTTGTCCTATCTGAAGGAGAAGAAGTTCTGGCCCACTGTGACCAGACTCGATGATGGTAAGTTGAACTTCAATGATCTTGATTTCAAACGTGACTAACAACAACCAGCATACGGAGACATGAACCTCTTCTGCACCTGCGCGCCCGCAGAGACCTTTGAAGACATGACTGGTGCCGCTGCACCCATGCCTACTTGATCTTCTTCTGTGACTTTAATTCTTTGCTTCATTTCCAGCGACAGGTCTTCAACGACCTCCTATGCCTGACTACACACAGTCGAGGCAGTCTAACTCACATTGCATCTGGATGGTGTTTTCCTTTTCTGTTATAACGAACTTTATGGCATCTTCAACGAGGCAGCGATTGCTTTTTTTTGCAGGCGGAAAATATGGACGACGAATTGTCTACATACGATCGACATTAATTGATCTTGTTCTTAGATTTCTACATGCATATGTGTCTGTCGTGCTGTTGTGAGATTGATTGGGAGTCGACAAGGATTTCATTAAAATGGAGAGAAAGTGCTTTCGACACATTCACCGGGAAACTCATGATGTTGATGCTGATTCGTGACTAGAGACCTGGCGTCAAATACGGAGCAGGTAGGAGCAGAGAGTGACTACAGCCTCGAAAGCACTCCTCGCCGCCAATCTTGCATCACATGCAAATCCCGCTCCAGTACTTCCTTCCTCTAACAACGAACTTTCCCAACCCCAACCTTTGCTTCACACAACACAACATTGTCTGCCTCAGCTCATCTTCTGCACACCTCCAACTCTGAACCTCTTTGTCTTGCCTTTTGCCATCCTCCTCTTGGGCTTTCTCCTCGACATCTGCCTGTCCGGACTCGCAAACGTCTTTCTGGATTGTGGCTGCTCGCGTATTCTCTCTTCGTCTGCTCTCATCGGTCACCATCATACATTACGGCCTCTACCAGATCTGCCCCAACTCCACTCTCTGCCACCTCTCGTTCACAGAACGCCGAAACCTCTATTCGTCACAGCAGTGCTGTACCTACGCCGACATGTCTATTCCTCGCTCTTCTTCTGCTCGCACGATCATTCATGTTAATGGATCCTTCATTGGTGGTACTTGCTTCCTCGACCTGCCGCTCGAACTACGCACGATGGTCTACGACTTGAGCATACTCAAACAACAGAGATGGGCTTTCCCTTTGCCTGGCCAACCTAAAGCCAAGGTAATGGGAATTAACTTGTTGCAATCCTGCAAACAGGTCCGCCAGGAACTTTACGATCGAATTTGGATCAAGACTTGGTACATCAGCTTCCCGTTTCCTTCAGATCGTGTAGATGGTCCCTCCATTGACCTTTCTTACGCGGTCTCTCGTCTGAACACTGAAGCGTTGGCAAATGTGACCGCGCTTCATCTGAATGTCGACATCGCCCGCAAACCGTATTCGGTATTTGGCTTGATCGACCTGCAAATATTGGCTGTGTTCAAATCTCTCATCAGAGTATTTGTATGTTTTGAACTCGGGCATATCGACCAAGCTCAGCCTGAAGATCAAATGGCAGCCATGACCAAAGAGATACCGTTGCTGACCGGATATCTCGTACAAATGCTCATACAGACTCCTAAGCACGTTACTGTCGCGTGGTTCTTGAGGTACCGAGATGGTCCCAGAAAATCCTCAGAGTTCGTACATCCTACATGGGTGGGTTTGGGCGATCTTGTCGAAAGATACAAGGACTTAAGAGGTTTGGTCTACAAATCTGGAATCGCCGACGTTTCCTCCAACATCAGTGGGAGTTCGGTAAGTCAATCATCAGCGATCTTTGGTCATCTTATATTGACAACTGCAGCCATGTTGATTCATGAAACTTCGCTCTTTCAGATCACATCGCGTGAACACGGCTGAAACAACTTACTTCGCCAACACATCAGCGTCAACATCGCACGACGGAAAGTTTCGTTACACGGAATCGCTACAGTCATTGAGGATACAAGAAGACGTCTTAGTATTTGCTCTTCTATGATGTTACTGAGGAAAAATTGGTGAGACCAATGACTTGCTCGAGGAGAAGATATCGACATGGCTTCCCAACATAAGCACAATCGTGTATACTAGTTGCTGTTCGCTTAAGCTCCACTCACCACCCTTTTGGGCACTTTATCAAGCACTGCTGTAGCGCACAAATACAAGAGATATCCACCCCAACAAATACCCTTGAAGACTGGCTTGGTTAGAGTAATTTTCCATCATGATACAAGTGCTGCAAGATCTTTCGATCCGTTGGGGATGCTGCATCCTCAGATCAGAACGGCAATGCAGAGAGCGGTCTTCACAGATCGTCAATCTAAGCACAGAATAAGTGACATGAAGAACTGTACTTTCCCACAGCTATACAAAATGCTTGCTAATCTCCAAGTAGTATCAACCTCCAGACTACTACATCATCTCCACATCCTCCTCCTCAGCCATGCCCTCATCCTCGAGATAAACCTCTTCATCTTCCATCTCCTCATCCTGCGCTACACTAACCGGCGGCAGCACACCTTCTCCCTTCTTGATCGCCTCCACCTTTGCCTTTGTCATCTCAAACACATACTGTCCCAAATGTTCCACACCCTCCATTTCTGCCGTGTTGCCTTGTTCCTCTACACTTCTTTGCGTTGGGAACATTTCTCCGGTCGAGAGCGTGAGGGTAGCAGGACGTGCAAGCAAGGAAGAGAATGCAGTGGCGAGGTCGGGAGTCGAGGTAAAGACTTCGCGGCGGCCGAGGATGTAGAGACCTAGACGGGGGCGAGAAAGTGCGACGGTTAGACGGCGGATATCGCGGAGGTAGCCGGGTCGTGATGTTCGTGTGAGGGAGAGGATGATGTCTGTGGATATATGTTAGCATGCTTTCCAGCATCAAGCAAGGAACAGAGAAGAAATTGCTTACANGTCGTTTTGCTCGCCTTGGTACTTGTCTACCGTGCTGACCTTGCCTGGAAGACCAAACATACGGTTGTTTTGGCAACGATGCTTGAGTACATCTCTGACTAGTGCGCGTTGACCGGCGTATGTAGTCAAGATGCTGATCTTCTCAGCTGGATAACCAAGTAGTCGCATGTACATGTAGATGGCAACGGCATACTCGGCTTCTCCCAGGTTTTGAATGAAATGTGGTGACGGCTCGGTTTCACCCTTGCCCTTGTAGTCAGGCACATCGATGAACTGGTAGTCATAGGCAAATCCGGCATTCGCTTGCAAGAATTGTGGTGAGGACGTTACAAGCGGCAGGTTGCCCAGAGTAGTGTATCGCCATTTGTACAGCTCGGCAAGAGAAGGTCTTGCACGACCTTGCTGGTCCAATGTAATGGTCGGTACACCCAGTCTCACCAATCTCAAGAACAAGCTCTGTTCCAAGTTTGCATACTGACGGAATGCCAAGTTTTGCACAATGGGGCTGTTCTGAAGGTGATCGCCAACCAAGACTACACGTTGCAGCTTCATCTCACCGCCGCGAGGCTTCTGCAATGCGAGTGGGATGAAGTTCTCGATCTCGGTGACTTGTGCTGCCTCTTCCATGATGATGTTGTCGTAGCGGAAGCCTAGGTCGGCAATTTCTTGACGGCGCATGGCGGCGTGGGTAGAAGTCATAGCAATAATGCGAGCTTCCTTGATGAGGAGGTAGTTGGCCTTGTCGCGGGCTGTGCGGAGGATTTCAAAGGGGCGAGTGTCGGCGAGAGATGCGAAGATATGGTCGAGATGGTTGTTGCAGCCCAAGGCAACATCGACCAACGCTTCACGAGAGGCAGTCGCAGGGAAGAGCGGTTGCGGGGCGTTGGCGAAGTAGGCGTGGAAAGGGAAGGAGTCGATCATCTGTTGAGGTTCCGCACCTGCATTTACAGCATCCCAGTATTTCGTCCAAGCGGGCTTGACGTATACTTGATTGAAGTAGTCGGCAGTCTCACAACTGCTGCCATGAGCGCCAGGGGCGCCGATACTAGCAGCCAATCGACTGACTTCATATAGATGTACAGCGGCGTTTTCCATGAAGGACTCGACACGACCATGCTTACTATAGCTTGCCTCGGTCTCGAGCTCTTCTTCACCATGACCAAGTCTGAGAAGATGACGCTCATCAATGTCTAGAGCTGTAATCTTCTGGAAGAGCTGGTTGAGTGCTTGATTACTGTGAGCAACAAGTAACGTGCGTTGTTCTGGGAAGTTGTGGTAGATGTTGTTGATGATTTGTGTTGCGACATCAGTCTTGCCAGTTCCGGGAGGACCGACAATCACAGTCAGACCTGGTTGGGTTCCTGATGTGATTGCCTCGATCTGTGTGGGTGTGAAGCGTACACTGTTGAGCTTGGGGGCATCTACAGGGTATGGACCAGGATTGGCTGGCTTGTAAGTTCCGACCTTGACAGCTTCTACAGCAGGGGCCGGTGCGGCTTCCACCTGCTCACGCTTGCGTCTCTTAGTAGGTCTAGCCTCTGGTGGCGGTGCTGCTGTAGTCTCAAGCACATATGGCGGAGGGAAGCTCGAGTTCTGTTGTGCATCCGGCTCTACAGTCTTTCCGGGCAAAGACTCGACCAAGTGCTGCCAGTCAAGGAATGTATCCCGATAATCAATCGAGTTCAGTCTGTTTGGCAAGCGCTGGTAAGTTGCAGCAGCAGGATCACTGTAACCAAGGAACACTTCCTGCAGCCATTGAGGAGCAGGCACATCAGAGAGCGCCAGATGCTTAATGGAGTCTAAGATGGACTTGAAGTTGTTCTCACGACCTTGACGTCTCACAAGAAGGTTGATGCTTTCAAGAACATCCGGCTTACCCTTGTCTGTGCGTTCCTTGTCTTGTTGGTATGCAACAGGGTCGAGTCGGACTAGAAGTCTACGTTGACGACCGCCTTTTGAAGCTGCACCATTGCTCTGAGCTTGAGACTGGTCACGCAGCATACGACCATTTTCGTCAAGCACATTGATTACTTCGGCAGAGCGCACATGCTTGACACCATGTCTGTCTGCTACATCGGCCGATTCAGACCCACCGTTGCTGAAAACCGATGTCGTGTCTCCCACCTGGACAGACACCAGAAACACGACGTCACCCGATCGTAGTGTCTCCCACTCCTTGCGGATGTTGGGACCCAAGCGGCCTACATCAAGCGTCACCTCAACCTCTACCTTGGAAGGGTGAAGCTCCGAGACTTTGGCAGGTGCGACATCGATGAGAGCAGGTTTGGTAATGGGAATAGCCATCTTGGAGAAGCCGTCAAACTTTGTAGCAGGTCCAGCCTTTCTCGGTTGCAACCTTTTGACAGTATCCTCAATGTCTTTACGGATCTGATAAAAGGCTTCCGCTCTGTACAACACAAATGACCTCCATAGGAAATCTCCCATGGTCAGATATTGAAGATTCAGCTTTGGGATAGCCAGGGGTCTAGTTCCATTATAGCTCTCGTTGCGAACAAAGGCAGAATCGTAGATTGTGCTCTCAGTCGGCACGACAGCCATGTTTTGCATGGTCTGCTGATACATAGGGACACTCTCGTGTGCTGAAAGGAGGATTTCCATGTAGAAGGTGCGGTCGCGCGTGACGAGAGTCGAGCTAGGATAGTCGGTCCGGAAGCCGAGCAGACCGCAAAGCTCAACAACCTCATCGTCTGACAGAGAAGTCAAATGGCTCTGTAGATCCTCTCGGGTGGCTAATGAGGCAAAGTTGGCCAGAACCAGAATCTTCAGCTTGTCCTGGAAGTGCTTGAAAGAGACTCTCTGCAATTTCGTCAGAGCGGCGTGATGTTGTTGGTCAAATTCGAGCGAGGTGTACTGTCTGCCGCTGTGGTCCTCGATAGGGAAGGTAGTGTAGTGTTGAAGAAGATTGTAAAGATCGCGCANGAGAGCATTGTCCTCATCAGCGTACATGGGCGATAGCTTGATGACGGACAGGGTGTTGAGGTCCTGTAGCAGAGTGTTGACAAAGCGTCTGGTAGGCAACTGGCTCTGCAGATCTGACAGCAATTCGACGAAGCGTTCGCAGTAGAGGACGTTGTCCGAGCGAGATTTGGGAGTCGTGTCGTACAGACGGTCGAAAAAGTCGAGGGTCAATGAGTACAGCCATGACCTCTCGAAGCGAAATCGGGCCTGTGTAGGGGCATCTGAGCCATCATATCTCTTGTTTGCCGCTCTCCAAGCCTTTTGCAGTTGTACAGCCTTTTCCAAATGTCCATCTCTTGCTTGTTCGCTGTGTAGGTTGTGCCAGACGGCAATGTTGACCAGTGGAGCGCACTCCTTCCTGACAATGCCACTATCGAGCGATTGGTATGCGATGATGATGAAGGTGAGGAGGTGTGTCCGGAGGGTGGTTGCGATGGTTGTGTCGATGGTCATGGACAGTACGCGGCGAAACAAGGACGAGAAGTTCTCCGAATGTTGATGGAAGCAGTCCCATACAGCAAGGCCTTCGCGGCGCTTCACGTTGACTAGCATGGCCAGCAGCAGGACGTGGTGGTTGGAAGCATCGTCGGTGTATCCAGGCCAGAGGTACAAGTCCAACAGCTGCAATTGTTCCAGCAACAGCAACGAGCCAAAGTCCTCCTGTTCTAGTTGTGTCCAAAGCTCTTTCTCAACCACATCGCGCTGGACCTTTGGTTGCTTGGTCTTATTAAGCCAGTGCTTGCGCGCCAATTGGGCATAGTGGTTGTCGCCAGTCAGGTCGTCGACGGTCGGGCGGCTGGTTCCTTGTGTGTCGGCCATTTTTGTCGCTATTATCTCATTCTGTGTGCAGACGCGACCCTTTCTAGACAGCTGAGAAGACCGAAAGATGGGGAACAAAGTGTTTTTGAGCTGTCGCGTTTGTCGCTATCCAAGTCGAAACTTCTTGAATCCGAGAGCCCCAGAAACACGCCAAGTCCATTGACGTCTGCGTGGCTCTTGCTCCTTCCCTCTTCTCATGTCTACCTGTCCAGCACTTCTCAATCTTCACGAAAATCCTCGTTATTGTCAAGTTGTCATTAATATTAAGTTATATCTGCTTTTTCATGATCACAATCAGGGATAAGACCATCATACCATNCAAAGGTCCCGCTTTTCCAGCCTCCTTTACCTCTAGTAGGCTTCGGTCAAAGGTGCCAGGCAATCTACCCATGCGACCCAGACTTGTCTTGAGAACACCCTTGGCGTATACCAGCGAGTTCTTGTAGACCGCTTCCTCGCCTTCCTTCTCCGAGAACGACTCCTGCACCTTGTGCTGAGTAGCTCCCAGCAACATTGGCTTGGTATGCGCATACACTGTCTCGTAGTTCTTGGCCCGGACTTGATACGTCTCGTGGAAGATACCCAGGTGAGGGTACTGGGCTGCGTGTTTGGCCCACCACGTCAATGACTTGCGATGGGTTGGTCCTGTTGCGTATGCCTGGATGTGCTCGGATGTCTTGAAGTACATGATCGTCATTGTTTCGTTGTTTGTGGCCGACTCGGCTCCAACGAGACTTCTTGATCCCAGGAAACCGTGCTTTTCTCTGTCCTCTGGTATATTGGTAAGTATCGAGCTACTCAATAGATATGGACATGCTTACGNTTCGATCTCTTTGACCATGGATGCGAATTGTGAGCCCATCTCCTTGTAGCCTGGTGCGAAAAGTCCAAAGGGGCTGGAAGCGTGATCAGCATCATAAGCTAGAGCGAAGGTAATCTCGACATACTGGTTGACTTTTGATCCGATGAGGAAGACACAGACATCCGACTCTGCAGGAGACTCTACACCACCATCCGCCTCGCTAGGGAGCTGAGCGGAGTAGTGCTCTGGAATCACACCGTCCAGGTAATGGTTGTGCTTGAGGCCAGTCTTGATGGCATATGCGTCTGCCACGCGATACAGCAACAAACAGACAGCCGGAAGGAAGGCCATTCGACCGAGTAAAGAGAATGCGGCGGACTGAACCAAAGCTCCGATCGCTAGCCATGTCGTTATGGAAAAGTTGTCTCTGACGAGCTGTTTTACTGAATTAGCCTCAAGCATTCACCATTTTAGATCTCAAAGACTTACGAGAAGCATATTGTTTCGGTTCTGCGGGCTTGAGGAAGACATGCTCGTTGATCGGCGTTTTTAGTAGCTAGATATCCCTTGGCTTTTTCCAAAGCAGTAGAGTAGGTCGAAGATGTTTCTGATTACTGGTAGTCGTTGTATGTATTCACAGTCAAAGGCCTCGATGATGATTGCTCCATACCTGAAAAGAGGGCCGTATCACAGACTACTTATACAAAAACCCCATCCTATCATTTACGTGCCGCAGAAATGGGTACCCACCGTCCACTCGAATCCGTCCGTATCACAATCATTTTCTCGTTTCAGCCTTGCGGGTTTGGAGCTTTGCCCAGCTGCCGACTTTTTTCGTGGCGTGTGAGGTCGGACGAGGGGTGTGGAGGAAAGCAGCTGGCCGACGGTCGTTCGGGGCGTTTTCCTCTTCGTTCCCCCCTTGCCCGTCTTTTGTTTTTTGGCACACACACGTCAGCAGGCACATGCAAAGTCCAGAGAGCTCAAAGGATTGTGTACAATTTGACATGGATGATTGAAGAAACTCGTCATGCATTCGTGAGAATCGCATCCATTCAATGCACGCGGCTTTCACAAGGAGCCGTGGCCCGTCGGCGGCTGGTCATTTTACCATTCCTCTTCGTCTTGTGCAGAGGGAACGGCCAGACTCTCATAGCACACAGTATTCCCGGTCCCCGAAGGCGCCTTGCTAACGAAAAGAATCCACTCAATTTAATAATAAAGGAGATGAAACATACCGGCAAGCAAATGGTCTAGTGCTTATACTCGCGAGTCGTATACCGCAAGAACGCTCTGAGCCTCGCACTTTTGTCCAGATTGGGAAAATGCTTGGCTTTTTTTTTGCAGCTTCGCGTTCGTTCTCGAAGTCGGACAGTTTGAAAGGTTTTATTACACGCGTCGTTTTTTTTTTGGCTAATCGGTGGCTGGTCCGAAGAAACGAATCGGTCGTTGTTCCGGTGGTGGTTCGGCATGCAAGGCAGCAGGTTGCTGGAGCTGTCAGCCTGGAAAGTCAATCTCAGCTCTTCCTTCTCGGTCATCGTATAGATGATTACTGATACGCAGGTGGGAGGAGCAAGGGCGTCTTCTCCGTCCATCGACAGCTAGGTACCCATCTAATCGGGGCTTTGAAAGTGCACAGGGATCTCATGGTAGAACAGATATCGCTCCCTTCCCCATGCAAGGGCTAGTCATACGAGTAGCTATAAAAATGCACAAAGTTATAGAAAACCGGAGATTGTCCACTGAGAGCAGGCAATTTGTTGACTCTCTCTGGCCACAGTTCTGACATCAACACTACTGTGTATTTATACAGCTCACTTTCCTCTGCTATGCTATCGTGGGAGGCGGGTATCGGTGATTCGAAAGAATGATTTCATGTCAGTTCTGTCCAAGCTACTAGCTACGGCAAGTACATAACGAAGCCCCTCCTCAGCCATTAGAGCTTCTTAGTAAGCCCATCGCGCCAGTGTTCATAGCCTTCGGTCATTTCTGGAGTGATCCTACGTACCGCCGTCGACAGGGCGATATCGAAGTCATTTTTCGACACTTTCATCTGTTCGACGTCTGATGAGGTATCACTCTGATCGTGGGAAGTGACTATTGCAACCCTTCTGCGCATGGCCGCACGACATGCGTTCAAGCAGATTTCGACAATCTCAGCTCCTGAGAATCCATCTGTGCGAACAGCCAGGTCGTCAATATCCACGTCATCGGACAAGGGTACGTTACTGGTGCGAATGCGCAGGATCTCCTTGCGAGCAGATTGCGATGGGGGAGAGATATAGATAAGGCTGTCGAAACGACCTGGACGCAGCAGAGCGGGGTCCAGCACCTCAGGCTTGTTGGTGGCAGCTAAGACGAGCACACCCTTGAGACTCTCGATACCATCCATCTCATTGAGCAGGGTCGTGAGCACGTTTAGACCTTTGGTACCGGAGGAGTCGCGCTCTGAGCCGATAGAGTCGATTTCATCAAAGAAGATGATGCTAGGAGCAGCAGCACGAGCTTTGCGGAACACCTCGCGGACTGAGCGTTCAGACTCGCCAACATACATCGAAGTAAGCTCGGCACCTTTGACAGCAATGAAGTTGAGACCAGACTCTGTTGCCACAGCTTTAGCCGTAAGAGTCTTGGAACATCCAGGAGGTCCGTAGAACAGGATACCCTTCTGAGGAGTCAAGCTCAAAGCCTGCATGTGATGTTCGAACTTGAGGGGCCACTCTACGACCTCGTTCAGCGTCTTCTTGACATCTCCTGAACCTCCAATGTCGGACCACAGTACTTTGGGAGTTTCAAGGAAGATTTCACGCATGGCTGTCGGACGGACTTCCAGCATCGCTTTTTCGTAGTCTGCGAGTGTCACCTGGAGATCACCATCGTCCGTGTCATCGGTGTCAGCCGTACGAGGTCTGTCAACAATGTTGCAGTTCTGCATGCCATTGACCAATGTTCGTTGAGAGTCGTCGTCTCCATCAGCGTGCTGGATGGGAAGCCAATTAGTAGGCCTTTCCTGGTATCTGTCAAGGGCATGCTCGAGAGCGTTGTTGAAAAGGGCTTCCAGGTCCTGTCCGACGAAACCGTGCGTGCGCTCTCCGATGGCCTCGGCGAGCTCAGCAGTACCGGTCTCTCCTTGCATGACCTTGAGGATCTGAATTCTGGCTTTCATGTCGGGAATTGGTATCTCGATCTCGTAGCGAAGACGTCCAGGCGTGCGGAGTGATTTGTCGACGTCGTTGGGGTTGTGTGCAGCAGCCACAACCAAGACGTGTGTGTTTCGTAGTCTGTCGAGCTCAGCAACCAAAGCGGGTGCGAGGTTGTTTGCAGTGTAATCGCGTTGTTGTGTACCGGCAATTGCTTCAAGGTTGTCCATAATGATTAGACTGGGCTGGTGAGCCACAGCTTCGGCAAAGAGGTTTCGTACGGAGAGTTGGTTCTTGCTAGACGTTCCGGCGAGCGCACTCTGATCGATTCTGACGACCTTCTTCCATGGAGCTTGGGTTGATAGATGATTGAGTAGCAGTGTTTTTCCAGTTCCCTCAGGGCCATAGAGAAGAATACCTCCATTGCGTTGGACTTGAGGTGGCAGGCTTCTTCCTCTGATATCACCGATCAAACGTGACAAACGCTTGTTGAGTAGTTCGATTTGCTTATTCAGCCCACCAATGCCCTCAGGAGTCACGGCCATCGAACGGGGCAGGGGTGCCTCCGGTGTTACTGCAGATGCCTCATCCTGGAGAACAATCTGACTTCTGTCATCAAACAGATACAGAGCAGGTGTTCCCTTAGATTCACTCGATTCGATGTGCTCAATGAGGAAGCGTTTCCTCAGACCTTTACGAGACGAGGCCTCAAAAGCCACACCAGTCGTGATTGCCTCGACATTACCAAGAGCCATACCACAACGCCATTTCCAGCTTTTATCATCCTTGGCAAGATCGATTTTTTCGCTATCAGAAACATCGATGACAACAACGCGGTCGGCATGGGCGATTTTTGCGTTGATCTTTTCAATGGTAATCTGGCTGCCAAGCTTGAATCCAAAGGCATCGCGCATAGCCTCAGAGAGTTTGACAGGGTGAAGCTGGGGTTTCACGCTCGTATCCATGGATCTCCAAGCGATACCCACGGCAGATGAGCCATCGCCTGAATGCAGAATACAAAGTTCGCCCAGCTTGAGTCCAAGGAGATCAAGGTCTTTTGCTGTGAGATGTACGCGGAAGGCACCATCCAATGAGGTTGTAGGAGGCAGTGGCCGTACGGTGAATAGAGTAGAATCCACCATGGTGTCTACCTTACAAGAAGTGCTGTTTTTTCGTGATTTGCGAGGACGAATTTTTGTAAAAGATTCAGGTGTATAGAAGTCTTGGCTTAGTCAGCCGAGATATATGGTCGAGTGAGTCAAGAGCAAGGCAGCAACTACTTTTGAAATCTCTGTCTCATGCGTAGCTGTAGGGATGCACGACTATGTTTTAACCATAGGTGTGTCCAAAGAGAGGCAATAAAATCATGGCTCTCAGTGGGCTTTGCTCTGTTTCTTGACCACATTGTGTATTTTTATAGGCTACTCTTCGCTCTGTGTTGTGGTGGGAGATGGTGTGGCCGTAGACGCCTCTATACAGTATATTGACTGAGCCTATATCTCGCATGGAATTCAGAAGTCTCATATTTGAGATAGAAAGTCAAGGTTGGTATGCTTGACTGAATGGCTGCTGAGTCAGCAAAAGATGCGGGCAAGACGGGGGTCGCGGACATTTCACATGCAAGCGACACATTGAGAGGGTCACGGCCAAACCAGCAAAAGATTCGAGGTGCGACAATTGATGCCGACTGCGCAACCAGTCTGTCTGCGAGCGTCATGCCTGAGATGGCTCCCTCGTGAAAGCAGACACTTTTCAGACTCGACCAATATCCGCCTTCCCTTTCTACGACCTGGATACCATGAGAGACGCACCATCCATGATCCCAGCGGACTGAGAAGAGCGAGCTCGNNAAGGCCTCAAACAGAACAAACAAATCCACTCGAGATGCCACGAGGGAAGCGAACCAAGAAAAGAGGCCTTCCCTGATGGAAGAGCTGTTTCCAGAAGAANGCTCAACCCGAGCCCCAAATCTCGACTCGACCAAAGGAGCGCGACATTCCACGACTAGATGTCCGCGCTTCACTACCCAAGGCCAAACCGCAGCGGCCAGAGCAGAGCAACCTCGTCAGGAGAATGAACAAGACCAAGGACAATTGGTGGAATCGGACGACTGAAGCAGTAGCGCCAGAACCAACCCCGGCACAAGACAGACAAGAGCGCCCGCGTGTCGAGGCTGTGCTCATGTTACGAAACGCGAGCAAGACTCTGATCGAAGATGACTTTACAAGGTTGATTCCTCAAGGACTACATATCGAGGGCTGGGCTCTGGACCAAGCAGACATTATCAAGGTCGTGCCAGGACGCAATACTAGCACTCTGGAACGCGCCAACTTCTACTTCATTCTCTTCCGTTCACGACTTGCCATGAACGCCTACCGCAGTCATGTAATGTCGTTGCACTCGCTTGCCTCGAGGCATGTCCAGTCTAGCCTTACATCGCCCATACCACCACCACCAGGATACCACCTCGATGGCCAGGATGTCGACGCTCTGTTGCAAACCTACACACTCGTCCCTCCATCCCGTACCCTCCAACTTATACCTCTACCTATGCAAATCTCACCTTCAGTACTCGACATTATCAACAATCTAGGCTACCCAGCCATTGTCAATGGGCCCCTCAAGGAGCCATACGTTGTCATGGTACGCCTCGAAGGTCCTAATATGCTCACCACCATGGCCAGAGGTATTTTCATCAAGGTTGAGCGAGCTCGAAGGTCACCATGGAATGGTGAGTATGGTAATCTGCCATACCATACTTGGGAGCCGGCACCCAAAAACATTTCGCCGTCAGACAGAAAGGGTCGCCTGGACAAGGATGGTGGCATTAGAGGGAACAGGTGGTTGGAAGAGATCGAAGAGGTGGCCGATATGGATAATGATTTCGAGGCGGATGAACGAACAGACGATCGACCAGGCACACGCGAGAGACGCAAGGGTAAATGCTCGCATCTCTTTGGTTTCGACACTGAGGATGCCGCCCTCAACTTTGTACAATACTGGCACCGGAGACCGCTCGACATCACTGGCACAAATTACGATACCGACGATGTAGCGCCCGTGGTGGATGCTGAGCTGTTGTGGTAATATAATTGAGCTGTCATAAAGCGTTTATTCGTCCATCTGCCACGCGTATTGCAAGTCCTTGACGTTTTGCTGTTGGTTGCGCGCCTCGAACCATCTCTTTTCAAAGCCAATACTACGATCCACACCGTCCCATCGGTATCCAGGCCTGATGCCATAACGGTTGGGTTCGAAGGCGCCAGCGTACGTTTTTCTTTCTTCCTTTGGTACCCTTGGTCCCTTNNTTGTTGTGCCTTTGCTCAAGAACGCCAATGCTGGGTCGTTCCACCGTTCTTGCTCCTTCTGCTCGTCGTTGAGCTGACGGTCGTCCGCGTAGCGACTGAGTGACATGGTCTTTGCCTTCTCCAATTCTCGCATGCGTGCCTCCTTCTCCCTCTTCTGTACATCACCCCGTCTGCTCTCGGCCTCCTCGGCCTTCTTTCTCTCTTCCTCATCAGCCTGGCGTCGTAGCTCGGCGCGTTTCATGGCGACATTGATGATGCGACCCGACGCATCACGGTATATAGTCTCTTGCGCTTTGCCAGTAGGATCCATACCCATCTCTTGCATGGCCTTCTTCTCCTCACGCTCCTTTCTCTTCAAGGCTTTTGTAACTTGTTCCGCCGTCTGCAAACCCGCCATTGCGCCTGATGCCATGGTTGGTCCCGAGTAGTCCATATCTTCGTCTTCTCCTACGACAGCAGGTGCGTCTTCGTCCTCGGCGTTGCGCGCTTGTGTCTCGGCGGCGGCATCGGCCAGAATGGCATCGGCTGCAGCTTGTTCGTTGTTTGAGGGAGCGGCTTTGCCGAACGTCTTCCAAGTCGTTGTTCGTTTGCTGATATTTGCGCCTCCTGGCATGATCATAGGAACATCATCCTCGTCGTCGCCGTTCCGTGATTTGCTCAAGCCGCTCACATCGTCGTCGGCGATGACCAGGCCGGCGTCTTCGGCATTTTTTCTCTTGCGCTTTTTGCCTTTGGATGATTTGTCGGCGGATAGGTAGTTCTGGGCTAGGTAGTCGGCAAGACCCATGTTGATGATGTGAACAGAGTAGATGGTGTTTGGGTTTCTTTCGAGTAGTCAAAAGATGACGATCCCTCTCGAATCTTGGCGTTGCACATGCGCGGGGATCCCATAACATCAATATTCGTGTTACTACTTTTACAGCTCCAACCTGTAGATATATGCGCAATGGCACGATCTGAGGAGGCCGCCGCTTGGACATATGCAGTATACAATGCAGTGAGAGAGGTTCCGTACGGCAAAGTCACGTCTTATGGCCATATCGCCCGTCTGCTTGGGAAGCGTAAGTGAAGCTGCCCTACTTGCTGCCTAAGAATTGTGATCTATGGGTTACTGATACCCTGACCAGCTGAATGCCCAAGGTCAGCGCATTGTTCTTCTACGTCAACATCTCGCAGGCTGACTTCAACCAGACAAGTGGGTGTGTCGCTGAAGGCGCTGCTCTCTGCTACAGCACAGCCAGATGCTCACTACAATAATTCGAACGTACCATGGCAGAGGATCATCAACTCCAAAGGTGCCATCAGTCCAAGGTCTCCCAATACAATCACATGTTATCCTTGGAAAACTACATCTGACCATGTCNNCAGAGGAGTAAATGGAGCCCGTCAACAAGCAACCGCCTTGGAAGCTGAAGGGGTGCAAGTGGCCCGAGGATCCCTAGGAGAATACACGGTCGATTTTGCGACCTACGGATGGTTCCCTGACAGACTCCCAAGCGACCTCAGCGAGGATGATGAAGACGAAGAGTGACCAACGAGAACAGCAGCAAAGTCCATGTGCTATGCACAACGTGCATAACACGCACAACCCCCAGCCACAGATAGAAGCCGAGCTTAACGCCGAGACATGACGTGTGCTTTGTTGCTTGGATGACCACAACAACACCCTCCTCAAACAAAGGCCGTTTCCGGCCGCCGCCGCCAACCCATCCCACAACCAGTCACGAACCCCCGTGGGCCGTAGACTTGGTCTGCTGCAACTGGAAATATGACGCCGAACAGAGGCGCGCGTACGCATGACCTTGCCAGCATACGAACGTGGCTTCCCTTATCGTCCACTCCCCGCATTCAGCCTGTCTGAGTGTTGGTGGGTATCGAAGCTGTCTCAACCCGTAGGCATCAAGGCAATGCAGACCTGTTCTTTGTCCACTGTCTAGGCATCCTTTGAACCTCCTTTCAGTGACTCATCTACGGTGTCTCTATTTGCATATATTGCGTCTTAGCTGTATTAAACTCTATACTGACGCCGTTGCAACACGACGCCGCAAGCGGATCCGGTCCTTATCTCATCATCGGAGACCACTCGGGTATTCACCAACTCCACACTTTACCCCAGTGAGTCAGGAGCGATCCAACCTTCTGACTGCATCCCTCCTTCTTGTTGTTTGCCCATTTGACTTCCTTTGTTTGAAACATCTCGTCATTGACACCTGTTTCCTACTCTCTCACCTACAGCCTCACTACTGCTTCATCCCTTCACCCCATTCCACCACTCAGTCTCTTTGTTTACCATCGTCACGCCGATCAGCTACCCGCCTCAACAACTCATCACCACTCTATACCGGTACAAACCATCCTCAGCCATGTCTTTTGAGCAGACATTCCCTGAATCCGACCTTCGCAGCGCTGCTCAGGACTACAAGCGCGACGCAGACAAGAAGGCCAAATGGGCCGCGGGCGCTGTCTCCATGGACGACCAAGGCGATAAAGTTGTGCCATTGCAGGGAGGAAAGACGTGAGTTCACTGGCCACTACCCCTCCTTCCAGTCATCAATCGGATCAAGAAGAAGACACTGACGCGTACGACACAGTCAGTCCTACCGTCGCGCNNCGAGAAGAGCGGCCTCTTCTGCGCCGTCTACGTCCCGTACAAAGCAAAGGTTGCTCGCAAGCGAGATATGCTCGTCGACGCCGATGAGTACGCTGGCAGCTCCGAAGACAGCAACAGCAGTACCTCCGGCGACGAGGCCACGACTCCAACCGAGATCCTCTACGGCTTTGACTCGCCCCGCGTCCCTTCCCACGGCAGCCAGATCTTGAACACCGCCCTCGCAAAGGCTATCGAGCAGTATGAGGACAAAGAGACCGTCAAGCTTGTGCGTAACGAGTATGACATCCTTGATGCCGATGAAGAGGAGGCTCGCAACCTTGGACATGTCTCGACCAAGCCCAAGCTCATGGATGCCGAGGACGCAGAGTACGAGTTCGTCTGAAGCAGAGTGCTGCTGCCCTGCTCTCTGGTACACAACACTCTTTGACCTCTCTGGCACTTTCATGGTTGCTTTACTTCTTGTTTATGGCGCACGGCACGGAGACATTATACGACACAAACACATTCTATTGATATGGACGAAGGATATGTGATGCATGGCGTGGTTTTTGGCACATGGGATTCATTCACAAGGCGCTTTTCATGAGATTGGTTTGGGCTGTCTTCATGCGGCCATTATACCCTATCAAGGACCTGATGAGCGGACTTCTCTTTTTTTCTGTTGCACTTACTTTACTTCATTATCCTCCTTTTTATTACCCACACTTATGATGTGGATGATCAAGCAGCTAGAATACAGACTGCATGCTTTTCTTTTTCTGGAATCTGGTTGTCTTATTCTTGGTGCCAGTGATACCAGGACATCGAAGAAGCTGGATGCTGTCCATCTCGTTTAACCTTGCTACTGTTCGAAACCATGTATCAGATCTTGCTCCTGTGAGCACAATCTTTGCTTGTACCGCTGACTCTCTTCATCTGTATTCATTGAGTCCGCCTTCTGCAACTACCTTCGGCCGTCTTCTTCTGGCAACTCTTTGATAGACAAACAACAGTCTTTCTGTACAGCAATCATTGCAAACTCGTACAGGCGGAGATGAGGAAGCTAGTCAACAAACAGCAATGTAGTTTTGCAATCACTTCTCGTATATTGACAGCCATATGCGTACACATTCCGGTATTGGAGGGTATGGTCGATGCAAGCGCGAAGTATCTGCCTGTCAACGCTGGAATGAGCTGTCTGTATTTCCAGATTTGTTAGTGTTGGTCTTTGCAACAGAGAGTCAAGATATCAGACAGTATTCACCGGAAGTACGAAGGGGAGAGAGTTCAAACCGCATGTAGTAGTCCAGACTGCTGCACGATAGAAATAGTTCGAAAATGGATACGTGATAATCTGCGTATTCGTTGATTTTGCTCCATAAAGCCTTTGTTCTTTTCCAGCCAAAAGTTCCCATGTGGATTAAAAGCAGAGCCATCGATTCCCGTCCCAACAACCAGAAGAACGCCTCCATGTGGAGCCTTTTCCAATCCATTTCCCGAACCTCTGATGCTACTTTTAAGGCAGGTATGCGCCACTGGCCATGACCAGGTTCATCTGTGTGAATCTGACCTTGTAGACCGGGCTCTTCTTTGTAGGGAAAGCGCTGATCTGGTCGGGCGAGACAACTACGTCCTTGGCCTTCTTGTTCTTGTTGGCGGCTGCACCTCCAGCTCCAGCACCTCCATCTTTGCCATTTATGCCACCGTCGGTGAGCGCCTTTGCGTCTGTTCCGTTCGATACGGTCGGTGGTTGTACGTCCCAGACTCTGACTGTGCAGTCTGCGCCACCAGAGACGAGTACAGTGCTCTCGATACTCCAGTCCAGAGTCCAGATACCACCGCGGCCGTGACCCTTCATACGCTTGACCAGACGGCCGGTTGCCAAATCCCAGAGCAAGATCTCGCCACGATCGTCGGCACTGGCAACAAGTTTGCCATTGGGCGCACAGGCAATACTCGTCACGTTGCCGGTGTGGCCAGTGAACAAACGCACTGCACTGCCGCGCTGCACGTCCCACATGCGTATGCTGCGGTCCGGGCTGCCCGCGGCGGTGAAGACATAAGCTGAGTTGGGGTGCCACGAGATGGCTTCGACATCACTATCGTGCCCAACAAACAATCGTAGAGGAGCAATCTGTGCTGTGCTCCACATACGAGCTGTTCTGTCGGCGCCACTCGAGACGAAGTAGTGGCCGAAGGGAGAGAACTTCACATCCCAGACGGGAGAAGTGTGAGAGCGGTAGACTACCAAGTTGGTAAAGGTGTCGAGTGACCACAAGCGAATAGTGCTGTCTGCAGAGCATGAAAGAAGGTAGCGAGGGTGGGAAGGTGATGTTTGTGAGTCGTTGTTGCCACTGCCGTTAGTTTGCGCGGCAGTTGAAGGGAGAGCAATAGACGGGGAGAAAGAGAGGCCGTAGACGGGACCGGAGTGTCCTATTAGTCGTCGTGATGAGGAAGGTTGTTGAGTGGGAGGGTCAAGAGAAGAGACCAGGGGCTCGTTGTCAAGCGACCAAACTCGGATGTAAGACTCTGCTGTTCCAACGGCTGCAAGTTTCTCATCGCCAGAAAACTCGATGCAATTGATACTGGTGTGTTTTGTCAGCACGTCTATCAGTGAAATTGAGAAAGAAGCATACCTGTCGAAGGTGTTGTGGTAGGTAAACATTGTCACACTGACACCTGGACCAACACCATCTGTTCTGCTCTCGATCTTGAACCTATCACGGTTCTCCTTGATCCTTTGCACCTCCATGGCGACGTCACGAGCGAGAGAAGGCGGGAAAGGGATTTGTTCGCGTGATGGCGCGTCGTCGTTGGGCTCTTGCTTGATGCGCTGCTCAAATTCATCAACAAGCGTGTTACGGCCGGGCGGAGGTGGATGCAACGCATCATGCTCTTGTAGCTCTGCTTTAACATCCTCCATCAAGTCTGCTTCCATGGGCATCGGCGCAAGCGCGAGTTTCGCCAAGACCGGCGGCGCATTACGATCTGTGTTTGCGGAACCAGGATTATGTCCAGGAATGCCCTCGTCTTCAGCTGGCACATCAGAGATACCTCTTTGTTTTGCGAGGATTCTCGCGAGACTGCGCTCTGCTCCTGAGGCCACTCGATCTACGTGCTTCAGTTCGATGTGGTTTGTGAGTAGATTGAGAATGACCGAGCCTCCTTCGGTGTCGTGAGCCTCCAGGAACTGCAGCAACGCCGAGTACGCCAGATCGGTGATTGTGAGTCTGTAGTGGTTTTCGCGATAGAGCTTGGCGATATGGTTACTCTGCACGTGTTCTGGCAAGCTGATTGACTGGAGAGCGCGGATATCGTCTGGGTGTTCCTTTTCGAATGGATCTTTGTAGTTTTTGAAGAAGGTGGCACATTGACGAGGGTAATAATTTGCGGCCAAAGCGAGGAAAGAATGCACAAAGATGGGCCATAGTAAGCGACCGAGCTCGTCCTTGTAGATGTCCAGAGACTTTTCGACCCATCTCAGTAGGAGTTCGTAGGCTTTCTCGTACATTTCTCCGCCAGCATCCTCAGCACGACGGATGATGGGTCGACCTTCAGCATCTGCATGAGCGCTCTCTCTTCGTAGCATCGCTTCTGTCCGATTATAACCCTTCTTGGCGAGATACTCAAGTACCTTGTGGGGGTCAGCTCCTGGTTTAAAGTACTTCATGATGTGGTGTGGATGATTGGTGATTGGTGATTGGAAAAGGAAGGAGTAGTGGCAGTAGATGGATATAATGTATCCGATGAAGTCCAATGAGTGAGAGCAGAAGAAAGGAATTGCGGTAAAGTACCACCTCCCAAGCAAGAAAGTATGTGTGAAGTAAATACGAACGCGTCCGCTCTTTCTTGTTTGATATAGGCAGCGAGCGACCAGAAAAAGGGAAACGACAACCAAAGTCGCAGCTCCTCGATGAAGACAGAAGAGAAGAGAAGAGGAATAGGGTGATAAGAAAAGACTCACAATCTGATTCAAATTCTGCTGCGATTGCGGTTGCGCAGGTGGTGGTTGAGCATGAGGAGTGGGAGGAACATTCTGCGGTCCTACACTGGCCGTCCTCGGCGGCTGTTGGGGTGGTCCTGACATATTAGGATATAATACAAGTGAAATGGAAGCGCCGAGTGAGGATGCGACGACGGCGACAGCACTCGTACAGATGGACAGTGAAGGATGATGGAAAGTGGTCGAGGAAAGAGCGACGCGCCAAGAGTCGTGAAGCGTGGAGTGTTCTGGCCGTTCTCAGGCCCTGTGTCCATCTTTCCTTGCGACCAATCTCTCTATCGGGTAGCAACGAACGGAGCTCGATGGACTGAGAGATTAGTCGCAAGCAGGCCAGCAAGTACGCTCCATCTGTTATCGCAATGTCGCAGTCGCAGCCACCGCCGACCGTGACTCCTGCCGAGCGCATTCGCGAACTGCTGGCCATCAACGCCGACGTGCCCGCCCTATTGTCCAGCGCCGGAGGTGCCATCAATGCCTTGACTAACCGNCCCCCGACTACTGCCTCGGCCGATGGCGACGACATGATGGATGTGCAAAGCGACAACTCCCCAGCCGCTCACAAGGAAGCCTTTACCAAACACACGACAGCCTACTTCACATACATCCAATCGATCATGGCTCGACTGCGCCGTCAGGCATATGCGTTGGAGGAAGCAGGCATCATTGCTGCTGAGGCACCGACATTGAGTACTACTGGCGCGGCACCTGAGACTGCAGGCCTGGCAAGAAGAGGACCGCCTGGACAACCACAGAGGCAGCCTGCTGAAGATGGCGATCGCATTACCAATGGCGGTCTGGGAAGCTTGGATGTCGGTCTGCTGAACTCAAGAGGCAATAGTGTCGGTCTGGACAAGGAAGCTGAGCTCATTGCAGAAGCCAAGCAGATGGTTGCTGAAATGCTGAAGGAGCGCAAAAGGACGCCTAGAAGGCAGGACAGGGCAGAACACGTACTCAGAGCGTACTCTGGCGCTCAGAGCATTATCGTTTCTATACACAGTCACAATCAAAAGCACATCTGAAACCTTCAAGTCGAAGCACTGTATATAAAATAGCATGTGACAGAGAAGCGTCGGAGCAGATTGCCGAGCTAACGAAAGCTCATGACGCAGGTTGTTCGGCGACTGGGGAAATTTTTCTCAAGACGTCAACATACACACCACAAAACATGGCTACATACGACAGCGACTCTGACTTTGAGGACGAGAACTTTACCGAGACCAATGTCCTGCTCGGCTATGCGACAAAGGATGTGGCAGACGACACGACCAGCCAGTTGGGCGGACACCCAGTATGCGATCTTGTCCACAACCAACCTAGGGGCCACCACTAACACCACGCANNGACATGGCTAGACGAAAACACTTCACCACCGGGCGACCTGGCCAAATGCAAAAACTGCAACAACCTCTTGACCCTGCTACTGCAACTCAACGGCGACCTGCCCGACCGCTTCCCTGGCCACGAACGACGACTGTATCTCTGGGCATGCAAGAGAAAGGTCTGCAGAAGGAAGAACGGTAGCGTGAGAGCCTTCAGAGCCGTCCGCGCCTCTGCCATTCCCGCCGAGTCAGAGAAGTCAAAACAGCCCAAGAAGGAAGAGACACCACAGGAAACACCAGCCCCTGCTGCGCCAAAGACCAACCTGGGCGAGTCTCTCTTCGGCGTCAAACCTGCCACTTCGGCCTCTGGTCCCATCAACCCTTTCTCCACCGGCGGCGCATCATCTCGCCCCGCAAATCCCTTCTCCTCCGCTCCCTCGTCTTCGCCCACCGCTGCCACACCAGCACCCCCACAACCCACCCAATCCCTATCCGAGACCTTCGCCACAAAAGCCCGCATCTCCACTCCAGAACCCAGCTCCTCTGCTCCCCTCACAGCACCCACAGGNCCCTCGCGAACCATGGCCCCAACAATCCTCCTTCCCCCACCCTACCCCTCCTACTACCTCGACGCCGACTACGAAACCCTCGACGCCGAGAAGCCAGAAATCCCCGCCCAGACACGCGTAGACATGGACATTGACGCCGGCGAAGGCAGCTCTGGCGCCGGCGCAGACATGGATGTAAAAGACGCTTTCGAGTCAAGCATGGATAAAGCTTTCCAACGCTTTGCAGACCGCATGTCGCAAAACCCTGAACAGATCTTGCGGTATGAGTTTGCGGGCCAGCCTTTGCTGTATAGCAAGACTGATGCCGTTGGAAAATCATTGGGCGCCCATCAAGATTCTGCTGCTGTGAATGCCAAAGTAAAGACTACTGCGGCTGTCAAGTCGGGGATGCCAAAGTGCACAAACTGTGGTGCGGAGAGGTTGTTTGAGTTGCAACTTACTCCGTACGCTATTGTTGAGCTTGAGGCTGAGGAGCTTGGTCTTGAGGGCATGGAGTGGGGAACCATTATTCTTGGTGTGTGCTCAAAGGATTGTGTGCAGCGTGGTCAGAAGGAAGCAGAGATTGGCTACGTTGAGGAATGGGTCGGAGTCCAATGGGAAGAGTTGAGCAGCAAGAAGTAAAGAGATGGATATTATGATAGATTGAGCTTCTGAGAGGTAGTCATATGTACAATTTCAACAGACGATACGAAGAGATTCATTGACAGTCATGTTCTTGTTCTTCTAATGTTTTTGAGGGCATATGAACAACACTATGCGGTTTCCATGCCATCCCTTTCTCTCTCTGTTGCCACGAAATACAAAAAGGTTGTCGTGGTAATGCGACTTTTGTGTCCCTCACCAAGTGTATCCCTCTCGAGCTTTTGCCATTCACCAAGGCTCTTTTTTGTATGAAGAAAATCCGTAGAACGCCATGCTTTCGTGTGTCAAGTCGCCAAAATACATCCCATCCTCTATGCGGGCTGTTCGTATGCTCTCTTGATCATTCTCGAGAACTCTGTGGTTTCGTGTTAGTCTCTGTTTCCAGCATTACGACACTTAGTATATGCCCAAAACTTACGGTCGAACTTGACATTCTCGCGCACCACGGTTCCTCTGGCCTCGTTCTCCTTGTTGAGGGGGATGCTGATGGTGCTGCCCTCAACAGTCCAGCCGCAAACGTCCTTGACAAACTTGTCAAAAGCCTCACCGTTGAGGTTGAGCCACGACTCAAGAACAGCACGGTCAACACTCTGCATGGTCTGGCTGATGACAACAGCCTGGCGAACGCGCATCAACTCCTCAAAGCCCTGGACATCGGCAGTCAAGTCGGCGTAGAGGTCATCGCCGTCCAGCGAAGACCAGAACTGGTCGTACGAGGCGCCGATCAGCTGGCTGTGTAGGGTGTTGAGCTTTTGTACGGCCTCGGCGAGCGAGTTGGCGGCCGGGTTGGGGGCGAGGACGTGAGGAGGGAGGAGAGCGAGGCAGAGGCTGAAGTCGGGCGAGGGGAAGACGGTCAGCGACTTGACCAGGATGTTGGTGATGGTCTCCTCGCGACCAAGGTGGGGGTTGAATTGGTAGCTGTTTGTTCAAAGCGGTCAGTCTTTGACGTCGACAGAAGAAGACAAACAGCATGCGCATGTGCAAAAGAAGTGATTGCGGATCAGATAGAGCTAATAATCCAGACATCAAAAGGCATGGAGTGATTCAAGCTCCGGTCGCCTGTCAGGTAATAGGAAACGTGTATACATGTCGTTCGTCATGCAACAACAGCAGAGTCCAGAGGAAAAGAGACAGAAGGCGGCACTCACAGCTTGAGCAGGGCCAGGTTGGCGTAGCAGTCGTAGGTCTGGTTTTCGCATTGCGACACGACGTAGTCCTGGAAAACCGTCGTGGTCTCGGGGTTGTAGCGGTCGAGTCCGTTCAGGATGGCATCAATGTGCTCTGGCCTCTCGGGCGCGTAGTCGAAGGGAACACCCATGTTGTATGTGGTTGGATATGGTATACGTGAACTTGGCTGCGTAAAGATTCTGTGCGTCGCCGTGTGCTGTTGACCAGCCAAAACTTCTCCGTCTTTCTCGGCCTTGGCGGTCTGTCCCTTTCATCACCACCATCACATGCACTTTCACGACCTATCGAGTTGTCATCTCGAGACATGTTTAACAGTGAATTCAAGGGATGCAAACTATGCTGTTTGTATGCAGTCGCTATCAATGCCTCGTAAACTGCTCAAGATCCCTACAATACTCCAAACCCAGCATACCACGCCGCAACACCATCCAACCAGAAATAGACACAAAACATGACCCGCCTTCAGCGGCCATCATACAAAAAAAGCTATATGTTCATCAATCATCGTAGCGGAGTCTTGCCTTGCTTCCGTCTCATACCATCCAACTTCTTCATCAACGTCTCGTGCAGCTTCTTGTTGCCCGACCACGCTTCTTGCATCTTGCGCATACGTACAGTAGCCATGATCATGTATCCCACTGATCTGAGGCTCGGCTTCTGTTCTCTGGTCTGGGTCTTGGGTGTTACTCCCATCTCCTCGAGTAACTTGAGATCTGCTTTGTTGCTGTGAAAGAAATTAGTACATATTCTTGTGTGGATACAGTCATGAGGGCAGAACTTACCATGCACCGTACATCTCCACCTGCATCAGGAACCAGCGTTTGCTAAACACTAGATCCTTGCGGAACGCTTCTTCACGCTCACACTTGGCCCGCATGTACTGAATTTGTTTGGCAAGCCCCTTGAGCTCGCTGGCATGCGTCTTCTCCTTGGCTTCGATCAGACCACGAATTTCTCTCTGATTGATCGTTCGTGTATCGTCAGCTTCGCCACGGATGTTCTTGAGCTTGGAGCGCAATTCAGTCTCACGGCCGAGAGACGATTGCAAACGAGTCTCTCTCTCCTCAAGCTGCTTCTGCAGATTCTCGCACTCAATCTCCACGTCCTGCAGTTGGGCGCGGAGGTCTTGCTCGAGGAAGTGCGTATCATCAGAAGTCGTTCGGCTCTTCTTGATTCTGTCGCGAAGGTCCTTTTCTTTCTGGGACAAAACTTCAATCCGCTCTTCCTTCTCAGACAGTTGGACTTGCAAGTCCTCAATTTCGATCTTGGAATCGCGGAGCTGTACACGGAGTTCTGCCTCACGTCTTGCATGGCCAGAGCTGCTGCCTTTGCGCTCACCGAGCTGAAGTTCAAGCTCCTGGAGTTGGACCTTGGCCTCTCTCAATTCTTGAATCTGCGCACGAAGTTCTCTTTCCTTGGTCATGTAGCCCGAGATTCTGGTGTCACGTTCCGAGACCTCCGATTGAAGCTGTTCCATTTCCAGACGTGCCTCGTCGAGCTGGAACTTGACCTCGCCTTCCTTCTTCGATATGGCAGCAAGCTTCTTGTCGCGTTCTGAGATTTGCAGTTGCAAGTCTTCGGCTTCTATCTTGGCTTCCTTCAGGGATTCATGTAGATCCATGCGCTCGTCGGCCATGGTCTTGTCGGCTTGGGCGGACTCCAGATCAAACTCGAGAGACTGGATGCGGTTTTGAAGCTTGGAGATTTCGGTTTGCGACTCTCTCAATCTTGATCGAAGCTCATTGCGCTCACGTACGGGTGTACCGTTCTCCTTGGCTTGCCAGGCTGCATCAAGCTCACGCTCGAGATCTTGTATCTGGCTCTTGAGGTTCTCGCGCTCCATGTCGGCGTTCCTCAGCTTCAAACGCAGCTCGTTGCGTTCGCGTACTGGTGTGCCATTCTGCTTAGATGCCACGAGATTTCTTTCAAGAAGTTGAATCTTTTGCTGCAAAGCCGATTTCTCGCTCTGCGCTTCTTCAACATTCGACTCTAGAACAATGATCTCATCTTCGAGAGCTTCCAAAGCCTCGTCATGGTCGGCGTTGAGCTGTTGCATCTCATGTTCAGCTTCTTGCTTGGCTTGACTAAGACGCGACTTGAAGGTTATCATCTCGGACTCCCTTTCTTGTAAGGCTTTGCGAAGTTTGGTTTGCATGTCCAAGAGCTGATCTTCTTGCTGCTCGATGGTCTTTTGCTTCTCTTGCATATCTTCGTCCATGTGGCCGGCGAAAGATTGGTCTCTTTCTGCTGATCTCAGACGCTCTTGCAGCTGCTGAATCTTCTTGGTGTGGGCGTCCAATTCGGTTTCGGCAGATTGTAGATGCTTTTCGAGCTCATTTAGCTCGGCATCTTTTTCGCTAGACAAAGCGCGAAGAGCTTGCTGGAGGTTGCGAATTTGCTCCGCTTGTTGACTGAGCATAGAGTTCTTCTTTGTAGGTGTCTCCATGCTAGTCATGCGATCCTTGAGAGCGCGCATTTCGGTGTCTAGTTGCAGAGCTTGCTGGTTCTTCTGCTGTATGTCTCTCTCGAGTTGCTCGATATGTTCCGTCTTGAGTCGGATCTCGTTGCTCTCATCTCCCTCTTGGCCCCGGAGCCTTGACTGCAAGTTGCGGATCTCGCGATCCTTTGAAGCAATCATATCTGACTTCTCATCCCTCTCGGCGCCTGCACTGGTTTCCGTAGATCGCAAGCGTTCTTGGAGTTGTCGAATTTGGTCGCCTTGTTGTCTGTACTGCTGAGCTTGTGCGTTGGTGCCGTTCTCCAGGGATTTCATGTTCTGCTTCAGATCCGCAATCTCACGGTTGCGCTCATCAATCAGGCGTGTAGCCTCACGGAGTTGCGACTCTCTTTCGTAGACAAGCTGATCCTTTTCCTGCAAACGAGCATCGGTTTGCATCGCCTCTGCGTCCCAGCTACCTCTCGCTGTCTGCAGGCGGTCCTGCAAAGCTCTGATCTCTCCATCTTTCTGCTCGAGCGAGAAGTCCTTCTCTTGTAATTCGTTCTCAATCTCTCGAATCTCGGTTGTGTGCGCTGTTTCTGAAGTTTGTAGTCGCTTCTCCAAAACACGCAGCTCGTTGTGCTGCTGGTCGATGACTTGGTCTTTCTCTCTGAGCTGGTTTTCCAGTTCTCCCAGGCTACCTCGAAGCTTCTTTGTCGATCGGTCCGTGTTTTGGGTGCTTGCGACTTGTTGCTTCAACTCCTCGATCTCTTTGCGATGTTCCAAGAGCTCACGTTCTCGCATTTTGAGGTCGGCTTCGAGTGCTGCATGGTCCTCGCGCAGACTATCAAGTTCCTCGTCGTCGGTTTGGACTTTCTTGAGTTTCTGTTCAAGAGATTCGATCTGGACGTTCTTCAACTCGATTTCCCTTTCTTTGGCCTGCACCTCATCTTCGAGTTCGGCGATCTCTTCGGCTCCGTCATTGTCAGACTGAGCTTCCCTGAGCTTCTCCTCCAGCTGCTCGATCTGCTCGTCTTTTGCGTATAGGTCATTCTCTTTTGCACGAACATCGGCCTCGAGGTCGGCGACATCATCCTGAAGATCTTTGACCTTGTCATCCGAGGAGCTTCCAGCTCTGTCGAGTCTATGTTGTAGCTCGTTGATCTGCTCTTCTCGCTCGTCTGCCAATTTCTGGTTCTTCTCGGCTTCTTGACGCAAACGTTCCATCTCTTCCTTGACTATGTCATCTGTGTGCTTCCTCTTGATCTTCTCGGCATACTCGCGGATTTGTTGACGGTATTGCTCCAGTTCGGCCTCGGCACGTTCGATGGCCTTCCTCTGTTTCTTGAGTTCGTGGGAGAGTTGGGTGTTGTCGGTTTTCAGCTCGGTGTTCTGTTTGAGAACTTCTTGCTGGTACTCGGTTCCAGTTCGCTTTAAGTTTTCGTCCAGAAAATGGATTCTGAGTTTCAAGTTGAAGTTCTCTTTCGTGACGGCGTCGAGTTTNNCTGATCGATTGAGGTTAGCACTTGTCGCCAAGTGATGTGGACCAAATCTAGCACTTACAGCTTCTTGTTCGCGCAGTGTGAGGACATTTCCTTGATCGACCAATCCTCCGTCTCTTTGGGGCAGTATGGGCATGGGTGTAGACATGATGCTACTACTTGCAATGGCAAGTGGGACAGGAGTGCCTTCACCCTGGGAACTACCCGTGTGATCGTGATCCATAATACTGCTGTTGATAGGCAGTCCGGGAGTGTGGGACTCGACGTAGCCAGGCTTTAGGTAAGCAGGCGTGGCAGGAGCGCGTCCACTCAGAACGCTGTTGAGCAGGTCGTTGTGATTCTCCTTGTTCTCCCTCGAGCGGAAACGATTGTGTGCAGCACTCTTCAGCAGAGGAGTAAACTCGTTCTTCGAAGGCCCATTCCTGACAGTGACCAGATTGTTGCGAGCGCGTGGAGTCTTGATAGATTGCGCAGCACCTTGTCGAGCCTTCATCTGGCGCACAAGGTCATTTTTGGGATCCTTGGAGGGTGACGGAAAGGGTTGCTCCATGGAAAATGACAGAGCATCGGCATCGAATCGCGTCAAGTCGGCCATGTCGGTGCGCGGAGTGTCGACAAAGTTGTAAGCCATGGTGAGCTAGTCGGCGCTTCGCTCGGGCGCGGTTTGGCGAATGCGACTCGAACAAAATGTTGCTGGAAAAATGCAAAGCGATATACAGCAGCTATGGAACACAGACGCGAAAGTGGAGATGGAGCTTTGTTTTCTAAACAACCCTTTCGGGAAAGAACCAAAGATCCCGAAAGGGAAAGGCTCCCGTCGGCACCGACTCGCCGGCCATCATCCATGACATGTGACATGAATCTTTTCCCGACCCTCCTTTTGACCTCTTTCTGTCTGCTCACTCATCCACGTTCCAATGTCAGGTAGACAATGGTGTAGATGGAGTTCTCACCTTGCACCTGCCAATAGTCGTGGTCAGCGCACACCTCTCACCAACGACCATGGCTTGCCCGTGTCTCCTGCTTTGCAACCACGAAAGCAAAGACCTGCCCGCGAACATCAATCGCTTGGGTCTCTTACTTCTTTCCGGAAGGCAGTAGTTGCCAATCCTTATGCAAATGCTCTGGCGACTCCAGTCCGCCAATGCAACTTCACTGGTGCCAGATTGCCTTCGCATCATCTACTGCCATTCACTACTGTCTTTCGCGGAGACCAGAAGGACAAACTTATTCCATATCTCGCTCCTGTTGATAACTCTGGGCAAACTTCACGCGCTTATGCCCTCAATTCTCGTCATCTGCTGAATCGCCTTGGTCAGAGAAAGAATTGGCAGCGCTTGCTCGGCCATGACCTCAAATTCGGTCTGAAGAACAGAAACGACTATCAGTGGCCTGGTCAGATAGAAGAGATTATTCTCTCTCGACTACGCACTTCTGTGGTTCGTAAGTTGGTTTGGTTTCTCCGAAGACCGAATGCGAAACTGGTTCTTCCATTCGACTCTGCTAAGGAATGTCCTTCATCAGCATGCATCTTGTATCTGGGCAAGGAAAGTCCGTCACGCTCTCTCTCGGACCCCAGTGTCACAGAGTATCACCTCCTCGACCTACTGGGTCAAGAACTATTGGTGGACTTGCTTAATGATACTCCGTATGTCGAAACGGATGCCTTGTTCCTCTCACACTCATACATGACTGTGTCTGCACATAATGCTCTCTCGAGGTTGAGCAGTTTTATGTCTTCCGTTGAGACTACTTCGAAAAGTCCAAAGACATGATTATCTGGATACTGTCTGTACAAACTTCAACCAATACGCCAATCATGGCCCCTAAAACGCCCATGTCACTCTTCTACTTCATCATAACAGGGGCGACTTTCTTCGCCTTCTCGGCGGCGAACTCTGCAACCTTCTGCAACTTCTCTGCCCTGAGCTTACGCACATATCTGAAGAGCAAGACGAACATGAGCTCCATTCTCTCTTTTGTCATCATCAAAAGTCCTTGTACCAACAACCCTTTCAGGATTTGAGGACCAATGCCCTTGAAGAGCCCCATAGGGCCTTCGTTGTCGATGATGTACCTCATGACTTCAAGGAAAGAACCGAAGGGCTTGCCCATTCTGGCAGGCGGCGGTCTGGATTGTAGACCGACCTTTGCAACGATGAGTGGCTGGGTCGCGATGGTTGCTAGGGCTTTGGACATTGCACCGAGTACTGTTCGTGTTAGAGTCGCGGTGATCTGTAGCAAGATGTCACTCTCGACTTACANGAATGCCTCGTGAGGTCTGAGGCTGGCCTTGCCTGGGTAGAGGACGTCCTTGAGTCTTTGGTATGCACCGTACGTGATGGCTGGGTTCACAACGAGTACTAAGCTCGCCTTCATGCCTCTCCACAACCCTGTCCAACCGTCCTCGCTGTTGACGACTTCTTTTGCTGTTTCCAACATGCCTCTCTTGTCTCCCTTGGGTTGTGTCTGCTGTCTCGTCGTAACGACTGCAATTGGAATCGTGAAGAGCTGTGCGAGAGCTCCGGCAGCTGCGCCCAAGCTGAGCTCGATGGCGGTTGATGGAGGCCCGGGGACGGCGAGTCGTGAAACGTACAAGGTTCGAACAACAGAGTACCAATAGAAATAGGCAAAATTCGTGCTTGCGACTCCAAGAAGCGAACCGAACATGCCCGAGTATAGACCTGCCAGACCCTCATCCTCGATGATACAGTTGATTGCGTGCAGAGTGCCTTCGTAGTGTCGATCGTTTGTAGTAGTCGATACCTCGCCTGGCTTCCTCTTTACTTGGACTTGCAAACGCGTCTTGANCTCTGCCAGTTAATCAGCATTCGAAGCATCTTCCACCACAAACAATGCTTCGTACATGTCCAGTGGATAAACAAGAGCGTTCGCGAGAACGGCGCCAGTCGCGCCAGCGACTGCCAGGCCCCATGGCGGAACGACCTCCTTGGATTGGACACCCATTGTTCGGTCGAGCGGGTCTGTGAGGGTGGTTGTGGTTGTTGGATAAGAAGATAGGCAGATACGCCGTGCGGTAGAGCTCTCGAAGATGTCGACTGACTGCTGGATTCCTGGAAAGATGGGCTTTCTACGTGATATATGGATTCAGTGCAGATGATTTGACCTTGGAGTACAGATTCTGGACGGGAGAAAGAGTGAGGTGGTATATGGCGACCTCGGCGGTGATAACCTGCTTCACGTCACGGCCGTCCACCCCCAAATTATTGTTTTTGCCGAGGTTCTTCGGCTACTCTTTCACAAGCAGACGGAGATGTTGCAGACGTTGTTGAGAATTACTCAAGTTGAGAGACTCTCTTTCCCATGTTTGCAATGAGCAGTGAGCTCAGTCTACGGTCATTGTAGCCTGACTAGAGACTTCGCTATCGCAGAGAGAAGGCCGTTCTTGACATCCATGGGATGAGAAGATCGTGTCTTTTCACAAAGAGCCAACTCGTTTTCTTGCTACCGCAAGCTCCTCGAAAATCTGGGGCGCGGCAGTCCAAGCTTAAAGCCGCGTTTCGACCCCCACCTTGCGTCAACATTCGCATGCGCCAATCAAGTTGGATACGGTAAACATACCGACGCGATTCATAAACTTGTGTTGCCCATGGGTTCAGAAGATGCCTTCGTCTGGAGATATCTCGTCTTTGAAGGAGAAAATTCAGGCGGGTAACTCGAACAAGCCCATCCAAGAACAACGCTGACATGATGATAGATACTCGAACATGACATTCCATCTGCACCAACTCGCGATGCTGCACTCAACATGGCCTTCAAGGCCGTCGAACATGCCATGGCGGCCATGAAGATAACAAACAATCTGGAGACACAAAAATTTATGAGGAAGAAGAGCGAGTTTTTCCTCGACGAAGCACAACGCATCAAATCTGTCAGCGACTGGAAGCCTCAACTCGACATCGATGTCGATAGAGTCGTCATACTTGTCGAGCCGAAATCAGATCGCAAACTGCCTACATCAGAGCAGATTTTACTTCTCAAAGCTTCCCAACTCAATGGCTTTAAATTTTCTCCATGGACTAATGCACCTCAAGACTCAGACTTTGGACTCTCGACAGGCCAAGAACGTTTCACGTGAGTCTTATCGTTAGCTTACATACAGGGCAAGTCTAATGAAATAGCAGCNGACGAGCCTAAGCTGCGCCTTTCTGCTGCACAGCTCGAAGTTTTCGATGACTGGAAGCGTGCGAGTGAGGCTCTTCCGCCGCCAGCATGGTATACACCTCAGGAAAGACGAGCAGGCCCCACTATGAGCTCTTCGCGTACCATCGATCTCGTCCAAGACGCTGCGACCGACTGTTCAGTAGTCGCGAGTCTTTGTGCCCTGGTTGCCAGAGGTGAGAGGGGTCATGCAAAGGTATGTGCTCCTGATCGCAGGAAGATCTATGACATGACACTGATTCTCCTTCAGATTCTAGGCTCCATGATGTATCCGTATGACATGGTCCAAGGACGTCCCAAGTTATCTCCGAATGGCAAATACACCTTGAAACTCAACTTCAACGGAACCCACAGAAGGGTCGAAATTGACGACTTTCTCCCCGTATCAAGATCGTCGAGAGTCCTGCATGTCATCGATCGTCACAATCCGAGCCTCCTATGGCCTGCATTAATCGAAAAGGCATATCTCAAAGTCAGAGGCAGCTACGACTTCCCCGGTAGTAACTCGGGAACTGATCTCTGGATCTTGAGTGGATGGATTCCAGAGCAGATTTTTTGCAAAGGTATCGCCTGATCATGTCTCCAACACAACGAGATTCATGCTTACTAAAATCACCTGTCTAGTGACGATACCATCCCCAATAACATCTGGAAGCGAATCTTCAAGTCACACCAGTACGGCGACGTCTTGATAACGATGGGTACAGGCAAGATCTCAACCCGTACCGAACGCGCGATTGGTCTTGCAGGAGAACACGACTATGCCGTACTAGACATGAGAGAAGTTGAAGGACAGAAGCTGATGCTCGTCAAGAACCCTTGGTGTGAAGGCATGTCATGGCGAGGAAGCATTCCAAGGTCTCCTATTGATGACGAAGACGATGAGGACGAAGAAGTCCTCCCCTCGTCGCGAGATCTTTTGAACCAAGACGACAAACTGACGCCCGGAACTTTTTGGATGGACTTGAACAGTGTGATGCAGTACTTTGAGTCCATCTACCTGAACTGGAATCCAGGACTCTTCCGCTATCGTCAGGACATCCATTTTGCATGGGATTTGTCAGCATCATCGTCGAGCAGCAAGTATAAAAGCTTCAGCAGCAACCAGCAATTCTGTGTGTCTACGGCGGCCTCAAGTACTGCATGGCTTCTACTTAGCCGTCATTTCAAAGACGGAAAAGAAAATGTTCATCCTTCAGAATACATCAGCCTGTATGTCTTCGACAATAATGGTGCAAGAGTCTACCTGAGCGATGGAGCCGTGCAACGCGGGCCCTTTGTGGATTCTCTACAGACTCTTGTTCGATTGGATAACCTGGAAGCAAACAAGAAGTACACGATCGTCCCAGTCGAGCAAGACCTTGGACCAACTACTCACTCTTTCACCCTGTCTGTATTTGCAAATGCACGCATCACTATTGGTGAGGCGCCCAACAGATATCCCTGCCACAAGACCATCACCACGGCGTGGACGGAAGAGACTGCAGGCGGTAATGCTCACTCGCCCACATACTCGCAGAATCCACAATTCAGTATTATCGTTCCTGTCAGAACACCGATCGCATTACTTCTCGAAACGGCCATGGAGCAGCTACACGTTCACGTGAAGCTGGTGCATGGTCGAGGCTCCCGAATCCAAGCAGTGCGATCCAAGGACATTGTATTTGACTCGAAAGACTATCGCCGTGGATGCGCTCTAGCACAATATGCAGAGCTCGAGGCAGGCACCTATACGATCATCTGCTCGACGTTTGAAGCTGGTCAGAAAGGGAACTTCAAGCTGCGAGTCGATAGTATGGTGGCTACACAACTTTCCATGCTCCCGCGGCAAGGTGCAGGACGACTGAGACGTGCTTGGGCCAAAGCTGCTTTCGAAGGACAGCAACGCACTTTAGCAGCACCAATCGCACCCAGACGTCTCACAAAGCTCGATGTCTTCGTCAAGCAGGTTCAACAGATTGGGCTTCAGAAGACTGCGAAGACGGGCCAAAGTAGGGAGAGAAGCATGATTCGTGTCACATTGGAGGTTGGCACAGGGCCCGAGAGACGGATTTTGATCGCCAGCTCCAACGGGGAGTACAGCGATTCTTCTGCTGGAGTACGAACAGGCGAGATTGATCTATCTCCTCAAGAGATGGGCAAGGTATGGCTGGTCATCGAACGAATGTTTACGCCCATGGATTCGCAGGGAGAAATGTTCGAAATTGAGACATTTACAGATGCGCCTGATACGGTCGACATAGGAGTCTGGAGGAGGTGGGAAGTCGATTGAAAGGTGATAGATACTCTAGGGCAGTAGAGGAGTTAGGTGACACGAGGATCTCGAAAGGTCTGTAGCAAACAAGCACCCGAACCGAGCCGCTCCTCCCCGCACGGTTGTCTGTGCGCATTTCCCACCCTAATGAGCATCCAGGCGTCCCAGATTCCAAGAGTCTCATTCGCAAGTGGATGATTGGTTTTCTGGTTGTGTACAACAATCTTCCTGGCCTGTGGTGCACCCCATTGCTGTAGACACGGGTACAAAAGCCCTAGGGTGGTGTTTTGGCATGCGCCCTTCATAAGACAAGCCCATGGCAGCCTTTCCGAATCACCAAAGTGGACGCCGACATGCGACTATGACCAACCATACGCCTTCTTTGCTCGATCAGGATGTCGATGGCGCTCCTGTTGCAGTATCCGACAAGGCAATTCGACCTAGGCACCTGTTCGATCTGCCTGTAGAGATCCTCAACGCCATCTTGAAAGAGGCATGCCGTTCCACGACAGCATTGGCGCATACCTATCAACTGACTCGTCGCAACAGNCTAAACCACACAAACGATTTGACTTCGCTTGCTCTCTGTCACTCGACACTCCATACTCTGACTATACCTCATATTTACAGTAGGTTCGACATCGTCTGGCCTGATAATGCTACTGGTCCGGAGCCGCGAGCTGGTGTTGATGCTCTTACTTATGGTCTCTCTACCTTGGTCATGGCCGAGGAAATCTTTGGCAACCGTCGTAGCCAGTCTATGGAGCAGCGGGTAAGGAGGCGTCGTGGAAACCACTTCGCTTCCTTTACCAAGAAGTTCTCGTTAGGCAATGGTCCGCCAGAATGGGTTCAAGACNNTGTAAGTATTTATCATTCTTGCCGCAATCTTTCTTCTGGCTTGCCTTCCTAGGCTTGAAATTCTTTTCAAGTCACTCACTGTCTCGGACCAGCCTCACAGAGGTCAAGTTGCGTCGCAGCCAGAAGTGTGCTAACTTTGTCTATGACAGACCTTATCACTAAAGAGGGTGGTAGTGGTAAGATGCTTGGTACTCTTGTTGCGCTAGCTATCGCTCGAATGCGAAGACTTGAGTCCTTCACATGGGACATGCCAACAGGTGTACTTAGTGCTGTGTGGGACGCTCTCTCATCATTAGCCGACCATGAGGACGATCAATCTTGTCGCTTGGAACGAGTTGCTGTTCGTTGGCACGACAACTATGCCGAGCCTCATAATGCTCCTATTCATATCCCACGCCAGGAAGGTGTCACGCCTCCTTCTTTGAGTGCTTTGCGACATGTTGAAAATCCATCATTCTCTATACTGCCTCCGCTCAAGAGCCTGAGTGTGCTTGACATTGATGAAGTCCAATATCTCGACGAGTTGAGTGTCCTGATCGACCGGTCAGTCGACAAATTACGCGAGCTGCGCATTGGAATCGCTCATCTCGCCAAAGCCAGAGAGTTTTGTTATGTTTGGGAAGGTGACAATGTCCAGCAAGTCGATCGAGCCAATCCAGTCATGTCTTGCATCACAATGGGTGAAAAGCGTCTCGGTGGTATTCTTGGAATCCTGACAGGCATGATCTTCGATCTGCGATCTATTGAACACCCACTATCAAATCGACTGAGGCGAAGGTCTAATGTGCCTATTGGCCCTTCGCAAGTATCCGGAACTGTGAGCAGCACATCGACTACATCTACGATGACTTCTAGTTATAATCTCACGAATTCTGGGATAGCAACAGCAATCGCGACCAATACACCGTCAGAGGACAGCGCTGACGAAGAAACAATCACCAGTGTTGAGCACATTCAAGCCACGCCCAAGACCTCAACAATCAACCCAGGGGCTCCTGGACAACTGAGCGCTACTGGTGAACTTCCGCAGACTACGCTACCCTATCGTAACAAGGATCCTTCAAACACACAAGACGCGCATTCTGATGTCAAGAAAGACGACCAGTCATCGGCATTATCGAGAAGGCTCTCGCTGGATGTACTCGAGCTCGAAAACATTCCTCTATCCATACCGGTCATGCTGAACACCATCGACTGGAGTGCCTTGACCACTCTCACTTTACTCCGCTGTTTCTATCACGAACATTTGTGGAAAGCTTTGCGCCGCCAATTCTCGCCTGATCCGTCTCCTTCCAAGCCAAAATATCATACTGGAGTGGTCGATTCAGCGTTACAATTGTCAGACAGACCATCAGGGTCAGAAAAGACATTCAGGCTGAATCTGAAGCATATCTACACGGATACCGTGTCGTCTTCCTTGATCTCGTTCATCAAAGAAACGCTTCGGCCAAATAGTTTGGAATCGGTGTTCTTCTTGCACAATTCTATAGCTTCGAGAATCGTACCTCTTGACGCCATCTTCAATGGTGTTATACGCAGGCACCGGACTAGTCTGAGGGAACTTTTGATTGACAGCGGCGACAGAATGCAGGAGGACCTACCAGGAGCTAATGTGGTCTGGCGACAGTGGATGTTTAGTCGCGATATCATCAAGTTCCTTGGCAAGATGCCATGTCTGAGGGAGCTGGGAGCTGCACTAGACTATCGTGACTGGGTATGTTGAACAAATGCAATGCTCGATCGCCCTAGCGCTAACTTTTCTTGCCAGCACTTCTTCTTACAGCACCTTCCAGCTCTTTCAAAGCTTCGCTCGCTCTACATACCTTACATCGTCAACTACAGCCAAGGAGGCTCAGGAAGCCGTATGGATACCAGAGAATTAGCCCTCCAGGTTGTGGATGTTGCGGCCCTCCGCCCAGAGTTGGAGATCTGCTACGTTGGTATCATGAAGAAGTGTTTTGAGATATTCGAGCAAAAGCCGGGCTCTCAAACCACAGATCACAGTGGAGCCGGAGTTGATGATGACTCTGGGAGCGAAGACGAAGACGACAACGACGATGAGGCATCAGCTGATGAAGACGATGACGATGGCGATGACAGTAATGACACGGCCTCTGATACAACCGACCACTACGAGGACAGCGAACTCGGCTCCTCCGAACACGAGAATGACTCGCCGGCACTGAGACTGCGGGAGATTCTCTACTACGATGACAAGGTGTCTGTGTTCAAAGCCAGGCACGGAAGATTGTAATCAGCGTTGAGAGACTGGTCGTGTGGGCGTATGGATGCTAAAGGACAAGGCTCAGGCTAGGGTGCTTTTGACTTTTCTGTTTTGATTTGGTTCTATTCTGCTTCGTTCTTTATTCCATCTCTGAACGAGTTTCCACTCTCGGTAGATTCGGTACTTAGTCTTATGTCTAATCGTGATCCTGTGATCAAATGTGATTTCAGGTCATCTGCATTGCTTTCGATGTGATTCGCATCTTCTCGGTCTTTGTCCATGGCAAGTCCATAGTAAATGAAACTCTAGAATGTCCTAACAGGAGAGGCAATGACTAGTCTAGTCGTATACTCGTAGAGAATAGCATATACGAGTAGTGATGTGGAAAGGTAAGAGACGTCAGGGTCTCCCCAGAAAAGTGTTGACGAAACTTGCCGAGGATACCCCAGGTCTCTCGTGGGCAGGAGCTCACGGAACGAATCAACCCACCTGCGTATCTACCTAGCTACAATAGTCATTGATCAATCTACGTTACGCCGCCACTGGTTGCTTTCATCTCGCTGCAACCGTAACGCGTCCGACAACCTGCGCCCAAGCACACAACAATCCCAAGACCATCATCATGGCGCCTATAACGACAGCATCAGACGAGAGCAACCACATGGCGCTGCTCGATAAGCTCGACATGCAGAAGATCCACAAGCCCTTCCGTAGTCCACGATGGAAGCCTGCCCAGCGCCGCAACAAGACTGTCAAGCAGATTGTGTCCGAGGCCCAGCGCAAGGAACAGCAACTACTACAGCAATCCGTCCAGGCCACGCGCAACAACAGTGCTGCCGGCACTCCCCAGCCAGAGGCTGCCATCCCCGATCCCCAACCTGCGCAGCCCATCGTCACACCGAGCTACACATACACGTCCATCCAGGCCGCGCCGTCTTTCAAGCCCAAGCAAAAGTATTGCGATATCACTGGTCTGCCTGCTCCATACAGCGACCCCAAGACCGGCCTGCGCTACCACAACACTGAGGTTTACTCCGTCATCAAGACTTTGAGTACCACACAGGTCCAGGAGTATCTGGCTGCAAGAGGTGCACACACCATTCTCAAGTGATTGGAACAGTTTACATATGACACTACTCATATTCTTGCCTATCAACTACGACTACGAGCTTCAGAGGCAGGAACGCACTTCGAGTGCATGTCAGTCCAACCAAGTCAAGCTCACTCCACCCACACCGACCCTCTCGAATCGGCGCTCAAGAGTGCGCTCCGGCTTATTTGCGAACGACGGCATCCTTCGACACCTTTGCTCTTCGCCTTTGCAAATACCGCGAATCTATGCTCTGACGAGAGATACACAGTTGCAGCTAGCTGTTGCTAGACTGCCGCATGGCGAGGGAATGAGAGAAAGAGACAGTACACATCCTATACCTCTGGGCTGGTCGCGCAATCACATTCTTATGATAGGACAAACAGCTCGGACACGTCAATATCGACATAGTCGGTGTTCTAGGAAGCAGCGACGCTTGATGCTGAAGAGCAAAGATCCAAAGCACAAACAATACGCGAGCGCTTTTCAGAATTCTTGGGACTTGCTGCTGTCCCGACGTTCTTCCACGACCCGAGCCCGTCCGCGGGCCAGTGATGACGTTGCTGTCGATTGACCATCATAGCATAACCACTGCGAGTAACGATATCTACTACATTATCCAATATCCATCGTCCTGTATCTCAGCACTTCCTCTATCTTAAACACACCCACGCCAGTTCTTCGGTAAACCCACTGCATCATGTCCAATAAATTTCTAGCCACTCCTAAGCCAGCTCCCGAGCTTACCATACCACAATCTGACAAGTTCGTCAAGGTATCAATCATTGACAGGTACGAACACAATCATTACTTTCTCCTTGATCTTAATTGTGTCTGACTCGCTCGGNNTGATAGTACGTCTTACGTGGATCTGCCAGCCGAGCTGTTCTTGAAGCCTTTCTACAAGGGCAAGACTCGTTTGGCTGGGCCTACCTTCTCATTTCTGATTGAACACAACTCTGGCAAGCGTATCTTGTTTGACCTAGGAATCCGTAAGGATGTCGATAACATGGCCCCGAGTATTGTGCACAGCTTCAAGTCGAAAGGCTGGACCGTGAAGGCTGAGAAGAACACGGCCGACATCTTGCAAGATGCAGGATTTGATATTCAAGGAGGTGATATCGACAGCGTGATTTACAGCCATCATCACTTTGATCACGTTGGAGACATGACGACTTTTCCTCCATCTACTCAACTTATTGTTGGTCCCGGCTTCAAAGGCGCTCACCTTCCTGCGTATCCAATTAACAAGGACTCGCCCAATTTGCAGAGCGATTTCGAGGGTCGTGATGTTCGAGAGGTTGACATCGCTCACGAGGGAGCCGGCCTGAAGATCGGACGCTTCAATGCTTATGACTACTTCGGTGACGGTTCATTCTATCTCTTGGACACACCCGGCCATGCAGTTGGACACATGTGCGGCCTGGCACGAACCTCTGCACCTCTAAACGCACCAGCGACCTTTGTGTTGATGGGCGGTGATGCTTGTCATCACGCTGGAGAATTCAGACCTTCACGGTACCAGCCTCTCCCGACAGAAATCTCACCTTCGCCAAAGACACTACCTCAGCCTATTTGTCCCGGTCATCTTTTGCAAGACGTGCACTGTAACAAGAGCGCGAATGAGCCTTACTACGAGGTCACTGAAAGTTTCTGCGACGATTTGAAGCAATGTCATTCGACTGTCGAGGGAATGCAGGAGTTTGATGCTTCAGACGATGTTCTCTTGATCATAGCGCATGACGCAAGTTTGTTGGGAGCGCTTGACTTTTTCCCTGATTCGATGAACAACTGGCGTGAAAAGGATCTGGATGCAAAGACGAGGTGGAGGTTCCTGGGTGATTTTAGTGAGGCAGTCGGCAAGCAGTAGAGAACAAGCACTAGAAACAATTGGCCATAGAGATAATACAACCGCTTGGACTGAAAGACTTGGATCTTGCATGACCCGCGCGAACAAGGTAATGCGTCCTCAATAAGCACGGACCAGGTTGGCTGCCCCACGGCGGGCCCCGCGAAGTCGGACCAGGGCGAAATATTAAAGAGTCACGGTCAACCGCTTTGTGTTTTTGAGTGTAATTGGCCTTCACTGTCCAGTTCCGTTCAATCCTAGTTGGACGATAATTCGTTGCACATCGATTCACCATGTCTACAACCGTAGTTCTCGGCTCGCAGTTTGGCGACGAGGGTATGTTTGTGACTCAGACCGCGCTGCGCTCCCACACAGAGCTCGTCTAACTCAGCTCTNNAGGCAAGGGCAAGCTCGTCGACCTCCTGTCTGAAAAGTTCAAGATCACCGCTCGCTCTGCCGGTGGCCACAATGCCGGCCACACCATCGTCGTCAATGGTGTCACGTACGACTTTCACATCCTGCCTTCCGGTCTGGTCAACCCCGAGACCGTCAACCTCGTTGGTTCGGGAACTGTCGTCAGCGTGCCCCAGTTCTTCCACGAGCTCCAGCAGCTCGAGAAGCACAACCTCGACTACAAGGAGCGCATCTTCATCAGTGACCGCGCTCACGCCCTGTTCGAGTTGCACTCGCTCGTTGATGGCCTCGAAGAGGTTGAGCTCGGCAAGGACGCCGTCGGCACCACCAAGAAGGGCATCGGCCCGTGCTACCAGACCAAGGCCGCTCGCACTGGTATCAGAGTTGGCGAGATCTTCGACAAGGAGCACATGGACCACAAGCTGAGGACTATGGCTGCTGCCTTCCAGAAGCGCTACGGCGACCTGTTGAAGTACGACGTCGAGGCCGAGATCAAGAGATACGACGAATGGCGCCCTCGCCTTGCTGAGTATGTCATTGATCAGGTCCCCATGATCCAGCAGGCTGAGGCTACAAACACCCCCATGCTTGTTGAGGGAGCCAATGCTCTCCTTCTCGATATTGACTGGGGAACCTACCCCATGGTAACCTCCTCAAACACCGGCATCGGTGGTGTCTTCACCGGTCTCGCCCTCTCTCCCTTCAAGCTCAAGGAGGTCATTGGTGTCGTCAAGGCTTATCAGACCAGAGTTGGTGGTGGTCCCTTCCCCACCGAGCAGATCAACGAGATTGGTGAGAAGCTCCAGACTATCGGCCGCGAGGTCGGTGTCACCACTGGTCGCCGTCGTCGCTGCGGCTGGCTCGACCTTGTTCTCCTCAAGTACTCGGCCGCCATCAACCACTACACTTCCTTCAACCTGACCAAGCTGGATATCCTGGACGACTTTGACGAGATCAAGGTCGCTGTCGGCTACAAGGTCGACGGCAAGGAGGTCCCCTCTTTCCCCGGCACCATTGATGCGCTGTCGAAGGTCGAGCCCATCTACGAGACTCTGCCCGGTTGGAAGACCAACAGCACGAACATCAACTCATACGAAGCCCTCCCCGAGAACGCCAGAAAATACATCGAGTTCATCGAGAAGTTCACCGGTGTTGGTGTCAAGTGGATCGGCACAGGTCCTGCCAGAGAGGCCATGATTTTCCGATAGAGGATATGCTTAAATGCCCCTCTTTTGTACTTTATGGCAAGCTGTTTTGCCCAGGATTTGAAATTATGGGATGGGGTTATCGTGATCTGGTATCAAGGAATGAGAAATGCTCAAGAAAGTCACTATAGACACAAACTTCATTAGAAGAACCTCTACACAGAAGAGCTCTCTAAAATCTACGAGAATGTTTACGCTTATAAAATGTATGTCGCGCTAAAAATTGATGATTCTGACGTGATTGTTGAAATAGATTGAATGCGGCAGGGCGTTCCTGAACGCCAACCTCGTACGACTCCGCGTCTCAGTCACTCCTTCCAACATCATCGGGTTTGTGCCCACAACTCTTGAAGTCACTGCACAACCTCGATTGAATCGAAACATGAAGTCCTTCATCGGTCACACATTGGCTTGGCTGCAAGCTCAAGCACAAATATCCCTCAGCCCATCTGGTCGCCAAACTGCTTCGAAGCGATGCTCGGTAGACGCTATCGCGAAGCCAGACATCTTTGGTGCTGAAATCATCAATCTCTCTGCTCATGAAGTCAAGAGTTACTCGAGTACAGAACCTTTTGCATCGAAAACAGCTGCTGCAGATAGTTTGAACTTCTGCAATGTCACGGTCACCTACACTCATCCACGACAAAACGACACCATAAATGTAACAATTTGGCTGCCACTCGGAGACTGGAACGGCAGGTTCATGGCTGTTGGCGGTGGAGGTTGGATCACCGGCCATCCATACCTGAACTCTCAGGTCAAACAGGGCTATGCCGCGGCCAGCACTGACGGTGGACATGGAGTAGAACGATCGGCTGCATCTTGGGCTCAGACCAGCCCTGGAAACGTAAACTGGAATCTGTTGCAAGATTTTGCATATCGCGCGCTCGATGACATGGCTGTCATTGGCAAAAGTATCACAACTTCTTTGTATGGGACCGCTCCGAAATACTCCTACTGGAATGGGTGCTCGACTGGAGGTCGACAAGGTCTTATGCTTGCACAGCGCTCTCCTAAACTCTTCGATGGCATTCTTGCAGCGGCACCTGCGATCGACTGGCCAACATTTGTCGTCTCTGCTTTCTGGGCTCAGCAACGCATGCATCAGCTAGATGCGTACCCCCANACTTGCGAACTCATGGCCTTTAGAGCTGCTGCTATAGAGGCATGTGATGATCTCGATGGACTAACTGACGGCATTATCGGAGCGCCTGGTCTGTGTAAATTTGATCCGCATACTGTTGTGGGCAAGAAATTCAAGTGCGATGGCGTCGAAAAACAACTCACGTCTGCAGGTGCTACAATAGCTCAAGCAGCTTGGACTGGACCTATAGATAGTGATGGCAAAGCTCCTTGGTTCGGTGTCAACCACGATGCAGTCCTTCGCTCAGCAGACGATGCTATCGTAGTCGGCAACGGCAGCGCAAGAGGCAAGACCATCCCAGAAGAATGGATCAGTTTCTTCGTCGTCAAGAATCCAGCATATGACACGAGCAAAATGTCAGATGCGGAATACTTATCAGTGCTCAAAGCATCTCAGAGAGAGTACGACTCTATTATCGGCACGAACTGGCCAGATCTATCTGAGTTTGGTGACGCTGGCGGTAAGATGATCACCTGGCATGGCCTTGCGGACGATCGTATCCCACCCAATGGAACCTCACACTATTACGACCAAGTGCTTACAAAAACCTTGAACGTCCCAGACTTCTACAGATATTTCGAAGCTCCAGGTGTTGGTCACTGCGCAGGCGGAGCTGGTCCTGTCCCGGATGCTCATAGGGATTTGGTTAGATGGGTCGAGGAAGGCATCGCTCCTAACACTCTAAGAGCATTCAGTCAGCATGGAGATGGAACCATTAGGGAGCTGTGCCAATATCCGCTAGTGCAGCGGTTTGTCGGAGGTGACCCAAAGGTCGCTTCCTCTTTTGTATGCGCAGCTGGATTTGCTTGATGATCTGATTAACGAAACACGGAGGCATGAAACAGCATATGGAGGAGCGCAGAGATGGTCACAAGTGTATCGCGACGCGAGTCGACGTGTTCGCGAGCTCGGAAGTGGGTGGAGATCCGGTGCAGGTGCAGCGGTCGGTAACGACTGCCGTGGACTACACATGCTATAAACTGCTGTTACACAGTCACACAAGCCTTTCTTCGTCCTGAATTGTCTATACCATTGATCAGTTATCTCGTTTCGATACTGGCAACAGTCATGGTTCGATTGTCCAATCGCGACAGACCCTGACCAGATGAGGAATGACGAAGCCACCGGTGCCAAAAGAAACGAAAAAACGTCCACATGATAACTTTCAGAAGACAAGCTCCCATATTCCCTTAAATCTGAAATTGTTTGTTTCGTCTCTTCTCGAGTGCTTTAAAGCTATCATCTGTCGTCTGTATACGTCTAAGCCCATCACATATGTCTACCTCACCTCTTGCTTCTGACTTCATTGTCAGCCTCCCTTCGGAGGTATTATTGACCATCTTTGGAGCTCAAGAGAGCTTCCGCGACATGTCTTCGTTGTTCAGAAGTTGCAAAAGCCTCTACGCTCTTTGGCAAACACGAGCCAGTTCGATCAGCAAGCCCCTACTCGTCCGCCAAACCACTTGCTACGAGGAAGTAGAAGCCTTGATCATGGCAAACGAAGCAGCAAAGCTCACTACCAAACCTCGAAACTCTGTCATCCTGGTGAATCCACCTCAGGAAGAGAAACTGGGAATAACCCTCAATAGAATTACCCTGAGTCGACAAATCGCAGGACAAGCAAGATATCTATGCGAAATCATTGAGAGCAGGTATCTCCAACAAAAATACAACTGCCACGATGCGAGATGTCGAGCTCGTCCATCCACACTTCCACAACAAGAACGAGACGACGTCACCCGAGCACACCATTTCATCAAGCTCTACACACTCACATACGCACACAAAGGACTTGCAGACCTACACGATAGCTGCAGGACCAAGCTGGAAGCAATGAGCGATGCCAACAAACACTTTCTGTTCCAGCTTACGAGGATCATGCATGATTATGCCTTGCCTTGGGATAAGATGAGACTGGATCTGTGCTCGTGGTCACTGTGTCCCGTTGTCAAATCGGAAGACTCTGGATGTTCTGTTACCTGGGCGGACAAGTTCAAGGCACTTCAGGAGGCTACGCGTGTGCAAGTGATGACTTGCGGAGACTGTATCTATGATGATACAGCACGGTTTAGCAGGATTGGCCAGTAAGAGGGACATTGAACATGTTGCCAAATATCAAGATATACCACCACGCTTGTGGGAAATTAACTGGCGAATGACCACTCTTATCAGGCATTGAGATTGTCACGATTGATAGATCAGCGGTCGGAGACAAGCCACACAGCAAGGCCTCCCTTCGAAGTTGTTTCAAACCTGTTACTGTGTTGTGGTGACTCATTTGTGTTGCTACGCACAGATGCGACAACATGACGAGACGAGGAGCAAAGCAGAGAAGTGTCTGGCTACTCATAGCATTCGTAAGAGGTCGCAAGAGCTGCGCGGATGGATGACAGATTCAATTCGGGCGTAAAGGGTTCTGGAAAGGATCAGGTACGTGTTACGGTGCTGCGCCACAGGTCCACATTTCTGGCGCAATCTCGCCCACGCTCCGCCCCGGACGCAAGGGAGCAGCATGGACTTATGGAGACACCCATGACCACGGCAATGGAACTGGGATAGAGCCTGATCCTTCTTGTGGTCAACGGACGAGTAGGAAGGCATAGGATGCAGCTAGATCTGAAAGTAGACATGGCCAAGTAACCCAAGAACCTGATTGTTTCCTTGGTGCTGATGTCTCGCGGCACGTTTGCTGCTTGCCGGCAGAAGGTACTCCGGGTTTCCATACCGGCCGATAATCAATTCGTGCATGAATCGCTTGGCATACGTTGTTTTGTGGCTGTGGCTAAAGGCGACTTCCTTTCACGTTTCTGACAACACGTAAAGGGAGAGCGGTTTTGACAGCTTCAGCAGGCAAACCATCATCCATTGGGCAGTATAAACATCTCATCCACAAGCACCGACGCATCTGGAAGCTATAGGTGGCTCTCAAGCACGAAATGCGTAAGTTTTAAGCTCTCCAAAAGTGGCATGCGACCATGAATCGCGATTTCAACTTGTCATGATGCCCGGAGCGGAAGCGGCGCGCCGATGCAAGCTAGCGTCTTGGTGCTCTTGCGACGATGGTTATCTATGCCCTCGCCAGCTGCCTAGACATTCCCTCTGCTATCTTGCTACTCTGCTTTCCTCCTTCACTTCACTTCAATCATCCTTGTGGATTATACGCCGATGGGAGAACCTTCTGACCCTTCTTTATTAGACCGCATCCGTTCATGGGCGAAACACCACGCCTCTGATCGCTCAAAGCACCCCACCAACAACAACATTACGCCACACAGAAGTGCAAGCCCCATTCTACCAACCACGACCCGAGATCTGCCGAACGCGGAGAAGACTGGACCCGCGTCGAACCATGTCATCAACAACAACAACAACACAAGTCACCATGACAGTACCGCCTTCAACAGTACCGCAGAGAAGACATCGCCTGCTCTGCCCGGCCCAGCCCCTCCTCCTGAACATGTCAAGTCGGAACATGCATCACCGAACCAACCCACCCTAGGAGGTGGAGACGGCACTCCCAATGTGCCCGCCCCCAAACCATCCATCGTCAAGAGAGCCAAAGCTGGATCCGTCAGATTTGGTCTCCATACCTACGATGCCCTTACCCACAGCTGGATCAACGTCCTCCTCGTCTTCGTCCCTGCTGGTATCATTGCTAAGGCCCTTAATATCAACCCTTCGGTCGTCTTCGCTTTAAATGCCGTTGCCATTATTCCTCTGGCTGGCATGCTGTCATACGCAACTGAGGTCGTTGCTTCTCGCTTGGGCGATACACTGGGTGCTCTGATGAACGTCTCGTTCGGCAATGCCGTCGAGCTGATCATCTTCATCATTGCCTTGGTCAAGGACGAGATCCGTATCGTTCAGGCTTCACTGGTTGGATCCATCCTCTCCAACCTTCTGCTCATCATGGGCATGGCCTTCCTACTTGGTGGCCTCCGATTCCAGGAGCAGATTTACAACAGCACCATCACCCAGATGAGTGCTTGTCTGCTCAGTCTGAGTGTCGTGAGTCTGGTTTTGCCCACGGCTTTCCATGCCTCCTTCTCGGACAGCACGACTGCCGACGACAGAGTCTTGAAGGTCAGCAGAGGCACCAGTGTCATTCTGCTCATCATCTATGTTCTGTACCTGCTCTTCCAGTTGAAGTCACATGCCTACCTGTACGAAAGTACACCCCAGCAGATCATTGACGAGGAGTCCCACCCGGGTATCTTGGCCGACATGCTAGGTTCGTCTAGCTCGTCCGATAGCTCATCCTCGTCGGATTCTTCAGACTCGGATACCTCGTCGCACACGACTTCAAAGCGTATCAGGCGTGCCTTTAGACACCGCAGACGCCGCAAGTCGAGTGCCAGCACTGCCACGACTCCTTCGGTCATCAGCGCTCCTTCTGTCGTCAGTGCTCCATCCGTGGAGCGTGCCCACTCCCACCAATCAGAAATAGTCCAGCCTCAGCCTCAGCGTCGCCCATCTGCTCTCGGTGCCATCAATAGTGGCGATGAGGCTGATACAGATGGCGAGCTCGAGATGCGTGGCGCTCCTCCTCTCATCAGAGATTTCGTCGACGGACCCGTCACCGAAGAGCATCAGCAACAGCTGCACTTCCAATATACCAAGCCCGACACACGCAAGCAGAAGAAGAAGCAGCACAAGAAAAGACATCATCACAAACGCCATGGCAGCCATGACGAGAAGCAGTCCATTGACGAGGCTTCTTCGGTCCGCAAACAGGGCAAGCAACCTGTCAAGGACTACACCCCTAAGGTGGGCTTCTCCGACGATGTACGTTACGCTCCCGCTGTCGACTCCGGCTCGCCTAGAAAGTCTTTCGGTATTCGCCAGCTCTCTTCTCGTCAGGCCTTCCCCCGTCCTACTCTCCCTAAGATGCTCTCCCAGAACGTCTTTGTCTCCCCACCTCCGGCTTCCGGTTCTCCTGTCACAGGCGCGCCTATGGTGCCCCGTACTGGAGTGGGTGCGCTACGTAGAACTAGCTCTCTGCCTGACCGCCTCAACCGTCAAAACACTCCCTCGCAGCCTCCTCAAGAGAACCTCCCTCCTTATCCTAGAGCCATGAGTGGAGAACAGGAATACGAAGAGGAGACGGAGGAAAAGCATAACCGCATGTCTCGTACTGCTGCTGTTGTTCTCCTGCTCTTCTCTACTGCTCTGGTCGCTGTCTGTGCCGAGTTCCTCGTCGATGCTATTCCTGCCATGATCGACGCGACTCCGGTCAGTCAAGCCTTCATTGGTCTGATCATTCTGCCCATCGTTTCCAATGCTGCCGAGCACGTCACGGCTGTCACCGTTGCCGCCAAGAACAAGATGGATCTTTCTATCGGTGTCAGTGTCGGTAGCAGTATCCAGATCGCTCTGTTTGTCACCCCCCTGGTGGTCATCCTCGGCTGGATCATCGGTCGTGACATGTCTCTCTACTTTACGCTTTTCGAGACTATCAGTTTGTTCGTTACGGCGTTTGTGGTCAACTTCTTGGTCCTTGACGGCAGAAGTAACTACCTAGAGGGTGCTCTACTCATTGCAGCCTATGTGATTATTGCGTAAGTCCCTACTTCTTAACATTACCATATCACAACCAGCTAACATAATCACAGCGTCTCGGCTTTCTATTACCCTGATGGTGCTGATGCCAGCTCTCTTGCCGGATCGAACTAGGCGATTCCAGATCGCGCTCATCTAAACCTATAGCCAATGAATACGAAGAAGGGAAAGTTGGTTATGAATGATGAGTTGAGCGGAGGTTGGATTAGACTGAGAAGTTTCTTATGAAGTTTGGTGTTTTAACGAGTCAACGATTTGGACATGTTCCACCAGCGGTCCTTTCCATCATCATCTTATTCCTCATAACATCAAATTGATACTGTTTCTCTCTGAAAGTGTTGCTGGGATTATCTGTGAGATCTAGATCTGTTAAATGTCTTTGTCCTGTCTCAACAATCAGAGTCACACTCTGGTCATCTTGTCTGTGGCTCTCGACCTCGACATTTCGACGCGTGTATTTTTTCTTCCTCATTTTTTTCTTTTTCTTTTGCACTACGAAGCCGTTGGTAACACCCTGACCTTGTGCTTTTTATATCTTTCCATCAATCATGTATGCTAATGCTAAAGTACGCATACGCTTATTATGCTGAGTGTGTAGTAATATAGTCTCTGGTGTACTTGTACAACCATATTAGATGCTTGTTGTCGCATATTTCGTGTTTACATTTTTGGTCCGAAGCTTGCAGCTTTCTCGACTCCGAACTCAGTGATGACCAGACGACATTCTCAGCAATCTTGTGACCACGAAATTCGAGACATCGATATAAGGTAAGCCTTACGAAGTCGTGGCATAGCATTTGTTTTGCTAGAGCAAAGTGAAAAACTTGACCCCATTACGAAGATAGGTCGCCTTTATCAAAATCTTGCCGATGGATTTTGCCTCATATCTAGAGGCGGGGCATCTGCATTTAGGGACATTATGTGGAAAGTATCTACACAATGAAATACCAGAGTGGTGGATAAGTTGTAGAGAGATGTGTAATCATGAGCAATACGTGTTTTAACGAAACAGTTGCGACAAGCCATATTCGGCGCCAAGAAAGAGACGAACAAGACACCAAAACGTCGAGGTGCCATGTATGCAGAAATGGAAAGCGCGATTATCGTAGAGGAGAGGACAATGTAGTATATACGGAAGGTGCGAGAAAGCAAGATAGGAAGGAGTAACGCTCGCTTATATTGACATACAATGATATTGTATGCATGATTGCTTCCTAGAAGCAAGCGTAGCCATGGGGATACCATACGACAACGCCCTTTCCGTGGATACTACTTCCTCTTAGAGAGTACCATGCATTTTTGAAGTGGGATTGTGAAAGTCTTCGGCGCATGGGGAGGATTCAAGGGAGGATTTAAAAGGGAGAGGATCAAGGTGGAGCCGGTACACAGTGTGGAGATCCAGAAGACGAATCTTTGTGCCATCGTAGATTCGTCCGTGATACAAATCACATGAACGATGGTGAGCAGTTCTGATGCCGAAGACCATAGTTGCTAGGAAACTAGCATCGTGAAGATGCCATTCCGTATCACATACCTCAAGTCGGTGGGAATGTGCCATAGGATTTCGAATGTCCGTAAAAGGCTCGAGCTGAACGATTAATTGTGGCTCCTCAACCTCATATCTCTTGATTGGATGCTCGTGACGCTAGCATTGGTCTCCAATAGGTAGCTGAGCGGACTGAAGTCTGTTCGTAGCAGTTGAGCATCGCATGTAGATTGGTGAGATGGCCGCTAGGCGTACTAGATATGCTCGGTCAGACGGCAGCGCGACTGTAAACGAGCAACAGAGACAGTGTCCGACGGCTTGCGGCGATAAGTAGAACGCCTCGCCGAAGAGAGGCTCTGAAGCGATACCGAGCTAAACAAGCACGATATTACTTGGTAGATCACTGGCAGATAGATGGCCCAATTCAAGTTTATCGACGATGCTCGATATCAGAAAGTGATATTGCCATCTCGCACGTGGAACGAGGCCCTTCTGACAAAGGGGCACCGACCCAGTGAGTGAAAACATGGGTGAGGCCTGACAGGGAAACATCAGTGACAGGATCCACAACCTTGGAGTCGCGGGAACCACCGCACTGTGCGAATCATGAGCATGAGCAGGGAGCTGTTGTGGCGCCTGCACAAATCGGACAAATCATCCGGATTGTGAGCAGCGACATCTCTCAGAATGGGGCGATATCGACGACATTCAAAGTAACTCGGAACGCGTACCTCGCACGAGGTGCGTACAGGAGCCTGCAAAAGCTGCCCTATGCCCTCGACGGCAGAGGGCACCGAAGATGGAGGTGTACAATTCGAAAGGCATGTTCCGAACGGTTATCGGATGATGATCATGATGCTTGGTGAGGATGTGCGCGGCTCTCTCCATCGGCATCTCGTTGGAAAGACGAGCCGCTCACGAGCACCAAGGCCATAAAGATCGCAAGGGATGCTTGTGTTGGATAAGGCCTGTGCCCTCACCTTGACGCCCCTGCCCCCAATGTGGACGGGAAACCCATCAAAAACTTAGCATAACAGTATTCAGACATGGCATACGAGAACATGGGGGTTTGGTGATGCACGCTCGTTCAGGAACATGGTTCCAACTCTGGGAACCTCGGAGTCAGATGTGAGACACGGAGACATATCCGATATTGACATGACGGATAAATGTCGTCATGGGCAAAAACTGCTCTCTGCCTTTGTTGAGGTTTGAGAACGAGGAGACCATGATCTGTATCGCATGGCTACTTCCATTGCGTTGGAGATAATATACAGAGATGTCACACAGGCTGTGTTTGACAACTGGCTCAGTGATAAGCGTCGAGAAAGGAACGAAGTGGGTTTTATGGTCGGAGGTCGACTATGAAGATATCAATCTGATAAGATCATGTTCGTGATACACTGGCATGGCCGCCTCGATCAAGGAATACAAGCACTAAGTGTGACAGGGGAACCAGTGGAGTGACTGGTACCAGCTTGGCGTGCCCGAGGTAGGTCAAGCAACCATGGTCTGGTTAGAATAAATTGCTGGTGCTGTTTTCGCGACTCGCATGTCAACAAATATTTGGCATGGAAGTGCACGGTCTGACAAGCTCATGACGTGGATCTTCCATGAGGCTCGTTGCAACTTCTCAGCCGCATAGGCGCCCTGACACAAAGTCTTGTCAATCTCGATATCTCCGCCCGTGGCATGTCACTTGCCTCCACGACTGGAGGCATTACAGAGAGACGCGACTGCTGTCGTAAGCACTCCCAACGTACGTCGTATCCAAAGGCGAAAAAGGTTCATGGAGGCAGGACGCTGAACTCGGTATGCTCCCCGGCGCATGTTTCGAAGAATTCGATCAGGCATGTTCTATCGATGTCTTGGCTGGTGCGGCTTACCCTAGTCGCCCATCTTTATTGATGTGTGCACGGAGCGTACCTTAGTGCCTACCCCAATGGTTGCAACCGAGACCGCAGACCTCGATCGAGGACAAACGGGGCGGCATCTACCACTCCCAGATCAAGATCGCCTTCTGTCGAGAGTGTTGATGTCACGTTGCGGTACCTTTGGCATGCTGGTTGCCGATGACGCTGCATGGCGAAAATGTCGTTCCTGCAGGCCATGCCGGATATATATGTAGAGCCATGCTTCATCCAGTCTGCTCTCCCATCGACCATTGAACTCTCACACCATCGCAAAGATGTTCTCCAAGTTAATTGTCGCCTCGGCCCTGCTTGCAGGCGCTGCCTACGCCGCCCCTGCTTCTCAATCGCAGGGTGTCTACGCCTCTCAGGCTTCGTCTGAGTACGGCAGCCAGGTTCCTGCCTACACTGGTGCCGATGCTCCTTACAAGTCTGACTCTGCCTCTGTCGACCTTGAGAACGTCGCCACCTCTTTCGGCACCAACTCTGCCGTCAATGCCATTGCTACTGCTGCTCCCAACGGCACTGCTTCCGGAGCCGGCTACCCTCTTCGCAGCAGCGACGTTACTGGTTCGACCACCCACGGCCCTTACAGCGGTGTTCCCACTATCGTCGGCGCTGTCACCACTGCCACTCTTGGCCTGACCGTCTCTACTCTTCCTCCCAACCCTACCGCTACTTACTACAACACCGATGGCAAGCTTACCCAACCCGAGCCTGCTCCTTACACCCCCGCTGGTGGTCTTGGTACCAACGGTTCTCTTCCTCGTTACATGGTTGAGTCCGACTTCGACTACGAATCCATTACCCTTGGTCTCTACCAGGAGTGGATCGAGCTCGACACTTTCAACAACGGTCTCGCTACCTTCTCCGAGGAGGACTTCATCGCTGCCGGTCTCACTGCTGAGGACCGTGAGCTCATCCGCTTCATGGCCCAGCAAGAGGAGGGTCACGCCACTCTTCTGACCAACATGCTCGGCCACACCGCACCTCCTCAGTGCACCTACAACTACCCTTACACCACTGTCCGCGAGTTCCTCGACTTCAACCAGAAGCTCACCCGTTATGGTGAGTCTGGTGTCTGGGGTTTCATCAACCACCTCGACAGCCGTGAGGTTGGTCAGCTTCTTGCTCAGTCCATCGCCACCGAGGCCCGCCAGCAGATGGCCTTCCGCCAGATGAGCGGTCTCTTCCCCATGCCCGTCTACTTCGAGACCGGTATTCCCCAGTCATGGGCCTGGACTTTCCTTGCTCCTTACATCTCTTCGTGCCCCGCCAACACCACTCGTCTCGCATGGCAGAACTTCCCCGCTCTCCACATTGTCAACCAGCCCAACATCAACCGCTGGTCTGCCAACGACACTGCCGCTTTCGAGGTTACCGGTAACCGTACCTCTGACCCTAGCATCTCCACCATCCCCGAGGAGGAGAGTTGCCAGCACCTCAACGTCACTGGTTACGGCTGTGGCCCTGCCATCTCCCGCAACCGCTCCGAGCCTCTTTCCTTCGCAGGCAAGCAGGTTAACTTCACCTGGGATGCCCCCGGCCTTGCTGTCGGTCCCAACAACAGCTACGTTACCGCCGTTAACCCTGTCGCCGGCGAGCCTCAGTTCGTTGCCTGGGCTTCTCAGCTCAACTTGACCTACACTCCTCTCATCAAGACCTCCAACAACTCTGGTTACACCTACCAGCCTGCTGGTGAGATCTATGGTGGTGGTGCTTCCGTCGTCAACGGTACCATGTTCGTCGCTCTCACCGACATCGACATGTTCCTGACCCCGTTCAACCTCTCCATGATCAACCCTCATGTTGTCGCTCTGGGCTTGTACCAGAGTGGCTAAGCATCTTCTGAAGTCTGTTACGAACATTCCTGAGTTGTGATATGAGATGAAGTATACACTTCATTCTTGCCCTCAGCAGCGCTAGTCGCCATTATGCTAGGCATGTGTACTCTTAGCAAAGATTAAACACTAATTATAATACTGTTCATACTTTCAAGTTGGCTCCATTCCGCTCTTTCGTGACACGTACGTTTTCTAACAGTCGACATGCTTGTAGTCTTTTCATGGTCTGTCAGTTGCCAACTTCTGTACCATGAAAGAAAGGAGCATATTTTATGGCGATGACTATGTTCAGCACGTAAGGTTGAATCTGACCTGCGGTACGTGGTATCTTATCTAAGCCTATCCTTCGTTTTTGGGTCCCCAAACAATACTCGAGATTCTTGACAACTCCTTCGCACCAGCAGTAGCAGTAGCATACCAACTTGGCTTCCAGGGAGAAGTATCATCAAACAATAATAGCAGTATGCACAGCAAGGATGGTCGTTCGTGTTCGTTGTGGTTAGGGCATGGCACACCTTTCAGACAAGTTGATTGACACTGGCCGTCAGGTATCGCGACCGAAGCTGGTATTTTGCAGACAACCGCTATCATGCAAGCAATAATTTCGTCCTACTCTCATCAGTCAGACTCCGACCTGCATCTCGATATGGAGGGCACGCGACGTGCCAAGGGAGGAAGTGACGAGCTTTCTCCACAAAAGAACCGAGAACGAAAGACGAAATTGACGTCAGCGATGAGGTAGCTACCCAGCAAGCTCTTTGCTCCGAAGACAACTCAGCTCGCAAAACAAAAGGCACTGCATATCCCATTCTTCGGTCAGATTTCTTCTTCAAGCAACAAACATCAATCTTTTCTTCTATACCCAAAACCAAACCCCCACCAACCACATATCAAACATGCCTCGCGACGGATCTGGAGCTGGTGACAACGCCATTGAGGCTGGTCACAACATTGTCCACGGTGATGCTGGCGGTGTAAGTTCTTGACAGCTCTCCCAATCTGACCACCTTCTGAAGCTTACACAATTCAATAGNGCCGCATCCACTGGTGTCGACCGCAGCAACAAGGCTGCCCCCATGCCCGAGATCGAGAAGGGAGACAGCATCGAGGGCATGAACGCCTCCGGCGGCGGCCTCTCCGGTGCCACCCTCACCTCCACCGGCCAGGGCGGCAACAAGGAGCCCTTCGTCGAGAAGGAGGCTGAGAAGCACTCTTCTTAAGCGACTCGCTTTCCCCATCAACCCAGAATCACGACCTCGACGATACCATTGCCATATCAATGTGATTGATGGCTTCGTAACACATCATGTTTACGACCAAGACTAGGAGGAATCCTTGTTGAATATGGAAAGGACTGGCAAGAGCCAATGTCCTTGAGGAAGCAATGGCTGCTGTGAAAGTGGTCGGCCCCTCATGTATATCGAGATACGACTTTAACGACGGAAATCAAATCTTCGAAAACACACAATACTGCTCTTGACCTTACTTGCACTTGATATTGCCATTTTTTCCAATCGTTATGATACCTTTCTCTTTACATAATAGCAGTTGTTGATCTCCTCGCTCTCAGTGAACATGCTCCCATCTTGCAATAGCATCATGCATTTCTATGGCTGTTCCTAACAGAGCTCATCACCGGGAAGGAAGACTACTTTCCTCAGAACGCCCACCTGAGACTACTCATTGATCTGAATACTTCTTTTCCAAGGAAGTTGTAGAACAATTCCTAAGCTGTAGAAATGCACAATCTTCTCCTAATTGTAGACATGACCAGCGAGAAGCCAAGCTGTAGATGATAAGCCCTTTGTCACAGCTCCCTCTGGAATCTGCAGATCAACAGATCAACAGACAGCCAACGAGTCACTCGATTGAGAAGGAACGGTGCCTCTTTGATAACATTGCCCCGATCATTCGCCATCAATCTGATGTAAGAAACCATATAACATCCACGAGACCTCCTGACTCTCCACCCCTGTCTGAGAAACCAAGCCACCAAAACCTCAAATTGTCAAACGCAAATCAGCAACACGCTAGTGAACCAGAGGACGCAGAGCATTCACGCCAGCACGCAAACCCATCATCTCACCACAGTTATGACCAAGGCTTGGGCAACAACCACAGACACAAGTCCAGTATGGTGAAGTAAGGGCCTTGCTATAGCACAGAAAAACGAGACTCAGTATATATCATCACGTATCGAGAAGAAGAAGAATGATGGGGATGGTTTTGATTTCTGGGGTGGTATCTGGGGCAATTTGCGAAACCGAAGTCTGGCAAGTTATCTAATGGTGGTGGTGGTGAAAAAAAGGAAAAAGGAAAAGGGAAAATTGTTGGTCCTGCAAAGACCATGGTCAAACGTCTCGTGTCTGAACTGATCTGGCTCCTTGTGCATGCTGTTGACGTTCTGGTCGAATCTGCGCCCAAGCTCCATCTGTTCCTTTGCAAAGACTGAGATACAAAGGGGGAAGCAAGGGCGAAACGCAACAAAAAACCAGCGACGAGTGCAGGAGTAGAGGTGTAGGGGGTGGAAGGTGTGCTTAGGGCTCAAAGTGTAGAGATCGCGCTTACTTCAGCTTGTCAGTGATCAGCTCGGTGAACTCATCGGTCTGCTCCTGGTCCCAGTCGACAAGCTTGTCTTCCTCCTTGATGCTGAAGCATTTCTTGCCAAAGGTGACAATGTTGAGTGCAGCGTCCTTGTTGCCATCAGCAGCGTGGACGAGGGTCTGCAGCAGGCGGCCGCTTTCGGTGAAGAACGACTTGGCAGTCTTCTGAGGAGTGCTGTTGGTGCCAACGCCGCCAACGATGACGACCTTTTCGAGGTTACGGCAGTCTGCCAACATGTTCATGCAAGGCATGGCGGTAGCCTTGATGTAGCTGACGATGGCGATGGTCGACATGGCCTTACGAGCCTCCTCTCCAACCAAGCTGAGGAAGTTGAGCAGGGTGGTGGTGGAGTCGAAGCGGAGCTTGTAGCTGTAGAGGATTTGGCGCGCTTCGACAGCGATCTAGATGATCATGGTTAGTTCGGATTAGAAGAAGGACTGTAAGTGTATTATACGAACCTCCTTGTTCAACTGAGCGATGGCAACTCTGTGCTTGGCATGAGTGCAGTGTGCATCCTCCTTGAACTCCTTCGAGTAGTCCTTAGTCTTGACGCTGCCGCTCTTGCTTTCGGTGACGATCTCGATTCTGCCCTTGGTGGTAGGAGCCAGGTTCAGGCTCAGGATTCTGGTGCGGAGAATCTTGGGGAGCTTCATGAATGGGAAAGGAGCACTGGGCTTGATGATGATTGCTTGAAGACCGTTGTCAAGCATGCAGGAGGCGACCAATTCGAAAGGTTGGGCGGCAACGAGTCTCACGGTCTGTCCATGGTTGGCGTCCTTGGCCAGAGGCTTGCTCTGGACCGTGTCGTTCTCAAAGGTCACGTCGACGGGGGCAGCACTGCTGAGAGCAGTCGACAGCTTGTTGAAGACCTTGGCAGGTGCTCGCTTTCTAGGAGTCTTCTTGACTTCAGTGGCGGGGGTAACGGGAGCCTCGTCGCCGGATCCGGCCTTGGGAGTGGCAGGAGCCACGGCAGCCTTCTTCTGTCGAGCCATGAGTAAGTTGAACGTGGATGGGTGGTGTATGTGTAGGAAGAAGAAAAGAAGAAGAAGAGTGGTAGATATATAGGTGGATGAGTAGGGTTTGAGTGAGGGAAAGTAAAAGACAAGGTGATAGCTCAAAGTGAGAAGCCAAGTGAGTCAGAAGATGGAAGATGATAGGCAAAAGCAAGAGGAAGATGAAAGGCGGATGTATGCTCTCTCTGGACCGTTACGAGGTTGAGTCTCCTTGCTGCATTTCTATGCTGTCTGTAAGCTACCCATGGCGATTTGAGAGCCCCTGGAGGTCGCATAGACCTGAGGCGCGTGCTCGTAGCATCTCGAGGTGGGAAGACGGCATTATGGACAGCATAGTAAAGCAAGAAGTATAGTCGAGCTTGTGTGAACCCAGGTCGACGTCGTCAACCTGGTACATGAGCTCGCATCGGCCCGAAGGATAAGCTCGTAGCATCCCGAGAGCATCGTAAGCAGCGTCGAAATGCAGAAAGGAGACTCAAGCTTGAAACAGTCTAGAGAGAGGATGCCAGCCCCTGATGTGAGGGTCTTGTGAACCCGAGACGCGAGCTGGCATCGACCCGGGGCAGGCAAACAGAATTGAGGTGCAGAAAGGATTGAAGTGCAGAAAGGAGAGAGATCTGGTGGACCCGGAGCGCGACTTCGCTCTGACCCGAGGCAAACAGATAGCGAGGACAGAGGGTGGAAGGTGTAGTGGAAGGGAAACAGTGTGCTGGAACAAGAAAAGAAGATGACTTACGGAACCCTTGGGAGGCATTGTGTTGAAGGTGTGTGGTGTTGAAGAAGGTAGAAGTAGAAGAGGTCATGAGAGTGTTTGGGTTGTGGCGGTAGGAGAGGGACAGAGGAACAGAGGGGCGGAAAGCGAGTAAAAAGCAAAAGGAAGTGCAGAAGTGAGATGAGTTCGAGCTTCTTGCTGTGTTGTTTGCGTTGTTGAGTGAAGGGGTGAGCGCAAGACAAGATCACAGTCAAGCACGGCACCAGGTCGTCGGGGTCAACGATAGTCTTGATTGGCCAAGTATCTGTAAGTGATCGAGCACAAAGAGTCTGGTGTTGGATTCGAATGAGACCTTCTGACGCTTTCCCTGCTGCCTGGAAGAAGATAGAATGCGCTTCTCAGGATTAAGATCATATCAAACGAACGATTTAGTCTTCTTGATACGCTCTTTGTGAGGGACGCTTTGTATATATTCGAGCACATACGATCTGTTCTGCCTCAGTGTCGCGTCCAGGAAAGGCGTAGCAGGCATCCGTATGCATTCGTATATACACGCTCTCCAGAGGCTTTGTCGACACCGAAGCAATGCGCTTTACAAGGCATATACAGCCCTGCGCACAATGTGAAGAGCACGACTGAGTGCTTTCTATCTTCTCGACTGAAGTGGCTCGATATACCAGATATCGGCCTGGTTAATGGTTGTACGACATCTTGACTTACTGACATGATGTCAAGCGACCTACCTTGAATCTTCCAGGCGCTACTGATGACCTGCTACCTAAGATGGCTTCAGAATTTGTCTCCAGCACTTGAGATATATACATGGACGGCTGTTGTCGGATTCAAGATGTCGAATTTGCAGTCGAAGAGAAGCAACACAAGAAGTCTCACGACAAGGGCCTATACCAAGTGCACAGACTCACCAAGCGCACGGACCAGCCACACTCTGGGTGAAGCTACTCTACTCGAATGCGCAAACATCTGCAACTTTCGCAAAACACACGAGTCAAGCGACAAGCCATATCAACATGGCCGAACAGCCCAACGACATGACGGTCCCATCTACTCAAGATATTGAGATGAAGGAGGAAGCTGCAGAGGTAAGACAGCTCTCGGCGGCAGACATGTTGGAATGCGCCGCTAACTATCAGCAGTCCTCGGTCCACAGCATTCCCTCTACCACAGAGCACATCGCCGGAGCCACCGAGGAAGAGGGAGTCCTTTTCATCAACCAGCCCTTCACCGCCGACTCGGCCGTCGCGCAAACCACCCAAACTCTTCCTCCCCCAGTCGCCCAAGCTCCCTCAGTCTCGCCATTGCCTGCTACCGCCGCTGCGCCAATCCCCGCGTCTCTGCCCATCTCGGCACCCACTCCTTCGCCTGCACCTACCAGACCCTCCTCCATCCCTCCCACAGTCTCGCTGCCACCCGAGCAGGCCCGCGAGCACGGCTCCTCTGGAAGAGTCTACCTCAACAACCTCGTCACGTACTATCTGGAGGGCACCAAGTATTTGATCTTCTACCGACCCGAGAAGCCGCTGAAGTGGATGGGTGAGTTCCTTCTGAAGCGCAGTGCTGAGATCGAGGGAGAGTAAATCATTGCCTGGGCATGGAAGACATGGGAACTTTTACTGGGATGCATTGCATAGCGAGGGCGTTCATCAGGTCATCAGGTTCATTAGTGTGGTAGAAACAGGAAACACTATCACATCGAGCGCGGGTCCCAAAGATGGACAGAGTTAAAATGACAATCGGACACATGATTTTTGGTGAGGGTCCAAAGTGGCTCCCTTGTCGTTCATTTACTTTTTCATCCCTTTGCAACGAGCTAGTGAAAACCCTGGCGACCTTCCAAATACACATGCCCTGAACGCCATGTGGTATCGATGCTTCTTCCTCCACTCGACATTTCTCAGTCAAGAGCCGCTTATGCGACGAGGGTGGAGGCGGTCGAGGACTCGTACTTCCAGGTGGNGGGAAGGACACCGACGGTCTTGTAGTAACGGGCCAGACGGTGAATACGGGACTCGATGAGAATCAGGCGGAACTTGGAGTCCTTGTCCTTGCGGTTGCGCTCGAGGTGCTTGCGGACGGCAACAGCNNCTGAGAGAATTGTGTCAGCCAACCGGGCGCAGAAGTTTTGACGGGAGTGCAAACAAACCTTCTTGATGAGCATGTAGAGGTCCTCGGGGATCTCAGGGGCAAGGCCTATTGAATATCACTCCGTCAGTCAAAGACCAAACAGAGGCAGAGTTGATGTGTGGAAAAGTGGTTCGTCGCAATCTCTTGCGCTTCCATCTTCTTCTTTCCTTCACACGGGGTAGACCGTACCGCTGGACTTGAGGATTCTGAGAATCTTGTTACNCTGCGTCATGTGTTAGTCTTTGGCTTGCGCAGAATCCAGATGCGACGGGCGTAACGTACCAGTGACAACCTTGACCTGGGCGACACCGTGGGAGTCACGGAGGACGACACCAATCTGCGAAGGGGTGGCACCCTTACGGGCGAGCTTGCAGATCTGGTCAACGACCTGCTCGGGAGTGGTCTTGAGCCATGCGGGAGGAGCGCGCGAGTAGGGGATGGCGCTGGAGGAGATACCCTTTCCCTTGGAATGAAGACGGCCCATTTTGAATGTCGGTTTGGAGTAGAAGTTGTCGGATGAAGGGTCGTCGGATGCTCGTTCGTCGTTCTCAAAATCTCGTCCAGGAAGCAAAGCTGAAATCAATTTCGCCCGCTCACTAGACGCCAAGACTTTTTCGTGGGCGGCAGCTTCCGACTTTCAGCCGTCGTCCTGGCAAAAACTTCTGCGCTTCGTCTTTGCGAGAGCTTTTGTTCTCTGCAACATGAACAGTTTGTTCAACCTCATCCTCGACATCCTTGGGCAGCGCTTGATGGCTCGCTGAGTGCGTAAACGCATATACTGATGCTTTAAGGCCGCTCATGTACAGCCTCAGGCACTGCCCGACTAAAAATTGGTATGCAGCCGACTTCTCTTCACTCATCCCCACCACCTTTCATATGATGAATTTTGTCAATTACTATTTTTCTGGTACCTCTTATGTCAGAGGCTTTCGAGCCTCGATGATCTTAGCGGACTTCTGATCTATCCAACCACACTCCACATCTTGGTCGCTTCACTATTCAGACACCTGGCTAACGAATGACCTTTGTAGACAAGTTCTTCTTCACGCAAGCACGATACGCTCTGCTTATACGAGCACTCGGCACCGGCGTGGCTCAGTGTTGAACACACCGATAGCCCCTTAACCCCTGCTAAGTCCTTGGCTCTTGTCCGCAAGATGTATTCTCTCTTGGCTCGAATTTTGTCGCGCATAGCATTCTTGGTTCTCATTGAACTCTTCATGGCAATCTTAAATATCTTGTATCAAAACATGATTTTCTCGCTACTTGACTTTTGCCATATCAACATCCAAGTCCCGTGCTATGCCGAGCGCCTTACCAGGCACGGCAGATGTATCTGAGGTCTTGTCAACTGGCTATGCTTACACATGGGCCATGAACAACGGTATTCCCGTTCGAAGGACGACTTGATCGGGATACACAGCATCGGGTTGCTATCCGCGCCGTTGAGACTTGGATCTGAGTAACGTGAGTTGTCCTGACTCCTGACTCAGGCTGCCATGTGTACCGCGGTCCACTCTTTTCTTCCCATGTTTTCCTGGGTATCACACCAACACACAACTGCCGTCAAATCAAAGACCAATAGTCATGCCGTGTCACGTTTGAATGGGATGTGGACCGCTATTTCTGCCTTGGCGCGGTGGATCTGAATTGACTATTTTGTATCTGCAGGGACAAATCTCCAGACAGTCGGCGTTGGATTTTGCGGGTGTTCCTGCGGCCGAGACAGGGAAAGAAGGTTATCATATCGCGACCACATGCTGTCCATTCGCAAGCAAGCGACCGTCCGTCGAGGCATTTGACACCCGCTCTGTATACCCGGTGAGTACAAGCGTTGCTAGTTTCTCGCCTGCTTCCTGAATGTCGGGCGCGACAGATATGCAGGGTGGCGCACAGAGTCAGTTCCATGGTGAAACGTCGAGCAGACCTGCGACGGCCGTGCATAGTTCTTACACCTCGGACCAAGTTGGGGATGGTCTGGTCAGATCTTCCTCGGTCGAGGAGCACGGTAATTGAATCCCCAATGATCGCCTTGGACAATGTCTAGGTCGTCATTTGACGAAAACAAAAAGCAACCGCATCTCATCAAACATCGGTTGACTGGTCAAGAACAATAGCGCTCTTTGCTCGCTGTCGCGCGACAGACGTCGAAGACAACGGNCATATCAAGCAAGCCACATGCATCCACGCTAATGTTCGTGAAATTATGTCCCCACCCTGCGACTCGCTCTANACGGCGCTTGTCAGGAAGGCGAACTCTAGGCGTGCCATGACCATGATACCAAGCGCTTCACTGCTTGCATTGTTCAATATGCTCGGGTCCTCGATCTCGCTTTATCTCAGTCCCCAGCCCCCGAGTCGGCCTCGAGGACTTNNTCCATTCCTTCACTTCGTCATCCAGTACCAATAACAAACATACCTGACCAGCAGTCATTCTTTTAAGTGTCCTAGTGACATTGCCACGATCTTTACCCAACTTGCTTTGAAGACGCGTTTGATACCCCCTTGCTTTACTGCTCTTCGCCTCATATAGTCGACTGCGCACCTTTTACACCAAACCAAGCAATTTCTTACGCTCAACACACAATGAAGAACTTCATCGCCGCCAGTGCTTTCCTGGCTGCATCCATCTCTGGAGCTGCCGCCGATCTCTGCAGCAAGGGTTCCGTCGACGACAATGGCAACTGGTATTGCCAAGCTGTCGATGCCATCACCTACACTGGAATGATGGGCAAGGGCAACTACAACAAGATCACCAAGATGGACAGCAACTCTGGCTCTTGCTCTTCCACTCCCTATGGCTACTCTGGAGAGATGTCTCCTCTTGACGAGGAAGTCTCTCTTCATTTCCGTGGACCTCTCAAGATCAAGCAATTCGCTTTCTTCTCGCCCAGCACCGACTCCTCCGACTCTTCCAAGAAGGCCAAGCGCAGTGCCATGCACCGTCACAACCACGCCCACAACCACGTCCACAAGCACAAGCGTGACGAGGACGTCGAGAAGCGTGCTGTCGGTGATGTGGTAGTTGCCACTATCAACGGAAATGTAGTTTCGTGGATCAACGAATGGTCTGGTGTCGCTTCTACTGCTGCTGCTCCTGCTCCTGCAGCCACCACCTCTGCTGCTCCTGCTCCTGCTGCTTCAAGCACCGAGCCTGCCTCGGCTGGTTTCGTGAACAAGCTTCTCAAGGTCAACGTTCCTGTCGCATACAGCTCCAGTGCTTCCAGCTCCAGCTCTGCCGTCGTCGCAAAGGCCAGCTCAAGCTCCTCGTCCGCTTCATCTTCTGCTTCTTCTTCTAGCAGCTCTGGATCCTGGGGTCGCAAGGCTTACTACAACTCTGAGGCTGGCTCTGCAGACAACGTTGTTTTCCTTAACCACAACGGTGGCCAAGGCTCTGGTGTCTTCGACTACACTTTCGGCAACTCGCTCTCTTACTCCAACAGCAAGGGTGATGCTGGTGCTTCCTCCCCTCAGGTCCTCGCCGATACCCAGCTTGCCTCCAACCACGAGGTCATCATCATGTCCGACAAAGAGTGCGATGGTGACTGCGGCTACTACCGTGATGGCAACGTTGCTTACCATGGCTTCGCTGGCGCTCAGAAGGCTTTCTTCTTCGAGTTCGAGATGCCTCTTGACGGCAACACTGATGCTGCCACCAACGGTGACATGCCCGCCATCTGGATGCTCAACGCTCAGATCCCTCGCACCCTCCAGTACGGCAAGGCTGAGTGCTCTTGCTGGACCACCGGCTGTGGTGAGTTTGATATCTTCGAGGTCCTTGCTCCTGGTGATCTCCGCTGCAAGTCTACTCTTCACAGCAACATCAAGGGTGGCAACTCGGACTACTTCAAGCGTCCCACATCTGGCAGCATGAAGGCCATGGTCATCCTCAACGGCGAGAACATGCACATCAAGGTCCTCGATAGCGACTACCAGCTCCCCACCAGCCTCGACGCCTCGTGGATCTCTGGCCAATGCGACTCTGGTCTCATCCAGAACACGTTGAACTCGCTCTTCGCCTTGGTCGCATAAACGGCGACAAGTTCTTTTGTCATTTGTCTAACCTTCTTGACGAAGCCATGTTCGTTACTCTTTCTTAATGTTTTTAGCCCTCTTTGGGGATTCTCGCAGAATGGGAGCATTGGATGTTCATAGCGCTGGGCGTGGAAAGGATCGGTGTGTTGGAGGCGATTGCACAAATGAGTGATTAGCATGCGACAACTGTACTTAGCGGAAATCCCCAAAGATTTGCATCAACATCAATTTCTTGTCTCCTGATTGTGCGTGATAATTGGTGTTGATAGTAGGTGGGTGAAGTGGCTGGTTGGAATGTAACTCGTGGCCCAGACCTAGCCACACCAGCTTTCGACAGTCTCGACCTAGCTTTGTCAATGCAAAGGTGTGTTGACCACTATAGCATGATCAGTGACGAATCTGTGCGAGGTCGTCACTTCCGTCCCACACGATGAAGATAGTTAGCTATACGAATGCACAGTTGTCTCCAGACAGGAGGTGAGACCCAGAGAGAGCAAACGAAAGCACGACTCTCAATGGATGCTACTTCTTTCCGAAGAGTACTGTGCATTTCTATAGCTTACAATACCACGGTGCATTGCTGTGTGAGAGGGATGATTGGACGTTTGGATTGAGTTGAACAAGACCCTGAAGATGTGTCCTCCCTCGGCAATAACATGGCCAATAGTGGAGACTTGGTCCGAAGCAGCAAGAGCAAACCAGCGAGATAACTTGTATGAGTAGTCAGATACGATCAATCACAGCTCGGGGCTTCGAATAGATCATTCAATATCTTCCATATCTATTTGTTATGATCGTAGAAGGAGCGAGAAGTGCTGAGACAAAGACGCATCCATTCACGTGCGTGACACAGAAGAAGAGCGAAGGCGGCGGCAAGCGGGCGATAAACAGCCTCGGCATGGCAGGAACGACGACACTGCAGTTCGTCACTTTCTCGTCCAAAACTCTGGGGTCGCAAACATTCAGATTCCAGACGACAGCAACTTCGATCTGATAGAACATGGCGACGCCGTCGCCGCCAAAGCCGTGGGAAAGAGGCCGCGCTGCCTCATCGTCGGGTACGTTTTGGATCGCCCAGCGCTCGACCGCGGCTCGGACTCGACTGACGTTTATGACACANGCCTTGACTTCCTCCGCTGCCATACCCACATCGACCACGGCCGCGACCCCTTCATCAGTAAACACTGCCGGCACCGCCGCGACACCCGCTCTACCATCGCGACCCGAGTCGCTCAACTCTGTCGTTGATCGCACCGCTTCCAACTTCGCCGGCGCCCAGCCCTATCAATCCTCGCCCTACGGCTACGGTGGTGGCGCCATGACTTCGCCATACTCGCGCTACGGATCTGGTTANTGGCGGAGGCATGTACGGAGGCGGCATGTATGGAGGAGGAGGCATGTACGGTGCAAGTCCTTATGGCGGTATGGGAGGCATGGGGGCATGTACGGCAATGGCTACGGTGGCATGGGAGGGCCCATGGGCGGTCCCAATGGCCAGAGCTTGACACAGACTTTCAGTCAGAGTACACAAACCACCTTCCAGCTCATCGAGAGCATTGTTGGTGCCTTTGGTGGCTTTGCCCAGATGCTCGAGAGCACATATATGGCCACCCACTCGAGTTTCTTTGGTATGTTTTGTGCTGTTAGTACTGCTGCTATCTTACTAATGATCTTATANGCAATGGTTTCCGTAGCCGAACAGTTTGGTAACCTACGGCAAACCCTAGGCCAGGTCCTAGGCATCTTCACCATTATCCGATGGATACGCACAGCCATGGCGAAACTGACCGGACGCCCGCTCCCAGCAAACAGTACCGACCTCACTCCCGCCAACTTCGCAAGTTTTAATGGTCGTCTCCCTGACGGCTCTCCCGCTCCTCCCCGCGCCAGCAAGAAGCCTTTCGTCATGTTCATCGTCGCAGTCTTCGGTCTGCCCTACCTCATGGGCAAGCTTATCCGCGCTCTGGCCCGCAGCCAAGAAGAGGAAGAGCAGCGTCGTCTACAAGCTGAAGGCCCCCAACAACCTCTCGATCCCTCCAAACTCGACTTCTGCCGTGTCCTATACGACTTCAACCCCGAAGCCAACGCAAACGCCGTGCAGGGCGTTGACCTCGCAGTGGCCAAGGGCGATCTTGTCGCTGTCTTGAGCAAGACAGANCCCCTCGGCAATCCCTCAGAGTGGTGGCAATGCCGTGCCCGCGATGGTCGCAAGGGATACCTCCCTGCTCCCTATCTCGAAACCATTCAGCGTCGTCCCCAAGGCCAAATTACCAGCGGAACCAGCCCTACCGGCAGCCGCGCACAAACAATGACAACCACCAGCGCCGACAGCCGGTCAAACACCATGGTAGACAGAGAAAAGGAACTCATCAAGGCCGCTCCCAGAGACCTGCCTCCGAACGTGCAAGGTAAAGCTGGCGACCTAAGCGTCGAGAGCTTCCAGAAGGGTCAATTTTACTCATGAGGACTTCCATGACATTTGTATTACGAAAGCGGGCGTTTTTTTGTGTATGTTAACGATAAAGAGGTCTCTTTGGAAAATGGCCACCTGGATGTGTTCTCGGTCATGGGTCATGTTTTTTCTTCTACATACATCTTTCTCTTATACCAATCTTTACTGTTCACGAATTGAATCTACATTCGACATGATCTCTCTTTCTCTCTCTCTCTCTCTATATATACACACATCTAGCTCTAAAACGACTAATTCTGCAATTTGATGGTTCCTAGAATATTCGCAACCCAACAGGGAAGGACACTTGCGAATATCTATACCTTGACAAGACGACACACAGTGATCAATTCCTCCTCTCCGGCAGAAACTAGACTGAGAGACGGAGAACCAAGGAGGAAAAGATTCGAGTAACAAGATGCAGCAAAGACACAGACGTTTTGGAAAAGATTAAACCTCTTGTCCTTTCTTTTCATTTCGTGTCTTTCCAAAAAAAAAAAGAGAAAAAAAAAAAGAGCCAAAAGGTTTTGGAAGCAGGCAATGGAAAACGGAAAACAAAAAGAGGAAAGGAGCGATCTATTTGGTTTTGGAAAAACAAATGGCGATCGAGCAGAAGGAGAAGGATCGATCGCAAGCAGGAAAGGAAAGAACGACACGATGGAATGCACTCACTATTTAGCAAGCAGGAAGGAGCGACTGAGCACAAAGATTGTATCATGGAAGTTCTTATTCTTTCTCATAAAACCAAATCGAACTATCTGCTGGTAAACTAAAGACTACCCAATCCCATACCGAAACGAGTCAAAAAAACGCCACTGTAAGATTATCCTCCTAGTCAGTCCCTCGTGAGATTCTTTTTGCATCTAGAAGATCGCCATCAACTCGAATCTATCACAAGTCTCATCATCGAGATTAGGGTAATAAGGCACCATAGCATCGGCGGCATGAACGTAAGCATCGTTGTAGAGTCTCCAGTATGGTGTTCTGACCTTACGTGCAGGGTGGAAAAGACCTGCCCAGACGTAATTCATGACAACACCAGTACCGACGGCAACACGGACAGCATCAATGGCCTCGATCATGCGGTCGATGACGTGAGGTGATGTCTCGAAGATGTTGGGATAGAGCAGGTTAAGCAAGTGAAGCATGGCGTCTTCACAGCCAAGACCGACGACACCGAGAGCTACGTGCTTGACAACCGACGCTGCTGTTTGACGGTGCACTTGGTCGCGGTCGATGAGTGCATCTTCGAGAAGTGGTGTTACGGCGTAGACGTAATCCTTGGCCATCTCTCCAATGTACTCGAAGAGGAAGGACAATGACTTGAGCACACCGTTCTGCACGTTGAGTTCGGGCACGCGGTATTCGTTCATCAGTGCTGGCAGGACAGTGAAAGGAGCGCAAGTTTCTGCAACGATGCCAATAGCAACGGCGGTACATACACGCGACTGACGTTCCTGGACACGCAAGTTGTTCAACAGCGTTGCTAGAACATCTTGTGGACCAATGGCCTTGGCAATGAAACCGAATGTGTTGTTGGCTGCTCGTCGAATACCCTTCTTGTGTGCCTTGAGCATGTCAAGAAGTTCGAAACAGATACGCATCCATTCACGAGGGTTCACACTTTCTGGACCGCGGTCTGCGATACGACCGACCAAGTCAATTGTGTTTTCCTGAACCTTCTCGTGACGATTACGAAGGATGGGAGTCAGTCGTGGCAGCAGGTCCTTGATGGGAGGCTGCACTTGGTTGATTCCAATGACGGTGACAATCGAGCGCAGTGCACCAAGTACCGAACCAAGGACTTCAGGGTACTCTTCACCCAAGTTCTCGTACAGGTTGATGCTAATCGTGCCCAGGAGGTTCTCCTGTCCACAGTGCTTCATGACGATGGCGATTCGAGATACCAAGTCTGCCGCTTGCTGTCTGACAGTGGCTGACTTGTTGCTCAGACGGAAGAGAATAGTACTGGCGATTTGAGGCAGATACGGCGTGCATCGGGTGTCGAGGGCGTTGACGACTGTGCCGAATCCGTTCAAGATGGTGATGTCTTCCACTGTTTGTTCTTGGAATGCGGTCAAGATACCATCGACCAAGCGCTCTTCGAGGCGCTCGTTGATGTCTGCGGCACCCAAGCTGGCAATAGACTTCTCAATGGTCTCCATTGTCATCTTTCGGTACGCTTCACTCTCGTCCTTGAGGTTGTCGACAACTCTCTCGACAATCTCACCACAGCCGACCTTTCGACCAAGGTCTCCTGTAGTCTCAACAACCTGAACGTAGTTTCGTCGGTCAAGTGCCATTCTTCGTACCCAGAAGCTCTTGAAGAAATCGTCGAGAACAGTCTCCTTCAAATAGGCAGCAGTAACACCATTGGTATTGGCGCATTGTGACAGAACCTTCAAGACAACCTTCTTCATCTCCTCGTCTGGTGATGAGAACTCACGAAGCAGAATCTCCATGATCTGACTAACGTAGTAGTTGGCGAATTCTTCGTCCATCAGAGGAACAACGTAACCGACGGCCTTGAGGAAACCAGCAAGGCCCTTACCACGCTGCTTGCGAGCTCCAGTCCAGAGAGGGTTAAGAATGTCATCGAAACTCTCAATACCGTATGGGTTGGCAGCCTCAGCAAGAGCGGCAATAGCTAATGCTGTGACAGTACGGACCTTGGTCTGTTCATCATTCAGGTTATCTCCTATGCAGTCAACAAGACCCTTGAGATGTGGTAGAACAGCACAACCCATGAGGATGGGAATTTGTTGCACAATCTTGACACCTGTGTGTCTTGCTTGCCATGATTTTTTACTCTTGCATACAGCGCGCAAGAAAGGAAGAAGTGCAGGGATGCCGAGAGCGCTAGCAACAACGGCAAAAGCACGAGCAGTAGTGTTTCTGACGTACTCATCTGCGTGGTCAATATCGGGACGCATGGTAGAAATCATGTGTGCAAGACCAGCAGCTTTGGCCAAGTTGGAAATGATTTCGCGACCTTCGACACGTGCGTAGTAATCTTGATCGATCAGCAGTGGCTCGATAACGACCAGGATCTTGTGTGTATAAGGTCTGACCAAATCATCAAGCTTGTAAAGAATACGGTCAATGACCTTAACGAGCAAATGACGTTCTTGATCTTCGAGTGTTTTCTCCATGAGCAGAGGAAGAATTTGATCAAATAGTGGGCCGGCACCGAACGAACGAGCATTATCAGTAAGTTGGCGTAGCGCGGTTTTACGCATAGGTGGGGTTCCATTCTTGACCTTGATAAGCAGTCGCATGATTTTGCGCTCCTTGAGCTCATCAACACTCATCTCGTTCTCATCGGCGCCATCGACAAGCTTTCCAAAGTATGCCATATCTTCTGGCTTCAAGCGAAGCTCGCCAACTCCAGGGAGCTCGCTTGGAAGGTCCTTGCCAAGTGATCGAGGGTCGACAGGCTGCTGCATCATGAAACCACCTTGTAGCGAAGCAGGAGTGCTAGGAACTCTGTGTGCGGGGACTCGTGTGGGCTCGTATCCAGGAGGGAAGGGCAGAACACGGTAACCCTCCTTCTCGCCAGGGAGCATCATGTCGAGCTCCTCGTTAGACAGAGGGGCGTTTCTACCAGAAATGTCGGAACCGTAGCCAGCTCCCGCAGCAGGGGTCTGAGAGGGATGCATAGGAGTGGCAAGGCCAGCGTTTCCACCTACGGGAGTTGCAGCAGTGAGAGAAGGTGCCATATCGAAACGAGAGCGCTTCCTCGGCTCGGCTTGAGCTGCTGGGGCAGGAGTAGAATCCCAGCGAGAGCGCTTGCTTTCGGGAGCGTCTTCGGTCTTAACGACAGCGTCCTTTGCAGCGGCCTCCTCGGACGAGCTGTCCCATCGCTGCTTTCGCTTGCGAGGAGCAGCGACTTCGGACGATTCCTCGTCGTCCTTTAGCGTGGGCTTATGCTCGACCACACCATCCATGTCATCCTCTCCCTTGCCCTGCTTCTCCTCGATAAGCTTGAGTACCCGCTCTTCCTCGCGCTCAAACTCTCGTTGCTTCATAACCTCCTTGTAGCTTTGGCCGTCAGGGCTGAGTTGACGGTTGAAACGACGCTTCTGGTAATCCGACTCGCGACTGGCGATCTGGGCCTGCTTCTCGCGGTCGACAAGGATGTCGCCTTCCCCATGGGCGTATTCGTTCATTTGTTCGGTGGTGGCAGTGTACTGGCCGACCAGCCTCCTGCTCTGGTCCTCGCCATCAGCATCGTCCATGTCGTCGTCCTCGTTGACGGCGATCGACGTGTTATATCCGGCATATTTGTCGACAGTTCCATTCCCATAAAGGTCAGTATCGGCATTGTCGGTGAGCGACTGCTTGGTCGGATTGGCTCTGGTGGAGGCGCGCTCCTGCTGCAGTCGTCGGATTTCAGCTATTGCCTCGTCAGTCTCGGGGCGGCGCGTTGTGAGACTGCTGTACTTACCGTCAGACATGGTGATGTCGTTATCTGGACATTCAAGGGGTCATTAATATACAACTTGTGCAAACGATGAGGGGTTTGCGCGCAGCGTCCGGTTGTTGAGTAGAGGATAGTAGTGTGAGGTCAAGCAGGTGCTTCTTTCCTTCCGAATGTGACGCTTCCTCCAGAAAGTTGATGCCAAGCCTTCTGCTCCACCTTCACCGACCCCAACTTCAACCTCATGATCTTTCTCTACCGCCGACATTGATCTTGAAATGATTTAGAATCCACAGACGTCGTGCTGCTCATCGAAGAAAGCACCTCTTGTCTACCCAAGAGTTCTTGCTTGATTCAGATGTGAACAGCACACCAAGGCCCCGAAACGATAACCTCGCCAGGCCACTTTCTCAGGTCTCTTTCTCCTTGTCTTGTCTCCCCATGCCCTCAGTCTGTCCTTCCAACTACTTCTTCCCTGCAACAGTAGACAAGTGGCGCCTAGGTAAGCTGTGAAAAGTTGTAGGTATTTCCTCACCAATCTCCAAGCATAGAAAGCAAAAAGGACCAAAGTTTGACTTGGGGAAACAACCAAAGTCATCGTCGCGACCAACCAAGGCGGAGAGTCGAACTCACCACCCTTGGATTCTATTTATGCTAGACTTTGGAAAGAGGTTTCCATCGAGTGGTCTACTGTGTGAGCTACAGAACCGATCTCTGCTAACAGATAAAACTAGCTTCAATATGGTAGTGAAAGATGAAGTGAGTAGTGGAAATGTGTGCTCAGAGCCGAAAAGGCAGCGCTTCTCGTTGGGCTATCCCATGTTTCAACTTATCGTCATATATAGTGTTCTCTCAGGTAAGGTGTATAAGCGTAGAGGGTCGATGTAACAAAGTCCACGGGAGGTCTTCTCCAGGTATTGCGCACGCCGAGAGGTCTCGTTTTTCATATTGTCGGCTCATAAACACAAGATCAAATCCCACCACAACTCTGCACTTTTCAAGCTGACCGCCCATTCTTTCTGCATCACAATATCAATTCATTACTGCAGTCCTTACTTTACCGCATGCACCTTCAACATGGATGGAGATTTGCACACATATGTGCACATCACGTCCTCATTCCCTGTCGAGCTGCACTACATCAAAGCGCTTTACCTGAACCATCAATACAAAGAGTGCGCGCGTAGATGCGAGGACTTGCTCGGTCACAGTCAGGTAACGCTTTGCCGTGGCACATCGATGCAACAAACATTAACGGCATAGTCTGACGTACCTCANCAGGATGAACCAGCACATGTCGTCTTCCTCAACTTCTATGCTGCACTGTCTCATGAAGGTCTCGCAAAGATAATGCATAATTACTCCGTGTGGAGACTGCCCAAAATCTCTGCAGCCGAGTCCGCGTACAACAAAGCACTGGATGCATGCTCAGAAGCAGAGCATCGCCTCGAAGAGTGCTCGACACTATCACTGCCAGGACTCGCCCTCGATCATCTTGAGTCTCATCTTGCAGCTTCAAGCAGCATCCATGTGCGCAAGAGAAATAGCAAGCCATCCCTTGCTCATCTCGGCCCAGGACTTGATACATCTCACACCAAGTCTAGCAAACATGCCGAGCGTGTCAACTTCAGCTGGTTACGCAGTTTTACACCACTGTCCTGCGCAACAGTCAAGGCAATCCAATACAGTGTGTGTCAAGACATGATGTCTCCCCTAGAAGACCCCTTTACAGTCTCTTCCTCCGAATCATCAAGCGGTGGAACATCCGCTCAGGACACACCAATTAAGACCGACCATCTCAGTGCAAATAACATCAAAGATGCATTTGATTCATCTCATCCTCCATCCCCTACACCTTCATACAGATCAGTTCAGCCTTCTGAGTCGCGTGCTCACGCAGCTTATCTGGCACACCTCACTGCTCTGCACGACCGGATTACTACTCATCTTCACCAACTCCTCGAGTTGAAGCAGTCTACCATCACCGAACAAGAAGAGCGCGTCCGTCGTCAAAGCGGATCCATCTCATCCACCAGCACCACCAACACCGACACCAAGTTGCCCAAATCACGCAGTTTCTGGAGCTTCAAAGACGCAAAGGTGGAGAAGAAGGAGAAGTTGGTTCGAATCGACAAAGGTAGAGCTAGAAACTGGAAGACGAAGAGATTCGAGCCAAAGAGATACACCGAGTTGGCTAGGAACGCGCTTGCCGAGTTGGAGTAAGTCAAGTGTTTGGGATCGAGAGAGTAATCGTTGGTGATACCAACTATGAGAACGGTTATGATCATGTACAATCATTCGCTCTGTAGGTCAATAGTTTGGCCAGACTAATCAAAGCACTGTTAATTCGGAACGACAATTAAACATACCCAATCTCAGCGCCTACCGGTAAACAGGTGAGTGTCTGGCGAGGACAAGGTCTAGCTTCGGGATCTGTGAGCAAGTGGCACGAACCGCTCCTTCGCTTGATCAGCTTGCCATCTTGAGCCAGCCTTCATAGTATTCATTGACCTCATCATGTTATCAGGAAGTCTTTGAGCCTTCAGGTTTGCTGGTTCTCAGTTCATCTTGTGCTTCATCTATCTTTATGGAAATCAGCAGGTTATCACTCCAACACAAAACGCCAATACTCATAACTTGTTGTAGTAGGAACCAGTTTTGGTTGGGATTGTGTTTCTGGAAGGGATGCTCATATCGATATGTTCTATACTAATTTCAATTGGAAGCCACCACCAATCTCCTCATCATCACGCCCTGCAAACAGTCCACTAAAGTCTGATGCAGCAGCCCCACCCTCGCCACGCATGGGCGCATTGGGTGTTCTGTGTTTGCGTCTTCTTTCTTGTCCAGCCTTACTGGGGAAGGTAGGGAACATGGCTGTGCTCTTCGGCCGCGGGTCTTCGGTGAAGTAGCTGTGTTCCAAGAGCTCCTTTGCTGACGGCCTGTTCGCTGGATTCAGGGATAACAAGGCAGACAGCAGATCGGTGCCTGCTTTTGTCAAGAATGGGAACTTTGAGCGTATCACCGAGCCAGTCGTTTGTGCATTGCGTGGTAGCCGTAATGAACGGGCATTGGGTAAACGCTTGAAGCCGGGCCATGAAGCATCGGTGGGTACACCACAGAGCTCAAAGATCTTGCTGAGCTCGTCCACTTCATTCTTGCCCTGAAGTAATGGAACGTTGGTGAGAAATTCACCAAATATACAACCAACGCTCCACATGTCTATACTGCTGTCGTATGTTGTAGTGCCCAGGAGCAGTTCCGGAGCTCGGTACCAGAGAGTGACGACGAGTTGAGTGAGGTTCTTTGGTGGCGGATCACCGCAGAAGCGGGCCATACCAAAGTCGGCAATCTTGATTTCTCCTCGATTGTTCATGAGAATGTTTGACGTTTTCAAGTCACGATGCAGGATCCACCTATCGTGCAAGAATTCAATGGCACTGCCGAGCTGCAGCATCAACGTCTTGACTTCGCTGGGCAGGAATGGCTCCTCCATGTCATCCATGAGTGTCTTGAGATCATGTTCGAGGAAGTCCATGACCAGGAAAATGTCGTCAACATTGCCCTTCTCACCAACCACGACCTCTCTCAGGTCAACAATGTGTCGGTGCTTGGCAGCGGATAGTGTTTGGATTTCGCGTAGAGCCGTGACAGGGAAGCCATTCTGTGCAGCGCCTGGCTCCATCTTCATCTTTTTGATTGCGACGATATCTCCAGTAGCCAATTCTCTTGCTCGCGACACGAAACCATAGCTGCCTTCTTCAATGTGGTTCAGTCGCTCGAAGCTGTCGATTGTGCGGGCGGGTTGCCACGATGGCGCATGGAAGCGGACCAGTTGACGCGGCTGGTCCGAGTCTTGTGTAGGCGATAGTCGTCTTCTCTTGGACGGTCTGTCGTCAGACTCTGCGGCTTGTTGTTGTTGTCGTAGTCGGTCGGCTTCTTCTTCTTGCTTGCGTTGCTTCTCAGCCTTTGCGCGTTTCTTTTGTTCCTTCTCTTGCTTGCGTTGTGCTTCTAGGGCGGCATCGTCTTCATCGTCGGCCCAGCGGGATACCATGATGGCAAGGTTGTGGTTGGTGTGTGTTTGAGATGGTTGCCGGCGTGTGCGTCATGAAGTTGCGGCGAAGTTGGAGACCTCCGGGCTGAAGCTCTTCCACTTTTTGTCGCAATAACCATCGTCCATACATCTCGTGCACCAGACACCGGAGTGGCAGCATGAGACGCAGCACAATTCAAATAGCCAGGCGGGTGGCCAATGAGCGGCTATCGCTATCGCGACGGGCCCTGACCTGCTCCGGCGCAAGATGTTCGTCGACAAGCTCTAGGGAATGGTCCACGCCCCTGGCAAAGACATTGGGAGAGGCCATCACCGTGAGTCTAGGTTTTTTGTTATCATCGAGTCCATATTCTGACAGTTACTGTAGNACGACTGGCCCCATCTCGGTCGCGGCATACATGCGACAATGCCTGACCTTTCCCGAAACTGGTTACTACACACAATCGACCGAAGGCAAAGATCCGTTCGGCAAGAAGGGAGATTTCGTCACGTCTCCTGAAATCTCGCAAATCTTCGGTGAACTCATTGGTCTATGGTTCGTGGCAGAGTGGATTGCCCAAGGCAGGAAGAGCAGTGGAGTCTACCTGATGGAGATGGGCCCTGGACGAGGAACCTTGATGGACGATATGCTAAGATCGATCCGCAACTTCAAGCCTCTGGCCCAGGCTATTGATGGTATCTACATGGTCGAAGCCAGTCCTTCGTTACGTCAAGCTCAACACAAACTCCTCTGCGGTGACAACCCCTTGGAGGAGATCGATATTGGCTATAAGAGCACATGCAAGTACACTCCCGACTTGAGCATCATCTGGTGCGAGGACATCCGCTTCGTACCCAGAGAGACAGACAGCTCGCCCTTCATCGTCGCCCACGAGTTCTTCGATGCTCTTCCCATCCACGTTTTTGAATCTGTCAAGGCCCAGGCTACTCCCAAGCAGATTCGTACCCCCACTGGCATCCACAAGGTCGACCCCTCAGCCACCGGAAACCCAAACACTGTCTCCCAATGGCGCGAACTTGTCGTCTCACCTACCTCACCCTACGCCACTCACGATACCCTCAACACTCCCAAATCTCAACGCCATCAACCTGTCCCTGAATTTGCACTCACCCGCTCGCAAGCCGCCACACCACACTCGCTCTTCCTCCCCGAGCAATCGAATCGTTACAAGAACCTCAAAGACACCGAAGGCTCCGTCATCGAAGTGAGCCCGGAGTCGCAAACATATGCCGCAGACTTTGCTGTTCGAATCGGTGGAGGCGTGAGCCCCTCAGCCCTCTACACCACCCACCCAGATCAAACTCCTCCTCCCGTGGGTCGTCGCGTTTCTCCTCGTCGCGCTCTTGAAGAGATTGTCAAGAAGCAAGCTTCCGGTGCAGCATTGATCCTCGATTACGGCACCCCTTCTACCATTCCTGTGAACTCCCTGCGTGGTATCAAGGAGCACCGCATGGTTTCTCCACTTTCCGAACCTGGCAAGGTCGACATAAGTGCTGATGTCGATTTCCTCGCTTTAGCTGAGAGTGCCATCAATGCCTCTCTGCACGTCGAAGTCCACGGTCCCGTTGACCAAGCACGTTTCCTCACCTCTATGGGTATTGAGCAAAGAGCTGCTCAACTCGTCAAACTAGCTGTCGATCGCGAAAGAGGTAGCGTTGCCGAAAAGACAGAGGGCGAAAGAACAAAGAGCGATCTAACCGAGACGGTCAAGAGAATCGAGAGTGGCTGGAGGAGACTTGTTGATGTGGGACCTCAGGGCATGGGAAAGCTGTATCAGGTCATGGCTATCCTGCCTCATGTACCTCCGAAGCAGGGAGAGCAGCCGAGAAGACCTGTTGGCTTTGGTGGTGACGTGGCCGTCTAGGTCAATGAACATGTGGTCTGTACATCTCTTCTTCTAATTGATCTTATACTCCATTTACATCACATCAAAATACACAGAACAATCCACATGCAGGCCTGTGTCCACTGAGAGCAGAGAGATGAGGCACTTTAGCATATCAGATAATATCTGCTTGACTACCCCATCGTGGTGGAGTTTTTTCTAAATCAACACACTACGTTCCAGGAATATCGGTGGCAGGTTTCCCTTCCATCATCTCGTTGATGTGATCGCAAGTCATGTTTAGCAATTCGTGTAGAGCTTGTTCAAGGCTATTTGAAGGGCCGGGTCCTGTGATCGCTTTTCGACCGTCGTCATGCTCTTCTACAATCATCGCCGTGTAGCCGTATTTGTCGTCGTACCAATCGCGTCTGACGACTATCTTTACGGTCATGTCTTTGAGTCGTTCCCGATGTACGCAGCGCCAGTTGTCTATACTGTGTCAACAAGCTTTCAGCAGAGCTCGGGGGGATTGAAAGACAGTGACTCACTGAGTATCTGGGTTTGGAGATCCATACTGGTTGGAGTTTTGGAAGGCAGACTTGTACCTGGATGTCGAACGCTGCAGGTTCTTGTTTAATGATTGCAAAGTTTATAGAGAAGGGAGGTGTATGCGAAGGCTTTTTGAAGCTCGTCCGACTGTCTTACGTTCGAGTCATTCTACGTCTTGCTCGTAACAGTCATCTTGGACACGTGTAGGTAAGAAGCCGTCATGTGACGTAAAGGCTCTTGCTTCTTGACTACTCTTAGGTCATTCGCAGCATGGGAACCAGTAGGATTGTGATTATCTACTGAACGAAGATATAAGAAGTTAGATTTGTTGTGTGTTGATACAAAATCAGGGTCCCTGACTTCTTCCTTCTTCCATTGCCCCTTCCTTCTCATATCCGACATCAAGCAAGGGTTTTTGAGAGAGTTGGTGAGTCACTCTCTGGTAACAACTTCGGATGCAAAGACTTGCCGTATTGAAATAGCACGATTTCCGAGCAATCAGTGCTTTGAAGGTCACTATAGCATATGTTGAATCAACAGCCCCCTGTACCGGTTATAGTGTGCGCTGAACCTGTTTCCAGTAACGTTTTACAAAAGGCTCATACAGCTGTTCGATGCAAGAACTGTGACTATGAAGTAGTTGGTGAGTCACTCTCTGATGGAAGCTAGCTCAATGACACGGCCGAGTGCATCATGAAAACGCTTCATCTCAATCTCCTCAGGTGACTGCTTTGACTTCTCGGTGCCATAGTTGGTCTTGTTGCTGATGTCGTCGGCGGTTGAGGCATCTTGAACGAAGGATTCGACTTCACGAGGCTCCTTGAGGATGTTCTTGATCACCTCCTTGACTAGGTCTTCGGTTGACAGCAGCAAATCACGTAATGCTCGCTCCACGTTATCCCAAGATTTTGCTTTGAGAAGGATTCCACCACCCTGGCTACGATCTTCTGCGAGCATAGCTTCATATAAGTTCGCGAAGCTGCGTCCGTTGTGCACCTCCTCATGTGCAGTGATGATGACCACATTGGCGTTGTCTGGGCGTGCATAGCGCCAGTTTTCTGTGCTCTGTCAGCGGGTGGACTGGAGCTTGGGGAAACATGGAAGATGGCTCACCGAGGATCTGGGTACGAAGACCCATGATCGTGTAATTTTCATTCCATGACATTGTTGCTGACGAAATTGGTACGAAAATAATGGAGGAAGTACGAATGTAATAAGAGCGATAAGACAGGCGTAATTGGCTTTTGTCTGGTACAAACGGAGCTTGTACATCGCAACACTCTGGCTTTGTCCTCTTTGACACTTCTCTCACTTACTATTGATCATGACACTTTCAGAAGGTACGGCATCTTTCGGGTACCCTGCACTGCTCTTTTGGAAAGTCCTGTCACCCAAGGTTTCCTTTGGACATCGCTTCTGATATAGGAAGTTTGCTGCATTTTGGAAGCACCATTTTTCAGCTCTGACTACTTGAACGGCCGTATTGAGTCAATGATGAGACTCGAGCCCCAGATATCAGCTATGCAATGCCTCGAAATTGTTCCTCATAAGCTCATTCCAGCTTTTCCCTTGTATCCAAGCGTGACAATCCATCCTTGACACGAAGTCTTCTCTGTTGTCAAGCAGCAAGCAGAACACCTCGAGGAGCTTGAACCTCAACTAGTAGGGAATGTAAATCGGGGTCATCCTCTCCCAAACAGCATGGCTGGTGGCTTTCAACAAAGCCTGCAAAGCAAGCTCAACAGTGGCACAGACATCTCCAGCAGCAATGACATTATCACCATCAACGGCTTTTGCTGACCACTGATCACCAGTTGACGACAGTAGAGTGACGATGAAGAATGATCTAGGAGGATACAAGAAGTCGACGTTTTCTANGATTGTGTTAGATGTATAGTGGACATCAGTGGGGGTATATGTACCAGTGATCTGGGCACGGAGACCGAGAATAGTATTGTTGCTGATTTCGGCTATTAGTCCGACTCGAGGATAGATGTGTGTGGATGTGGATGCTGGGGGAAGAGTAAGAAAACAGAGGTCTTTTCACCCGAGAATGATATACCATCAGGGGATGAGATGACATTCTGAGATAGACTGACAGAAGGCAGTAGCTTGTTGAAGCAGTCGCTGGAGCTTGAATAGATCTGACTAGAACGTGGTGGTGATGGTGAGACTGCATCTTTGGACTGGCAGAGAGTTCTGATATCGAAAGTGTCTGCATCAAACACTCTACAAGGGAAGGTGCCAAATATCGATCTTCCAAGATCCAAGCACTCTCAGTATGGATATGATAGAATGCTGCAGAGAGAAATTCCCAGCACTGATGTCGTCTGCGTCGACAAAGAACTGTTTGTTTGGTCTCAGGGGTTGGCAACAAAAAGTAACTTCACAATCGGCACTTTCAAGATCCAGTTTCGAGGATACAAAGGTGTGAAGATGGGATGCATGACACCCCAATGGCGTTGGAGACTACAGTATCACATGTGACCGACTTAAGCTACTTAATTGCAGACCGTTGACTGTCATGGAGGCTAAGACGCCTACGCAGACTTGGTCCAGATAGGCTCCAGCGACTTTCTAATCTGCTTTCATATCAGCAATGCCGTCAAAGCTTCAGTCGGCTGTAGCTTACTATTCTGCTTTGGAAAGCAATTCTGTAACGTGCGCGCAGAGAACATCCAAAGCAAACGTGAGTGAGCCCCTGAGTATCATTGCTTCCCATCACAGGTCACTTGCAGTCGGTCGACATAATCTCGCCCAGGACCCTGCAAGTCTTCTCGAACATCTTGTGCAGAGCCGGCTGAAGTGTCTTTCAAGGACTGAATTCTTTCATCAAAACCTTCTTGCCTTTGTCGGGGTCGGTTATCAGGAGGGCCTCGAACATGTCCTCGGTGATGTAGGTGACGGTAGGGTACATCAGGAGTTCTTCCTTGTTCTTCTTGCGCAGGATGATTATGAGAAGTGCGTCGGCGTTGTCAGGGTCGATTACACCGTAGTTTTCTTGGTGATGTTAGTGCTGATCTTGAAATGGGATATGCGTTTACTGACCGAGAATCTGCTCACGGAGAGCGGCGAGCTCGTTGACCGTGGAAGACATAGTGAGTTCTTCGTGGTTCGTCAAGAGATAGAGGGAAGTATTGTTTGCAACTTGTTGAGATCGAGTGATTTGATGCAGGTTTGTTTGCGTTCCGTTTGTCCTCAAACCTGACGCGTCTACACCTGACCAAGCTCACAGCCGCATTCAAGATACAAGTGAGCTAGTGTGTCGATGAGTTTAGAACTATCACTACTTATCTGTGTCGGGCATTGAGTTGCTATATCTCTCTGCATCGCTTTCTTGCCTTCTATCTACACCCTCACCGTCTCAAGCTTGAGTAAGCACAAGTCAGCGGACGATGGCTTCTCCCTCTGCTGAAAGCATGATGGTGTTCCGCGCTAAGATCAAAGGTGTGTTGCCATTGCGCGCTGCAAAATCCTTTTGCAAGTTCTAATATCAACATGAAGACAACTATCGCTTTTGTTTTCCCGCCACCGGTGATCCTGTCATTGCTGTTGCTCTGCACGACAAGCTTTACTGGGTCATCGTTGAGACTGAAACTGGTTCCTTTCGCTGGGACTCGTGCGAGGGTTCCAAAGATGAGGAGCTTGCTCTGCAGAGTATGGCCGAGTTCTCGTGCGAGCAGGCTTGGGCAAGGGCCAAGGAGCGCAAGATCAAACTCTCCAAGTAAAATGGTTAGTGTGTATCGGTCAATATCATTCCTTCCTCCTTGTCTCATGCTGATGTATAGGTTAAGCAGCTCTTCAGTCGGAGGGGCCAGGATCGAGGTGGCTGCGGCGATCGCGTTAGACAGGATCGCTCCATGCCGCTCCACGAAACTTGGAACTCATAGTTGCGCTCATACATAGCAGTCCCAATTGAATCACGCTCTGGGTGTCATGTTGCTTACCATTATCATAGAACTCTCCATACGTGCTTGATCTGTTGCACCTCGAATTATCTCTCAAAGTCCAGTGGTCCACTCCAGGAGCAGGACTCGGAAGACGAGGAGGATGATGACGATGACGGTTCAGACGATGGACTCGTGAGCGGGATGAATCAACTTGGCATTCGAAGATAGAGAAGACAATAGCAGAGTCTTAGACATTGACACAGAGATAGCTTGGAAGCGGAGGAACAACAGAACTCAGCTGGTAGAAGTGTCTCGAGGACTAGACATAACAAAGAACCACCACCTCGTCTTATATCTCACAGGCATTCCCAACGTCCAGGTTTCGGCACACTGCCTTGCTTATACCATACCATGTCTTCCATTGACCTTGCTACAGGAATCCGTACCCGCATCAACATGTCCTTGAAGACCGAGATCTTAGGTATGTGGCTCCCCTACTTACCTATACTGTTGAAGTAGGGGTACTGATGGTCTTCCAGACTGTGCTCGTATACTCTTTTCTTATGGCCACGATCACTTCCTCGACATACCCGATGGATATCCTTGGGCTTTGTACATCGAGTTTGATCAACTTGTTGGTCTATTTAAACAACACAAGAGGTATTGTCTTGTGCAAGGAAAGCGCGATGAGTGGACGTTGCTGGTTGCTGCAGCTCAAACCATGATTGGTCTATTGGAAGGCAACTAGAGCATAGCAAGACCTGTACAGGCCAGGTTCGATAAATGATGACGACTGCAGCTCAAACCATGATTGATCTAATCGAAGGCAGGTAGAGCATAGCAAGACCTTCGCAGACCAGGTTGGATAAATGACGACGATGAGCAGAGCCGGACAGTGATTGCAAGACATGATTCCCGAAAACTAAATAACAAGAATTATAACCTTACTAGCGAAGAAGAAGAAAAGACAACCGTAAACGCCACCGCTATGCATGCAAACAGCTCACAGCCACCTGAAACCGAAGAAAACGTGAAAAGCGAACAAATGCCGAAACATATTCCACCTCGTGCTCCTTCTCCTGCCAGAATCACCAGAAACTGCACCAACCACCGTAATGCTGACACAAATTCTCCAGGTTTGTTGCTTCAGACAACAATTTCTCGACTTGCTCCTCAACAGCCAATTCGACATCCTTCTTGAAATCTCTACCCGTGAGCTTCTCCTTGACGCGGGCAAGAACCTGCAAGGCTCGGGCATTCTGGACTTCTTTGCCTTCACCAGGAACGTTTTCGGCACCGGGTGGCGCACGCTTGCGACCTCCTGGCGTGCTGCGGGGTGCGGAGTCCAACTCGCCAATGATTGACGTACGACGTTCTGATGGGAAAGAGGGCTCAGGAGGCGAATTCTTGTTGCCCAGACGCCAGGTGAGCAGAGGATCGTGAATGAACGCTTCAAGAACAGCAATGAGTGACTCTTTGTTCTCGCGGAGGACACGCATGGTATGTTCACAGGTCGTGCGGAAGCTACCTTCGATATTCGAAACTTCCATAGCGAATGTGAGCATACGTGTGAGACGGAAGGGAACACGCTCGGGGTATTTTTCGCGATGCATGGCGACTTCGAAACAATCACCGAAATCGATGTGGATGATTTTGCCAGTGTTGCGGTCAAGCATCAAATTAGACGGGTGACGATCACCAAGACCCAAAATGTAGCCGACCATGGACATAACTGCGAGTGAGCGCGTGTAATTTGTGCGACGCTCAAGCCAGGCTTCTGAACTCTTGCTCTTCAACCACAGGACGCGATAAAGATCTTGGCCAGTGGTATTATCGAGCGCGTAGCCAAAGACTTCCACCTTCTGCATGAGTGTGAGATTGTCGTAGTCGGGTGCCATCTGAAGCATGATACGGTGCTCGATGTTGAGAAGGATCTTACGACTCTCACGGTAATCCCGGATGAGGACATGCAAGGTGTCACTGTTTGGTACCCAGCCGAGCAGACCAGACTGAGTCGAGAGAGGAATGGCTGCGTAACGTTGGATATTAAGGTGACGCTTGAGGGACTCAGGATCGTGCGAGAGCAAGGTATTGACAAGGCCAAAGAGTTGCATGACACGTTCATCTTGACGAATATCCTCGTGACCCTTGAGTACGTACTGGTAGGTGCCGCCGTCACTACCAGTGAGGGTAAGCTTTCTTGGTCGCTGCTTGGACTGAATGACAGTTGATGAAGGATCGAACGAGAGGATGCGAATAATCTCCTTGCCACTCTTGTAAGTTCCAGGAAGTGCAAGTTCAAGGTCGTGAACATTCTTGAGCTTTGGCGAGACATATTGCAGCTCGAGGTTGGCAAGTTGAGGCAACTGTCTTGCAATCCTCTTGAACACTCCGTAATAAAGGTCCCATGCTTGGTTGAGATCGCCGACCTCATTTGTACGTTTGAAGTTGTTGCACCAATCTCTGGCTTCTGCGAGGTCACGTCCGAAGCTCTGGATAAATGATATTTCTCTCAGAGTCTCAGGGCCCTCGTCAAGCATGCGATGTAGGGGCTCAAGGGTACGAAGCATGCCATCGATGTCGTGGTCACCGAAGTACAATCTCGAAGCTTCTTCGAGACCCTCGTGCCACTGCTCATGCCAGAGCACGGCGATGCGGATCAACTCGTGACTGACAACAGCTGCCTGCCTGCAGAGGTTGGGGCTATGTTGCTCCATAGCAGTCATGATGTCCTTCGCAGCTCTTGAACGGTCTCGGTCTTCGGACTTGATAGAAACAGTCAATGGGTACACCAGTGCTTGTGGGTGAGCTCTTCCGACTTCACACAACAAGTGATGGATTGAATCCTTGACCAGTCTGTTCGGTTGGTTGATACGAGCAATTAGCTGAGGAATGACCTCAAGCCATGTGTCGATGCTGACGGTAGTCACACCTTGCGTGACTGCCGATGTGACTTCTTGATGCTCACCATGGTTGAACCACAGTGTCAGAAGACGCAGAGTATCTTGCAAAGAGCTCGAATAAGACAGGGCAATCGACTTGAAGAATCCTTGAATGGCAGGAACAACATAGTCGTGGATGTATCTTCGTTGCATGCCATCGGCTTCTCCTCTGTCTTTGTTTGCAGTGAGTGCGGTAACAACTTCGAAGTTTGCCAGCGCCCAAGCGTGCCACGCCTTGTACCAGTCCTGGTTGTAGTGGGTGGCTGCCTTGTACGAAGATCTTATCTCGTGTACTCGGTGAGCATCCCACTCTCCACGCATCTGTAGGCTAAGCCAGTCACCTTGCTTGAGGTAGCATCTAGCGAGCAGCTTTTGCCAATCGGCTAATTGAGCCATATCCTTCTCAGAGATCTGAGGACTTACACCAGCTGCAGGGAATTGTGTGCCATTGACACCGTTGGTACCGTTCATACCGTTCATACCATTGGTGCCGGGGTTTGTGACTGCCAATGTTCGTTGTTCGTAGTCAATGCGCAATCTCTCTGTGAAGTCCCTGAGACCTGTCAAGGCGCCTGAAGAATATCCATTCGACCACATGTACTTGTAAACGGCGTACTGAACAGGGTATGGTGCGTGTAAAGTGCGCTCCTGACCTTCTGGTGTCATGAGACTACCTTGCCAGCCAAGAAGGGAGTTCAGCGACTTCTCAGCCAGACCATTTCTCTGTGCCTTTCTGCAGATGCTGGCAAACTTGATGTACATCTCTGCATTCTCTGGAGGTGAGATGACCAAGGCACGCACCTTCAGCATTCTCTGCCAGACTTCAACGTTCTTCTGACATCCCTTCAGACGCTTGGTCCAAGTCAGGCGCATGCGCTCCTGCTTGTGGGGATCACTGGAGCTCTGCTTGTATGCGATGATCTCTTCTAGCTCGGCAAGCATTTGCACACGGACAATGACGCTGTACGCTCTTGTGTATGACTCGCCGAGGAGTGCACTGAGCTCTGTGTCCAATCCTTCTCTTGCCTTGTTGATGTGAAGCTGTGCGTCATCAAACTGATTGCGATGGATTGAAAGAATGGCACCGAAGAATGAGCGATCAGGCGAATGTAGTTTCATCACAGACAGGTAACCGTCCATAAGTTCCCACTGACCCATGCCCCATGCGGCAGCGGCAGCCAAGGCAGCGATAGACTTGCGATTCTCCGAGGAAGCATGCATCCACTTCTCTTGTGCAAGAGACGAAAGTACTTCCCACTCACCAAGGGCGTGGAGACAGCGCATTTTACCCATGATGACCTCGAACGAATCCGGTTCATCACGTTCACGGCGTTGGTATGCTGTCAGAGCCTCTTCCCAACGTTGCAATTTCTCGAACCAAGTTTCCTTCATCTGGACGTCCACGTAACCTTGCGCCTTACGCAAGATACCGAAGGCGGCATCAGTCTGTTGGAGCTGGTTATTGATACTGATAAGAGCCTCAACATTACTGGCATTTTGCTCGGCGTTGAACTCGAGTTCTTTGTAATGGAGAGCTTTTGCGAATGCGTGACACTTGCCGGCGTACATACCGAGCGTACGGACATCGATCGGAAGAGCCTTGTCGTCATGCTCCATGAACTCAGCGAGGTTCAAAAGCACCTGGAGGATCTCAGGTGGAATGTGTGGCGAGGTCAGAGCAGTCTCTATCGAGCGGACCAGAGATTCTTGGTAGTGATCGTACAGTTCAGTCCAGCATGATACGAATGCAGAGTTGAAAAGCTGCCTTGCAAGAGGAGGGTAAGAACTGGCCAACTGCGAGCATGATCTCAATGCGTTCTGTGGCGACTCCTTGAGCAGTTCCAAACTGAATCTTCTCATCCACTCTTGCCAATCTTCCTTGGTTGACTTGGCATTGGCCGCCCATGCGATCTTGAGATGCTGCTGGTTGACTGCTAGTTTGCGGTTGTCGACACCTCTCTGGACTTCTTCTGAAGCAGAAGTCTTGTATCGCTCATCTGGACTCAGGTCTTGTGGCAGAGGCTCACCCTTCTGCAACTTGCTGACGATCAATGCATAGTTAGTGTGTGGGACTTTGTGAGTCACAAGAATCTTGTTGATGGTAGGGATGAAGTGGATGTAGTCTGGACCAAGCTGGAAGATAAGAGCACATAGAGTATCCAAAGCAGTCTGCTTGAGACCAGTCTCTTGACCGCCCAAGACTCGCGAAAGAGGGTGGATGATCTTTGCAGCAAACTCAGAAATGTTGACGTGTCTTGACAGTTTGCCAATAGTCTCAATTGCGAGCTTGCGAATGTGTGTTGGCTGACCTGGCTTCTCGAACATGCGGACAATGACGGGGATTATCAAGTGCATGTACTCTTCTGCACTCGAGCCAAAGACAAGAAAGGCGTGCAAGACTCGTTCGGATGGCAAGCGTCTAGGCGTGATGTCGTGGTCAAGTACACCAAGCATCAAAGGAAGCACGTTGGCTAGGTATATCTTGAACTCGCCCTCGAGAGACTGTGCAATCGACTCGATCAGCGCAAGCATGGTCGCCTGGTAAGGAGAGTTGTCTGCCCAAAAGTCTTGCACCGTTGCCAGGATTTCTGGCAAATAAGGTCTGATGTGCTGACGGACAATTTCCACCAGCTCGCTAAGGTTATTGAAGTACTTCTCGATGTTGCCTGCCGGTGAAGTACGGATGACGAGAAGAATACCGGGCACCACTAGGCCAAGGAAGTTGACACACTTCAGACGCATGGTTCTGTAGATACTCATGACAGCCTCAACAACAGCAGCGTGATGTTGCGCGAGTGTGGGCTCCTTCAGCAAGTCCAGAAGAGTGTTGATGACGATAGTCGGGTAGTATTCCTCGTTCGAGGGTGTGGTACCTTGCATGATCAGGCCAACATCAGTAACAGTCTGTGAATCTGTGACGAGATGGTTCTCGGAGGATTGCTCCATGACCTGATGTCTGTACGGATCCAGAGCACCAAGGATACCCATCAATCGAATTGTCTCTTTGCGCAGCTCGCCTGGTGGCTCATTTTTGACAACCTGTACCAAGATCGAAAGAAGCTCAGGGTGCTCTACGTAAGGATCGATCACGTAGCCGGAATTACTGGCAAGTTGTCCAAGCGTTCTCAAAGCCGCTCGCCTTTTTCCAGCTGAGCTCAAGTCTTGGAGACTCTCAATGATGACTTTCATCAATTCAGGAACATACTTGACCATTTCATCACCACCGACAGTAGCCAGATCACCTATTGCCTTCAAAGTGGCAGATGCCACATCAGGATTGGGGTCTTGAGCTTTCGGCAAGAGTACTGTGATCATGGGATCAACGTATGGCTTGATCAGTTTTGACGATGAGCCAACAAGATGGCTGATCAGACGTGCGCTCTCCTCTTTGTTTCTGACGTTATTTGAGTATTCGATCTCAGTTAACAACTGGATCAAAACTTTACGCAACGAAGGAAAGATGTAAGCTGGGTTGACAGCGGTCAGACGACCAATAATGGTCATCGCAGCTTCTCGGATACCAAAAATTTCGTCATTCAGTGCAAGGAAGAGCGTGCGAACGTTTTCAGCCTTTGCAAGATGACGGTCAAAGCGGGCGTCTAGTGAGGCCAGCACTGTTCTTCGAATCTCGGCCTCCGGATCAGCAACTCCAACAGTTAGGAGCTTCTCAATCACGTCGCTGACGACTTGTATCGAGTAATGGCTGGTCTGGTACACAATTGGGTCTCTAACAAACAATTGGCAACAAGTCAACGCGGCGGCTTTGCGGATCTCGGCGTCGTCGTCTTCCACGTAACGAATTGCGACGTCTCTAACGAACTCGTTGAGGACATGGCCAGAGAAGTCGAAACTGCCCAAAGTGTAGAGAGCCAGTGCTATCTGCTGCTCCTTGTGTTCGACGTGTTGAGGATCTTGTTGATCTCTGACTTCTCTAGTGAATATCCGGGGCAAGGGAGTGCTGTGGCTAGGGTGGCCTGGTAGAACAAAAGGCTTGCCGCACAGAGTGATGCTCAGCAAGTCAAGGAGTTTTTCCTGAATGATCGGCTTGACAGGGGGTATGTAGTGTGCCATGTCGACAAGTGCTTGTGATAGAGCATCGCTCAGACCACAGGCAAAGATTGGGTCGAGCAAAGCCTCCATGTACTTGCTCAGAGTCTGACCGACAGCAATCGAGATCATACTGATACACTTGAAGATCGGAGCTTCATCAGTGTTCTTGATGCGTGCCTTGACGCTAAGTGCTTCGCGGATATGGAGGAGAATGTTGTCCAGATAAGGAGCAATCTGACTGCCAACAGCATTTGCGACATTTCCGATGGCGATGAAAGACAGATTGCGATCTTTGGGAGATTTGAGAAGGCCTTGAAGATGTGACATGGATCGATGAATGTAGCCATTACAGAACTCCTTCGGGGCATATCTGGCCAAGATTGGAATAATGTAAACGACCTCGCGGCGAATGAGAGGATCGCGGTGTTCACGGTACGAAAGGATGCGCTCGCAAGCTTCCTTGTAGCGAGGACCGTGCATGAACATGCCTCCTTTCTGCAGCAGTTCTTTCAGAGCGAGCAGAGAACCATGGATGGCCTCGACCGTATTGTGTTGGAATCCTTTGTCTATCTCTTCATATGTTCTTGTCAACCATTTCTGGCGTGCCTGGGGGTCTCTGGCCATGAGAATCTCGAAACATTGGCTAATGGTGTTGGCGGCCGACTCGCGGATCATGACCTTGGGGTCGCGTAGGGCGACCCAAATGACCTCGAAAATGTCGGGTATCCATACGTGTAGAAGTGTGGGCGAGCTCTTCGCAAGTTCGTACAAGTTCAAGACGGCCGAGAACCTCCGGTTCTCGTTTCGTTCGATCTGAAGCCACTCGAGGGCGACCTTGACTTCGGCATCAACCAGTTCGGCAGTAAGAGTTCCTCCAGGCGAGACGAGATGACCAAGCGTCTTTGCAGCAACGACCATGGCAGCCGTGTCGTTGCCCGTCATGACCTTGCGTAGGACAGTATGGAAGCGCGTCGTCTTTTGAGCAGCATCGTCGCCCTTGAAGTCGATGAGTTGTGAAAGTGCGTAGAGACCGCCAGTTCGTTCGTGCGTGTCGGCTCCATTCTGAATGAGTTCGGCGATGCGTTTGTTGACCTCGACATAGTAAGGAGCGAATTGAGCGGCCGACAGTTCNNTGTGGCGGATGCAGGTCAGCCGGAGTGCTTCAGTCAGATGAATACGACGAGCCGTCTCACCTCTATGTGCGGCTTCGACCTCGTGTAGTAGGCTCTCGGCGGCGTGTAGTCGTTTCTCATCGCGCCTGGATGGCGTGAGTCAGCTGTATGATGGTATTGTCGAGTGGAGCAGGGTAGGGTACCTTGATTTGAGCTCTTGGACGGTGCGCTCGAGCGCATCGCGGTAGGCTTGAGCCATAGTCTTGCCTTACCGCGCTACTCATGCGCCACTGTTCATCTAGGTCTGGTTTCCTCGCCCTGTTGGTTCAGCAGTAGAATAGCTTGGGGTGTGATGCTGTTGCTTGGTATGCGTTCATTCGGTGCAAGCCCGACTGCTCCTTCCAAAACTGCGGGGGCACGTGGACTTGTCGATCCACCGCAACCTCTGACATCTTTCCCGGCCTCTTATATTCTATCTACGATCGCACATATATCCTCGAATCATGCTGGAATTATGCTTGACCGCCGTACTTGTCTCCTTGCTCGAAACGGTCGTTGTCTCTTACTCCTGACTTCCATCACTTATCGCTCGTCAAATACACAATGTCAACTCAACTCCGGCACTTGTCCATCATGATTATTCTCGGATGCAAAGGGAGCAGCTGCTCATGACCTACCATAAAACTCTTATTCAGAACCACTCGATGGCAACTGAGTTCAACATCACCAAGTAAATGGAGACCGATCATCTCAGAATTCTTGTTCTTGTAATTCTCGACCTTTTATCTTTCTTGGTTGACAAAGCAAAGAAACCATCCTTCCCACCAGTATTGTGGAATGGTATCAGTTCAGAGACGCGCTTGAGAAGAGAAAATTTGGAGGAAGGATAGACGAAATGTGCATATCGGCCACAGCACTCAGCTGGCAGTTCCTTTCTCTCTCCCTCTGCACACTTGGTAACCCTTGTACGTTTCCTCTTGAACGAAACAGGAAACGATTGATACAGTAAAAGAACGAAAGTAAAACATTTGGCGCGGTTGATTCCTCAATGGTATTTCCACTGATGGGCATGCTGGTCAGCATCCTCGGTACTAGTCCAACAACAATGAGAGGCAAAGAGAGAAAACAGAATGGGAAAGAGTCTGGTCAAGGCAGTCACTATCAGAACTCCTTTGCTGATGTGCGCCGACTCAGCTTGTGTGTATGAGACGCTGGGGTATTTAGTTACGTTGCTTCAGCGGCAAGAATGGGGAAAGTCCGGATGTCTTCTTCATGGAAAATGTACGAGATGTGCGCGGAAGATTGGGAATGGTCCCGGGGAGACGACCTCACAGCTCTTCATCCTCGTCGATGGCTTGAGCTGATGAGGGTGGTTGAGTAGGATGAGACTGAGGCATCGATGTGCTTGCAGAGAGAGGCGAAGCTCCAATTGCAGAAGGGTGGGTGGTGGGTGCAGAACTGGGCCCCGTGAGGCTGGGCTTGCCCAAAGGACTGGCGTCTACAGCTCCCAAGCTCGGACGTTGCTTCTTGAGAGGGCTCTCGGCGTATGCGTCCGAGGGCTCGGCAAGCAGTTTTTGGCTGGCCTTGTCACTAGGTGAGGTCGAATTGTCGGTGATGTGTGCCGCTGAAGCACCAATGTGGGGNNGGGATTTGCTTGGAGTAGGGTTGTTGAACTCGCCCGAGTGCTGACGCTTGAGCTGTAGAAAGGTTAGTCATCTAAGATAATATAGTGTAGGAAAGACAAGTACCTTGATGTGGCGCACGCCCTCAGCCATCTCTTCCTGGCGCTGGCGGTCTTCCTCAGTCAAGATCAAGGGATTGCCATTTTCATCTTTAACATCAGCATCGTCCATCTCGTCACGAGCACCTGGCTCTTCGTCTTCTTCGTCGCTGTCCATGGCATCGGCGTTCTTTGAGCCCTTGCGATTGGCACGAGCAGCAGGATCACGGTAGCTTGAGAAGCCTTTAGTGCCTTGATTCTTCAGGGGCCCAAGTTTCGAGAAATCAGTGCTACGCTTTCTCGTCACGGTCGAAGAGCTCTTGCGGCNTGGTGCGATGACGCCCATCTTCTCGAGTTGNNTTCTATACATGTGGATTAGCATTCGAAGAACTCAAGAGAGGGGACAAGGAAGAAACATACTGGGACTGCGGTAATAGAAAGTAAAGGTAGCAAAAGGACTATCCGGGGNGTCAATGCCGGTGACTGTTTGGGTGCTAATGCTCTTCGGATCAAGAGTCTTGGGCTTGTCAAGGCCAGTAGTATGGTCGACATCCTCATCTTCGGCTCCGTCGTTATTGGTGCCTTCATCATCGTGGACGTCGAATTGCGGCGAGTACTCTCCACGCTTAATCTCACCGGAAGCAAGGACGCGGAAGAGGACGATCTTAATCTGACCAGCAGCTTCGCTTTCAGGCATGTCGGAATCTGAATCAGAATCGGACATTTCGTCGTCTTGCATGATGGCCTCGGTCGGGGCGCCATTGTCTTCGCCATAACGCAGGACCGTGTTACGGTCGTAGCGGGGCTTGTCTTGGTCGTCCTCGTCATCACTGTCCTCTCTCTTGATCTCTCTCTTTCTTTCCTCGCGCTGGCGCATCTTCTCAAACTTCTTTCTGCGCTTGTCGATCAGAGCGGCTTTGGCTTCCTTATCGGTGCTCGTCAGATCTAGTCCGTTGAGCCAGCGTTCCAGACCAACTTCGCGGAAGAGGAACTCGCGCTCAGCAAGGCCACCTCCTTCGCTGTCAGGTATGCTGACCCATCTTGAGTTTACCCAAGTCTCTTCACCCTTGCGGAGTAGCGTGGCAACCTCCTCTTTTTGTCGGCCGTCGAAGTAGATGTATGCAGCAATGGTTTCGTTGGGTGATGAGGTGCGGGGCTGATAAGGCGGGATGAGGACTTGGGGTTTGCCAGTCTCGGGATCGATGGGTGGAGGCTCCTTTCTGGGCAGACCTCTAGTCATGCCAGCAGATTGAGGGCCAACATAGACGCCTTTGGGGTTGGGGTTGGTAGGTGTGGGGCGCGGAGTTGAGTAGGGGACCTTCAAGCCCTGTGTGAGGAGAGTGATGGAGACGGCAAAAGTCGACTGCTGCGGCTGGCCGGTGGTTGAGTTTGGCGGGATCGAAGGTGGAGGGACGGGGATGTAGGTGTTGATGCGGCCAAAACGCGACAGACTCTGGACACCATGCTCTGCGAGAGGGCCTTCGGGAGTGTGTATGCTCACGGCGATGCCTTTGAAACACGGCATCGTGGCAGTTTGGTTGGATGTGCAAGCGAATCAGTTATCTGTCGAGCAAAAGAACCATCCAAGGGCAGCGTGTGTGTGCGTGTCGAGTGGGTGCGTGTCTGGATCAAAAGTTGCTCCAAGGGGCGGGGTCGAGTGAAATGATGGTCGCCGTCGTCACAAACTCGCTGCGTCTTGTGACTGTCAGAAGCGACGACGAGGTGTAGATGCGTGGATAGGCACGGTCGGCTGCTGTAAACCGATATGCGCGAAGAAAAACACAGCCTTGTGTGGTTTGTATGCACCGCGATGACGAGCCGTCCAATGATTCTGCTGCTGCTCCGGACAATCAAGCTACCAACTTCGACCACGACTCCGATCCGCCAAGACCTGGAACTGCATCAAGTGGCAGTGACTGCCTTATTTTTGTCCCTCCCTTGATGAATATCTCATTTCATCTATCAAATCTTATTCTTCTTCATCTGACCTGTGTCCAAGTGTTTCTTCCCATATTGCAAGCTATGGTTTCACATTTTCTGCTTGTCCAATCTTATGCATCGCATCCATTTGTCTGTTTCAACCCACGTTCTTACGCGCGACGACGCGTATCGCGTCAAACTCTAAAAGCCGAGGCTTGACGTCGTTCTCTTCGATCTTTCACCTTCTTCACTCGACCATCCATGCCAGACATTATCTTTGGTCTCAGTCTTGTGAGATCTCAGAAATGAATACAGCAAGCAGAGAAAGAGGTTCATCAAGTCATCCATCTCGAAAACTTACGAGTCAGGGACTCAACTGTTGCCTAAGTATGGAGCTGTGCTGCCTGACCTGACCAGGAAACACTTGTTAAAATAATCTTCTTCTCTTGCTTTTGTCAGTTCACATCACTTCTATCATCTACGTCTAAAGAACAATGACCACATTCACGGCTCTCCGCATCTTCTGCCTTTGCCTTCTGTCGTCAACATTGCCGATTCTGGCTCATGCAAAAACAATCACAACAAGCTCAGCAAGAAGATACAATGCTCTACCCCAAATCTTATGTCTGGATTCTGGATACTGTGCACCCAAGACCACGTCAACACCCTCGCTCGACCTGGCGACCCACATCAAACTCGACATCACTGGCGAAGCATCCTTGACACCACAATTAGGAGGAGGGATGTTGGACAGAAATGTTGTGTTTGCTGTCAGGCTTTCCGATCAAGTAGACAATCCTTTCGCAAAGAAGGGCCGAGAACATCCTGTTCAATGGTGAAAACTATCCCTCTACGATCAAAGGACACGGGGTCATCAACCAATAATCTCCATCAAACCTTTAATACTATGTAAGGTTCGATCCATGTCGGGTTACAAGCATCGCTGACGACAAGGCAATAGACAACAAACCTTGTCACCGAGCAAGCTACACTCCCACCGAACAACAAGGACACGGACGCCAGTGCCAGTCAAGCAGCATAACGTAGGACTGAAAGAGAGGAGAAATTTTGATGCTTAGGACATGTGGGAAGGGGCTTCCAAAGAGCATGTGCTAGATCGTAGGGAACATGTGTTCGGCTTCAAAGAGTCGTTCCTCTCCCCGGTTGACAGATTGTGCTGTTAGTAAACTATAGAAATGCACAGTGGTTTGTAGATTCAGACGAGTACACATACAAGCAGTCTCAAATGATAGCTCTCCTTGGACAGAACTTGATCATAGAAGATATTGTGCATTTTCATGGCTACGTTTATAACGCTCTCTGGCGCTCGAAAACAAGCCACTCCTTGTAACTGTGTCTTTCCCCATGATGTCGTTGTTGAACTCCACGCTTCCCATAGAAAAAATCATATAGTTGAAATAAAAAAACCAAAGTCGGGGGTATCTTGTTGAAAATGAATGTCATGAGACCACAGCTGTTGAGTTTGCTGTTTGTTGTCTCTCAGTCAAGCAGTTCAGTGACCTGCAAACCACTTTTAAACCATCTTGCCATCATCCTTGTTGGTTTGATGTTGGTTGGTCTCTTGTTCCGAAATTGAGGCCATGGATGAACGGCTCTGGACATCCCAGTAATCGCCATCAATGACAATCTCGGAGCTGTCGCCGACGAGGAAGAGGTACCAGTATACGAAGGCTACAAAGACGCTGCCGCCGATTATGTTGCCGAGGGCGGCGGGGATCATGCTTTTCCAGATGTAGTAGCCGACGGTGATATCGGGGTGGTGTAGGAAGANTCTGTCATGGTCAGTAGACGCTTATAGGACGGTTTGCACGCGGAAGATGCGAGAAAAATAGGAAAAAGTTGAAAAAAGTTGGAAAAAAAAACTTACAGCCATGGGGATATAAAACATGTTGGCGACGACATGGTCCAGACCCAGCAATACGAAGGCAAACACAGGAGCCCAAATGGCCGTCACTTTGGAAAAGAACTCTCTGGCACAGCAGGCCAGGAAACATGCCAGGCAAACCAGCCAATTTGCACCGATAGCCTTCANAAAGATCTGATGCCACTCTGGAGTCACCGCCTTCGTGGTAGCGATAGTGAGCACTTCTTTGCGATAAGCAGGAGCCGACAAGACACCTCCATACCCAATGATGATGCAAGTGACAAAGAGACAGCCAGCAAGATTGCCAAAGAAGGTGAGTAACCAATGTCTCAACATCAGCAGAACAGAAGTACGGCGGTGAAGGGCAGCCAAGCTCGTGTACATGAAACTTCCAGTGCAGAGGTCTGCTCCAGTCATGACGATGACAACCAAACCGAAGGGNNGGAAGATTGAGGCTCCGAGCATTCTGACGACTCCAGGAGCATTTTCGTTCAGCCAGGCAGATGTATTGATGACAGAGTAACAGGCACCGCTGAAGGAAAGCAGACATCCAGCCATGAAACTGCTGATGATGGTCTTGTCGATACGCATGTGTGCCTTGTAGGCACCTGTTCGAGACGAAATCTCGATTGCTTCCTNTGGTGGTGTTAGAATGACTTGATATCAAGCAGAAGATGATCAAACACTTACTTTGGGTGTGTAAGCATTGTGAACCACCGGCAATGGCTGCTGTTGGCGTGGGATATCCATTGCTACCTCGGGCAGAGTTTGCGAAGGAAATGTAGGATGCATGATGCCGAGCGAAACGACCAGACCTTATATGTGCGCAAGAAACAAGACAACAGGAGATGGAGGACCAGGAGTGGAATATGCTCAAACAAGAGAAGTCGAACCCGGGTTTTTAAATATGCTCAATGCAAATGCTGACGGGTGTAGGGAGGATGAGAGTTTTTGAGTCAATGAGTTGAAAATCCTGATGCCTCCCATTCGTCGATCTTATCAGTATACCGCGGCACGACATTGATATTCCCGTAACAGGCGCCGCGAGGGCGCAGCGATGAACCTTGTGTAACCGCCAGAAAGCCCACCAATAAGTCGAGGCGAAGGGCTGAAACTTATTGTTGCCAAGCACAACGTGCTCGTGGAGGATCTGGATTTTAGGTTTCGTGAGATGAGGGGTAAGTACAGGTACCAATAGCAAAAGGATACATCCAAGGAGCAACGAGGCTGAATCTCACCGCCACATCTGCCAGCTGATCGAGCCAGCTGATGCTTGGGGTGCTTGACCAGGAGGCTCTTTGCTTGGCCATGTTGCTTGTCTTGACTTCCTTCGAGAGATGTTCCTGAGGTGTGCCAGACTGCGTCCATGAATCAGATGTAGTTGAAGGACAACCGAAAAGGAATATGCAGAGTCAAGTCCCTTCCCTCGCAAGGACCTCCAACCCCACAAAAGTCCTCCGATTCCGGGAACTCTGCATTCGAGACTCTACCGGGGCTAGATCGCCAGATCGTCCACACATATCCACGAAGCCATCCCGTGTGCTTGAGTTCTTACAAAGCAATCGAGCGCCGCCAACAGCAGCCCCCTACGCATAGCGGATGTCTTCCCTGGCCTCTCCGTGTACAAAAGTGTGTGACCTTTGGCTGCTGCAACACAAAGGCACTTTTGATCTGTAGAAAGACACAGTGTTGTCCAACATCGAAGGTATGGCCACAAGAAAGCTGATGAGATCCTGTCTCTCAGTGGATGCTACCCTGCTTCTCAAGAATATTGTGCGTCTCCATGGCTATACGTGTTACATGCTTTAGTACATGGAGGGGAAGGCTGAAGCAATCAAGCGCCGCCAACATCCCCCACGGACAGCGGATGTAATTCCTGACGACCCCGCTTACTCTTCCTGCCTACGAGAGCGGTTCGATAAACACCCGTTGGCTTGCATAGAGCTAAGGAAAACACCAAGTGACGCGTTGATCACAGGCAGTGACAGCACATGGCGAGTCCTACCTTTAGCATCACAGGCGAAGGTTGGCGATATCAAGCCACAAAGGTACACACGGCACTTGGTACAAGACACGGTAACCGAGCTGTCAATGGTCATACTCAGGACAATGATATTGGTTCATACTCTCACACGAGAAGAAGACGAAACGTGAGTGCTAAAGCTTGTTCGATCGAGTGAACCAAGTCGAACGTAGAAGGAAGAGTGAAAGATGTGAGAGAAGAAGTAGAACAACCTGAAAAGCCGTGGACAGCATCAATGCCTAGATCCATCGTCTGTCGTGTCCCTAAAGTCATAACGGCCTGGCACAAAATCACCTCCTAATCCTGCATAATGGGGTTGGACCGCGACCCAGATGCCACGCATGAGCGGTTCCTGTTCTTGCTCCTATGAAGACCCGGAAGTTGCCATGGCAGAGCCTAAACTCTGGAAGCTTGTACCTCTTCCTGTTGCTGTCGCACCTCCGAAGCCAGTGGCAGGTACTGAGTGACCAGGCACGGGACTACTAATCGGGCCCAGTGAGTGAGAATGTCTTCCGGTTCCAGGAGTACCGGCATCGGGCTCGAACTTGACTGCAAAGCCACCAGGCGTAGAAGGCTCGTGACGAGCATGCAAGAACCCACCACCGTTTTGGGCATCACCCTCAGTCTCGCAGATGGCTTCAATCTCCTTGATTGTGATTGGGCTATCGAGCATGACTCTAGAGCCTTCAATCTGGCGCAGGAGAGTTTCGACAGAGTGGTAGTTATCAGGTGTAGGTTCCCGAGCTGTCAGTGCCTTGCATGCGTTACATACAGCTATGCGAATTGACAAAGGGCGGTTGGGACCCGAGGGACGGTGACCCAACCCGCCGAAGGGCATGGATGACCAGCCGCTACTTGCATTGGGATTCCACGAAGAGCTGGGTGTAGAGAAGCCAGGCGGAGCACCGAACATCGAAGGTGATGTCCAACTACTGTTAGCACCAAAAATGTCCATGCGTGGTTGATTCTGTGAAAACACAGGCGACCCAAAGCCACGGGGTCCAGCGATGGCGCTAGCCCGACGACTCTCTGGCACTGAGGGCAGTGGCTCATCTGCATCACCAACCAGCGCACTACTACCAAGGCGCTTGCTCAAGTCATCCATATCAGAGTTGTTTGGCCTTATAGATGAGGGTCGCTGAATGGGAGTTGGGCGGGTGATGGGTGCAGGAGAGCTGATGGAGTCGAATGTGTTCTTGTCGGATGAGTGAGTACGAGAGTGCGAGGCAATACTGTGGCGTGTGGGTCCGAAACCAGGTGGAGCAGTGGGCGATCCGACTGGTGGCATCTGTTGCTGGAATCCAGGAGGGCTCTCGAGCGGGTAACCACGACCCTGTGCCATGACTCCAAGCCCAGTCATGCCAGGCGGAGGAGTGGGCATAGAATTGGCAGGTTGCATAGGCTGGAAGGGCCCACTGCCGAATGGTCCGTTAGAGAAACCGGGTAGTGAAGGACGATGATGCATCATGGGTCCATGAGGAGTACCAAAGCCAGGGAAACCAGTCATGCTGGTAGGGAAACCATTGAATCCATTGTTCTGATGTTGAGGGTACATGCTGGGTGGTGGCAGCTGGCTGGCGGGCGAGATGGGTTGGTGCTGCGCGAAAGGCTGCTGATTCTGCGGTTTCTGATAGATGGATCTGGGCATGGACTGGTTGAAAGCGTTTCCTGGAGAGATTGATTTGGTAGGAGCCATGGCGGGAGCCTGTTGCGACTTGGGTGAAGTAGCGTTTTGACTCTGGAAAGAGCTTTGGCGAGGCTGCGCTGGTGTAGAAGGCTTGGGCAAAGCTGGCGTGGCTACAGGGACATGTGGTGAAGACATGACTGATGAAGCCTGCTTGGAAAGTAGACCTGGAGGTACAGCAACCATGCCGGCTTGCGAAGGACGCTTGACCATCTGCGGTGTTTGCTGATTTCTGGCTTCTCGATCGACTCTCGCCTTTGCGTCTCGTTCCTTTCGTTCGCGCTCTGCTTGGGCCTTCTTCTCCTTGACATCCTTCTCGCGCGCCTCTCGTTCTTCGCGTTCTTTCTGGCGGGCTTCTTCCTTTTGCTTCTTCTCGAGCGCCTTTTGCTCGCGGAGTTTACGTTCGGCTTCCTGCTGTCGCTCGCGTTCCTCTTGTTGGCGTTTTAAGCGGTCGGCCTCCTTGCGTTGTCGTTCTTCCTCCTGAGCCTTGCGTTCGGCCTCTTTCTTCCTGCGTTGTTCTTCCCTCCTCTGCTTTGCTTCCTCTTGCTTCGCTTGCTCGATGGCTTTTGCAGCGGCTTCTTCGGCTGCCTTTTCGGCATCCTTTCTAGCCTTCTCCTCGGCCTTTGCTTGCTTCTGAGCCTGTTTCTTGTTCTTCTTCTTCTCAGCGTCCCTAGCCTTCTTGGCTTCACGTTCCTCCTTCTTCTTGTCTTCGTCTTCCAGTTCTTCCAGTAGTTTCTGTTGACGCTCGGCAGCGACCTTTTCTCGGTAGGCGGTCAGCACGCGTTGTTCGAACATGCGGGCGGCGAAGATTTGGAACATGCGACGGCCCTCTTCCATGCGTTGCTCCTCGGTCATGCCGCCCTGTACCTTGTCAGTGACGCACGTGACCACTTCCCAAGAGTTATCCCGTGTTACCGTCTCGTCCTCTTCCTCTTCATCCTGGCTGTCCTCGTCGTACTCCTCTTCGTCATATTCCTCATCATCATACTCTTCGTCGTCGAGCGGCGGCTCATGTCCGTTGGATGTGTAAGTATGCGAGGGTTGTGCCGAGTTGTATTCTGCTTCTTGTTCACGCTGCATCCTGCGCTCGGCCAGTTGTTCCATCATTTCGATAAACTTCTTGCCGTCGTTCTTGAGCAGATCATCGGCTACAGTTAGAATGCCACCTGAAATCACTTCAGCCATTTGGAGATAGCAAACTAGCGGCAGAGCAGGCCTACCTTTGACTGTCAGACTGTTACCAAAGTTGAAGAAGTCGTTGCCTATGCCTCGCGGTATATCGTCCTCGGGTTCGTCCTCCTCGTCGCTGTACAAGTCGTCTTCCTCGTCGCTGTATTCCTCTTCCTCCTCTTCACTCATACCTTGACTATCGGCTTCGTTGCCCTCGTCTTCTTGGTCGTCGTCTTCGTCGTTCATGATTTCTTGGACTGGACTCGTTCGGTGATGGGGTTGTTGATGATGAGTGCTTAGCGGTAACGGTACGGCGGAGGAAGGGTGGAGATGTGGGGGTGGTAAACTGCGCGGAGGTGGTAGCATGCCGTGTCCTGGTTCGCCGCCTTGGTGATGGGCGTACTGTTCAAGTTCGTCGTAGTATGCATCATAAAGCACCTCTAGCTCCTCCTCGATGGCGATGCGCTTACGACCACACACTGTACAGGAGCATGAGTGTTTCTGTTGTTCCTTCATCTTACGCAGGACAGCCTCCTTCTCAATCTTGAGCAAGGATTTGCGCTCTTCCTCACTGAGTGTCAGCCAGAATTGCTTGATGCGCTCGCGCTCTTCTTGGGTCGATGTGTTCCAGATGCGGTCTTGTCTCGAAGAGCGCTGGCCGGATCTCAAGGCCCCAGTCGACATGGGTAAAGAATTCGGTATAGGGGATTGGTGCATAGCAGGGCGCAAATGCTCGGGATAGGGCGAGTGGTGAGAGCTGCCACGCTTCTTCTTCTTGTTGCGCTTTTTGCGCGAAGGTTCCACTGAGTCGTCATTACTTGGATATGAGTGTTGGCCGTTGGGCAGCGGTGGTCGCGCCGAGTAGCTGACGTGCACATCGTCCTCGTCCTCGTCCGACATGGCCTCTGGCAGCGACGGAGGTTGGCCGAGGTGGGAAAGGTTGTCGGAGAAAGCTTCATCGGAGCCATGGTTGAGCTTTGCCTGCTGCTTTGCCCTCCTCTTCTGCTTCTTGCGATTTCCAGTCGTGAGAGGATGAGATTGGTCATGGGTCGGGGATTGACCGTTGGAGACATAGGTCTGCGCCATGTTACGGGCGAGGTGGGAGCCAGAGCTTGCAACAAGCGCTCCGGCAGATGTAGCGACTGTGCAAGGCTTGGTGGGTGAAGGTGCTATGTCAGTGTGTAGTGGAGATCGGCGTTGGCAGTGGGTGGGCTGGCGGGGGTCGGGTCAAGGCCGCGCGCTTGGTGGACAGAAGGCGCGCAAACGGGTCGTGGATTTCAAGGCGAACGCAACGAGTTAACGAGCATCCGGCGATCAAGAGTGAAAGAGTTTTGCGATTATCTGCCAGACGTACGTCTATCTCTAAAGAGCCTATTGCTACCCTATCCACCCGCTGTCAGTCTTGTCCGACACCCTTTCGGCAGTAACCGGCCAAGTAGCCCTTGCTTGACCTGATTGGTCACACTTTCTGGAAGGAGCGGCTGGTTATTAACGCCCACAGTGACATAGACCTTGCTCTGATGCGACATCATGTTAGTATATATCGTGAAAGAGGATTTTTGACTAACAGTCACCAAGATGTTCACATGGATAGGCGGTCGTGTTTTCAGAAACGCTAGAATCTTCTCACATTTAGAGTCATGCCTGCTGCCCGTTGTTCACCTTGCATGCATGCTTCGGAGCGACTGTGAGCGCCGTTACCAACATCTCCATGTGCCAAGGCGGTGAGAGGCAGCCACAGAGCAGCTCCTTCCTCTGTTATGCCCCCACGGACTCGTCTGTTCCGCCTGAATGCCGAGCTTCCCAATGTCGTCTATCTGGAGTCTTCTAGCCCTGTCGTGATTCCTTTTCCAAACACTTCCAACATTTCGCGTTCGCAGACTAGTTCTTGTGTGACATCCTGTCAAAACCTTGTAGTTTTGCGCTTGAGGCGTAATCAAGACTGCATCCTGAAACGCGGAAGCACAGCCCACTCTGTAACTCTTGTCGACTCCCCAATCTCTCAATCTCTCTTTTGCTCATCAACCCGACCCGGTCTGACTGCAATTCTTCCTCCGCCTCACCTACATCCTCGCCTTAGCGTTTTGATCCAGTCCGACCTCCCATCCATCAATCAATTTACGACCCGACGTCCGCGTCATCACCTCTGCATTCCCCGACTTTCCCGTATCTAAGCGTATACTCAGCCAGTCACTCCACTCGACTGTTGTCCGACCGCTTCTCTCGAACCTCGACGTGTCTCTGTCCCAACCGGTTGTCGCACCGTATTCCGTCACCTCCGTCGGACTGTCAAGGAGCAAGTCTGCCAAAATGCCTCAACAAGAAGAAGGTGTTATGAGAAGGTGTGTTTTATACCCGGTCCACAATCGCGAAGACTTGTTCTCGCATTTTCAAGTCTCGTTCCCCTAGTGCTTTCTCCACGGCGATGCGCCATATCAGCTATACGGACATGTCAGCCATTGGACTCGACCAGGCATCGAACCGATGGACTGGTGAAAGACTGTTTCGATATCTTTTTGTACCTCTTTCCGTGAGATGCTGTTCTCGCTGCTTCGCCATGACAGAAAGTAGAGCGGTTTTGATCAGGAATGGCTGGCGCATGCGTGATACCCTCGAATCGTCCCGAGCTGACTGTCATTCTCCACCAGGAAGCTTGTCATCATCGGCGATGGTGCTTGCGGAAAGACTAGTTTGTTGAGTGTGTTCACGCTTGGTTACTTTCCGACTGTATGTAATGACAGATCTTTTTGACCCATCATTTGCTAACTATCTTGTAGNCGATACGTACGAACTTGGTCGGCCAGTGTTGTATGCCGCTTTTCTAACATCCTCTAGGTCCCTACTGTATTCGAAAACTACGTAACCGATTGTCGTGTAGACGGCAAGTCCGTACAACTAGCGCTCTGGGATACCGCTGGACAAGAGGATTATGAACGTCTGCGACCATTGGCTTACTCACAGGCCCACGTCATCTTGATAGGCTTCTCTGTCGATACACCGGACTCTCTCGAAAACGTCAAGCACAAGTGGGCTGACGAAGCTACGGAGCGATGCCCTGGCGTTCCTATCATTCTGGTTGGGCTAAAGAAGGATCTCCGCGATGACCCCGTGGCTCAGGAGGAAATGCGCAAAAGAAGTCAAAAGTTCATCACCACCAAGGCCGGCGAGGACATGAAGGAACTCATTGGAGCACGAAAATATCTGGAATGCAGCAGTTTGACAGGCGACGGCGTCGATGATGTATTCGAGGCTGCAACCCGAGCTGCTCTACTTGCGGTTGACAANAAGGATCGCGCAGGCTGCTGTGTCATCCTTTAGTCGTTTTACGCGAACCCACGGCCTTCATCTTTCCTATTCTACGACCAGCATTGGGATGGCGTTTTCTGTTTGCGGGGCACAAGCGGATTGTCAAGTGGTACCAGAGCCGGACCTCTATTGTTTCTTTTTGTAGCTGTTTGCTTTTCTTTTTCGTTATGGGCGTGGTGTTGAAAAAGCCGGATTGATTCTCTTCCTTTGTTGAAGTCGTGCTGATGTTGTTTTTCGGGGATGTGTTTAGAGGCGGCAATGAGGGTATGTTCTGACCCGAGATCCGCTCATTTTGATACCACCATTTTTCCTTTAGTATATTCTCTGTTGCTACCTTAGATGTCCCATCCGGCCTGCCACTTTAGGTCGGCCCCACAGTCCAGACAATGAATTGCTTGTCATCGCATGTGTTGCGCAGGGCTTCTCCTTCTGCTCAGGATTTGGTTTGAACATTTGATTGATTGTACATGAAATATGGTGATGTAGTTGTCAGATGTTTTGATTCCCCAGAGAATACCGGACCATAAAAGATCAACGCCAGAGTATGATACAAGATAATAGCACAGAACATGACTCGAATGACATCTACCTCGTCCAGCCGTGGTTCCATCCATCGGTGCTCGGGCTGTCGGTCTGAATGCGGGCGTACTCGATGGGTACACCACCCCAGATGTCATTCTTCATCATTGCGATTCTGTACAACCTTCCGACGTTCTTTCCTTGTGCGGCAGCCTCTCCTTCTTTGACAATATTGCCGGTCGAGTCCATGAGACGCAGGGCCTCGCATGCATCTCTCATGCTCTGGTATTGGCGTTCGAGGTCGCGCTCGTGCTGTGTGCGCTGCTGGGCCTTGTAGATCTGCCATGCGCGGTGGATGGTCCAGTGTCTGAGGTAGCGATCGCGTGAGAATCTGAGGGGTCGGGGTGTGATGGGGTGTGAGAGGAAGTAGCGGATCAATTCNNTTTTTGAATGCGGTCAGTACAGTGTCTTTGGTGAGGTGATGGGGCAAGTGAACTCACGAATGCGAGCATCCTTCTTGGGGCCACCGCGATTCCTTTTTTGAGGGACGGGTGTACTGCTGAATGATCTGGATTGTTGGAGAGCGCGGAGGATGGTGCTGGGCTGAGATGTAGCAGAGGAGGCGGTGGTTTGCGGAGCGACGCTGCGAAGGCAGCGGAGGGAGAAGAGGCTGTTCATGCCGCGGAGTATTCGACGTAGGTAGTCGGAATGTCTGGATATATGCAGTTTGATTCAGAGACGGCGTTAGGGAGCTGCAGAGCGTCTTGGGCTGGTATAGTTGGAATTGTTAGAATTGGAAACCGAAGTCTGATGCTTGGCGTCTCTGCGGAGCGGCCCTGAACGGCAGCTGCAGCTCCGCAGTCGATCTTTCCCGCATCGGGCTGCTTTGGGTTCCATACGGGTTTCCATGTCTAATAATATTGCACCATCGAGCTTCCACCGTGGCTGCCTTCTCTGCTTGATCCCTTGACACATTGCATCAACCGTCAAACACTCGACCCATCTTTGCAATGAGCCACGATCAAGCTGTCAAGGAGGCTTCGGCCAAGCACACCACTCCCGCCGAGTTGGTGGGCAAGTTCCAGTATGGTACTGCCGGTGTAAGATGATGCTGAGCCGCCGTGATGCTGTATACACAATGCTGACCATACTGCCAGTTCCGTATGAAGGCGTATGTCCCTCTCCTGTCTTTTCCTTCGTATCTTCACTCACCATCTTCAGCNAAGATCCTCGACTCGGTCGTCTACCGTGTTGGACTCCTGGCTTCGTTGCGCTCGCGCAAGCTCAATGGCCAGACCATTGGTGTCATGATCACCGCCAGTCACAACCCTCCTGAGGACAATGGCGTCAAGCTTGTCGATCCCATGGTACACTCTTCCTCAATCACTCCATCGTTGGGACCATGTCTGACTGCTCATCTANNGGGTGAGATGCTCGAGGCTTCATGGGAAAAGTACGCTACCCAACTCGCCAACGCCGAGTCCGATGACCACCTCGTCCAAGTCTACAACGAACTCGTCAAGACACTCAAGGTCAACCTCGATGCCCCCGCCAGAGTCATCTTCGCCCGCGACACCCGCGCTTCGGGTTCCCGTCTGGTCGAATGCCTCAACGACGCCCTGACTGCCACCAAGGCTGAGGTCACCGACTATCGAATCCTCACCACTCCCCAACTCCACTACCTCGTTCGTTGCGTCAACACAAAGGGTACTCAGGACGAGTACGGTGAGGTCAGCGAGAAGGGCTATTACGAGAAGTTGGCTGCTGCTTTCAAGCAAGCCATGGAACACACAAAGGCCCAGGGCCACTTGACTGTTGATTGCGCGAACGGTGTTGGAGGTCCCAAGCTGCGCGAATTGCTCAAGTATCTACCATCTCTTGCTGATGGTGGTCTCGATGTAAAGGTCGTCAACGACGACGTCCACAAGCCCGAGAGCCTGAACCACCAGGTGAGTGCTTCTGAGCCTAGTACTATCCAACAGCACTAATCAAGACAGTGTGGTGCCGACTTTGTCAAGACCAACCAGCGCGCTCCTCCTTCATCCAAGGCTGGCCCTGGAGATCGCTGTTGCTCGCTGGATGGTGATGCTGACCGCATTGTCTTCTACTTCCAAGACGAGAAGAACGTCTTTAGACTTCTGGACGGCGACCGTATCGCTACTCTTGCCGCCTCTTTTATCGCCGAGCTTGCTCGCCAATCTGGCCTGATGGACAAGCTTACTGTCGGCGTCGTACAGACCGCATATGCTAACGGTGCCTCGACAACATATATCCAGAAGAACCTGGGTCTACAAATAGTCTGCACCCCTACCGGTGTTAAGCACTTGCACCACGCTGCCACTCGTTTCGATGTCGGTGTCTACTTCGAGGCCAATGGACACGGCACCGTCGTCTTTTCTCCCTCTGCCCTCAAGGCCATCCACACTCACCAGCCTCAATCACCTGCTCAGGCTGATGCTCTCACCACGCTCATGGCTTTGACCGATCTCATCAACCAGACTGTTGGTGATGCGCTATCTGACCTTTTGCTTGTTGAAGTCATCCTCGCACACAAGGGTTTCAGCTGCGCCGAGTGGCTGCAGACCTACACCGACCTGCCCAACCGTCTCGTCCGTGTCGAAGTCGCCGACCGTAACCTTTTCACCACTGTCGAAGGCACTGCCGAGCGTCAACTCGCAACACCGGCTGGCGCACAGAAGGATGTTGAGAAGGTTGTCGCCAAGTACAAGGATGGTAGAAGTTTTGCTCGTGCTTCTGGTACTGAAGACGCTGTCCGTGTCTACGCCGAAGCAAGCACACGTGCTGAAGCAGAAGATCTCGCCGCTGCTGTTGCTCAGATTGTGAGAAAGTACGGTGCCAAATAAGTGGTCGCTCTTCTCTGAGACTGAGCAAGGAATTAATGAAAAAGGGCGAAAAATGCATGCATTGGATAAGGGGTATCTCTGGCGTTGTTTGATTGTCTTGTTTTTCTCTAGAGCACTTTTTATCTCTATATGACTCAAATAGAGAATGACATATCATCTTCGTATGCTGTGGTTACTCATATGGATGGGTTTCGCGAGACACAACACACTCGGATAATATCCAGTCTATAGTGAGCGCATCTGCTTGACTTGAGATTCACATGAGCAATACCAAACTTCGAGGCAACCACCCACAACGTAGGTAGCTTGTGTTTATTCTCGAGAAACATTCAGCGCTCATTGTGTTTAGAATACACAATACAAGTAGCTCAGGACTCATGGGTATCGGATATGGGCGAGAATTATGGGCAGGAATATAGAATCAGGGTGCCACCTTCGGCGTGATTAGTAAGCCACGCAGCTATTCTCACCGACTGCTTCCAATCACGCACTTTCCGTGACTCGTTTGCACCAGAGCACACAATGTCGAGTACTCTGCTAGACCAAGCATGATATATAGCATGACGCATGTGAGTCTTCCCAGATTCTGATTTGCGTGCAATGCGAAGACCGTTTTGTCCCACGATGCACACGAAGACGAAGGATCGCAACGACGCCGCCGGACGATAGAAAAGCCCGAAGGCTTTTGATTTTGGCTGCAGCCTATGGAACTTTGTAAGTACCGAGCACAGCAGGTTTATAAAACGACGAGGTCTCTCCCCTTGAGAATTGAGGTATAGTACTTTTCTCTCTTCTGGATACCTTTTAAGCACTTCCTCTCTGCACACACGCATAAACCACGACCTTTTGCTCATGAACGCTTTGAGGACGACAAACAATGGCGACATCAACATCACCCAATGTCCTCATCTCAGGCTTTGGCATCGCAAGCAGTGTTTTTGCATCCACACTCCTTCGCGCTTATCCTCACGCCACCATCACGATAATCGAACGCGACCCTTCCATGCGACTCACCGGCGCCAGCGTCGACATCCGCAGCTCCGCCGTCGACATTATAAAATGGATGAATCTAGAACAGGACATTCGCGCCAAAACCACAAAAGAAGAAGGCGTGGAGTTTGTTGACGAGTCTGGAAAGTCGTTTGCTACTCTGCTGGCCACGGGGAACGATCAAGTGCAAACCATGACTTCCGAGTACGAGATTTTCAGGGGTGATTTGGCGAGGATCTTCTACAAGGAGATTGAGGGCAGAGTGGAGGTGGTGTTTGATGAGAGTGTGCAGAGTTATGAGCAACTCGAGGATAAAGTGGTTGTTCACTTTGCCAATGGCAAGGCTTCGCAGTCGTATGATTTGCTGGTTGCCGCTGATGGATTGGGGTCGAGGATTCGAGGTATGATGTTGGGCACTTCACCTCAACAACACATTCACGACGAAGGCGTTTATGCCTCCTTCTTCGTCATTGANAAAGACTTGCTCAATGGCTCCAAACTGGCAAAATGGTACAACACCACTGGCGGCCGCGCCATCTTCCTTCGTCCAGATCCAGACCCCAAAGGCCGCACCAGAGGCCACTTTATGAACTCGGCATGGCCCTCTGACGTCTCCGCCCGCAACAAAATCAACACTGCACTAAAACAAGGCAGAGAGAGTTACACCAAACTCGTCGAAGAAACTTTTGCAGACGTCGGCTTCCACCAAACGAAAGAAATTCTCGCAGCCATGCGCTCAACACCAGATTTCTACTGCTCGAAATTCGCTCAGGTGCGCAGCCCTCGCATACAAGATGGCCGTATAGTCCTCCTCGGTGACGCCGGCTACGCAACNCCCGGCATAGGCACCTCTCTCGCCATCATGGGCGCCCACATCCTCGCCGGCGAATTACTTACCCACAAGCTCGACATTGCTGCCGCGAGCAAAGCATATGAGAACCTCATGTTGCCATTTGCGCATGCCCAACAGAGCAGCATTGGCGACTATGCGATGCAAGTGTTGAATCCGCAGAGTGCTTTGGGGTTGTGGATTAGAAACACGGTCTTGTGGGCTGTTACTGCGGTGGGGATTGACAAGGTTGCTGTGTGGATTGCTGGCAAGTTGGGAGTGGCAGAGCCGAAAATCAAGATGCCTGTTTATGCTTGGCCGGAGGTGAAGGCTTGAGGGGGTAAATATGGATGCAAGAAAAGAGGTGGTCTTATGATGAGATGATCATGAGATGAGTAGTAATGAAAAAATGGCAACTAGATGGAAATGTATGTTTAATGAATTAATATGGATATTTCCACGATTTTCCAAGCTGTCTACTTTTTAATGTTTCTTCTTTGTGTCATCAAGCATCAAGAGTTGGAGGCACTTCTATCTCGTCTTCTCCTTTGTCAGCAAGCTTATCAGAGAAGTCCCAGTAAACTTGTCAACATGGAAGCAATGATGTAGGAAGTCATCATACTATCGAGATCTGTAGAGTGACCAGAGAGAGAGAGAGCACTGTTTCTACGCTCTGATGGTCAAGTGTGGGTAACTCGAGGACAGATACCAGAGTGAAAAAGGGCCAGAAGCTGCTTCTTTTCCATAGCGTGAGTGAAAAGGTAGCTTCAAAGAACTCGTCTCCAACAAGTGCTTGTCCTCTATACAACATCAAAAAAACCCCCAGCAATACCCAAGAAACATGGGGAAGAAAACTATGTACAACAAAACAACCAGATTGTATAAACAAACATTTCGCCATGATGAAGAAATGGAACAAGAAATAAGAAGGGTGCAAAGAAAAGAGACAAAACTTTCTCTCAAACCTCTGGCACCATGATTTCATAAAACAGCAGGTAGACTTCCCGCTGCATGCCCAAAACATCGCTAGTCTTGGACTCTTTGATCTTGTCATCACTAATCCTCCACCATCTATTATGTTGATTTCTCTGTTTGCGTTTCAATCTGCTCAAATCAAGGCTCTTGCCTGCTTTGGAGGATGTGCGTGNTGGTTTGTTGGCATGTGGGCTCAGCAGTCGGTTTTGAGGGACTGTGAGTTTGTTGCGGCAAGGAAGTTTCGGCACTGCTACTACTGCTGACTGTGCTCTTCTCGTCATTGGCAGGGTCTGCGGTCTTTGAACTTTGACGGTGGCGGAGGGAGAAGCGGTTTTTGATCGATGAGGAGCGGGAAGATGTGCTGTTGCCACTGCTGGAGGGGGAGTGTGTGAGGCCTGGAGTGGGCTCGAGCATTGGACTGGGCATGCCGCTTGCTCNNGAGGTGTTCCTTGAGCAGAGTACATTCCTTGTGTGCCCATGCTCAGTTTTGCACTAAACGGTTCGGCGAGGTATTGTCGTCGGAAACTCTCATAGTGACCGCTATTATGGCCTCCCTTGTGCGTGACCACACCCAGTAGACGGTAAGAATGTTGATCTAACAGGCCACCCAAAGGTAGTGTCTCCGGGAAACTGACTTTGGCCATATTCTTGCTGCTGCTGGAATTAGGATCCCAGACACTTCGCGACAAATGGATGGCGAGAACTTTAGGAAAGCTGCTGATGCGCATGTGGCGTGAGATGCGTCGTTTCGGGGCTAGAGATGGGTCAGGCAATCTGATGTTCTTGGGCAGAGCCTCCGGATCCGTAGCGAGCGCCTTTTCGATGGCAGAGAGTTCGTGAGCAAGGAGATTGCGCGTTTCTTCATCAGTGGCGCGTGATAATTCTTTGTTTTTGACTTGAGTGGCATGTTCCAGACGGCACCTGTCGCATTTGTAGTCGTCAATGTGTTCGACTTTCAGCATTCCATCAAAACATGCATTCAGCGTGGTTGAAGAATGATGGGGGACGTTGAGGGTGAGAGTGACGAAACTGGATACTGAAGGTTTGGGCTTGAAATGGCAGGTCATGCATTCAATCTGGGCCTCGATCTTTCCTTCGAGAGGGAAACCTGGATCGTCTTGCAAGTCATCGTCTTCAGCGTGTGGTGGCTGCTGGACGCTCTGACGGATTTGCTCAATCTCTGACTTTGCTTGAAGACCACGAGCAGACTCTATGGGTCGAAGCGCGTCTGGTCGTCGCTTGTGTGCATCCTCTTTCGCGTCGTCTTCAGGCTCGGGCATCTTGAGAGTAGTGGTACTGGGGCTCTTTAGCGATTTGGCCTTTCTCCTGGCATTTCTTCCGGCATTGTATTCTTCGCTCAGCCTCTCGGCCACGATTTGCAGAAATTCTTGAGCGTCTTGTTGCTGTCGACTGATGCGTGTTCTGAAGGCGGTTTCTATGACACCGACGAACGAACGGGCCGAAATGGTCTTCTTGTAGATGGGTCGCTCGTTAAGCGCATCCAGAATGTCCTTGAGTCCGGCCGTGACAAGACCCTGCTGTAAACCCAAGACCTTCCAGCTCGGCTCCTTTGTCTCGTTCATCTTGACGATATCCTTGCTCTCATTGGGCGAGATTTCGTCTTCCAATTGCTCGACGATCGAGTATATTTCTTTCCCGTCCAGCTTTCGTCGGTGTAGTTCTCGGATCAGGTAGATGCGCAGTTCGGGGAGACCGGCCATGGTCTGTAAGACGGAATTGATGAAGCAGTCATTGGCCGGGTTGACGAGGCCAACGACACCTCTCTTGCGGGTGGACCGCGAGGATTGCGAGGCCTCATCGTCGAGCATGAAGGTGGGACCGAAAACATAGACGAGGGTGATGGCTGCCAGCGATGCGCCGGCGGCGTAGGTCGCAATGGTGAGGGGCTTGTCGGGCATGTTGGGATTCTTCATGCAATGTGTATGCCTGAATGCTGATGGTGATGCTGTGTGGGGGAAGGAATGGACGCTCTGAGAGTAGGGCTTGGTGGATGGTCGAGTCAGGTTCGGTTCATATCATGTCATGCTGGTGCGTGAAGAAGTCTAGCGCCATGGTCTAGGCAAGAGGGAGAGGGAGCAAGGAAAGTCGCTTCCATCAGGGCCAAGTGCTCCGGGCGGATAAAAAGGCAGACCGAGAGACGCCTTGGACCCGCGTTTTGGCACATCGTGTGGGGAGAAGAGGGTGCTTGGTGCATGTCCCGCTGCTCGTGCGTGCGTTTGCCAGTGCGTTTCGCGTGCGTCCCATGCCCTGCTGTCATTGCCGTCCCTCGCCGGCCACCGGCTACTTGTCCTTCCGCTCTCTATCTAGCGCCTCTTCCATCACGCTCAACAACTCCTTTGACATGTTCATCGGAACTGGATTGTCATCTGTCTAATAGTAAGCTATGCAGTCTTGACACAGATCCACCTGGTACGCGCTCTACTCCCAGATCAGCACCTCTTTCACAATCAGCCATCGTGATGACCAAGTAAAAATATGTTTCAAGACGAGACGGAGATTCACTATGAATGACAACTGCTTCCAATCCTGATGTTGGCTTCTTGCTCGCAACCACTTTTATTGATCTTCTGTCAAGTCTTTGGCTGACTATGTCTGAGAGCAGCAACGAGGCATATCAGGACGACCCTCATGTTTGTAGCAAACCGCCTCGACTCCCATAGCTCATTAAACAATACAACCTTATCATGCCCTAAACTCTTCCAACTTCTTCCTTTGTCTCCCCTGCTCATCAAAATTGCTGTCCTCCAACCATCCCTCAAAAGCCTTCCTTCTGCCCTCCCACTCAGTATCCAACATGGAAAACCAAGTCGTATCTCTGTTCCTTCCATGCTTGTCAATCAACGCCTGTCTAAAAGTTCCTTCCTCCACAAACCCATATCTGGCCGCTGCCCTCCTGCTCGGTGCATTCAAGCTGTGGCACTTCCACTCGTATCTGCGGTACCCCATGTCGAACGCATACTTGGCCATCAAATACATGGCTTCAGTCGCTGCCACAGACTTTTGCAGTGCGGATGAGAACATCAAGTGTCCAACCTCGATGACGCGGTTTTTGGGCTCGATGCGGAGGTACGAGCACCAGCCCACTGCTTGCTTTTTGTTGCCGGCGTGCTTGAGGATGGTGTAGAAGGTTGGGTCTGTGGAGGCTGCTTTGTTGACCATATCGTCGTGGAGAGCTGAGATGGTGGGAGGACAGGGGTCGTAGGGCATGTAGTCCCAAAGTCGTTCATTGGCGGTACCTCCGATGAGCGGGAAAAGCTCTCCGGCGTATTTTGGTGATAGAGGTTCCAGAGTAACGTATTTGCCTTGCATTGTAATCTCCTTTGAAGGCCATGGTGCTGGACTCGTGTTGGCGACTATCTCGCCCAGAGGGCGTTCGGGTGTGTTGCTCATGCTTTGCTTTGAATTGAATCGATCTGTAACGAATAGGCAAGCAAGTATAGGAACCTTCTCTGGTCTGCTGATTTTTTATATACGTGTTCAATTGTTCTTGTGAGTCAGATGTTCTGATACGAAGCACGCTCCTTCCCTTTTGATTACCCTAATTGCGCCATTGGCCAACTTGGGCATGTACACGCGAACAGCCTAAGCTTGTCGTAGCGCTTTGTGCCCCTATCGATTTTTTTGGTCCAGAGAACAGGTAACAAAACATATTGCGATGTAGCCATGGCTGAAGAAGAAAGAAACTCGTCGTGCTGGCATGGAGTTGTCTTTAAGCTTTCCACATTCGTTCTCTTGGAAGCTCCGCCAGCATGAAGGAAATCAAATCATAACATACAGTTTTTTTGATCATTCATTTGCAGTTCGACAAAGCATACTCGATCATGCCACCACAGCTCTACAGACGACTCTGTGTCTGTCCAGAAGTCTTGCTGTTTACAATGGTATTGGCCGCCTCAGCATAATCACAAACATCAGAAGAATCTTTAGCGATCTTCCTCCACCTGATCTTGCCTTCACCGTCGATTGCGAACCNCCCACTATTCTGCCATCTGTATGCTCCTATACCCGTAGGTCTCATATCAATGCCATCCGACTCTTTCAGCGACTTCAAGGCTCCCATGATATCGCCATTGACCATGCCGGTCCAACCTAGTGACCCAACACCCCATGCTGCATAGCTCTTGCGTTCGGGATCTGTGACGAGGGTATAGCGATTCGAGTCTGGGAATGCTTTGTTGCCACTACAATACAGTGAGTCCACAAGCTCCCGGAAAGCTATTCATCACCACAGCGTCTCCAGAAGCACTTACCCAACATCTTCAAACCATTGGTTTGTGGTGGCTTGGTCGCTGTGTTGTACAATTACCACATGCAGCTTCTCGTGCTTGCGACTCTCGGCTCCTAGCAATTGTATCTCTTTCTCTGCGAATGGACAGCCGCAGTGCCGCACGAAGGCCACGAGGGTAGGTGTGCCATTACCGCGTCTCAGGTCTACCGAGCCAACTGGTGCTGGAGCCGCATCGCCAATGTTCGGCAGTGAAGCGACCGATGGCGACGCCTGTGGGAGGATCGATTTGATGGCGGGGATGTACGAGGCTAGGTAGCTTGCCATGATTGCAATGTCTTGTGCCTTTCTGTGGGTCGCGTTTCCTTGCAGCAAGATGATGTCGCGATGCAACAATCGTTCTCTTTGTTTGCTTTGTCTCTCGAAGTGGATTTGACGAGAAGATGTTTGCTTCTTGGATGGTGACGAAGGGACCGAGAGTGATCGTGACCCCACCTTTGATTTGAAATGCTGTCAGTTAAGGTTGTTTACCGACGTCATGTCTGCTGTCTTTCATGTGATGCTACTCATGACTTCGACTGCCGACAATCGTGCGCGCGAGCGATATTCAAACAAGGCTCTCGAGGGTTTCGAGGCTGGCGTTGGGACACGACTGTGGAGGGAGACATGAAGCTGGAGGGTGGATGTGGAAGATGCGCGAAGACCTCGTCAGAGGGGCTTAGGGGCATGAGAGCTCTCAAGCGATCAATTAAGGCTTGCACATGCATCCAAGCAATGCGGTCGGGTCGCAAGCGGATGCAGAGGAAAGAGAGAAAGGGATGATGTGCAAGGTGGACAAATCAACCCTTGTCAGCGTCTGTGTCACCATGTGCCGGCGCTTACCGTCTTGCATATCAACAAGCCAAGAAAGCCTTATCTGAAGGCACACGAAATGTGATACGTTCTTCTTCAGCCTCTGGTTGAAGAAACCAGAGTCGAGACCGATGAAAAAGTAGATTGTTCGCGTCAGCCTGTGGGAGTGCAAGACAGGCGACACCGTGCCGGGAGATGTGGAGGCATGCCCCAGAGATCTCCTAGCGGGTTCCAAAGACTGGGTTCAACATAAAAAGTCTTAGTGGTCAAACATAAGAAGAACAGATACTACAGTTGATCTAAGCCAATCGGCAAGAAAACTTGAGGAGGGAAAGAAAGAGGGCGAGATACCGAAGGCTTATATAGCCAGCCTTGGTGGATGCGAGTCATGAGACCGTAGGCAGCAGCGTGGGCACCAGGCAGCAGTGGCCAGTGAAGCAGAATGAGCAGGTGATTGATACCTGACCAATGGAAGATGGAAGATAAGAGAAGTTGCTGCTGCTGCTGCTTCACCGACAGCAAAGCGCTTGCAAAAGAATTCTGATCCAAACGACCGCGATATCTGCGCAAGCTTATGCGAGGCGACGACGCTTTCTGCAGTACCGACCGACCTACCAGAGATCATGCATCCAATACTCCAAACAGGCTATAACGCTTGCATGCAGTCAATGCAAACGCGAGACACCTTAGCAAATCATCAATCTGCTCAAACACATCAGAGTTTGGGCTCAGAACATGGCGAGACGGGTGTTTCAGGCAGCAGCCCAACATGACACAAGGCGCTGTTCGAGAACAGCAAGTCACTTGACCAAAGGGAAAGAGGTCAGACTCAAGCAGGCGGACTTGATAAAAATCATGTGGAAGCGCAGCAATGATGATGATGCAGTGGGAATCTTGATTCCGGCAACAAGCAAGCAAGCAAGCAACACTGCGCGGACCAAGACTTTGTGGCGACAAGCCCCTGACGGCTGCTTTAGCGGAGGCGACGGCAGAGCGCCATTCGCTCTCCTTTTTTGTCGAAATGCTGAAGAAACAAATCGCATCAAGCGCTGTTAAAGCGAGTTGTTGTCGCTGATGATAAATATGGCGTCGTTGTATACAAGTAGTGGTGTGGATGGCATGATTGGTGTCTCATTCACATGCTGGCCGACAAGAAGCGTGCGGCAAAGCGTGCCGAGGGAGGTGAGTCATAGTTGTTGGCGTCTGTCGCAAACCAAGAAGATAGAAAGAGTGTTGATCGACTGCTGATTAGAAAGAAAGCACGCTGTCGACATTGCAGTCGTGTGTCGACAAGGTGTTGTCGCTGTTGACAGGAAAGCACGACAGCCAGGTTGGTGGAAATGGATGGAAGGATCTGGTCGAAGAGTTTGGAGTGGATCAAAAGATTTGCAGGCGCGAGGCAGTCAAGGTTTTAGCGTTGAGCCAAAGCAAGGCTTGGCGCTTTGTGGCTGTGGGTATAAATACCTCGGGCATCCCCTTCATTTTCGCAAATTTCCCGCGCCTTTACGCTTTGCCCGACCCTCTACGCAACGGCGCCCCTCCACACCGTCCCCGCAACACATCGCAACTCAGCTGCACTAAATCAACAATCGCTGCGTCCATTACGCGTTATTGTCCAATTTTCTGCTGCGGTTTTCTTTGTCCTTCGGCGGACATTGTTGTGAAAGGGAAATCCATTTGCGGTCGCTCTCACTTCCGGATTGGGAAAGCGCCAAGACCAAGAAACACTCACAACAATCGAGTTCACTTGCTGGCCGTCGCCTTCTCTCTCTACCACAGCGCATCCTCCGGGCAGCATCTGTAGGGGACACATTTGGTTGTTTCTCTCCCGCTAACGGTACGAGACTATCCATCTCACTTCCGAGCGCATTCGACGCCGCCGCTTCTTTCCTTTTCTCACTCGTCGCATCGTCGCAACCGGTCCACCTTCACCCAAGGTCGTCACTGGCTGCGCATCCATCATCTTTCCTCTCGTCTCACCTCCTGTCGCATAACTACTCAAGATAATCTTCCAAGAATTCCAATCCTGACATCAGTTCGCTTCAGACTGCCTTACCACACTCCGTCGTCGTATCCACAGCTCACCGCAATCATGGAGACTGTCATCACGCACCCCTCGACCGCCGCTCAGGCCAAGAACTTCACCGCACCCGGCTCTTTGTCCTTCCCAGGTGGCGCTGGTGACCTCACCCCACCTTCATCTGAGAAAGATGGACAGCAGACCTCGCAGACAAACGGCGCATACGGGTACGGCAACACTTCTCAGCCTCAGGGCCAGCAGCAGCCTGCTCAGCAGGGAGCCGCCGCCCAACAGGGCGCTGGGGTGACTCCCGCGACTCCTGCTGCTACGCCCGGCGCTGGTCAGGGTGTCAGTGGCATTGTGCCTACATTGCAGTGAGTATCTTCGTGTTGCAACGTTTTGTTGTTGGCATGTTGTTGACGTTTCGCGCTCTCAAAGNNGAACATTGTCGCCACGGTGAACCTTGACTGCAGACTCGATCTGAAGACGATTGCCCTCCACGCTCGTAATGCAGAGTACAACCCCAAGCGTTTCGCCGCTGTCATCATGCGTATCCGCGAGCCCAAGACCACCGCTCTGATCTTCGCCTCTGGCAAGATGGTCGTCACTGGTGCCAAGTCTGAAGACGACTCGAAGCTGGCTTCCCGCAAGTACGCTCGTATCATTCAGAAACTCGGCTTCAACGCCAAGTTCACCGACTTCAAGATCCAAAACATTGTCGGTTCATGCGACATCAAGTTCCCTATCCGTCTGGAAGGTCTTGCCGCCCGCCATCACATGTTCAGCTCCTACGAGCCTGAGCTGTTCCCTGGTCTCATCTACAGAATGATGAAGCCCAAGATCGTGCGTGCCTTGCCTCCATTGTGACCATGTCCTCTTCCTCTTTACTAACATCTCTCANNGGTGCTTCTCATCTTCGTTTCTGGCAAGATCGTCCTCACCGGCGCCAAGGTCCGCGAAGAGATTTACCAAGCATTCGAGATGATCTACCCTGTCTTGTCCGACTTCCGCAAGGCCTAAGTTGATTTCAAATCATTGCACCAAAGCCCGAAGCTAAAATCGGAGCAACGACCAACCCCGCTAAAACAACCACAACTCCCCTGGCACTTGTAACAATAGACTCCATCCTCGGATGTATTATCACCACTATGAGGTCTTGCCAACCTCAATGGATGTGTCTCCAGCATCAGAACCGCTTTTCGACACATCCTTCTCTTCCCTTTTTGCAATTGCATGGCGCGGAGTTCCGGTTTCTTTCAAAGCTTTGAGCATGGAGGCTTTTCTTTCTCGGATGGCGATTCTCAAAATCTCTTTTCGTTCGGTACCTCAAGGGAGGGTGTTGATCGCTTTCACATGCTCTTTGGTCTTCTCTTTCTTTTCAATACCACACGACCAAAGCACGGAAGCATCAACCCCTTTTGATTGACGTTGTTACACCTTTTCTCTCTTACTCTCATTTGGAAGGCCGTTCCTTTGATATGGCTACAAGAAACAGCACGAAAAAAAAACATGATTGAGAAGGTTGAACAGACAGGCGGACGGAAGATTGGAGCGAAGATGTGATGATCGAAGGCATGGGCGTATTGCTCATGTGCTGAGGAATGCAAAGGAAATGATGAAGCCACCTTGCCGCGGCGCACCACTCACCTAATTGCCATTACTCGTCAAGCATAGACAATATGGCAGAGGTACTTAGCTCCCTCTAATGTCATCACAAAAACATCACAAAACTCATTCAGTGCTCTTGAGTCTTCGCTTCTTGTAACAGTCCTGTTTCATCACTGTATCAAACAGCCTCTCAGACCAAATCCCAGTGCTCAAGTTTCCTTTGCAATACCATTGATTACTAGTCGTTGCATTCATCCTGTGATCCTCCCTTTGTTTTCCATCTTGTTCCCCTTCATCCATCCGCCGCACGTAGAAGGGACTGGGATGAACGCGTGTCTGGCCAGTCATACGAACATTTGTCGACCCTGGCAGATGTGAAAATATACATCTTAGCAACCTCATCGGGTGAAGGCTCTGACTCAATAGTCCAGAATCCATTCGGCCGGCACGCTGATATGGTTAGCAGTGGTGCAATCCAACTAGCTGTTCCGACTCCTTGTGCTTTCCCCTTCACAGCACATGGGGTGGGAATCAATGTTGAAGATCAAGACAAATGCTTTTGCTACCGAGGTTCGATTCCCACTGTCTACAATCTAGCTTTATTCTCGCTCTTTTTCAACTCGTCTTCTAGCACCATGCCCTTGACACCACCTCGCCAATCTTTGGTCCACACTTGATCTTCGAGATCGCGTTCTGGCCATGCCCATTTATCTTTGAACTCTGCTGGTGGGTTGCCCATCAAGCAATCTATGATCCTATCGCCAATGACGGGCAGGAACTTGTAGGCGTGGCCACTGCCGCCGGTGGCTACGAAGAGGTTCTTATATTGAGGGTGGTAGGAGAGCAGCCAATCGCCGCGAGGTGTGTCTGTGTACCAGCAGATGCGTGTGGAGATGAAGGGGCGGGAACCCAGGGAGGGATATACGGCGGAGAGGAAGGAGCGGAGGGCTTTCTTGCCTTCATCGGGAATTTCGAGACCGGGATGGGAGACGTGAGTGCGTGGGAGGGAGACGGTGATGTTGCCTGCGCAACGGTCTTCGGGGTGGGGGATGCTGACGGGGTTGCAGTAGCCATAGCCGTGACGAGCGATCTTGAGGACGTTGTTGACGGGTGGGATGATGAAGAGTCCACTGCTCTCGTTCAGAAGCGTTGGTCTTCCGCCAAGTGCTTTCTGTTCGGCGTCGCTGATCTTGATGTAGGAAATAATCTGGCCAGTCGCACTGCAGCGGCCACGAAGATCCAGTAGGGCAGGTGTCCAGGCCCCGGCTGCTAGGACAACAAGATCTGCCGTCAAGACCCTTCCGTCATCTGTTTCACAGCCAGTCACTGCATCGTTGCTGAATTGCAAGCGGGAGACTGAGGCATGCAGGAAGTGTACGCGATTCGTCTCCTCGACCTTTGCACGCAGCACACGCATGCCCTTCTCAGCATCCGCCCATCCAGACCTCCAGTTCACGTAACCAAAATCGCCCACTGAGGAGCCACCCTTCCCTGTCGCTGCAGCTGCGGCAGCAGCCGTCTCTTGCGCAGCGTTTGTGTAGTCTCTAAAGATATTCCTGATATCTCCTTGTGTCTCCATGGCTTCGATTTCACCACCCTCGCTCTTCTTTCCTGGCTTCAATCCACAACGCTCAACATTGGCCATGCTGTCTCTCATGTATTTTCTTCCCAGGTCGCCGTTGCCATTGTCGGATTCGTCCTTGTTGACTACGACTGCGAGGCCTGGTTCGTGATATACATCCTGTTGACCCCACCACTCGTTCCTCCAGCGTGCCTGGGCTTCGATGGCGAGGCGGGCGTAAGGGAGGTCTGCGTAGTCGGGGCGGACAATGCGACTGCTGTCTATGCTCGCACCATCGGGAGCAGGGAACGCACTGCGGTCCACGAGGGTGATTGATGTATTGGCGAACTTGGGATTCTGCGTCAGGCTGTATGCTGTACTCAAACCAAAGACTCCCGAGCCCAAGATTAAGACGGACTTGGGGACTTCCTGTGGAGGTGCTGCCATAATCTCTCTCTATCCTTCTCTTTCCAGGGACAAATAAGAAAATGCGAGGAAGGTGGAAGTCGAGTACTCAGTCAAGACTCAGGAAGGAATTGAGCGATGAGCAAGAACAAAGATGAGTCAGTGTACTTTTGCGCTGGAACAGAGACCTACAAGTTGCAGGTCTACGAATTTTCTTGCTGCTCCCGAAAGACATTGTTGCCCAGACAGATCAAACATGCTCTTCTCTTCATCGAACCTCCGCTCTTCCCGCCGATAACCGTCCTTCAGCGTGCGTGTGGCCGAGACCGGGGTGGAGGACTCACGTGTTGTGGTCATTGCTTGGGTGGGTCGTCGGTTTTCACCTTCCTTGTACAAATGCCGGTCATAGAAGGTCGTCATATGGGTTATTGGCTGTGAGAGCCATGATGCTCGACTTTCGGAAGTGTTGGAGGGAAACTGCACTGTCGACAACATGTGCATCAGTTCTTGTTTGTGTTACTCGAGGTAGGTGTACTGCCTTGAGGGCAAGAGTGCAGCAAGGCGCGCTGCTCCCAAACCGGTTAGCGTGCTTTCCGAGTATCCATGAGGTTGCACTTTTTGATATCCGACCCCTCAGATACCTTTGTGTCTCTCAGGTTCTGAGTCAGCACAATCGTCCAACACTATCATGAGCTCACTACTGTGGTTATCGGTTGGTGCGCCCAAACCAACCTCGAGTGCGTTGTCCTCGCGACTTTTCTCTACCTACCATGCCTACAAAGACCGGCAAAGTTATCATGCCAAATTACGCCAGGAAAACGGAGAGGCTTACGCGCAATATCTGGAGAAGAAAGCAGCTTATGCAGCCGCAAGATACCACAAACTACGCCAGGATCCAGCAGCCAAGAGGCAATTTCTGGAGAAGAACAACGTAAACTTCCAGCAGTGGTATCAGGATCCGAAAAATGTAGCAAGGCGCCGAGAGGCAAGTAGGCTCTATCGCGAGGCCCACAAGGATGATGAACGCATGAAATTCTATTTCAGGCTGAATACTTGGTGTCGAAGGTGGACGTGGTTTTGCGAAGAACCTTCTTGGAAGTCGCATCAGCCTATCTCTTACGACAGTGGGATCGAGCATCACTGTGATGGTTGCAACTGGACGAGAAAGGGGGGAATGAAGTTGTGGTGGAAGAAAATCCAATCATCACCGGCGACGGACTCTGGCAGTTGGTTATGCATGAATTGTTACATTCCAAAGACCGACTGGGTAGAAGCCATGCCTAAAGGCTACGAGGGTCTCACAACTTGGAGGGAAATCGCCGAAAGAAGAGACAGCCTAGGCCATGCCAAATGACTTTACAACGACGGAAATGTGCAAGAGACCGCAGACGGAAGACAATGAAGTTCAAGCAGATCACACGAACACAGAAAGCTTGGAACCTGCTTGATGCAGCAATACGTCTGATCACGACCAGGTCATCATTTCATACTGGCGACCATCAAGATGCTACAAGGCTTTGTACGTTCTGGAACTCTTGCAAAGTTCTCGGTTCGCCGCCAAATGTTCCATCCCTATAAACTTGAAACTGTACTCCAGTCTCACAGCCCATCGCATCTTCTTAAGACAAGCGTGTTAAGAAGTGTAACATCGACATCGGTTCGATCACCATTCTTGTCAAACGGAAAATACGACCCGTAAACGAGTTGTGTACGGTCATTGTACTTCTACGATGGCAGCATTGCCGGTCCTTTGTGTATACCGTTGGAAATGAAAGCCAAAGCGAGAGAAGTATAAGAAGGTCAAGCCTCAGATCTGGTCCTAGACCCGGCTGACAATGACAAAGGTAGAAGCAAAAGGGGGCTGAGTACTTTTCCCCTAAAGTCAGATACATGCATGCGGCGGACAGGTTATACGCACAGATGTAGGATGTTATTGTGTTAGGCTTGCTCTCAACGAACAACATTGGCAACAGTAATACAGAGGCAGCTCAAACAGGTCTGACTTGGGCCAGGGGAATTCGCTTGGATACAAGCAAGCTGATTGTATAGAGGACAGTCAGCCGTAATAGAGCCAGAGGACAATTTACAGGATGCGATCGCTATGGTAGTCTGGCTTGAGCCGAATGATTCAAAGTTCAGGAGCGGGGAGTATGGCGTATAGTCGGTGCAGGACTTGCATGTAGTTGGCCATGATGTTACGGAGTACTGCGCATTGCATCAAGGGTGTCTACAAAGTCTCTGAAGGTAGAAATCTTGTTGAAGGAAGACGAGAGGTAGTCAGGCTGGCGAGAGATTCCTTGGTCGGCAAAGCAACAGGGTCAAAGCTTCTCCAGACAGCTCTCTCACATGTTTGCGACCAAAAATCTTTCGAGTCAAGACACAAGGACTCGACAAGCCAACACCATGCCTCGAGGTATGCCGCGAGCCATACCCAAGAAACCAGGTCCATACCATGCCAGAACCCCGGTCCTCGAATACAGAGCCCCGCCTCCACGCACACCGATAACCCCTCCACCAATCCCGCCGCCGCCGCAAATGCACAATCCAGAGTCAAGCTTCAGCGAGGAGCCCGAGGTGTCGGCGTCTATGTCATGGGAGCCTGTGCGTTTGGTATGGCCTTCTATATGTCCGGACTCGCCGTATCGCTCTACAAATCAAGAGGTGCACAAGCCGATTACTCGCCCTCTGCACAACGTGACGTTGCCAACGTCTATGACACAACAGCAGGAGGCTTTGATGCTGAAGTCAACTTCTCCGAAAAGGTCGGAGGTGTAATAAGAGCACGGAAGCAAATGTCAAGTATGGTCAAGGGCCATGTGCTGGAGGTCAGCTGCGGCACCGCGAGGAACCTAGGCTACTACAGCTTCGACAAGATCAAGAGCTTGACTCTGATTGACCTCAGTCCGCAAATGGTCCAGGAGGCACGCAAGAAGTGGAACATCTTGAATCCAGGCAAGGCTGCTGAGAATGTGCCCATCAGGTTCCTGCAAGGTGATTGCATTGGAGAAATGCCCGAGCCACCGTCAACGACTCAGGAGGCTGCGAGGAAGAGCGGCACCACTTTCACTCCAGGCCTAACCAAGGGTTACGATACCATTGTGCAAACCATGGGTCTCTGTAGCACAGCACAGCCCGTCGAGCTGCTCAAGAACTTGTCAAGACACCTGGATCACTCCAACCCGGACGCCAGGATTCTACTCCTCGAACACGGTCGCAGTTACATCGGATGGATGAACAGGCTCTTGGATATGACTGCACCTCAACACGCTGACAAGCACGGCTGCTGGTGGAACAGGGACATCGGCCAACTCATCGAAGAGAGCGGTCTCGAAGTCGTTAGTGAACGAAGGAAACAGTTTGGAACCGTTTGGATCTTTGAGCTGAAACCAAAACCCGTGACACAAAGCATCAAAGAGAAGGCCGAGCAAGTCGGAGTCAAAAGCGAGGAGCACGTCCAAACTCAAACCACTCAGAGAGGTTGGCTTTCTTGGATGTCCAAGTGAGGGGAACATGACACACAAGCTTCCAAGTCGTCCACCAAGGTGCTCAACACTCGGCTGCCGCAACGCACCAGGTCGACCAAGATGGTTGAGCGTCCATTGAGAGGCTGAACACAAATCACTCACATGGCCTCTTTCTGCTTCGTCTCCGTCCTATGCATGTCCACAGCGAGACACTTGATGAGCGACAAGCCGACAAACAGACACGCCTATGATAAGACCTGCTCCGTTCGAAGCTGACAGTCAGAGTTAAGCTTGCCTCATAGAGTTGGCTTTGGATCAGACACAACTCTCTGGAGTTTAGCCGACGCTGCATCAACGATACCCGCTCAACTGCCAAAAAGAGCATACCCAAGGGAAGACGTTATCCACAAAACGGCGTCCAAACCATCGACTCGACAATCGAAAAGAGGTGGTCCCACGAGGGAAGAAGCAAATACAGGCGGCCAAGGATAAGCTCGAAGCTGCCTCGGGTATCATTCTCGCCGTACTGAAGCGCTATCGCTTTCCGCACGAGACAACACAAGGACCATACTAGGAAAGCCCCCTCGAGGATGCAACCGTAGCTAAACACACAAAGCAAAGAGTGTGGGGAAAGCTTTGCTCGAGAAATGCAAGCTCGAGTTCGAAAGTGACTCGCCCAGAGGGTGGCATGTCGTGATCCCCCTCTCCAATAAAGTCAATTGTCATCCCAAGGTTCATAAGCCCAGGCTTCCTCACCACCCCCTTCTTCGTGCGTACGGGCTTATCGGCACGCATGGCAGCGATGCAGATAGAAGGATCGGCGCGGACCGTAAACGTCAACCAGATTTCTTTTCTGAGACAATCCGGACGCGCACAGAGAACAGCTCGGTGTCGCAGAGACGGAGCAGGCAAGGGCAAGCTGCAGTAATATGCAGGTCTTACAGCTCTCCAATGCAATCTCCGCCTGCCGACTTACTGGCAAGGCTGGAGCTAGGAAAAGAGATGCAGATGTCGTGCGTGTCGGCGGCAGGAACTAAGGTTACACTTTCCTGCTTTGCTGCAGACGAGAGAAAAGAAGCAAACAACAGTCCCGCGATTCAGGTGCATGTAGCCGATTGCGGAGACCGAGCAAAGCGTCCAGAAACGGGGTAAGGGCCCTCGAAACAGAATACGAAGTACGGCAGGCTTTGGTGGAGAAGAGAGCGAAGCGCAGCAAAGAAGCAAAAGCAGAGAGGTGGAGGTGCAAGGCGTGACTCGTGGAAAGTTGAGAGCTGGAAGCATGATGATAGAACGAAGGATTTTGTGTTTGAGCCGGATCGCCGGGGCTGAGGATCCCCGTGAGATGGTAGCTAGGTAACTATTCTCGCATTGATATCTCTCAACGTGATGAGGAGATGAGATGATGCTTTAGATTGGGGATTGACAACAGACAGCACTAGAGCTGCGGTGAGGGAGATGAAGTTGATCAAACAAACAGCTGATACCCGATGCTCCGTGACAGACCACGGAAGACGGTATGGAGGACAATCCGAGCTTTATGTTGACGCGAGGTATGATGCATGACTCGACGTCAGAGACACGAAAGGTACAGCTTTTGGAGCATCAGGGGTACCGCGGCATGAAGGTGCTTTTTCTCGAAAGCCATGATGATTGGTCGATCAGCTGGATAAGACTGGCTCCGCGTCTGCAGCTTGCGACGCGGGCATGGCTGGTGCGACGTACAGTCGATCAGCATGTCATTGGCTGGNNGAGGAAGCTGCAGCTGNNCTTGCGTGCTGTTTCAAGTCTCGAAATTCACATGNNGAGAAAAATAGGGTCAGCTAAGGGGAGCTTTCAGAAAGAGCTCTGCAAAGAGACNGGGACTGTTTGCGAGCAAAGGACAAGTGTCGCAAACAAACAATGGAAACAAATGAAACACAGTCCGATAGCAACGATGGGCTGAGTGGAGAAAAATAACGTTGGTGCTTCTGGACGTAGCGGCCGAGAGATGGTCGGAGTGTGGTGTGGACTTTTGCGGCGGTGGTCGGTGGAAGGTGCGTTCTCTTGCTTGGGTCACGCATTCGCCAAGTCCCTTGCTGCTGCCTGTGACAAGATCGAGCGACCGTCCGCACTGCTGTTTCCTCCCCTGAACTTGATTTTTCCAATACCTCGCACTTCAAAGATACAGCATTTTCTGGTCGCAGAATTATCAGAAGAATTGTGCAGCATTAAGGCTTCCTAGCAACCGCACACGAGCAAACAACTTTTTTTCTGGCTAGAGCTCTGCCAAAGCTTCTAGCACGCACATCCGTTCGCCGCCGACGCAACCGCCTGGTGGAAAGGACGAGCCGAGCCCCCCTTGGCCAAAAGCATCCGAGCTTTGGAACCCCTAACACCAAGAGACACAGCATCCCAACCATCCTCCACCACCTCACTGAGCAACAATCGCCATCATCATTCGAGCCATCCTCATTCCAACCCACCTGCACACGACTCTATCCACCAACATTCTTCCACGCCCACTCTAGGACAGCACACGCTCGATAAGCAAGGCTGACTATCCATTCCCCAATCGACCAATCACCGCCCAGCCCAAGCTTCCAATCCGCTTGCTCGCCCACATTTTCCCAGCCGACGCTCAAGGAAACAGAAACGCCGACGCGCCCAAACAATCAACTTTTGTGTACACTCTGTCTCCGACCCAATTCTCCCCACCCAACATGCCATACAACACCAGAAGAAAGTCGCTGTCCCTCTCCGAGCTTGGTATCACCGTCCCCAAACGCTCGCGAGCTTCTTCGCAGTCGCATCCCTCGCCGCCAGCCACGGTCATCGATGACGAGCCCGTCACCAAGAAGCCCAAGAGGTCGCACGACTCGCTGTCCCCTCCTCCGGCCTTGATGAGCCCGCCAAAGACAAAAACTTTGTCTATCCGTACAGAGCCGCCATCGCGACTGGCCGAACACACTCCTCCGCCATCACCAGGAACCCAGACTGTACACACAATTGATACCGAGGGCATCAGCGATGATGTGGTTGTCGCAACCATCAAGCAGTTGGAAAAGACTGCCAACCGGCCGCATCTTGTAAAGGAATTGGCTGCAGTCTTGTGCCACTGCATAGGCGCCGTGGAGAAGTAAGCATAAGCAGCCTTCGGCGACCGTGTAACGCGCTGACTTTCGCTATAGNNGTCTGCCAACCCTGCCAACCTGATTTCGTCGCGTCTCACCAGCTACCTCAACCGCACCTGGCCCGCCGTCAGTCCTTGTCCGCTGGCTAAGTACCAGTCTCAAGTCCACCCCCGCCCGCTATACTATTTTTTGACCACTCAACCCCACCAACCTATTCCTGAACTTTCGCATTCTCACGACATTCCCGCCGCCCGTCGCATCATTACCCCTGCTCTCTCATCGGCCGCCGACGACGAAGACGAGAAATACAGCAGGTCACGCGCCTCGCTCTCTCCTGAAGTCGATCTGTCTAGCCCCGAATTGGACGAGCCACCGCATGGCGATATTGGCTCCGCATTCCACCCTCGTCATTCGCTCTCGCGCGACCACCCTCCAACCACGTCCAACCTGGCCCACAACCGCCGTGCCGATAGCCCTCCCCTCGAGCGTGAGGAACGCGACTTTAAGCAGACGGCAAACGCCCTGCAAGAGCTTCGTCGCGCAAGCCAGGAAGTCATCACCAAGCCCATCAAGGTCGAGGCCACTGAGACCATTGCCATGTCGGTCGAGTCGGACGACAACACCGCCCAGACCACCGACGACCTCTTTGATGGTCAGGATCACCTCTCTTCCTCCGTGAGCACCCTCTACGATTTGAGCAGTCCTGTTCTGAGACCTCAGGGTTTCTACGATCTCAAGACGCAGCAAGCCCAGGAATGGAATGTTGAGAAGAGACTTTCCATCGATGCAATGTCCCTGGACGATCAGGATGATGATGCTATGGACATGTGGAACGATTTCCGCAGCCCCGAGAACATTGATCTTGATGAGCTCGAATGCCTCTTGGACGCCTACTAAACGCGCCATCCCCCGCGTCCCAACACATCTCGTATCCTTATCGCCTTCTTCATTCCCATCTTGTTTGAGCTCGGAAAAGCGCTTTGCATTTTGATTTGCTGGGCCGAACCCAGAGAATATTTTTGGCCCTTTTCTGCTTTGGGAAGCATTTTCACATCCCACTCCTTCTTATGACCCTTTTTACCACTTTTCCCTGTCAAGGGATCGTAGGTTCCGCTGGCGCGAGCCACGCTACCCTTTACGGCCCTACTCTTGTATTACTAGACACGACCCCCTCCTTCAACACCCTCCACACATCTTGACGAGAAAAAAGAAGTCGAACGAAAATCCTTGTACTTGTATATAAACATAACACCTTCTTGACGATAAACATAAAAGCTTTTATTTTCTGATTATTTTTTCAATTATTCACTTGACTGTGTCTTGCAAGCTTAACGATTTCTCGGAGAGCTTCTTAGATATTCTATATACATATATAAATATATATATATATATCGCATACGGCTTTCGTGGCACGCTTTATGGGAAACATATCGGATCGATTCTGACCAAGTCCTGCTAGCAAAGCGTGTGACCCTGATCTTCCCTTCTAAACCATCTTTCTCGATGGAAGACGACAAAATTCCCTGCCGAAGCTCTGTATGCGCTATATAGAAGCTACTTCTTGCCTTGGGAAAGCGGAAGGTTGCCTCGTTATGGTTGTTGGGCATATCGACGTGATTTGCAGCTACCTTCGAACATTCGCTGTATTCCTTTGCTTGACTGGGGTGAGACGCGAGAACGAATGTGTGTTTCGCACGGCTAACGACATGGTTCGCGCAAGACAGATCACCACCATCGTTACCGTGCGGTCTTGTCTAGAATGCGCATCTTCTCGTGTAGTTATATTCTGTTCTGTCAATGCATTGTTGATAGTAGTGGTACGCTTGAACCTTGGGACAGGGTCGCTTTGCACCTTGAATAAGCTAATGACCTCTATTCTTCGTCCTCCAACTCTTCTTGAGCATATCATTGACTTGTCTCTTGCCTTCGTGTGTCGTCTGGCTTCAAATGCGGGATTTCAGTCGAACATATACCTTAAAAGTTGTTGATCAAAATGGTATGCCGTTATTCCCGAGTTCAGGGTCATGTGTGAATCCTTCCCGCAGACAAGCACAGAGAGCCTCCATCTTGACTTTGCGGCCGCAAGCACGCACAAACCCGCCCTCACTTCTCAATAGCCCGAAGCCACCCTCGGGCGCCAGTGTTTGCAATCAAATCATGTAGCAACGTCTCAATATCCCTTTATCATGTGTCCCCGTTCGTGACACAACCATTGTCGACGTGCCTTTTGAAAAACAACGAGACAGCACCACTGGAAAGCAGCGACAATGAAAATCCCGACCTTTTTTCTGCGTACCAACACGCGACTCTTGATCTTCCAGGCTTTCGTCGCGTGGATTTGCATCCGCTGTCACAACCTGCCGATACCCTCTACCGTGGGATTTGTCCTCACTTCAGCCCTGGGTCAATATGTCAGTACCGCCAAGGCCATCCTCGACAGCAGATATGGCTTTGTTCTGCCCTGGGAAGCAACCTTCTTTCTCCCAGCGGCTCTGGACGCATACATCATAGACAGCATGCCTGAACTGGCCATCTTACTCGGAACCTCGCCTTGTGACGAGAGGGTTGCGAAAAGGGATCCAGTAACCAGTATGTGCATCCAAGAAATTGCATATCAGTGTTATCATTATGCAGATGTGTACGCCCACAAAACCAAGAACAAGACAAGCTTGCAAGTCATGGAAGCTTGCTGGGAGAAATATCACACGGATGTCAGGGCCGCAAGGAAGCATCATGACCTGGGTCATAAGTATGAGCCAGCAACCCTCATGCAGCTGATCGGATGCGTGCAGGTGGTCGAATATTGGGAGAAGAAGAGTGAGAAATGCGGAAGAATCCAGCCTATCAGGCATTGCATTGCATCTTTAGGAGCCTGGGATTTTGTCGCAGACCTCCGGGAGAAAAACCCGCATCTAGTCAAGGAGCCAAAGACAGGAAAAGAGACGACCATCGAAGGAGTCGAAGGAACGACAAAGGAACCGCAAGTCGAAGCAGTGACAGTGAAATGGTAACACTAGGCAGACAGTTCCGGGAAAAGTGGCTCAGGATGAAGGTGGAGGGCAGACCCGATATTGCGACAGGTAGCATCCGCTTGCTTGAGGAGGATACGATCAGTAAGGGAGCTTAGAACGACTGGAACGATGGATTACGGTCCTGGCAACAAATAATCAGTCACGAATCACCAACACGACTCGAGCTCGATACGTACCTCTCTCATCTCCCACCATCACCAGCAACACACCCACCATCTCAAACGTTTGTCCGTCCGACAGGTCGAGCAACCCGCTTCTTCACGTTGCACCCCATGACTCACGACGTAAAAGCAGACTTGAACATCAGCCCAAAGGCTTCAGACGAGCGATGCTAATGCGAAGGCCATTTGGGTCTCTGATCCCCGTAAGGATAGCAGAGTAAAGCGATGCGCCGCGTGATTTCAACAACGCTGAGGCCTTCGCTAGTCTGATGATGGCGACGATGATGAACACGACGAGAAGAGTGTTGAGGTGGATGATGGGCAGAGCTTTGTTGTGTTGCATACGGCGTCGAGAAAGTGGCGATGGTCCGTTGTCATGATGCTTCACGAAGGCAGTAGCCAGCAATCCGCACCTTCCTCAGCACCCTCACAACGTTACGACCGCTGTGTTTGCAAGTTGACTCAAAAACAATAATTCCACAGGAACGCGATAAACAACTAGCTTAAAAAAGACCAAAAATTAACCAACGCCAGCCCATCCGTTTTGCTCATGCTTCTCCTCTATGTACAATCTGCTTTCTCCACCGCCTTCTACTTTGCTTTTCACGATTCAAGCACTCCTGCAATCTCAATCTTCAGCTCTTCTATCAGGCCCTCAGCTTGCTCTACATCCATCATGTCTTCCCATCCAAATACACCAATGCCGAGCTCACCATCAGCGACGGTTGCTTCGATATCGAGTGATCGCTGCAAGAAGTCAGTACGCAGTCCCAGAAACTCTGATTGGAAATGGTTGCTTACCTTGTAAGTTTTCTTCAAGTCTTCATGCTGCAGCTCTTGTGGCACGACAAAGTCATCTCCCATGAGATCAGACCCCTGACTTCGCTTTTCAGTGCGATGCTTTTCTGCCGCTTCGTCCATCACAATGACTTGCTTCCTGGCGGCGTCGTCGTCGTTTTCTGGCACCTTTACAAAGTTGACAAAGGTGTCCACGGTGATCCCTGTCCATGCCTCGATCTCCCACAGTCCGACACTGCTATTTTCAGGCGTACCGATGAGCTGCAGATCCTTCTGGATCTGTTTCGCGAGCTCGGCAAGAGATGTCCTTGTGGGAGAGCGCACGCGTAGAGGAACGAGGTTTAGTGTTGGTGCTGCTAGGCTGGACAGATCTTCCAAATGTGAGCGATTGGCCAAGTAAATGCCTATTATCACGTCCTCGGCTGTTGGATCGGAGTTATAGCTGTACGCTCTGGCGTAGGCTGCAAAGAAGACAGACTGGAGGCTGAGTCCCTGCTTTCTAAGTCCGTTCTCAAACTTGGACATATCGGACATGGCGCAAGGATCGTAGACTTCGATGTGGCGGGCTAATTTTGAAGCACCAGACTCTAACTGGGAGTATTGCGCGGCTTGAAGGTAGTCAACCCAGAAAGATTTTCTCCCATTCGCCTCAATGGTGCTCAGAGGTTGAGCAATGAAGTCGGTGAATCTGACAGGAGATTGCTGTGTCGCGGCAGAGCCTTGCAGATAAGTAGCCAGCTGTTGACTCATCAATGACAGACTTACAGCGTCGTAAAGTGCGTGATGAATCTTGAGACGAAGCTTGTAACCATCGTCTGCCTTCTGCACTGTCAGATGGGCAAACGGCTGCTTGATAGTTGTCGACAGCTGCTCTGCATTATCCAAATCCACGAACGAAGCAGGAGTATCCCGCAACACGAGTTGCAAGAAAGGTGTCTCGCTGTCTTGAGTCGCAACAAAGACTGTGCGCAACACTGCATTGCTGGCGACCAGTTTGTGCCATGATTGCTTGATACTGTCCATAGTGGTCGGTATAGTGGTACAGTATTCGAATTCTCCATAAAAGAGTTGGCAATCAGTTGCAAGCCATGCACCTAACATGTAGACTTGACCAGCAGTTGCAGGCAGAATTTGGTCGATTTGTTGATTCTCGTAGCCAAGTCTTTCAGGCGTGAAACCTTTCTGTGCCATGAGCTTAGCGATAACCTTATCAGCAGTGTCACCATCAGCCTTGGTCGTCTTCTTTGTCGTCTTGTTTTGTGCCACTGATGCAATCTTCGAAACTGATCCAGCGCGCATAATCTCGCTAACAGTAATTCTGATGGTCTTTCGACGTAGCAAAGCCGAGAGCTTGATAGCGTTGATTGAATCGACACCCAAATTTTGGATGGACGCAGTTTTCGAAATCTCTGATTCTGGCGTCTTGGTAATCTTTGCAATGGTATCTCGTACCGCTGACTCGATATCGGACCAGTTGTCTTCATCCTCGATCACGTCGTTGTCGACCTCTACTTCCCAGGTTGTACCAGCTTCTGCCGGCTGCTGGAAAGCAGGCAGGCCACAGACACTGACTCCTTCACCATGGAATGTCAGTGTCGGCTCATGCGGCTGGTCGAAAATTGCTTGTAAGACACCATCAAGAGTGCCGAGGAGGTTGTTCGCACCATCCTCATCAAAAGTACTGCTTTTGCAAGCTGTACGCCAGATCAATGAGCCATTGACGATCTCAGCCTCAACAGCTACGGGATACTCAACCTCAGAGGCTCCATTGACAGAATCGTAAAGTTTTTGGTCCTCAACCTCGCCAACGTCTGGTCGGCGCTGGAAGGTGAAGAGCGTGTCGAAGAAAGTCTCGTCCTGGCGTGTGGTTGTCGATGATCGGACTTGTCCCTGACATACAGCCTGGATCTGACGCAGCGGGAAGTGCTGATGGTTGGAAATGTCAGATATGATCGCTTGTATGCTTTGTAGCACGTCTTTCCTAGATCCATGCAGGACAGAACGCATGATGACTGTGTTCATCATAGGAAACATGACTTCCTCGGCGAGTTCGCTGTCACGACCAGCCAAGACAACCCCAAACATAACATCAAGGGCTTGCACGGTGTGAGCGAGGACAAAGGCCCAAGCTGTTTGACAGACGGCTTGTAAGGTGACCCCATGCTGCTTGCAGAACGACAAAAGATTGTTAGCGGCTAGATAACTCGTCCTCTCTGCACGATGAGTTGTTATTCCTGAATCGTTGATGTTTCTAGTCTCTGGAAGCTGGGTCTTTCTCGCGTCGGTCAAAAGGCTGCGCCAGAATATGATAGCCTCCTCGTTACTACCATAGAAAGTGTCTTTCAGAATCTCATCATAGCACGGGCGAGTCTCAAAGGCATTGTTGTAAGCCCTAAGGACGTCTTGATGAAGCAGTGAAATACTGTGACCATCGTAGAGAGCATGAGCAATCGAGAACACAAGATAGTTCTCACCGGGCGTGGACACCCAGGTCAATCGCAATTGAGGCTTGAATGGAGCGGCTGATGCTACGCCGGAGCTGATGTGTGCGAGATGCTCATTTATGGCATCTTCACTCGGCAGCTCGATTGACTCCATCTTCATAGTGCCAGGCACCTGTACAACTTGAGCAAAGGTAGCATTCAAGTCCGGATCTTCAATCTCGAGGAAACCGGTGCGAAGAATGGGAGAAGCCTCGATGACTGTTTGCCATGCCTGCTGAAGCTTCTGATGATCAACGCTCCCAGATAACTTTAGGATATCGTGGTTGAAGTAGGCTTTGTACGACGAACGGACCATTTCTGAGACCAAAGCCTCCTGCATGGGACTGGCTGGTAGAACACGTTCAACAGAACCAGTGTCTTCCACTCGGCTTTGTGCATAGGAGGCAAGCTTGCTCTCGAGGGATTGGAAAGCTCCATCTGGCTTCGTCTTCAATGTTTCGATCTTGCCGTTCACCAATGTTGAAACCATATGAGCGATCGTCTGTGCTCGCATGATAGTGCTCATAGGCAGAGCAATGTTCTTCTTCTTGAGACGCGACGAGAGCTTTACAGCATCTACACTGTCCAAGCCAACCTCGAATATGGAAGTGTTTTGATCAATCTCAGCTTCCTGCACACCGGCAAGGGCTGCCATCTCTGAACGTATGGCAGAAGCTTCGGTGCGCCATTCAAAGTCGTTTGCATCTTTGCTTTGGTCTTTTTGGCTGTTGGCATTTGCACTTCTGGCAAGCCTTTCGAAGGTATGGCCAACGCTCACACCAACATCGTTCTCAGGTGAGTTGGTCATCGCCAAGAAGGCTTGGTGAAACTCATCAATCAACTTTCGAGCTTTCACCTCATCGCAAATCGAGGCCTTGGCAGCCACAGTGACCTTCAGCTCTCCGTTTGCTGCTTCTTCCGCTTCAAATGAGAGCGGGTAGTCTGCCTCGAAACAGCTATCTGCCAGAGGCTTGAGAATTGGGGTGCCGGTGCTGTGGTCATCGAGAGTGCCTTGATATACGAACAATGCATCGAAAAGCGGGTCCGAGTTTCCCTTGTTACACCACTTCAAGATATCGCGAAGGGGCGTGTGTTGATAGGGCAGGGCTGTTGTGTTGAAGTCGTGACATCTTTGAACAAGAGCCCGCCATGAATCTCCTGGCTCACATCTCAAGTAGAAGGGAATAGTGTTGAACAAAGGCCCGATCACCTTCTCTACGCCATCAAAATCGATCGAGCGTCCAGAGACGACTGTACCGATGGCACCTTGATAGTATTTCCGCAGAGTAACAATCCAGCTTGCCTGGACCAAAGCTTGGATGGTCACACCAAGAGAACGTCGAAGCTCATCTGCTTGAGACAGAATGTCCAGGCTGACTGTATAAAGGATGTCCTGAGTCGTTGCATGTTCAACAAGTCGAGGCATGGGTGCAGGTTCGACGTCTCGAAGATGGTCTAGCCAGAACTGTTTCGCACCCTGCACATTGCGTAAAGGACCAAAGGGTAGGCAGTCGACGAAAGATCTGCCGAAGTCAGCGTCTTCGGAGGCGTAGAGCTTGCAGACATTGCCCATCAACATGTCAAAAGAGTTGCCATCGTAAAGTGCATGATGCAGGTCGATAGACACAAAATTCTCTGAGCCAGAACGAACAGCCACAACCTCGAAGGGAACAGTCAAATGAGAAGTGTTGTAGGAGCGCCATTTCTGTTTGCGTTTGGCAAAGACGCTGTCCACGGATGCAAGATCATAGACTTCGAGTGTCCACCATGGAAGATGGCCTGTCTTTCTCACAGCCTGTACATAACCGTCATCAGTTTCGACGAAGAAGGTACGCAAGATTTGCGTTCGTTCCAGAGCCTGATTGAAGGCCATCTCCAATCTTTGCAAATCTACTCCTTGGGCATTGTATTTGAAGCTGTTGAAGTAAAGCGAAGACTCGCTTGCCAGAGACCTCGAGATCATACCTTGCTGTAAGGGCGTACACGGTGCAATAGCTTCGATGTCTTCCGCTTTACAGCGAAGGACACGAGTGATTGTGCCCATATGCCTTTGTTGACAGGCAGAAATGATTTGTTTAGCATCGGCGATCTCACCATCCGATCGATCTGTCGATACAGCGAGTGCTTTGGTCAATTTGCCGATAGTTGAGCTCTTGAGCACAGTCGCCACTTGTGCGCTAAGGAAGCCACTTTTCTTGAGCTTTCTAGAGAACTGGATGGCTGAGATGGAGTTGAGTCCAAGAGTGAAGATATTAGATGAAGGTTTGAGGTCGTCCACATCAATATTGAGTAGTTCAGCGAGGACTTGAGCAATCCTCCTCTCGCCTTCGCTGAGAGACTGTTGACCGTCTGCTTGCGTGGCATAGCTTTGGATGGTAGTAGTGGGCAAATCAGCATATAGTTGACGGAGTAGCTTCTCTTCCACTTTGTTATTCACGGACAAGGGGATACGCTGAATTGGCAAGAAGTGTGTAGGCACCATATAACCAGGCAAGCTTTCTTCGCATGCTGCACGCGCTTTTTGGATGAGATGTTTGGTTGACTCGGCTGGGCACAACTCAGGTTTGCCTTGTTTCCTGGACTCATCGATGCCGATGAAAGCGATAAGTTGATCTTNTTGTTGTTTGGGGTGTTTGGCGACAACGCAGACAGTGTCTTGAATACCTTGACAGCGCTTCATCACCGCTTCAATCTCATCAATCTCAAGTCTTTGCCCTCTGAGCTTGACTTGATTGTCTTTTCGGCCTAGGAAATCAATTGATCCGTCGTGGAAAAGACGGACCAGGTCGCCTGTGCGATAGACTCGCTCGCCAAAGGCATCAAGATGTGGGAAGCAATCTGCAGTAAGCTCAGGGCGGTTGATATAGCCCTTGCCTACAAGCTTTCCGGATATGCAGAGCTCACCGACGGCACCACGTAATACGGGGGTCTGAGACCCAGGGGCCAAAACGTAGCAGCCAACATTGTCAAACTGCCAGCCAATGTTGGAAGGCTTGCCCTCTCTTGGCACACTAGGAAAGACAGTCACACCGATTGTGCATTCTGTAGGCCCGTAGAAATTGAATAGACAGCCGACATCTCCCCAGGTGTTGATTTGGTCTTGTTTGAGCGACTCTCCACCAGTAATAAACACACCTTGGTGCAAACTGGGCACCAAAGCAGGATCAAGAAGCCTGCCAAGAGATGGCGTGAGATCAAGGTGAGTGATCTGCATGGTATCGAGGAAGCCCGCAATATCTTCCAAGATGAGATCGCGAGGAGCACAAACAAGACGCATGCCGACGGTCCAGGTCCAAAACTGCTCCAGGACCGAAACGTCGAAATGGTACGAGGCGAATTGAAGCCAGCGGGATTTGTCTGTCCATCTTCCCTTGAATAGGCGCTTGAAGGACATGATTAACTGAACAGCGTTGTCATGAGTAATCTCACATCCCTTTGGCGTACCCGTAGTTCCCGAAGTGTACAAGACATAGCTGACAGAAGAAGGAGACAATCCCATTACCAAAACCGAAGAACTCGACAACGAACGTCTTTCTTCCAAGTTGATCAGGTCAACCACATCACAATGAGTCAACTCTTTCAACTCTGCGCAAATCGAATCAGATGTCAGTAGAACTCGAGCACTAGAGTCCTGTAGGATGAAAGCTTTGCGGGCTGCTGGTGCCGTAGGGTCAATAGCGCAGAAGGCACAACCCGCCTTGAGGATACCGTAGAACGCGAATGATGCCTCTGGACACTTGTCAAATGAAGTTGCGATGATGTCGCCAGGCTTTGCACCACGATCGATCAGGAGATGTGCTATCTTGTTCGCTTCTTCGTCAAGCTGGCGGAAAGTCCAGTGTCGACTCGTGATTTGTCCGTCTTCCAGACTGTCTACGAATTCCATCGCGACACGGTCTGAATAGTGCTTGACAGACGCCTCGGTCATTTCGTGCAGATACTGAAAGTCAGTTGGGATGATGGGATCTTTTGGTGGGATGATAGATAGAACCGATCTATCAGGTGTCCCTTTTAATTTGAGGAGCCCGGTAATGATGGCTTCCATCTGCTGCAACACGATCATGCCTTGCTCGTAGGGTACCTGAGCAGGGTTAACCGTTAATCGAAGACCAAGTCGGTTGTCACTGAGTGCTTCCATCTCAACAGAGACAGCAAGCTCGACTGAAGCACTCTCGCGCGCGATCTTCCAGGAAGAAGTAGAAACATTTTCGTTCAGTGGTCTTTGGTACACAAAGATGGAGTCGAACAATGCCTCACTTGACAGTTCGGCGTACTTCTGAATGTTTGTCAAGGGCGTAAACTGATACTTCTGAACGCTGGCATTGTGGGACATCAAATCTTGGAGGAGCTGAGCATCATCCACTACAGCATTGCTCGAAACTGGAAGTGTTGTAATACAGGGGAAAGCAGTATCGGCTGTTGCGGGACTCGTACGGCCAGAAAAGACCACACCGAAAGTCACCTGCGACTCTCCAGTGTATGCGCTCAATAGTCGGGTCCAAGCTGCCTGGCCGACTGATTGCATTGACACACCGAGTTCTTGACAACGAGCCTCTAGCTCGCTCCGCTGGAACCCAAGGACCAGCTCAACGTTGACCGTACCAGTGCTTTCGGTTCTAGTCGGTGCCAAGTTGGGGAAGCGGGTTACTGAAGCACCACCAAGTCTTTGTGACCAGAAAGTGCGTTGCGCTTCCAGATCGGCTTGGCTGCTCGAAAGAATGTGACTCAAAGCGCTGTCGATTGATCGTCTTGCGGCGACATAGCCACTAGAGAGAGCGGATTGCAGATCGGACATGACCATGCGTAAACTCTCTGCATCGAAGATGGCATGGTGTGCAGATAATTGCAAGTATTGTGTGCCCTGGACTTCGAGTGAAGACCATCTCCAGGGAGGTAGATGAAGACTATCTCTGACAGACTCTAAAGCCGTTCGCTCGCAGTAATCAAACGTCGAGTCGTCTTGTGACGAAATTCGGATCTCGAGTTCATTGGCATTGAATTCGTTGTAGGTCAACATCACGAAAGGATGCTCAGGATCATCAGTACCGACGAATCCAGTACGCAGTATCTCGTGTTGCTTGAGAACTTGTGACCATGCGAGCCGGAACTTCTCAGGACCATGAGTTGTTTCGACCGCGTAGAAGGTGTGATTGAAATACTGATGGCCATCAGAGTATGTGTATTCACTGAGCATGCCAGACTGCACAGGAGTGCAAGGTCGGACCGCAGACACTTCCTCAGTGGAAATTTGTTGGCTGTCCAAGGCAAACTGACGGTAGTGCTTGTCGAACGTATCGAAGTCAAATGCGGGCGTGTCCAGAACAGGAGTTTGTGAGCGGGTTTGCATAGCGGATGCCAACTGTGAGCATGATGGGCCCTCCATTATATCGCTAGCTTGTACTGGGATCCCGTCTTTTCGAAGTCGGTTGGCAAGTTGGATCGCGCTGATACTGTCCAAGCCAAGCCTGTAGATTGTGGTGTCCCTTCGAATTTGGTCCTCAGGAGCAGCGGATACCGCAGAGAACGCCGCACGAATTCGCAATTCAAGAGACGACCAGGATTCGTCGCTAGAAGGTCCAGGGGTTTCTAGTCGCCTTTGCTGAGCAGTCTCAACAGACTGCATATATTTTTCGTCCGGCTTCAGAACGCCAGCTACTAAATTCTTGTCGTAATCAATGAAATCAGAAACATCGCTCGATGGGTATCTTATGCAGGATGCAAATGCAGATAAACACGCTTGATGAAGGGTTGCAACAACTTCATCGTCAAGATAACTCCNTGGTTTGTGTCAGTGTCGGCGTCCCTGGGCGGGAGGATATGTCTAAGCTCACCGATTGAAATGCAAGGAAAGGGTATATGATTCGCTGTTGGGCGTAAGTTCGACAATGCAAGGGAACTATGTCATGTTAGCCCATGTTCGATGCTAAATCACACCCATGACACTCACATCCATGGATCCTGATTCACGCTCCAACTTCCAGATGGCTGGGTCAAGGTCTGTAGAATTCTGCTGCAGAAGAACAAGAGAATCGAACAAACGCTGCCCATTGGTAGCAGCTTGTGCCTGGATACGGCGCAAAGGTGTAAGCTGATACGGCAAACTATCGATGTTGACCGTTTGCAGAGCTTTTATAAGGCTTAGATTGCTTCGGTGCCTTGACAAGTCGATACGAACGGGGATGGTGTTAAAACATGGCGCAACCAAAGACTCAATGCCGTCAATAGGCACGCTACGTCCACTGACCACGTTGCCAAAGCAGACGTCTGAGTAGGATTGAGAAGCAGACAATGTTTTCACCCACATTGCTTGAACCAGACTAAGCATGGTCGTCGAATGCCTTGCGAGGAAATTCTCAATCATGTCGGGCGAGCAGTCAAGTTTTCCGTTAATCATGCCAAAACTGCCTTCTGACTGTCCCATCGCGGTCTTGGTAAACGGCTTTGGTATGAAGTCTTGAAGCTGATTGCCGAATAACCTATCTGCTTGTTCAACCCTCGCAGAGATCATGAGATCAAGAAAAGGTTTGAACGAGATTGGTTCAGGGAGTGGTTGGTCTTTATATAACTGCTCGACTTCGTATAGAAGACTGGACATTGCGTTAGCATCGTAGAGTGCGTGATGCATGTCGAGCAAGAGGTAGATAGTGGACCCTGATCCAAAGACTTGAAGCTTCCAAGGTGGCGTGTTCTCGGAAAGTGGATCATTACCAGTCTGTACAGATTCAAGCAAATCTGAAGAGTGATTAGAAAGACTATGGTGCTCCTCCCACGGTAAGTCCCACTCCGCTAGGACAGCCTGAACGAAGGGGAATCTCGGATCTTCGGTTGGGAGGAAAATTGTCCTTAGGATACTATGCCTGTGTAACATAGTTCCCCAGCAAGATTTCAGCTTGTCAACCGAGCCCTGCAGACTGAACAGTGTCTTGTTCCTGTAAGCTGAAGTCTCGAGTGTGCCTTTTGTGGAGAGCATCGCCTCCTGCAAAGGCGTACACGGCAGAACGTGTTGTACTGTCTGATTGCGCTCACGTAGCTGTGATATTACAACCTTGTGTAGATCAGGACCAATAGTTGCTTCACAATCTGCCGCAGTATGTCCGTTGATTTGCTTCGAGCTATCCAGTCGTGCATCCTGTATCTGCGAAGCCAGTCTGGCAATAGTGGGCCTTTTGAGGATTTGAGACACATCAATCTCATATCGGTAGTCAGTCCTCAGCTTGGTCGCAAGACGGATTGCAGACACAGAATCGAGGCCCAAAGCAAAGAAAGAGGTCGAGCGGCCGATTGAAGCGTGTGGCATTCCCAAAGTATCTGCCAGTGCAGAAACTATCTGTTGTTCGGTTGCAGAGAGCTCACCGACATCGCCGTCGGCACCGAAATCCTGAGAAAATGCATCAAGGTCATCAACACTGAGTGTTGAGCCATCGCTGGCTAGCCGTCTTCTGTCAATCTTACCTTGTAGGGTTTGGGGAATGGCAGATACTGGGATCAATGCATCTGGGATCATGTAAACGGACAGATGGTCAGCGAGGTGCGCAAACATTGTTGCTATTGCCTCTTGTAGTGAACTGTCTGGTTGGAGTACCTTATACACGTCCTTGGCATAACCGGCTGGGATCCAGAAGGCCATGAGACTTTCTCTGTCTGCAACCTTGACAATCTCGATCGCGCAGTCCTGCACATGTGGAACTTGGAGTAGGCTTCCGGAAATTTCGCCAAGCTCAATTCTTTGACCACGGATCTTTCGTTGGTCATCAGTACGGCCTTGAATCAAGATCGTCCCATCAGGCAGCAACCGACCAAGATCTCCACTGCGGTAGATGCGGCCATATTTTGGATGATTGATAATCTTACTATCCGTAAGCTCGGGCATGTTTTGGTAGCCACGGAACACTTGCTGTCCACCGAAGCAAAGTTCACCTAAGCCACCAAGAGGGACCAGTTGGAAGTCAGATTCCTGCGTTAACACAAATACAGATGTGTTTACGAAAGGCTGACCAATGTTGTTGATGACATGATTGGGCTCTACTGCTGGATTCACTGTACAGATATTGGTTGTCTCCGACGGACCGTAGCCTTGGTAAAGCCCTCTGCCAGCCCAAGCGCCATGGACGTGATGAGTGACGGCTTCTCCAGCAGTGACAAGGAATTTCACCTTTGGAATATGTGCTGGATCTGTTAAGGCCGCTACAGTTGGTGTCAGAGAGAGATGTGTAATGCCAAGTTCATTGATTGCGCTCTCGAGATCGCGGAACAAAACGTCCTTGGAGGCCGAGCACAGACACATGCCAGTGTACCAAGTGAAGAAGATCTCAAACACGCTGACATCAAAAGCTTGGTTACAGGCTTGAAGCAGCCTAGATCCTTCCGGGACAGGGTAGATTTTGCTTAGAACCTCGAGGTTGCTGAGTAAGTTCTCCTGAGTCACGAGAACTCCTTTGGGATTGCCTGTAGTTCCGCTAGTGAAGACAGCATATGAAATACTGGCGGGCTCAAAAGCAAGTTGAGGATTTGTGCATGCTTGGTTGGATACGTCGGTTGAAATGATGTTGATCACATGGCAACTTTCCAGATTGGCAATAATGGATGTCGTCAAGGAGTCTGTCAAGCACAACTTTACATTGGCATCAGAAAGAATGTGGCCGATTCGAGCGGCAGGTGTCTCTGGCACTAGAGGGAGATATCCGCAACCTGCTTTGACAGTGGCGAGAATGGAAACGTACAGAGCCACTGATTTCTCCATGCAGATGCAGACAAGTTCATCAGGCTTAGCGCCTTGCGAGATGATGTGATTAGCGAGCTGATTTGCTCGGGTGTTGAGTTCACCATATGTCAAGCTCTCGATTGTTGAAGTCCCCCTTCGGAGATCGTGTGCAAAGACCAGAGCCAAGTCATTGGAGTTTTCCAGAGCCTGACTTTCAACAACAGATCCAAGGCCGGCTTTATACGTGAAGAATTGTGGGTCAGGGTTTGCGACTGACAAGACAGAGGCGGGAAGTTGACTGCTGAGCTCACTCATAAGAATATGAGGTCGTGCTACCACGATCTTGACCAAAGCATCAAGTTGCTGCAACAAAACTTCAACATGTTGCGATGGCAGAACACTCGATTGGAATGTCGCCTTTGTTTTCACACCATTCTGAGTAGGCTCGAGTTCTAGAGTTAAGTTGAACTCCAGATAATCATGAGCCTCTACTAAATTCAACAGCGACTGGTTTCGTGCGCTCGGTCTAGCAGTCTCCTGCCAGACCAAAATACTGTCGAATAGAGCCTCACCTGGAGTTATTCCGCAGGCCTTCTTGACATCTGCCAAAGGTGTCGTGCTGTGCTGCATGATGTCACGATTGTCACCTTGAAGGCGACGCAGGACATCGCTGAACTTTCGGCATTCCGCGGTGTTGATCCGTGAAGGAAGAGTTGACAAGAGAGGTCCTACCATACTTTCAACACCGATGATTGGTAAGGTCCTTCCGGAGAAGACTGTACCAAAGATCACGTCCTCTGTGCCCATGTAAGAACCAAGAAGGACAGCATATGCAGCTTGGAAGAAAACATGTGGGCTACAGGAACACGCTTGTGCAGTTTGATGTAGTGACCTCATATCCACCTCGATGGTATGCCCCCTACTTTGGAGAGGCTGCAATGGCATTAGTCTTGGTGATAGATTCGGTAATCGACCGGAAGTGGCTTCAGAGAGATGGTCCCTCCAAAAGTCGAGATGCAATGTCTGATCTTGATGCCTCTTGACACTGAAGAACTTATTGACGGCTCCGAACGAAGGTCTTTCTGGTATCTCTTTGCCTTGCAGCAAGTCCTCCAGATCATCAAGAACAACTTCCACTGACCATTGATCATACAATGCATGGTGTATATTAATTAAGAGTTCCGCGCCAGCACCAGACCTTTTGTATTGAAAACGAAGTGGTCGCAGAAGCATCTCTTGGTTTGTGATAGACCATCCAGAATCCCATGACTCGACACATACGAATTGAGAGGCAGCCATAGTCTTCCATACGATTTGAGCGTAGGAGCAGTGAGAAACTCCAGATGTGCAAAAGCCAGACCTCAAGGCAGTATGCTTTTTAGCCAATGAGGACAAAGCTTGACGTACTCTTTCGATAGGCATGGCCGAAGCCACTGACAAACGAAGCTCGTTACAGTATGCTTGAGGTTGCCTTGCTGTTTCAACCAGCATCGCATCTTGGAGTGGCGTACATGGTACAATGTCTTGCATGTCGCTTGCAGCTGTACTGGATTGCAAGGTTGATTCCACGTCCGTTCTCAGCTCACGGGCAATGGTCTTCCATCGCTCAGTATCATCTTCATGGCCACCATCGGAAACGGCCCTAGCTTGAAGAAGTCTATCAAGATCAATGACGTTAGATGCTGAAAGCAGCTCGAGAGCTCCAACATTAGAGTAACCGTGCTTGCGCAGCTCNNTGGAAGCAACTTGAATGGCTTTAAGAGAATCCAGTCCCGCAGCGCTGAGCTCAGTGTTGTGATCAATCGGAACCCCTAACACGTCTTGGATTATGCGCGCTACGTTGTTAGCAGTCGCAGATGCATCGGGAGCCACCGATATCGACTGTGGGGCTTTGGAGCTGTAATCGTCCTCCAGCCTCTTCTTATTGACCTTACCTGATGGAAGATAAGGGAAGTCATGGAGTAAGACAATATCGCTAGGTATCATGTAAGCTGGGAGCCACTTTTGACAGGCTTGCTTGATGTCCTCGGAGGAAACCTTGCCGGAATCACCTATGCAGAAAAGTATCAAGAGACCTGATATGACGCTTGCAACTACTGCGTGACAGCCGGCAGCCTTTGATGCAGCATGCTCAATCTCCCCTAGCTCGACACGTTGACCTCTGAGTTTGACCTGGCCACTCGAGATGCGTCCGTGGCATTCCAGTGTGCCGTTACGACGAAGGCGTGCCTTGTCGCCAGTGCGGTAGAGACTACCGTACTTCGGATGTACCACGAAAGCAGCTCGAGTCTGTTCCTCCCGATTCAGGTACCCATCTGCTAGTTGATGTCCTCCTACAACGAGCTCGCCTACCTCACCTATTGGCAAGATTTCGATATTGCTAGCGCGTTCGGCAGATGCTGCTGGCTCGACAATGAAACAAGAGACGGTGTCTAGAGGAACTCCGATAGTGCCGGCAGGTAGATCAATCGCAAAGTCTGGCTGTAGAGTACAGTGGATGGCAGCCTCGGTAGGGCCGTACATGCCATACAAGATACCGGGCTCGTCGTCCGAGCCGCCAAATTGTTGGATGACCTGGGTGTTGAGCATCTCACCGATGGTAAGGAGTGTCCGTAAATTAGGAACATTGTCCCTTGTACGAACCAGACTAGCAGCGACTGATGGCGTAAGCTCGGCGGCATCTATGTCCAATGATGTGATCGTTCCAGGAAGATCGTTAAGCAGGCGGCTGCGTTCGACTGAGACAAGTGTAGATCCACGAAACCAAGGGAAGAATATCTCAAACACACTGACATCAAACGTTGGGCTTGCGAACTGCAGAAATCTGGAGAAACTTGGGATGAACCGGTCATGTGCCAGAAGAGACTGTGTCACTGCCCGATGCGACAGACAGACCGCCTTTGGGAGTCCAGTACTGCCCGAGGTATACATGATGTAGGCAAGAGAAGAAGTGTCGGGATGTGCCATCTCATCTCCGAGCATTCTCAAGCCTTCGGTGTCGAATTGGAGTTCGGACTGCTCGTCGTCCACTGCAACAACCAATACACCCTGCAGATCCGGAAGTTTTGGACGCATAGCAGTAGTCGTTAGAAGAATGCTAGCCGAAGTGTCCTGCAATATGAACTTCAATCTTTCTTCTGGGACGTCCAGATTCAGGGGACAGAATGCAGCTCCTGATTTGAGGATCGCCAGTTGCGAAATGTACAGATATGTGCATTGCGGTATATAGATGGGCACAATACCAAGGCCCTTCTGCGAGACCCTACGACTGACTTGGGTCAATCGCCATGCTAGATGCTCTGACCTCCTGTGCAAGTCCGAATAGGATAATGTGCTCGTCTCACCATCCGTGTCCAGGTATTCCAGAGCAGTTCCGGGAGTTTCAGGACCTGATATAAGTTCGTGAAGTAGCCCAGGACCTTCCAATTTGCTGGGAACCGGATTGAGTATAGAAAGATTCTCGTCCATTTTGAGTGTTGTTTCGTCGGCCGAAAGAATTCGTGCCGGCATATTATCAATTAAGGGTGTAAGTTGTGATCCAGAAATCTATAATAGAAGCAAGAGGCAGGACACCAGAAGTGTTTGTCATACCAGGTCAAGATCGAAAGAGGCAAACAACCACTCCAGTGTGAGCGTGGAGTATAGATTAACACAAAGAATTTGGTGCGAGTCAACTTTGCATGAGTTCTTGTTTCAGCGGCGGCGTGCTATCCATGTGTTAGACCATGTCGACTCGTGCAGTCACGCGAAATCTATACGAGGAAAAATCAGCCGGCGATCGAGAGACTGACGACTTCCATCACGACCAGATTAAGCCTGGCACTAGCGAGCTTAGGGCAGCGTTCGTGCGCTGTTGCAGAGGAAGGAACATGCCGAGGTCGGCGGGCAGCAAAATCTCACTTACAACTGTTCCTCGCATCTGCGGATGATTGATGACAATTTTTGGCAGCCAGCTGGGTCTACGGAAGCAGTCATGATGTGGTCGTTAGATCTGAAAATTTGGTATCGAACGAGTGAATTTTGTGCCGGCAAACGGCATGTCACTAATAAGGCTGCGCGGACCAAATTCAAAGAGTACATGATCTTCGCGTTTGCGTCTCAGCGACAAGATGGGCAAGAATCACTCGGGGACGCGCCTTCTCTGTCGCGTTGCGCTAATAAAGTCGTCTACTTTCTTGGCCGACAAATTCTTTACAAGGATCCCATCCACATGTTTGAGATGCCAATTACTTGGGCAAAAACTTATCTGATTATCAGCTGATCAATCTGATAATGATAATCTAAACATTATGACGATCAGTTAGCCGCTGACGACAGGATCAGCTCGTGCGCATCTGATAGCCTGTCTCGGCTGCTCACCGTCACCAAAACCACGCTTCCAGTGGCCGGCGATGCTTCAACGCTTCTCTTAGCCCGATGGTTGACAGTTGACAATATGTCACTGTCTCCTCTCTGACACATCTGCTAAGCCGCCGCCTTTACGCGTCACAATATCTTCCGACTTGCCGAAGCTGTATGTGATCATCGGGCAGCACGATGGACAAGGTAAGAACAGCGTGGGTGTGCCCAGGAAGCCTCGGGTATCGAGGTTCAACACTCCTCGACTGCATATTGTCTGGTGGTTTGTCCAGAAAAGTTCTTCCTCACCATAATGTGCGCAAGGTCCTATTGATTATGCCACGTATTGAAAGTATTCTCTGAGGTGTTGTCACTTTACAATTACGGAGAATTTTGAGGCTTGAAGTTTTAAAGAAAAAGGAATTCTGGTCCCAGAAAAGCCTCTGCGAGGTCTGGCGAAAACGCATCTTGCTTGCATCCCTGGGAAGAGATACATATCTCCAAGGGTCTCCCAAATCACAATGTCCTCTGCCAATGGCGGACGGACAGTTTCATCTGATCATGGACATCCGCAACCCTCGATAGCCCACGCCGAAGCGGAGCGCAACTTCGAAACCACGACTATGAATTCCGCTCAACCACGATCATGGCATACCGAATTCGTCTTCGTCTCTCGAAAATGGATTCAGCAACTTTTTGGCAAGAATCCGTTCAAGAGTTCTTATCTGGATCTTTTCAAACTGGTCAACGATGCACAATCAAAAGCCATCTTGTGGGCTGGTATACTCTTGGCGATAGCTGCTGGTACTCCGCTGCCCATCATTGGTTACATCTTCGGGCAGATTATCACCTCGTTCCCCCCTCCGGAAGACGTCTTGCGCGACAGGCTATACCAGCTTATTGGCGTCGCTTGTGGCTATTTCGTTGTCACGACTGGCTACGCAATCGCTTGGGGATTGACGGGAGAAAGAATCTCACGCCGATTTCGAGAAACCCTTGTTGAGCGCCTGCTCGGTCTCGAACAAGCATACTTTGACGTCAATGATCCGGATATCACAAATCTCTTGACTGAGAAGATTGAAGCGATACAGATAGGGACATCCGAGAAAGTTGGGATCTTCATCCAGTCAATCAGCTACTTTGTCGCTGCCTTTGTCGTCGGCTTCATTTTGAACGCCAAGCTCACTGGAATTCTCTTTGCCGCCGTCATACCTGTCATGACGTTGATCGTTGTCTTCGGGTCATCACGAATTGCAAAGTACACAAAAGCAGCCACCCAGTATACAGAAGCCGCTGGAAGAATTGCCGAGAGTGCTATCCATGCTGTCAAGGTTGTGCAAGCTTTTGGAATGGCCGAGAACCTTAGCAAAGAACACTACCGCCTGCTCAGATTATCTGCAAGATACGCTGTCAGAAAATCCGTCTCTGCTGCACTCATGCTTGGCTTGGTATACTTCACCGCGTACAGTGCCAATGCGCTTGCGTTCTGGGAAGGTTCACGATTGGCCGCAGAATCTGGCACGAACAATGCCGGTACCGTATATGCCGTGGTGTTCTTGATCATAGATGCATCGTTCGTCGTTGGTCAGTTTGGACCGTTTCTAGGCTGCTTTGCTAGTGCTGCAGCTGCTGGTGAAGGTATTTACGAGATTCTTAACCAACCGCAATCAGAGATTAACGTCTACTCCGAAAGTGGACAAGAAGCCACCGAGGATGACATGAAAGCTGATTTGGTGTTCCGGGAAGTTACGTTTGTTTACCCTGCGAGAACATCAGCGCATGCCCTGGACGGACTCAATCTCGTTCTAAAAGCTGGACAGATGAATGCCATCGTCGGTACAAGTGGTTGTGGCAAAAGCACTCTTGTGTCTTTGCTTTTACGCCTTTACGACATATCATCTGGCCAATTGACGATAGGAAGTCATAATATCAAGGACTTCAATGTGAGAAGTCTGAGGAGATATACAGCATTGGTTGATCAAGACTCTGTTTTGTTCTCTGGCTCAGTCCTCGAAAACATCAGTTATGGGCTTGGTGAACATACACTATCAGAGGAAGAATTATTAGAGAGGTGCACAGAGGCTGCCAAAGCTGCTAATCTGGACTTCATCGACTTCTTGCCACACGGTATCCATACTCGTGTCGGCAACGGCGGCTACACGCAACTCTCGGGCGGGCAAACTCAGAGGATTTGCTTGGCCAGAGCTCTAGTCAAAAGACCTTCTATGCTTCTGCTTGATGAGCCAACTGCAGCTCTTGACGCAAACAGCGAGGGGCTAATCATGAATGCAGTAAAAGGTGTGGCTGCAACAGGCACAACAGTGGTCATGGTAGCCCACCGGCTCTCTACTGTGTCAGACTCGCCCAACATTGTACTCATGGGTGCAGGCAAAGTTATTGAGCAAGGTAACCATGACGAACTCATGCAACTAGGGGGCGCCTACAACAACCTCATTCAGGCTCAACAACTCAATGACTCGGATGAATCTTCTGGAGAGGTTTCCCCGGCAACCACCAGTCAGACAACGATACATAAAGAATCAAAGTCTGAGAACACGTCCGCCTCCACTGGCTCTGAAACTACGATCCCCGAGGCGAAGAAGACAGCCACACCAGCCAAGAAGGCTGGGGTGTGGAAGCTCCTTCTAAGGTGTCTCAGCTTAGCGAGATCCGACTCCCCGCTCGTTGCTTTGGGTCTTGCTGCCTCTATTATATCAGGCGGCATCATCCTCGGCGAAGCCATCGTTTTCGGTAATCTCATTTCTGTATTGAACGACCTAGAAAGTCCGAACTTCCGCGATAGAGCAGACTTCTTCTCGCTCATGTTTTTCATCATAGCACTGATTGCTTTTTTTCTCCTACGCTGGTAACGGATGCTGCTTTGGTGTCGTCTCTTCGCACTTTGTGGCCAAAGTCCAACATATCTCTCTTGCCAGCATTCTACGACAGGATATGCAGTGGTTCTCTGGTCAGTCGGTATCTTCGCTCATGAGCAGTCTCAACTCAGATGCGGGTCAGCTTGCTTGTTTATCTGGAGTGGCTATCGGTACCATCTTCACAGTGTGTGTATCGGTCACTGGTGGAATAATCCTTGCTCATGTCGTGGCTTGGAAAATTGCTGTTGTTCTGTTAGCTGCTGTTCCTGTCATGGTAATGGCTGGCTACGTCAGACTACGCGTGCTCGCTCTTGCGGAGAGTAGACACAGATCTGCATACAACGATGCTGCTTCCATCGCTGCCGAGGCATGCAGAGGCATCAGAACTATTGCTTCTCTGGGCAGGGAGCGCGGGGTGTCTCGGGCATTCAATGCAGCTGTCAAAGAGCCCTACGAGAAGGGTATCCGGTTTACCCTTATATCAAACACCTTGCTCGCTTTGAGCTTCTCGATTACCTATTTCGTTTATGCCCTTGCATACTGGTGGGGAGCTCGACAAGTAAGGAACGGCACCTACAACCAGCTAGACTTTTTCATTGTTTTGCCTGCACTTCTGTTCTCTGCACAGAGTGCTGGTCAGATATTCAGCTTGTCCCCAGAGATGTCACGAGCTGGAGCGGCTGCTCGCAACGTGTTTGGGCTTCACGACCAGCAACCATCAATTGTGGATGGCGCCACTAAGCAACCTGGACATTCGCTGAGCTCTGCCGGTTCTATATCAACTTTCACAGACAAGGCAGATCTAGCTTCAGGAGGTTGGATCGAGTTCAAGAATGTCAGTTTATGCTATCCCTCCAAATCTCAGCACCCAGCATTGCAAAATGTTAGCATTTCCATCAAACCAGGAGAGTTCATTGCCCTCGTCGGCCCCAGCGGAGCAGGGAAGTCGACTATTCTCTCGCTTTTGCAACGCTTCTACGATCCTACGACTGGCAGTGTATTTCTAGATGGACAGGACATCCGTGAGGTCGCCGTGTCACAACACCGAGGCCGACTGGGGCTGGTACCCCAAGAGCCGGATCTCTTCCCTGGCTCGATCTCGTACAACATCGGTTTGGGTGTAGCGCCAGGTCAATCCGTAACACAAGCCGACATTGAAAAGATCTGTACCAAGTGTGGGATCCACGACTTTGTCATGAGTCTGCCTGAAGGCTATAGCACAGAGTGCGGCACTAATGGCTCAAAACTGTCTGGTGGGCAGAAGCAGCGGATCGCCGTAGCCAGAGCACTGATCAGATCGCCTGAAGTACTTCTGCTCGACGAGTACACTTCTGCTCTGGATGCCCATTCGGAGCAACAGATCAAAGAAGCTGTTGACGGAGCCAGTATAGATAGGACTACGATCGTCGTAGCACATCGACTATCCACAGTACAAAATGCTGACAGGATATTCGTGTTTGAGGATGGACGTGTGCTGGAGGTTGGAAGCCATGCTGAGCTTGTTGCACAAGGAGGTTTGTATGCGAGTATGGTCAAGGCGCAGACACTGGCATAGGCATAGGTACAG